>OY735201.1:45750096-45810096 GCA_963457665.1 Thysanoteuthis rhombus | reverse complement strand
ACCCTATCGTGAAATTTAAAATGATTTTAATAAACAACACTGATAACGAAAATTCGGACCTTCACACTGTTATACACCATCTTTCATTCAGCGTCCAGTCTGCCCTTAAATTCAAAACATTCACCACGGCTTTTATTCTAATGGCCTTACCCCAACCCACTTTGGAATCAAAAATGATAATAAAAATCTCCTCGATGTATAATTTCTTACACAATTCAACAAATTGAAGATCAAAGAAGATTATATACACCAAGAGTTTATTCTCAACTTCTGATCTGCGCTGGACATTCACTTTTGTCGATTGATAGCCACAAACATTATTAGTATGATATTGATTCATGTAGAGAGTCAGAGTAATAGTTAAACGAGTACTAACCGAAACAAGATGGTTAGCTAACTCGTTTCGCAGACATGGTAAGTTCGAATTCCCTTGGATGCACCACGAATATTCTAACTGGGATACTTGACACTGCACGAAAAAAATTACTGGAATTTTCACAAAAACTGTAGAAAACATGTTCTTCGACATATTCCTGTCTATACAACACAACAAAATGAAAAAAAAAAAAAAAAAACTATTTACACCAAGCGTTTATTCTTCATTTATGACATTTTCTCACTGTCGAAGATTGATAGCCAGAGTTGGATAGTAATTATAAAAAGGTTCGAGATTCGTTTTGCTAAGAACCAAAAACTGTAGAAAAAAATCATTTCCGAAGAATTGATTTGTACCTTCAATAAATAACTCCTCCACCCGCAACCTTTGTAATTTAAAAAAAAAAAAAAATTTATTAATTATTTGAGGAACTATTTACAATATTAATGTAATACTGAACAAAACACTATGTTTGTGCCCGTCGTGCGAAACTATAGCTTTGAAGTTACTTCCGTTGTGAAGAAAAACATTTTATTTTTAATCAACTTCAGGTGAGATTTTCGTGCTTTCGAAAAATCATTTCGGACGATTGTATGACGAATGGAAATTAACCAGAACTGACATTTTTCAAAGGTAGCAGATTGAGAAAACAAGAATATGGTTTTCGATCTTTATCAGGAAAAAGAATCACAGAAAACATCTAAAAGTTAAAATGACGCTGAAGAGTAGTCAAATAATAGTAATGGTCAAAGTTTGTAGTACTTCATCTAAAAGGAGATGAATAATGAAATACAAATGGTCTCCAATATACAATAGGGTTAGGGGCCGAAATAAAATAGACAAATCTTCACCAAAATGCGTTGAAAATTTCCTTTTAACCAGAAATAGACGAATGTTGTTTATTTAGTTTCTTTTGGTATTAATATGAAAAAAATAAAGGACCTCAACATCGAAATATCATAAGTTGAAAAATCGTAAGCCGGGAACTATCAGTAATTATTTTCAATTTTACTTAAAATAAAAACAACAAGATAACCTCAGTTTCATTTAGCCTATTTGTTACTGTGTGTAAAGGGAAAGCTCAAATATTAGTATGGATATGGTTCATATTTCATTATATCTAAATAAGGACCTCTCCTTTCATAAAATTCAAACAATAGCCAAAAAATGTAGAGATTCGGCGCAAATATTCGTTAGCAACAAAAAGTATTTTAGTTCTGAATTATTACTCTCAACTCAGATATAACGAAAAAAAAATTATTCATTTTAAATGACAAAATAATATCGTATTAGTCAGTAAAATAAATACATTCACAAAGGATTTTTCTCAAAATAGAGAACATCTCTATAAGAAAACAATCACGTCGCTTGTTCCGTAAATAATCCATAGTTTTTGATAATCTAATTAAATGAACTTTATGCTCTAATAACTTATCCTCTAACACATAAATATTGAACATGTTAGGCTTGCTTTGAGAGAATTTAGGTGCATAAGATTTATGTTGATAAGCAATATTGATTTTGAACTAATCGTGAACCAAATAATAACGAGATGCAGTTAGGAAGTGTCAGTATTTCAAGAAAGAAAAAAGTACAGGCGTACCTGAACACGGCAAAAGATAAATGGCAAGATATTGACGGATATGAATTCTTTGATTTGATGAAACTATGTAGGTATGTCCATTCTAATGATTTATATCCAGACAAATTTTCAAATTGAAAAATCAGAATTCCTCTTTTAACCATTCATGGACATTTTCGGTTAGCAAACTTTTTTACGTTTTGAGCACTTGGCCAAGTAAGAAGGCTTGCTTGTGTATGAAAAGGAGTTTCATATATTGTTGATGCAGAAGAAGAAGAATTAATTTGATATCGACTTTTAGTCTTCACTTCGTATTTTCATAGTAGTTAACGTATCCTACCTTGTATGGGTAAATGTTTGATGTTTTTAGTAGTGGATTTCATAAGTATTTTGTGCTGAGGGATTATAGCGTTAGACCATTGACCACAATGTTTACAATTTGATATATTATTTTCTGGCTTTGTAACGACAAACTTTGGAATAATTCCTGATCCTTCTGTTTTCCTTAATTTCAAATATGCAGTAACGAAATTGATGGGAAGATTCTTTTCTCACTCTGAGTGGTCAGAATCGTGGAGAAGTTTTTTTTTCCAATTTTACGGGCTGAAATCGAGTTGTTTTCCTTTCATTAATAGGGGTCAAAACAGAGGAGTACTCCATCCCTATTGTAGATGCCAAAATCCAAAGGAAGCCCTCTTTCAATGGGGGGGGGGGGCACAGGAAAAAATAGGAGGGGACTCCCATTTTTCACTTCGAGTCAAAATCGATGGGAAACTTTTCTCTTTCAAGGGTTAAATTCAAGGAAATTTTCGAGTGAAGATTCTTTAGTACTTATAGGAGTCAAAATCGAGGAGATTTTTATTTATATCTACGGGTCAAAATCGTGAGCAAATCTTTTTTTTTTTCTATTTCAGGCGTCTAATTGACTGGTGATTTTATTTTGACTTTAAGAGGTAAAAAAAACTAACTAGGGCATACTTCTATCTTTGACTTTCATGTGTCAAAATGAAATTATTTCACTTCTCCCGGGTCAAAATCGGGATGGATGATTTTTTTTTTTCATTTTTAGGGTCCAAAATAAAGTGGGAACTTTTGTTTCACTTTTAGAGGTAAAAATCCAAGAGAAAATTATTTTCAGTTTCAGGGGCCAAAATCGGCGGGGAAATTATCTTTCGCTTTCAGGGGTTGACATTGAGAGGGAACTAATTGAGTCAAAATCGAGAATGCATTTGTTTCTCTATTTTAGGCGGTCAAAATCGAGGCAAAACTTATTTTCTTGCAGAGGTCAACATTGGGGAGAACAAGGTTTTTTTTTTCACAAGATCGAACGGGGAAATTTTCACTTTTATCGGTCAAAATCGAGAGGGACCTTCCATTCTTTTTAACATAATCCTCCCACTACCCACTTTCGGACATTAATCCTGCTTTTTCCAAACCGTTTCTCCCCTCTTTTCGACATGAGCTCCACTTTTACACATTAACTCTTTTAAACGTTTTACCTTTTTGTTACATTACCCCATCAGAGATTAGCCTCACTTTTTTTCTAACATTAACATATCTTTTTTTAAAAACTTAAACCCTTCTATGACCCTTTCTTTTACTAATATCCCTTTTGTTAAATTCATTCTTGATTTCTATTTTCCAATTAAAGTCAAAATACGTTAAACATAATAAAAACACTTGAGCTTTGTTATGATTTTACATTTTAGCGGGTAAAATGAAAGCAAAAACGAATCAATATGAAAATTATATGAAGCACATAAGTAACGAGTTTCGATTTTTATCGCATGTGGGAACAAAAAGGTGAAATGATTGTTGAAAAGGTGCGACTCTTGAAGAATATATTCTGACGAAGCGACCGCTCCCCAATTACACCTCTAGCTACAACACTGAAAAAGTCGGAAGAAAAGATCAGAAAACAACGACATTGGACAAGGATTTTTTTTTCTGCCTATACCAAAGGAAAACTCTTCAATGCATTAACGGAGAAAGTTAGTTGATGTAAATATCTTCTAAAAATGACATCAAATCTCTTGAAAATAATGGAATGTTATTTTTAAAATCTTTGTTTCATTAAAAGCCTAATTTTCGAATTCTTTTCAGTTCAGCATTGGAGGTCTGAATTCAGTCATCTTGGTTATTTTGTTAATACTATCATAACAACATTTCAAGAATCATTTTTGAAGATCTTATCCATATATTGGAAATTGACTAGATATTTTTTTTCTAATTCAAATCATTTCATATTTTCATATTGTCAGAACAATATTTGATTTTTGAACGTAGAGATTTTAGCAGATATCAAAGAACTGACTTTTATCTTGCACGTAGCTATCATTTCACTACATGTGAATACATATTTATATTCAACTAAGGGAAAATATCCTTACACAAAAGCAAATATTCGGACAGGGTTTCCTTCTGCGGGTTTGTCGCCGCCTTTTCCACATTTGCAAAAGATAGACCGACATGTACGAGAATAAGATGTCGCCCATAAATAGAGATGTCAGTGTGCTTGTTTATGTGCGTTTATACATTTGTGTAAATGCTGTTAACATTAACGAGAAAAGGATAATTAGAAGGAATTCGGTGATGCACTCATGGATTATGGGTACAACAGAGGACAGGAAAGAAAACAGAAAATTCGGATCGTAAGATTCGATGTAGGGGAGAGAGAAAAAGAGAGAAGTAGAAGAGAGCGATTGTTTATTCGAATAAGCGAATGAGAGAGGTAAGGGTCATATTGAGATTTCAGATAGGAATTTCAGTGACATAGATCGAAATGGCAGAATCCGAGAAATTTTCCCCAAATCAACCCTGTCCTTCTTACACCGCTTCTTACACCTCTTCTTCCTGCGGCAATATAGCTTCTCACTACTACTTGCCTATACTTTGTCACCACATAGCCAACCTTTCCCATCTAAATTTGCGCGCAAATTCTACAGACCACATCCTGTTCGAAACAAAAGGTTCCCGGATGTCAGGTAACCGCGTCCGATTGGTTACACTGGAACACTCCATCCCGGATATCCTGTCTATACCACCTGCCGATTTGCCTAGGGGGAACTCCGACCGAGATGAGGCCCTTAGGTTCAATACACGAGGACATCGAAAAAGAACGCAATAGGAACGGAGAGAGAGAGAGAGAGAGAGAGAGAGAGAGAGAGAGAGAGAGACTGAAGTATGGAAAGGAGAGAAATATACAAGGAAAGAAAGGTCAAGAAAGAAGCGATG
Source organism: Thysanoteuthis rhombus (assembly GCA_963457665.1). NCBI lineage: Eukaryota > Metazoa > Mollusca > Cephalopoda > Oegopsida > Thysanoteuthidae > Thysanoteuthis > Thysanoteuthis major. Next base: position 45,804,904 of record OY735201.1, on the reverse strand, counting down.
TATTGGAAACACAAGAACATCAATATAACAAATAATTACCAAAAGATGACGAAAGAACTGCTTATGTCAGACAAAAAAAAAGGAATGAAGAAGATGAGGAGGAAAAAACACTGAGTAGATTCGAGTAGTAAAGGAAGAAGAAGAAGAAGAGGAAGAAGAAGAAGAAGAAGAGGAAGAATGAGAAAATCAAGAACAAGAAAAAAAAAACAAATTAATGGTAGAAAAGACAGTAACAACGAGAAAAGAGAAGAGAAATGTTGTCGAATACAAATTCCTGTCATATAATAGATGGAGACATTCATCCTTGTGCTTCGAAATGTGTCATCGGCATTGTGCAAGCTCAGAGAAATATTGGAGGAAGTTCCGTCTGGTTCTATCTCTCTCTAAATGGATGTTTATATTTGTGTAGTAGTTATTTGAATTGTCAATACTATAATTTGGTGGCATACGAATGTGCTTTTGTAAGAAAGTCAAAGTGAATGAGTGAAAGAGAGATAGAGTGTGTGTGATTGTGTGAGATAGAAAGAGAGGCTGTAGAGAAATGAAGACTTAAAATATTTATTAGCAATTAAGCACGTGCATGCACACACATACACACACACACATACACACACACACATATATATATATATATATATATATATATATACATTTTTTTTTTCAAATCACATAAAGAGGAGGTGCGCTAACGCGACAAACCTGTGACAGATCGAGACAGATCATCGGACTTGACCATGTAGTTCCTTCTAAGACCTTAAAAAAATCTTGTCCTCAAAACGAAGAATTCATGTGCTCAATTTGGGCGGTATCTCTTCACACGTCTGAGCGAACCATCGGATTCGAATAGTACCCATATTTACTGTATTTGGGATTGGATTAGAAGTACGTGTAGGAGTAGAGCTGTTTCTCAAAGAGAAACCTGTTTTACAGCGTGGGACGACTATTGTGCGTGTGACTATTGAGCGGCGACAAATAAGCGAGGGCAATTGAATTTGGAGACAAGACAGTGTGAGACATTTGTGCGTGGCACAATTGAGTGGAGGATATTTTCTATCACACAATGATGAAGTCAAACACTGAAAATATATGAAAAAGTGTTTTTTATTCAATTGATCAATGATAGACTACGTTAACTTTTGTCACTTAGTTTTAATGAAGTGGTGTCACTGGTCAGTAGTAAGGGTTATTACTTTGTTATTGCATTATAGAACACGCTTCTGAAATAAGTATCAAGTATGCATATACCCTTTCTATTCCTTCATATATATTTTCTTTGTTTATGTTCATTCTAAACTTGTTACTTTCATTAAGTGGTTCTAATCTACTCACAAAAGGCAAAAAAGAAACATGATTTCAAAAATGAAAAGTTATCTGATTTTCATGGAATGAATACATAGATTTTCAAATCTTTTAATGTACAGATTCTTCAAATCGCTCAATACACGTTTGATAGGCAGATCATTCAAGTATTCAACAATTGTGTTATAACACAGATTGATATGGATAAATATGAAAGTTTGCCATTGAACTTGTAATAGAAGTTCTGCTTTCATTTGGAAATTAAATTTCTTTTTTAAAATTCAGTCAAGGTAATAAATCGTTTCGATATGTCGTTTCGAAGATACGTATTTCTGACGAAGAGTCGTTCCGATGGAACGTCGTTCGGTAAAAAGTCATGCCATGGTTGTAATAAAACAAAAAAAAAACTTTAAATATTACATGGGATAATCCATATTCCATACATACGGAAGGGGCTATTTTGGAAGCTGGTAAAAAAAAAGTCCTATGACTCAGTGTAGGGTATTCAGACCCTTGTACTGTGTCATCGGAGCACCCATTTCCACAGATGTGTATTTGGCGAGATAGTCTGTTGGAATATAACCCTCTCCAGGCTTCCGTTAGGTTGAATGCTTAACAGAGAGGCATTGGTACCATTTTAAAAGTCTTTGGTATTACTCAACCATGAATTGAATCCACGATCAACCGAACCGGATGTGAGCGCTCTACCACCTAGCTACAGAGATTGGAGTAAAACAGGCAATGCTCGTTTTGACATCACGAATACAGTGATGCATTGGAGGTTTCCTCTGATTTTGTTTTTCAATGGATCGTTTGACAATTTGTCAAAGGTGATAAAAGCAGAATGAATGATACAAGTATATTTTGATGATTATGCAATAATGATATGATACGCAAATTGTCAGCAATGACCTCTTATCTTCTATCTAGTGGTTAAAAGGAAAAACATGTCTGCTCTGTCACTTAATTTTGACCAACGTATTTTGACCACAAATTGGAAAAAGGGGTAATCAATGAATAAGTTGACAAATTAAAAGAAATAAAATGTAGGATTGCTGCCGGATAAAAACTAAAGGATATCTTTAGCATGAACTTACTTTGTAAACTGAACACCTCACTAAAAACATTTCAAGGCAGTATTTGAGAAAAAAAAGTTCTTCAACTGACCAATAAGAATTGTGCACGTGATTCATTCATAAATTTACAGCCAGCCAGCAAGCCAGACCAACTTAAAAACTGAAGGAACATATGTTGGCAGTATTTGTGACATGTTTGGTTAACAGCTTCTTTTACAACAGGCACTTTGAAACATTATTTGGAGGTAAGAAAAAATGATCAGACATAACGTCTCTAAAGACATGGTTATAACGCCCCAGTCCACGCATTGAAAGATCTTGGCGCTCAAAAACAAATGTCCTGCGAATCTTCCATGAGCTTGAATGTTGCCAGTCTCTATTGATCACCCTATATATGCATTCCATTGGCAAAGCCACATCGATACATGATGTGTATTTATTTGGCCACAGGATTCGTGATCTGCACTTACTTGGTTACGGAATAAGTGACATTCAGTATCTTTATTATCTTTTTTATAAAGCCATCCATATTCATCTTTGGCCAAATAAGTTGCTGTATATATTACAATATTAGTACAATACTCATTTTTAAAAAAACATTTTTGACGTAATATAAAAATCTATCTGCCTAATTTTCTGATATATTCGTCTATCTACCTATCTATATAATAAGCCATATATTTTACTTTATCTCTGTATATAAATCAACCATATATGAGGCAACTAACCAATCAACCATCCAATCAATCGATCAATCAATTAGTCTATCTATCTGCTCGAGTAACATAATGAGGCAAAATGTCCTATAAAAGTGTGCAGTCCAGCCATTACACAATGATTATGCAATCAGGAACTGCAGCCTTGTATGCGAAACTAGCTTTAAAGAGCGCTGTTCACTGATCAAAGACATTATGATTGATAGGATCAATTAGTTTGCCTTCTTAGCTATCAACCTCCTTGCTCTTATAGATAGCAACAAGATCCTACGATTATAGTAACCTGTGCTTAGTTTTGGTTAAAAATAATGCTTTTATTCTACGCACTAATATTGATAATGGATTCGAAGCCATCGGTGCAAGCTTTGTGTTTGTACTCGTGCGAGCATCTGTGGAAAAAGGTTCAATGCACAAGTAAATAGAAATTGTGACTTTGGGCGCTTTTATTATATCTTTTGTACTGGGGAACATAAGGACTCTTGTTCATTTTGCAGTTGGTTTATGTGAATAGTCAAATGACTATTGTAGGGACGGAGAGAATAACTTACCCAACGTATAGTAGAACGCACAACCTCATGAAATTTACTAAATTTTTTCATTAAGAAAGGCTTTATTGAAAAATCATATACGATCATTTGTGTTGGCTGGGATAGCATATATACATACAAAAGGATGCCTGTGAGCATGCATATATATATATATATATATATATATATATATATATATATATATATGTGTGTGTGTGTGTGTGTGTGTGTGTGTGTGTGTGTGTGTGTCTCCTCAGGTCTTTAGCCTTTATCTCAGAATTATCACATGATGTTGAAATAAGAACAGCGCCGTGGTTTGTAACGTCTCAACCTTCCACAGCCTAACTTATTCATGCCTTTTTCATTCTAGCTCTTACGCCATCGCTGATCGTAGGTCTCATATTTCCTGTACTATCCTCAGTATTCGAGTAGACCCCAGTAGTAGTGTGGCCTACATAGTCCCTTCTCCTGCGCCTCCAATCTCGTTTTCAATGTCTTTGATACAGTTTACGGTGCGACTACTATTATTGGCACTACCCTGATCATTAAGTCCTGGTACTTCCCAAGCCTTTTGCGCTTTGATCCGCAAGCACAATCACGTCCTCTTGCCCTAGTCTGCTTTTACCAGGTCCAGTCTTTTTTTTTCTTGAACAGGATGGCCTATTTGGATGATAATGTCCTGGAGTTATTCATGGCTTCTTCTTTCGAAGACTGTCTCCAGTCGGTGCGGGTACCATTTGCATTGTTCCCCCTGTATAACAGTTACCACCCTGGTGTGTCCCTGTACAGCTTCTTGGCTAGTTTAGTACATTCACTGGTTATGTGGGATGCTATCTAATCCATTTCTCCTCAAATGCATCCTCCCAATAGTCACTTATGGAGCTGAAACATGGAACCTAACCATGAGACAGATCCACAAACTGAGAACTATGCAACGTGCACATGAGAAAATTATGCTAGGCCTCACATGGACAGATCACAAGACAGCACAGTACATCCGGGAAAAGACAGGAGTCAGGGACATTATAGAATCCGTTAAAAATCTCAAATGGCAGTGGGCTGGTCATGTTGCAAGAATGGCGGACAACCGATGGACATCACGACTCACGACATGGATCCCCCGAGATCACATGTGGATCCGAGGCTGGCAGAATATTAGATGGAGAGACAAGCTAGACAAATTCAGAAAGTACTGGCTCTGCAACGCCTATGATAGAGAAGTGTGGCGAAGGTCTATGTCCAATGATGGATGTTGAAAGACTAATGATGATGATGATGATATACAGTCTCATCCCTTTCGCTACATTGGCTTTTGTCGATCCTTGCCGCAACATAGTTTGTTCCGATACGTTTGTATCGAGTTGCCCTGACTGATTATATTTCTCTCTTCAGGTATCTTTTGCGTAGCCATATCTATACGATCGCCTGTCCGCGATATTTTCTGTCTTTTGATTATCCGTGTATTTCCCCGCCCCTTTTCTTTCCCTGTTGTCTACCTTGTCACTCCCTCGATTTCTGCTTTCTTTGTTGTTTGTTACACCGCTTCGAGCGCTTTGCGTAATATCTCCATTGCTTACAAGCACATACTTTTGAAATCCCGAGACGTCATAAATTTCCTTGCTCATCGGCCTCATTGATTTGCGCTCAGCCTTTGTCCTTCCGAGACATGGATCTACATATCTTACTACCGGTACTGCCCACCCGTTTATTCCTTTTATCAAATTTCTTTTCTTTTTTTTTTACTCAAGTGTCTAATATTTTTCTTTACCCTCTAAGGTATTCCTTCTTTATTTTCTGTTTCATTTCTTTCTGTTTTATCGAGTCGCATTCGAGAACCCCTGAGTATTTGTATCGGTTTTTTATTATTTCTCTGATTATTATGTTGATGATGAAAAACGTTGTTGATTGTTTTATCAATTCTATAACTTTTCCATCTTATTGCAAAAAACATTTACATAAGTGACGCGAAAACTGAAATTTCCCGTGAGTTTTGAGAAAACTAAAAAAGCAAATTATTATGTCGGGGAGAAAAAAAGTTGCATTTTTGTTATGGTAACTTTTTTCGATTGTGTGAGGCAAATCTAACCATAGAAACTTTTGTTCAATCGTTCCTCTTTACTTTTATGAATATTTAATGTCCTGATGAAGAAAATTCGAATGAGCGTAGATGAGACGCATTTGATAAAAAAAAGGGTTCATCAAATCCAGTGCTGTCTATTGGAAATAGAGTGTCAGGACATGCTAATGATTATTCAGTTCCAGTCGGGAAATTTATCCCTCAAAGATTCCCCTCTAACTGGTTGACCAACTTCAATAGATAATCAAGCTCTCCTAACCGTATACGAGGGAAGGAATGGCACACCAGTCCACTAGAACCCATACAACGATCATAGGCGATATGAATGAGCTCGGTGGAATGTTAAAACTTGGTCATTTGAGCCCACATCATCAGACTGATTCTCAACCTAATCAGGGAGTCGCCATCTGTTTATCATCAAGGCATGCTACTAAAGCATCCCTGGAAAAGATCGTTACCAGCGAGGTAAAAGGGACCCTCTTAAAATGATATTCAGCGAAAGAGACAATGGTTATGGACTAAGGAAAAGTGTGTGCTTGTACCAAAATCGGGATTGCCCCATGAGAAAGTAATGCTCTGTGGTCGGTTGGGTATGAAGGGTATCGCCCAAAATCGGGATTGCCCCATGAGAAAGTAATGCTCTGTGGTCGGTGGGGTATGAAGGGTATCGCCTATCAAGAAATTTTGAATCGTAATGAGACAGACAATACTGGGAGATATTGTCGTCAATTGGGAGCATTGCACCAGCCATTGTTAAGAAATGGTCAATCTGAGAGATGTTTTACGACCGCATGATAACGCAAGTTATGTTGTAGAATACACAGAGGAAAAGATTCTGACACTGAATACTTGCCAGAATTTGTTCCGTTAGATTATCACCAATTCAGATCTTTACAGGATATCCTGTACGGAAATCCCTTCAACAACTATGGTAAGATTGGAAGTAGCAAAGAGATGTCTTCGTCTTGGGACTCAAAAAGTTTCAAACAAGAGGTATTGTCATCGGAAATCGAGGAAAATCTTATCTTGATTGGATATGACAATTATCATTAAATAAAAATTAGTTTTGTGTTTTGCTATAAAAGCGGCTGGACCTCCTTTCGAACCTTTCCAACCTATTAGTAATAGTTGCAGTTCCCATCAGGGTGTGTGCGTGTGCAGGGGGAGGGGTGATGTATGAATAAGGATTTAAACAAAGAATTGAACTCTGCTAGCCAACAAGATAGTGGGCAGACCCAAGTTTTCAAAGAATAGTTCATTGTTTTTTTACTATCTATGGATTTGTGATTAATACAATTGATTCAGCGATGTAAAAACTCGTTGGGTTGCTTTTCTTTCAAGATATGGCATTAATGTAATGAAATATTATGAGTCTAAAAGAATGTGTGTGTGTGTGTGTGTGTGTGTGCGACTGTGCACTGACACAGACATATACGTTTGAAATTATGCACCAGATCCTCATAGAATATTATACATGAATATCAGTAGTATATATATATATATATATATATATATATATATATATATATATATATATATATATATATATATATATATATATATGTGTGTGTGTGTGTGTGTGTGTCTGTGTGTGTGTGTCTGTGTGTGTCTGTGTGTTTGAGTATATGCGTATATACGTGCACTAGTATGGAAACATGGACAGACTTAAGATAGATATAATCCATATATAAGGAGTTTTTCCGATTTTCTGTAAACATATCAGTGAAGATAGATTAAATTCATGTAAAGAGATTTTTCAGATTTTCTGTATGCAAATCAGTGAAGAAACGAAGAAATAAGAGATAAAGCATAAAACTTTCTCTTGATTTTCAAAAAATTTTTAAAAATCTGTTACGCTGATGCATCCCCAAGTCAACCTTTGAAGACATACACAATACGTGACTAAAATTCCAAAATGGCTACACTGAGAAATATATCTAAATTAAACATTTCTAGTTTTGGAGACAGGCATGGCACTAACCTTCCATCGCATAACAATCATTGAAGTATATGTAAACTCTATAATAGATATATTACATAACTATAAATTTCTGTGAATATACTCGTAAAATTATTTGCATGAATGGAGATCACATTCATATCACCGTGTGTACAGAACAATATCTCTACGGTCTAACGTTTATTAAGCGTTAACAACGAACTCAAACTATTTAGAGATGTTTTGACAAAAGCCCTGAATGATACGTGAAACAAGGGGAGTCACACAGTGCAGAAACTCGATCTATAGTGTCTCACTACCGAATGGGTAACCCATGGGAGAGGGTCTGATCATAGATACGTAAGTAAACCCCCCTCTGATCCAACTCGTTGTACTATGTATGGTCGAAGCATTCAATTCAGATTTATCTCCCTTCTATCTGATTTTACATATATAATTTTCTGAAAACTTTTCAAACTTATTAAGTACAAGTTTCACCTGACTTTCCAATGACAAATCATGAATATTATACGAGCAAAAGAAAGAAATGAAAAAAAATTAACAATTCATGGTAAAATGCTATCGTATTCAGTTTTTCCCACCCCAAATAAAGCTCAATTATTTTCACGTATCTCATTGACTTAATAAACCTCTTAGACAGAAAAATGTTCAGAGGTTGTCAGGTAATACCGATTCAGAGTTACGAGGTCTGACCGGGTCATCTCGTCAGGGTGACTGACGTTGTTCTCGGGTGGTTCCCGCTCTGTATCTCTCGTTGTGTATCGAAACCAATGCGTTGACCAAAGGTGAGGAATGATGATGAGTGAAGGGGATGCTAATCAGCTGAATCAGGTCTTGGAGTCAACGCTACCTCTGATAAATTATTATTCCTGTTGTATCGATCTGAAATAGCTTTTCTGATTCAGCTCTTCCCTGCAGTGATGTTCATTAACGCTACAAACGAAGACTGACTTTTGACCACCAAGCTAAATTGAGATCACTTGAAAAGTTCAGCCATTTTTTAAAAAAATTATCCTCTCTTTTGGAGCCTCTCTTACACACACTCGTGCATTCAATTAGATACTTTCTTTCACTCGGGTCTTGCTCGTCTTCTTTTACCTCCATTTTCTCTTTGTTCCAACGGTATTCTTTTCAGCCAAATCTCAAAAAGAAGGTATTCGCCACGACTTCTCCAAAAGCCAAATCATATATTGCCTCTTGCAGTGAGAATTCGGCTGGCCATTTTTGTATTCACTTATTAACTTGCTCGTTTTATTTCCTTTTTTTTTTTTCATCTTTCTTTTTATTTGGAATTTACTTGCTCACATTTTTACTTCCTTGATTCATACTATTTTTATGTTTGTTTTTCAGCCCTTTTCTCTTTCTTTACTATCATGTCTATATTTTATCATTATTGAATCGTTTTTCGTTTATGACCGCCATCTATTCTGCCTCTTATTTTCCTTCTCCCAGTGCGTTAATTTTATCCCTATCTCTTTCATTTTATCCTTCTTCCCTTATTTTTGATTACACCTCATCTCTCCTTCAACCTTTTTTTTTCTTTTAGTTTGTCCTTCCTTTCAATCCTCAGAAGTATTCCCTTCCTTCTAAAAACATTTCCCATGTTTCTATATAGCTTTCTTTTCCCTTTCTTTCGCACTCATTTCATCTCCTAATCCTCGATTATCTTATTTCTTCCTTTCTGATATCCTTCTTTTCTTCTCTTTCCATTCGACGTCTCCCTCCATCTTTTTTTTTCTTTTTTTTTTCTTCATATTTTCTCCCCTCTGGCCAATACATAAGTCAAATAAATGAGAAGAGTGGCAGTGCAATTATTCTAGGATTCCAAATTAACCCTCAAAACGAGGCCATTACATCTGATCAATACTTTGCCGCTAGTCTTCAGCCACACCGTCGCCAGCCCACTGATTTACCTCAGAGGGAAAAATGTCTATTACTGGACTATGGCAAAGCCGGAGTGAAATTCTCAGTTTGATTGTAAGGATTGGGGAACAATTATGGAATGGTATAAAAGAATACTTACGAACAAGCGCCAATATTTTCTATCCCCCGTTTCACTTTCTCATTTTTGCCATTTTATTTTTCATAAAAATGGTTTCTTCACTTACGTCTTTGAAATGGATGGGAACAAGACAAGGCATTAGGATTTGGAGAGTGTTTCAGAAATGACAGAGGGTTTGGAGTAGCGGTTAATATACCAGAAGCAAAAAGAACGGGCTCACAATTTTGAGTAGTATCAATACTTGTTATGTATTGGTCCTGGAAGACACTCATAATACAAATGTCCCTAAAATTGCTTTCTGTAAACATAGAATCTATCTTTGTATTGAATCTGATTCTAAGAATCGACACAATCCATTTCATATTGTAATTGACAGCCCCAGTTGGCTGGTCAGGATCATCCTGATCACGTCATAAGTGTATTTCTTATTCGTCACGGTTGAATGCCGTGAGTTGTCAAGAAAATGAAAGAAATATATATCATCAAAAAGATATAGATTACGAAGCCAGAGGAGAAAATGCTTGAACATATTTGATCTTCAATACAAAAAAAAAAAATTAAGTTAACAAAAGAAAAATGTTGAGAATCATAAAATGTATTATATTCACGATGTGAACATTTTTTTTTCGAATGCTGCTAATATCTTTATTCTTGTATTTTTCTTAAAATAACCATCTAATATTTACGACCATCTTTGCTTATAAATCGATGATGGCACATTTCAGGAAGCATATATGTAAAAATTTACCGCCAATATTGTCAAGTGGAATTTAATCCAAGAAAGGAAGGTATTCAAGTACGACATCCAACCTCAGCAGATTCCACCCGGAGAGTGCTGATGTACAATCATAAAAGACGTAATGTAAGCTGGGTGAATTACTATTCGAGAATCTCAGAGACTGTACTGATCAAACTCAAAATCCTTCTCCTAGCACAAACCACTTTCGTCGAAAGACTGAATTTGATACCATATAGATGGTATACGCTGATAGTAAGTTTTGCTATTGGGATGAATTCGACATTCCAAGAAGTTGTGCGTGAAAAAGCAGGAACTGGGGGGGGGGACAGATAATTAAAAAGTGAAATTGCCTATTCTAGAAGTTGTGACAGTGGCAGAAACTTATCATTATTGTGTTACACAAAAATGCTTTGTTGCGGAGAAAACCAATTTGAAAGGCAAACGAGAGAAAGAAGAAAAATAGCAAACGATGTGCATATCTCATTGACTTCCATTAAAAACTGAATTAACACCCGTTAGGATTTTGAAGTACCGGAGATGAAGTATTATCAACAGAAACGGTGATTTATTATTCATCTGATTGTGTTGCTTTGATAGTCAGCCACTTATTCGTGTTCGGTCCGTTCGTATTTGCTCAGGTTCAGTGTTTATATCCAAGGAAATAAATGGCTGCCACCAGCGTAGATTAGAAAGAACTATTGCTGACCTTGGTAGATGATTTAGTTTCCGTCCTAGTGTAGCTCGGTGATCTGAACCGAAAAATATGTGCACTTAGTCCGAGTTTGACGATACTTGAATTTCAAGCCAAAGCAAAATGAACTTTAACTCTGGTATCTGATATACTTGTAAGATGACAAGGAGCACTATTTTCTTTTTTTAAAGAATTCCTGTGGCTAAGAAGTCATTGACTCAGGATACATGAGAAAATATAGACTTTTGGAACTTACTGGTAAAAAATTAACCACAAGAGATCATTAATGATAGTATTTTTTTTCTTTTAGCGTCACCATCCTGTTCACAGAATATCTATATCTAGAAGATTGTCTCAATAAACTCGTTTTATTCTCACCAATATTGAAGAATGTTTCTGTCGAATTAGCATCCACATACAATAAAGCCATGCAGTCAATTCATAACATAATTATTCTATTATCAATTCAAATCGAATAGTTAGTGTAACTTAACTAGGAAAATACTTTTATTCTATAACAAAATAGTTCAGATTTGAACTGACGTTTAACCTTCTTAATTTTATGGGTAACACGGCCACTCATAATAGACAATACCCCAAGAGGGAAGAAGTATAAACATTAATAACTCCATCTTTCATTTTTTTCCCGCTCAAGTCAGAAATCATCGCATGAAAAAAAAAAAGAAAAGAAAGATCTCAGCTACGTGTTATCAGAAATAAAACAGGTTCAACGCTGATCAGAATCTCTGTTTGTCAATATTTACACCCCAAGGAATGGAGCCTGCATCATCCCAACCACACCGTTCATCATTTCTTAGTGCATGGCCGATCCTTTTTAATGCGAATCATTAAATTTATACACGGAACACAAATACACTCTTTCAATCTTGAAGCACGTTCCTTCCTGGTCGTCTTTCGGTCTTTTCCTATCTGCTAAACAAACTCTGACCTATCGTTATTGAGGTTATACAATGAGATTCGCTAAAATTAGCCGTTGACGAAAATCTCATTCCCTATCGGTTTCTTGAGTCTTTTCGACAAAAAAAACATTATTATTATTATTATTATTATTATTATCATTATTATTATTATTATTATTATTATTATTATTATTATTATTATTATTATTATTATTATTATTATTATTATTATTTGTGCTAGTAGCACTACGCCGTCACACAGTTTTTTGAGAGATTATTTTCTTTACATTCTTTAAAGATGATTTTTTTTTCACATTTTTCTAGGGTTCTAGTGCTATTGTATAACAGAAGTAGAGGCAATTTTGGTGGCAAAGGTAGTTGTTGTAGTTGAAGAAAAATGAATCAGTTAAATATCATTACAGTTGTTTACATTGTTTAGGGTGGTCTTTCTTTTGTTTTTTATTTAATCATTATTGTTGTCTCTTATGTTTGCTCATTTTTTTCTGAAAAAATATTTTTTGTCGATAACGACATTCGAACCTTTTTTTGTTTTCCTCTTCTTTTTGGGGGGGATAAACTTGATCGTCATCGTGATTTTATAAAAATATGTCAAAATTTGGCGTAAAACTAGAAAGAAAATTCATAAGGTTGAATATTGTTTTGTTTTCTATTCTTTAACTTGCGTAAAGAGTTATTGGCCAAGTGTGATTTGCAGTGCCATTTCACTTAATCCCGCCCACAAAGTCTTGGAATATTCCTCACATCGTTATAACTCCGGTCAACGCCTTGTTTTACAGCACAAACTTTCGGTTTTTGCCCAAGCATATTATATTTCGTATGTGTTCAGGCATATTTTCATGTTTGTCTGTACGAGGAAAGATATATAATTATTACGATTTGCCATTTTACAGATGACCAAATTCTTACATATTTGTATTATGTAGGCTATAAGAACAAAATGACATCTAATGTTTAAAACGTTATTCTTCAATAAAAAAAGAGTGCATCAAAAGAAGCGAAGTCCTCTGGCAGTATGATGATTTAAAACATGCAATATCACACACACACACACACACACACACACACACACACACACACATATGTAATTGATAATTGTGTCATATGTAATTGATAATTGTGTCAGCTGTTTCGTTGTATAACAACTCTTCAGTATGGCTATGGACTATCCAACATCCCTTCCTGTACCATGAGGTAGGATCAAACCTTCATTTCAGATATATATATATATATATATATATATATATATATATATATATATATATATGTGTGTGTGTGTGTGTGTGTGTGTGTGTGTGTCTCTGTGTGTATTGCTTCAAGGTAGACCCTCGTACACACTCAGGTATGCTCACCTAGTCTCTTTTGAAATCTTCAAAAATGTTTTTCTCAGAACTGAAAATTCATGAGCTCACTTTTGCGTTGGTACTTTGCACGTTAGCAGACCATCGGATCTAAATAGTGCCCATGTTTTATTGCTGTCTTAGAGGTTAGCCTGGGGGTTATGGCCTTTAGTAAATAAACATGTTGCATTGTGGGGTGAAGGCCTGATTCCTAAAACAAAAAATACTGTCCAACTAGCATAAGCAGTGAGGGAAAGAGAAATCCACATCCGCAGATCTTCAGCTAACGGAAAGTAAGGGTCCTGTTTAGCATTGTAGTTACATTGTAAATAGAACCCCCTCTAAAACCATTTGAAGCATTCCCTCACAACTGACAAATTTCCGGAATATTTTGAAGGTCTATATTTGAAAGTACATAAAACAAAACAAAAAATAAATGAAAAAATGCTCAAAAATTATGGCGACACCGGTTCATGCAGTGCTGGGTAAAAAAATTTCCTCTTTTGCCTGGGTGCAGTAATTTGGTCAGCGAAGGAAGCTAAAAGATCAGTGCTGCCAATCTTAAGTTAAACTCTGAATCCAGTTACTCTTATGAATATATTTTTAGCCCAGGGTGCAGCCGTTACGAAGTCTATAAAACGTACTTGCAAGCAAACATTCGTCAATTCCATGTTATTATATTTTCTTGCTTATCTTACATAAATTTCCCGGTTTATCAGCTAAATATGCGCATTTTAGCCTAACACCGTTTATCTGCACATCAATGTTGCTTTCAAGGTTATGTGGGATATTTATCGTGACTATCTGTTCATATATTCCCATCAGATATATAAATACGTTATAATACTTTGATATATCTCGTTTCTACAGCCCACTGCCTGAAAATATGCGTTTTACCCAACGACAAAAAAAAATCATCTAAAGGATTCGCGTACATAATTTCATCTCCTAATTAAAAGTAATCCAAACGTTCAACATGAAATAGATGACGATGTAGATATGTATATCTATCAGCATCCAAAGCCGAAGCTGGAACCAATGTCTCTTTCCTCGTATGTTAATTCATACGTCATGGTTTTATGGCGAGAAAACACGGTGCAATTACAGCGTTTTTGCATCAGAATGATATCGATTTTAACGGAGATCGGAGAAGGGTGATTGCTTTGTTCAACGAGAATCGTTAACAAAGTTGTTACCTTCTCAATCAAAGCTGGCGTGGGAAAACGACTGATCTCCGTTCATAGCATTTGCCACTACGTTACCCGCCAGTTTCCCACCAGTAATCTCTGCGTGATTCGTTTAAGTTCAACGTTATTATTTTAATTTGATTTTCTTTGTCTCTGAACCAGGATTCTACCAAGTATAATTAAATTGCCTGTATCAATTTCATACTGACACAGCATGGAACCACAAAATTTGAAAGTAAGATGAACCACAACGAATGACACAACGAAGTAAATAATAATAATTGGGTACACAGCCTATTACATTGATGCAAGAAAAATTCTAAATATAAGCATTCACTAAGCTTAGTTTAGTCCGGTACAAGACCAGATTTCTGTAGTAGTTATTTAACAAACACCCCACTGGGGCAAAATGTGACACAAGGTCGGTTCTAATGGAAGTGCGTGTGCGTGCATGTGGGGGCGTACACGTGTATGTGTCGGCAGCGCATGCTTACAATATCTGATGTTCTAAAGCGGTCACTCATTCCAGTACTGGTTATGTAGTATACAATGAAGAACGGACACCCATCTATAGTTATGATTCGCAAGACTAGATTGTTAACCACAGCTCCAGGTATTGAAGGCTATGTAAATAAATTGAATATTCCGATTTTATTAATGTTAGTTCATGTCAAAGCTGGATCGAAGTTTTTTAGGGTTTCTTTTTCAACAAATTAGAGCAATAAACTGGGATGCTGTTTTATGCTTTGATATTCATTTGAATTATCATTTTCAAAAGGGTTTTGATAAATGAATTTAAGGGAATGTTATCATTTCATTGCATATCATTGCATATTTTTGAGATTCATAACAATTAACTGATCTGTGTACAACAATGAATATACTTGTTAACATTTACACAATTATATGGCTACTAGTAGGCAAAAATTACCACAAATAATCTTATAGTAATTCAAATGATAATTATCCCCCAAAATGTTCAAACCATGGAACTTGGCACGTATATAGGCCGTTATCATTAGTTTTCCTCTATCTTATTATAATTGCTTTTTATTACAAATTTTGTGTAGATACCTCTTTAACAACTGGGAAAGTAGCGAAAGATCGGTAAGTAGCTTCCAACGAGATCCAAGCCGTAACCAAAAACTTGGGGGCCCGTCTTTCCTGAACGTTGTCTTGATCATTTCAGTCAAGGAAGCCGAGATGATTAGACGGAGCATAAATCTGCTTGTATTCTACCACATCCTATACCCGCTTTCCAATGCCATCTACTAATAAAATTATGTTTTTAACAAGTTTAACTCTATGGTATCATTGTTGCTTTTGTCAAAGAGCTACTGTTGATACTTGTTATGAAGTGACGCATTTCTACTTGTTTTCACTGACTCCAGTGTATTATGGGAGAACAGGGTGTGCATGATTTTGTGCAAGTTTACCGCGCTACAATGTGTGCATACAGCCATCAATTATCCTGAAAATGATTACATCCATGTTGGCCAGTGGAACAAATACTGACAGATGAAAATGCCCAGATACATTCATGTATGCAAGCACACAGATGGCCCCATTCACAGCCTCCTTATCAGGTTCAAAAACATACGCACGATATTGAAAAGCTCATATACAAACATGTTGAATATGTACAAACAAGCACGCGCTCAAAAATAGTAGGGTTAATAAACATAGAAGTATACATTCACCAACAGCTACGCAAAAACGCATAAAATCACATATACCCGGGGGCATATTACCCAGTATATATATATATATATATATATATATATATATATATATATATATATATATATATATATATATATATATATAAACTTATTAGAAATAATACAAATAAGGAAAACGTAAACATAAAGAAACAGGACTGCAATTGTATCAACAGTAGTTGCCCTCAGCAAAACAAATGTCTCAGATCTAATATAGTATACCAAGCAGAAATATTAACCTAAGAAAAAACCCTAAAAGTAAAAGATTTCATTGGAATATCTAAAACGTTATTTAAACTTAGATAAGCCAACGACATATCATCCTTTACGAACGAAAAATGTAAAAATAATACATCATTATTTGCAGAAAATGTGCGAAATTGATTATAAACCAACTGTAAAATGAAGAAAAGACAAACTTATATAAGACAAACCTATACTTGCAAAAATGTTAAAAATCCATGTTATCTCTTACGTAATTCGAAATGCTCAGTTTTACTAAAAGAATAAAAAATAAAAAAATTATTAAACGGGAAAAATGAAGTGGCATTAAAATACCAGCTTTGATCAAATTCGCTTGCTCTCTTCTTCATTCGTGGGTTTCATGGAAATTTCGTTGTCCTAGGTAGATGTTGTGGTCTACTTTCCCCAGTTTTGCATCTTCGATTTCGACAGTTATGTCCTTATTCTCAATGCGATCGTTGCACATGATTTTTGTTTAACTGAAGTGTGTAGGCCAACTCTTTTGCTTTCCTCATTTAATTCATCTAGCATTAGTTGGAGATCAAGTAGGTTCTCTGCGAAAAGGACGATGTCAGCAAATCCTAGGTTGCTCAGATATTCGCCGTATATTTTGATTCCTCTATTCTCTCCGTCCAGGTTTCGGAAGATCATCTTGAGGCAGGCTGTGAAGAGTTTGGGTGAGCTGGTATTACCTTGTCTTACTCCTTTTCGGAGTTGGAAGGGTTCAGAGTCCATATGTAGCCTGAGAAAGGAGTTGCAGTTTTAGTACTTCGACGTATACAGGGTAACCACCTTGTAGAGTGATGGCTTTCATGACCATGGGGATTTCTACAGAGTCAAATGCCTTCTTGAAGTCTATAAATGCTGCAGCGAGTGGCATTTCATATTCTGCAGCTTTTTCTTTCAGCTGATTTATTGAATGGGGATGGTCCATGGTCGAGTAGTTTCTTCTGAATCCAGCCTGCCAGCGTGGTTGGTTCTCATCTAGTGTTAGTGATCCGGTTGGTGATGATTTTTGTGAAAAGTTTATAGATGTAGTTTAGTAGGCTTATAGGCCTGTAGTTGTTGAGGTCCTTGGGGTTTCCTTTTTTCGTCTAGAAGCATTATGATTGCTGTGTTCCAGTCTTTCAGGACTTTACTCTGTTTTAGACATAAGTTAAATAGAAAAGCTATTTTTTGTTGACGATCTTACCAGCTTTTTCGAGTAGATCGGTGGTGATGTTATCTGATCCAGTAGTTTCACTTTTTTTTGTTTGTTTGATGGATTATTCAACTTCCCATGGTGTAACTTCTGGGAAGTCCTCGAAATGATTGTCTGTGTCTTGCGTATCTTGGTCATTGTTTTGCTGCTCGTGTTTTGAAGAGTAAAGTTCTTGGTAGAACTCTTGGGCACGTTCGACAATTCTATCTCTGTTGATATGTCTCTGTTTTCTTCGAGTGTGCTCTTTATCTATCTCTGTCCTGAGAGTTTTGTTTATTGCTTTAAAGCCCCGACGTTTTTCGAGATTGGTTTCGATGATTGCTGTCGTATACCTTCTTTTGTCTTCTCTTATTTTCTTTTTGATGGTTTTGTTTAGTTCAGTCTCCTCTATTTTTTTTTCCTTGTTGTCGTTGGTGGTTTTAGGTTTCTGCGTTTTTTGATGAGTTTCTTCGTCACTACAATCTTGACTAGCAAAATGACGATTAAGCAGAAGAAAAACTCCTCCTATCATTGCAAAACCAACAAAAATTTCCTCAAATTTTCTGAATAGGAATCTGAAACATACATAATCATTCACTTGAAGAAACCCAAACAGGGCAGAAGTATGAACATGTCTGTGCAGGGAATCCACTATCTGATATATATATATATATATATATATATATATATATATATATATATATATATATACATATATATATATATGTATATATATATGTGTGTGTGTGTGTGAGTATATATATATATATATATATATATATATATATATATATATATATACATATATATATATATGTATATATATATGTGTGTGTGTGTGTGAGTATATATATATATATATATATATATATGTATATATATATATATATATATATATATATATATATATATATATATGTAAAATCGAGCACGCGTGTACGTAGAAAAACGTTGCTCAAACTTAGGAACACTCAAATTGAAAGACAAATCTATTCATAAAAATATTACATAATGACCGCACATCGGACAAGAGATTAATAATTAAATCTTCAAGTTCTGGAATAAATGTTATTCTTTTATGAAACTTTGATCAAATTCGCCGAAATCAATTGGACCAAACTAATTACAAGGGATATTCAAAGACTGATTCCACGCCAAACAATTCGCATCAACAATGTCATTTGAATTTTCTAATAACGACGAAAATCACTATAATGATATTGAACCTCGCCTAATTGATTCGTTGGTTTTGGATGAATCGTAAATTAGAAGCGATTGACCAAGAATCAAAACAAAAATAAAATTCAAAGCTAATTAATGAGTTTAAGTTTGTTTCAGAGTGTCTCTTTGGTGGGGGTCATACTGAACATATCAAATGTGCAAGCGACTAATGCTTGGGTGGAATTTCCAGATTTCTTTAGAGATTCGCTTCTGCTTTTGAAGAATAGTCCACGGCTTCCGGTACAAGAGACACGAATCAAGTTTTGAAGATCAAGATGGATTCAATGAAGAATCGTTCATAGATCCTTGAGTGTTTCCACTAATCAGTTCGTTCAGAATTCACTTATGAACAAATATACACGAGCATTTACCTTTATATCAAGGGAAATGAAAAACATTGAGAATTTGCAATCAGCATTAACCAAAGCCCATACAAAGAATATTATTGTAACTGTATAAATTCCCTTCTAGCAGGATACCAAAGAAGTGTCGCTCATCTTTTATGCATTGAAGAATTTGAAAAAACAACAAACTTGAATTTAAAGATCCACTCTGTTCTTTCCTTCCATTTGATGTTAACGGTGATTTTCTGAGTATTTTAAGGAAATTTGTAAAAATATATATACATGTGTACGAGTGTGTGTGTGTGTGTGTGTGTGTGTGTGTGCATGAATATGTATGTGTATTCAAGTGAATTATCATTCTTTTAGTTTACACACACACACACACATACATACATATATATATATATATATATATATATATATATATATATATATATATATATATATATATACTTGTGTGCGTATCAGTGCATAAAACGGAATTTTACTTATTCCCTTTAAATGAAAAAGATGAGACATTTGGCTACTTTCGTGAAACGAAAAGAACATCACTAAGGCTGGAATTCAAATATTTTCGCGATGCATTATTCACTTCAATGATTGTCAGCAGGTGAAAGATCAGCTGTAACACTCATTTAATTTCAATGTTATATCAACGGTTAATAAAAAGGCCGTTTAGAACCACATAATGCTTCTGATTTATCTGGATATAACAATTTCTATGACTAGATCATTAGCAGTGAAGAATGAGCACTTTTCTCTACAGGGAGTTTGATCCGTGTGCGTTGTCTACAAACACAATCACGACCCCAAGGTGATGATGATATTTATGATAATGATATTGATAATGGTGCTATTGATGATCACCAAACCAATACAGATGAAAATATCTATTCATTGATACACGTAACCACTACTACCTATGTATCATTATTCATTATTTGTGTGTCGCACTTAAGGTAGTAGATCAATAGTCCAACAAAGGAGTAGGAAAAGTGAGAGAGAGAGAAAGAGACAAAGTGACCAAAAAGGCAGAAAGAGCAAAGGAAATATAGTGAGAAAGACATAAATGCAAGAAAGAGGCTCTGTGATAATATTACATCATGTTATTGTCTACTTCGGTGAATACAGAGAATGACAGAAGGAAAGATAGGAAAAAGAAAGAAAATCCAACTTCATGGGAATAACTCAATGATTATAACATTCAACTTAAAAAGATGAGGTCTCATTGCATTTGAATAGTTCAATGGTCTTATCAATGGACTGAAAATGATAAGGTCTTACTGCGTTGGAACAGCTCTATTATTAAGTAGATAATATATATGAACATATCAAAATATAGCTTACTTTGATTAAAATATTTGTATAACACTTTTATAAACATTATTGGGCAATTGAAATCGGAATGGACGAGGGAAAAAATAAGATACAGACATAGGGTAAGAGAGGAGTAGAGTCATGAGATAATGGAAAATCTTTGTTTTCAACACCCGTAGAATTTCCACGGATCCAGCCATCGAAAGAGAACTTCCAGTAAGTTTTAATCTAAAGGTATTCTTTTTTAAATTCTTGCCTTGGAATAAAGTCTGTATCCCCCGTTAGTTCTATTCGAGACTGGAAGAAAATTTGTCATCCATTAAATCAAACGTTTGATGAAAACAACATAAACAAGTGTCTACTTATCACTAAATAAAGAAACAACGAGTTGATTATTTTTAAACTTCAGTTATGGAAGTAGTATTAAGTTTTCAGCGCACTGATACTAATGGCGATTTCACAGTAGTCGAATACGTGGAAAAAGGAGTTTTGAATTCATATGGATTGGGAAATAGAATCTAGAGTATATCATTTACCTCTGCCAACGAAGTTTGTGGGGTAAATATAATCGGTTGCCTATTTCGAACTTTCGAGCATTCCGTCTGTCTGTTTGTCCGTAAGTACTTGACGGATTTCCATGAAATTCTGTGGCAGTTTGGGCAATGGTGTAGCAAAAAAAACGTTAAATTTTGGGGTGCGGTTCCAAGAATTAGCTTTTGATAATTTTCCGTTTTTCTTCATGCACTTATGCATTTGCTCATTTCTGTCTACAAGATATCTCCGTAAGTTCTGAATGAATTTAAATTAAATTTTTGTGGAAAGATGGGCAATAGGCTTCGAAAGAAGTGATAAAATTTCAGGATGCATAATTACATCCCCAACTTCGTAGTTATATGCCTACACCACCTATTATCGCTATAATCTCATCTCCGTCCACATTATATCTCCAAAGGTTCTCAATAGATGTCTCCTTTTGTTAAAAAGTGGACAATAGGCTTCAAAATGAGTGATTGCATTTTTGAGTGGATCCATGCAAAATTTATCCCCCCTGATGATGGTGCTGGATAGAGGTTCATATTCTCCGAGTGCTTTCTTGTGCTCACTGTTTCAGGTTTGCTGATTTTTTTTCTTTAAAAATGTTGTCATTAATTTCGTTGAAGACTAAACCGTGCATCTTGCAAGCATGTTTGGAGAGTTAAAAAATAATATTCAAAATGCCATTAAACCTCAAATTAGTAGACATTCAATTCAATCAAAGACAAAAAATATAGTTAAACTACGTTATTATATTGGATAGTTTGGAAGGAATATAATTATCCATGACATAACCTGAAAGTGATGAAGTGATGGTGAAGAATCCCTTTGTTGTGATGGAATTTAGACTCAGTGACTCACAGTTCAATATAGCTAATGAAATGTTCAAACTGGTATGCGTAAATGAAATATTAAATATACCAGCGAATAGACATTTGTAAGATTATGCCTGTGGACTCAATTATTAAATGCATGTGTACGTACAGAATAAAATTGTAAATGAAAATGCAGATGAGAACTTCTGGGTGTATATTTTTATGCTTTAAGGACCTAGTGTCTAAATCTTGATATTTTTACAGATTTTGAATTCAAATTTTTTTTCAATATTCTGATGCAGGACTTCCGGTGTTTTCAATCTAATCGATCTTCAACAGAGTTTGTAGCGTGGAAAAAACACAACTAAATTATATTTACATACAAACAAACAGACAGGTAAACAGATATGCAGGAATGTATACATACATACATACATAGATAAAATCTGATCAAGTTGAGTTTTCGAAAACGTGACACGTGTAGTAGATAATATAGTAAATGTTGTATTATGAGCACAATGGTTCAAAGTCGTTAATTCACAACTGGTGAGTATCACAGACTTTACGAGAACCAGATTGATCATTTGATGAGGAAGTTTTGAGATGTTCCCTTCAAAAAAATCTTTCTTTTCATGGGTGGAAATGTGTTATCGATCCTGTTCTACACCGAACAATTATTCATCGCTGCAACCGTAACTACCCACCAGCCAACTGCAGGATCCGAAATCTATTTCATATCGTGTATTTTAGAACGAGACCAAACATTTTGATTTAAACAGGAAGATATTTTCCATTTTTCATACGTCAGAAATTTATTTTACTTTTTTGTCCAGAGTCAAAATTGTAGATCTTTCATCCTTGCATCCTCATATTCTCCTTGAAGTGTACGCATAAAAAATACTGGACACAGAATTAAGTAAACGAGAATGAATTGTAAAAATCCAGTCCAAGTTGAAGCTTAGTTCATTTTCCCCGTAACAAAAAACAAGAACAACCCATACCTGATTTATGGTTGTGAACTACTCACTATCTGACTATCCCGTTACAATGAACCAAACAGATATATAAATTCAATATTTTCTTTCCGTGGTTTGAAATCTCGAATAAGTGATTGCCTAGCGGCTATCTCATCAACTGAGCCAAACTGATGTCTTATTTATCGAATAATTTATTTATTATATATATCTAATTCAAAAATTGCAATGATCATCTTCAGTTGGAATAGAAGCGGGAATTAAGCTTGACCCTGCAGCCAGGCTTCTTTTAGATCGATCCGTGCCCGAAGCCATTTTCTGATATCACTCGATCTATTTTCTGTTGGCCACTTCTATTTGTAAGAGACGGTCAAATAACAGCTAATGCGATCAAACCCCTTGAATGTTTTGATTGGAATCATTTCCATTTTATACTTTGAAGTGATTTCCGTTCAGCTGTGGATCAAGTTGACGGAAGCTTTTATGCCAGTTTAATCTCTCGTCGGTTACCTGGTTGATAAAATTCACACAATCTGGCTTTTGGATTGCACTGGAGACCTTATCTTCTTCATCCTGCTGATTCGCTTTAATAATGTCATTGAGTAGAGGTGATATGAAAAGACTTGTAAAGCAACCACTTTTAGTATAAATCTAAGCGTATCAATTGTTTCTTCTCTGTTTTACCGGAGTAGGGATCATTTGTAACTGATAAGTTTGTATGAATAACACGTTTTACAAACGGAAGATGTTGATATCATATCCATTAAAATACTCGAAAGGCTTTCGTTTAGGAAACAGAATAACACTCAAAAACATCATAGAAAGGTTAAGATGTACTCATTTTACCTTTGAGTAGGTAGCTCATGAGACCAGCTCAGTAATCATTCAGGATAATTGTAATGAAAAAAAAAAAAAAACTTTTGTGCCATATGTGTACAACACTTTACAATAATACGACTGTATTGAATAAGATGATAGGAAGAGCAGTAGCCCCCATCTACTACGTAATAAGACAGTACATTCAAAATCATCATCTTTATCTAAGCTCAAGTTGAACATTGACTATCGATGCCAGAGGCAGCTTGCTATCATTTCCGTCCCTAAGCAGGACAAGAGAAAGATAATTTCTGTGCGTATTTTATAGAAGTATGAACGAACCAAGCACCATAGAATTGATGAAAATAATGTGTATCAACTGAGCACGAACTTGTGTGTCGTGGTTTGCCAGAAATTCACGATTCGAAGCCTAAATTGAACTTACAACACACTACTCGAACTTAAACTTCTTAGAGAGACAAATTTTCAGAATATCTTTTTCAAAATCTTCTTTTGTATACGTTTCAATCAACAGGTTGTTCTTCATCGAATAGTAAATTCTCATAAACTCCCGTAAGGTGATCATGATGTTTGGCATAAGACGTACATAATTAAAATCTCAGTGTAGAAATCTTATTTGGGCGATCTCACAACACCACTTAACAGATCATGCGTGCGCCAGTGCTTGACAAATGTCGAAACTAGTGCACGACCCTGCACCGGAATAGCTGGAATGGGCCAAGGTTATGCCCAAGGAGAGGGGAAGTGGACGTCTCATTCGTTGCCCTGTTGGTCAAAGCCAACTCTTACTACGGACCTTGAAGCCCAACGGTCACTCGGTGTCAGACAAAGGGCTTCCCTACTGTGTATTGCAAGCATCAATTGTCTGCAGCTGCCTGTACTAGTTTTACTCTCTAATGAATTATCTTCTATCCCACCACGAAGAGTACACATCTTGATCTGTTACCTACTTGCCAGCTCAAAGTGAATTCTACAGAACATTTACAGGTCTGGCTCAAGTAAAAAAAATAAAAAGAGTGATGTACTGAGACCTATTCCTAAAACAAACGACATAATTAGTAAACATATCTTTTCATGGATCGATTCTTCTGAATTGATAGTAAAAATTAAATTTGATATTGTATATTATTAAATTCTTAAATATATATTCTTCTGTTGTTGTGACTTAGCATAAGCTTTCATGACGCTCTTTTATTTTTCGTAAATTGAAGTGGGTTTTATCGGCTCTGTGTTGCAATTTACCGAGCTGAGAAGGTTTAACGAACGTAAGGGTGGAGCCAAACTAGGGTGAGATTAATTGTCGAACGGAAGGGTTTTGCCGAACGGAGATATATGGTATGCTGAGTCTCATATGGGAATCTTATACGGAGTTTCTGATAGCACTTTTAAAAAAAAGATATCTTCTTCTATTTTAGTAACTATACATAAACTTTCTGCGATTTACCAAGCATGAGGCGGATAAAACTCAACGAAATAACTACCAAAATCAATTTTGTCACAAAATACTTTAAGAGTATTGTCGGCCAATAGATAATTCACCGATGCGATCTTCACCTGTGTCTTTTATTTGTGAATACGAAACTCTGGATATATTAATATCTAATACACACATGTGAATATCATCCCACAAATGTGTTTATATACATGTACAGAGACACAGTCTAACATTCGCTGAAATACACGTACACATAATTATGATGAGTGAAGCATATGCAGATTTATATTTATAGATCCATTGGTACTTTACATCCACACACATGACACACGTATACAAATACGCATGTCTTCGTACACAACAATGCGTACATATATACAGCCAGTCGTATATATTAATCCGGAAAATCATTATTCCAACAGTGCTCAGAAGTTGAAGTAGAGATATCATATAAAATAGTGAAAGTTATCTCCTGAGTATACAACTGTAAGGCCCAGTCACATTATCTGATGATCTGAATGTAGCGGAACGAGGGTATACTATTGTCATTGGAAAAATTCACGTATCTAATCGATATAGATATATATATATGTGTGAGTGTGTATGTGTGTGTGTGTGTGTGTGTATGTGCATACAAACATATACTTTAAAAGCCAATATCTGCACACATCGTACGAAAATAGTTGTTTACCGTAGAAAACGGGTATATTTCCCTCTATTATATATATATATATATATATATATATATATATATATATATATATATATATATATATATATATATATATATATATGAGCTGTGCCAAACATACACACACAAGTGAACAAGTGATAATAAACATACACACGCACGCATAAATATATTCTTGCAGCTAAATCTTCAAAGAGGCCATATTGGTCTCAATTTCTTCTTACTCATATGCGAATGAAGTGAAACGGGTCGCATTAATATTCCATTAAGCGCACTAAACGCAGATTCAAAGTCGTGGTGCGAACATTTCCGATATGCAAATTTATGTAAATTATTCTTTCCATTTCCAGTGACTCATCAGAAGTGTCAGATTATAAATTCAATTTCCGATATATTTTTTAACATTGAAATCCCAATGGTAGTGGATAAAGGGAATAAAATCCTTTACCAATATGTTTGTTTGTTTTTTTTTTTCTTGGTCGATGAAATAGTGATCTTGCTATCCGAATTCCAATTCTTTTTTAGCCATCCCGAGAACTTTGATATGATGACCTGAGGATCACGCTTCATAATGTTTCAATCAATTTCCAGTATGGTTTGGGTGTGGCAGATTAAAAATGCCAAATATTTTTTTTTTTTGTTTTCTCCTCCATTCTCGAGGCGGTACGATGGAATGCATTTGTTATGCAGCTATGGACAATTTTGAGTCTTTTCATAAACAGGTATATGCTTAGATACGGTTAGATTTTAAGAATTATATGGATTTGGTTGCAATTCTTTTAAATCGAACTCTCTCCAATATCATAGCACTTCTGGTGATTAAGCAAATCTTTAAAAGCACTTAAAATATCTTGCTCTTTTTTTTTCTTTCAACAAACAATTTTGTCTATCAGATATTAACAGAGGATATGTAGATAAACCATAATGATTAATAAACTTAAGGGTTTTCAATGTTCTACACACCCAGCGCTCATACGATCATGTGGTCTTTGTGATACTCAAAAGGCATCCACTTTCTTTCAGTAACATCATGACATAAATGATTATGTTGCTAGTACTGATGAAGATGCCGTAAGGCGTAATGATTTTACTGAGTGTGGTGTTGATTCAATGATAACAATTCTCAAGATAGAAGGGCACCTGAAAAGCGTCTGATTCTGCTACACGAAGTTGCCTTTTTCTTACAGCATCTAGAGAATTGATTTATCATTGAAATCAATACGGCTTCCAACTATCAGGATTCCTATCTAATATCCTGCGTACCTATATATGTATAATAAAGACATGGATATACAATCTGATAGAATAATTATAAACGTGTTGTTTATCAGAAACTCTTAATGAACCTACATCTTGATTCTACATAGTGAATATACCAGTCGGCCTAGACAGCGTAAATAGAATAAACATTCAAAGAAAGGGGATGCTGCAGGAACGTGCATACACTAGCAGGTCGTCTTAATGCATTTATAATTATTGCATTATATTTGATGCCCATTTCTTTATGATACAATTGTCTGCGTTGGGGTATCATAGAGAGCAGGTATGGACAGTAGATGAGCAAGATGAGAATAGGATATAAAGTGGTTAATTGAGCTTCCGACTTACCAGCTGCTTGTTTATTCTATTTACGCTTTTGAGGTCGGACAAGAACGGGGTGTCAGTTCAAAAAGAGTCTTTAATAAAAGAAAATGCATTTATATTTTTTTCTGACATATAGTAGCAGAGACAAAATTATATAGAAATACAGTTTCTTATTCTACAGTTACGTATTCAGTTTGTAATAGAATTTATATTGAGAGATGTAACTAAACATACATGAATACAAACCAATACAAATAACCATTCACACACGAGGGTCAATCAACAATTCTACAGCCAGACATGCAGTTATTACCCGAATTTTTATCTGAAATGTCCTTCGTATAATGTTCCATTAATATGATTTAAATTCACAATGACTGAAGTGCATTAATAATGAGGATGATTATGCTGAGAAACAAAAATTGTTGTTGAAAATAAACGCTTTTTTTCACCATTGGGCTATGAATTTATTGATGTACCCACATGTGTGAATGTATGTGTTTATGTGTGTGTGTGTGTGTGTGTGTTTTACGTGTGTGTGTGTATGTGTGTGTGTGTGCATCCATTGATAGACATTTACCAGATTTTTTATATATTTGTATAGATGGCTCACTAATGTTTCTTTGAGTACTGACATGACGTTGGTCTTTTTGTATTTAATGTTTAGAAAGTGCATAAAAGTAGGAGCCTTTTTGAAAGGTTTCCAATATCTGTAGAAACCGTTCTTTTCTTTTTTCTCACCATCCTCCATATTTGCTTTTTTTTCTTTTTCTTTTTTTTCAAACATTTCCTACGACATCTTCGTCCTAGGCGCCGACTCGTCTTAGCCACCAAACGATGTTGCCTGGGCAACCAGAATTCGGTCTTTCCAGCTAATTTCATACAACGGAGGGAGCTTCACTAATTCTTTCCAGTAGAAAAACCGCACAAACAAAGGTGCTGTTAGGGAATAACGGTTCTGGGCCAGGGACCTTTCCATTGAAACACAATATTGACAAAAAAAAAAAAAATCCCAGCCTTTCTGAACTTGCCATCAATGGTAAAAATTCACCTTTTGAGATATTGGCCTAACTTTTGAATGACTGATTGAGAGGCGGATGGATAGATGTTTTGATTGCGTTGGTGTGAGCGCTTTGTTATTTAGGGGAAAATTAGAAGTATGGGATGTCATAGAGAAACTTGCCGGCTTTTATGAGATCGTTTTTAATCTCCTCCTGGCAACCTGTGGAAAGGCGATTTGACTAGAACCAATAACAAATGTTATCCACGGTTGAAGGATGGCGAGAGAGAAATGATTACAATTACGGTGATAACAGGAATAACAAGAAGAAGAATTACAGGTTAGACGAAGTCAAGTTAAGAGCAAGACCACACTTCTGAAGCACACAATAAGTAACACGTATTTTAATGGATTATGTAATCAATACACAAGACATAGTAAAGAGGTCAAAAGGCCTAAATCAATAATAATCCAAACCTTTCTAATCTGAGTTATCACAACCTCTTCACATTTTCGCCGTTAACTCAAGGATTATTAAATCAAGGATTATATGGTTTTGAGTTAGAAAAGATTTATCCTAAACCTGAGGACCTCATTAACAAACAATAAAACACGTAACAATTTTCGTTTGGATAATATAATCTCTTATTCCCATCTCTGTCCTTGACACAACGTTTCGAAATAAGAGATTAGATTGTCTCAACGAATTTTAGTGTTTTACAACTCATCACAATGTTATCAGTACAGTTATCACGGGATTTTCATTTCCGATTTTGATAATTCGTAGCCAGCTCTTGAATAATTTAATGAGATCTTTTTAGGGGGCGGGGGTATTTGTCACGTAACGCGAAAAACTATATCGTAAAAAATACGCTTTACAGTATAAACAAAATGTAAGCAGTTTAGGAAATCATAAATGCACCGTAATAATGTGTGTTATTAATTTATTTATGTAGACAATATAAAATCGGTTGAAACCTTATCACGGTTGATAAATTAAACTTGTTTACTTGCAAGCCTCCTGGTCAAACATTATTTTAGACCTTACATTTATTTCATATTCACTGTGCTGTAAACAATTTTATTCATATTCAGTTGATGAAGTATTATAAATCCTAATTAATACTTTGTTTCTGCGCTACTATTTAAGTTCATATTAAAATTTTGTTGCTTTTCATTACAACTTTTCTCAGGCCGGATAATCATTTTTTTTTTAATGCAAGAAAAATTGTCATATGAATTTGAAGAGTCACATAAAAAAGACAATTTTAACAATCACTACACAGTAGTTTTGTTGACTTTGTGGTTTTCGTTAATCACCTGTATTTTTTCTTGCATCTACTGCGCACATTTCAACGATCTTCGAAACACATTGCAATAATCAAATATTTCGTTTGAAGGTTCAATTTTGGTTATAACTGGAAGGAAATAGCCTAAAGTTTGTCATAAGAGGAATAAAAATGATAATTTTGAATACTCATAGATAATTCCTGGGCAGATTAAAGTTGCTTTTACGGTTTTGACTAAAATAGAATCGATTCCACCATAATTGACGGATCTGCCACCAGAGAAAAACGCAGTTTTGATATTCATAATCTATTCGTTCATTTATTGGTACCTTTACAATTTAGGAATGGTAAAGTCTTTATTTATTGTTTATGGCACAAGATTTATGGGATTTAGGAACCGGAAGAGGTGGGGGATCAGCAAAAATTAACACATTCGTGTCTCTCGTTGCCCTGCAAATAGCAGAGGATAACTGAACTCATATATGTGAAAGTTTGTGATCATAATCGCTTTCTCCTCCCAAACAGTGCATTGCAGCTCGATGTAATGATTCAAGGTACCCCTAAAATGAGCAAGTGATTTGTAACATCTTGAATTATTTTTTTCATGGAGGGTTCTATTTACTACATGGCTGTAATGCTGGACAAGACGCCAGGTTTCGTTGTCTCCATTCATATGGGTCAAATTTGATTGGAATTTCTTTTTCACGTTTAGTTGTCAAATTCGAGATAAAGATTTTTCCCCTCTGCCAGGAGTCTTAAACGAGGGGAATTTGTTTCTTTCTTTTAGTTGTCAGTTTCTATGAGATTTTTTTAGGGTTCAAAATTGATGGAATTATCTCTTGCAGTAATCAAATTCGAGAAGATTTCTGTTCAATTTCAGGGGTCAAAAGTTGAGGTAAACCATTTCTCCCTTTGAGGGCTAAAGTGTGACGGGAGACATTTCTTCAATTTTTTCCCTTGGGCAAAAAGTAAGGTGAAACAGTGTTGTTATATTAGTAGTTATTTTCTCCCTGGCAACGCTGGGTAGTATTGCTGGTAGCAATTATTAAATGCAGAGTGGATTATAAAATTCTACACTCACATCGGAAAAAAAGCTCTAAAAGTTACGTATTATTCAGATATCTTCTTGAATAAATGGAGTTTAGCATCACTAACACATTTTTTTTATATAAGAATTCTCCCAACACGAGTGCAACTCTCAGATTAATTTTTAGAAAATACATTCACTCATATATGACCTTGTAGATTCTGTAGATTTCCTCGCATCAAACACCAAGTATGATTTCTCCTCTATTATTCCAATGCATTTTTACTAATCAGGATATCAATTTTTTAAAGTAAATTTATCTGTTATTCAGTGTATAGACAGAAAATTGAACCTGTTATTCTGCACTCCACATACATTTGTTTGATCAGTGCAGTCAGTAGTAAAATTACGACAAATTTGGAGTAAAAGCTGCCCATACATGTCCAAAAATATCAAAAGGCTTAAGTTTGAGATTTCTAGTCAAAATACCATTAGAGAGTTCCAGGTTCCGTAAGCATAATGAAGCTTCGACAGGCCTGGTAAGACTGGAATGGTTGTCTATGAGGGTAAGTTGAGAACGATTATATTTACAATATAATTTCCGTTATTTCTGTTGCAATGTATCCGCTATTATTACCCCCATGTATATTTTAAATTTGATATCTTTGAGGCACCAATGAAATTAATTAAACTGTGTGTTCAGTTATTCATAAATTATGACCTCATAAACATCAAAATACCCGAAACATTATTATTCTCTTTTTATCGTAGGTGTTTCAAACAAGAGGATTCGTTATTGCAATTGTATACATTTCAACACTTCTTTCTTTTTTTTATATACAACTATTTTGATTCAAAGCAGCAATTCGAATTATTCAATATTGGAAAATTGTAGAACATTGACTTATCTAAAGGTCAAACTTTGCATTCATTTTAATTTTATTTCATCAATTAATCTAATATAACAATGTATCTATATTCATAGGATCTATGTAAGGAACTTGAAGAAATAAATTCTAACTTGAATGTAAAATAAAGATATTCAATGATTTAAACTTGTCAAATAGTTTAGAAACATCCAATATCTGAATACTGGAACTGAAAAATCCAATATAATTGATTTGTAATGTAAAGAATAAAAAAAAAGCCAACTCCATTTCTGTAATATTTGTGTACAGTGTTTGTGAAGGTGTGTTTGTATTTTTTGGTATTAGTTACATTGTCCGTAATCTTTTCTCTGCATATCCTGAATTACAAACAGCTTTCGTCGGCAATATGTCTGGGTGGTTGCTGAAAATATGACGTAAAAGAAGATAGACATGTCATTGACAATAATTTCAGATGACAGTTACTCTATTTATCGTTGGCCAAAAAAAAAAAAAAAAAGAAGAAATGGCGAGGAATCGCAGAATATTTTTTTACATATTTTTCTTTAGGAAATTGTTTGTACGGTATGGGATGATTGGAAAATCAATGCGGTTTTCATCGAAATACAATTATCAAAAATAATACTGCGGATGAAAGTTGAGCAACAACATTCATAGTAATGAGTATCAGTTTTATAACTCAAGTAACAGGAGTAGAAATAGAAATCATGATGATAATTCTCAAACCAGTAATAATGAATCGTGTAAAATCATGGTTACAAAGGTTGAAAAAAATGACTGAAATGATAAGTAATAGCAAAAAACAAAAACAAAAACGAAACAAACTGGAAGTAATGAAGGAAACCCATCAAAAGTAAAGTCAGTATTGCCCTATCAGAAAAGAGAAACGAAATAAGAACACAATAATTATGATAGATGTGACTAGAACAACAAGAATCCCTGGCATAACAACCTTTGTTGTTTTCTCTTTATTCGTAACAGCAACAGAATGAAAGTTGTAGCGATACTACAGCTGCTACTTATATATATATATATATATATATATATATATATATATATATATATATATATATATATGTAGTAAATATATGTATGTATATATATGTATATATATATATATATATGTATATATATGTAGTAAATATATGTATATATATATATGTATATATATATATATGTATGTATATATATATATATATATATATATGTATATATGTATATATGTAGTAAATACATCTATATATATATATATATATATATATATATATATGTATATACATATATACGTCGTAAATATATATATATATATATATATATATATATATATATATATATATATATATATATATATATATAATGAACAGTGTGGCGATTCTGTTTGTTTCTCTGTTCGTAACATTTGACCATTCCACTTAAAGGTAACGCTTTTGCTGATAAAAAGATGTAAGCATAATTCAAAAAAAAAAAATAACTCTTCCACTGTTATGACTTCGCTAGTTTTTTGGGTTTTTTTTCGTTTTATTTTATTTTGTTTATTCATTTCTTTTATAAATTGATGTAGCCGTGATTTTCTTTTACAGTTAGTAATTATGCAAACTTTTAAAGGAAAAAAGTGGATGGTAAATGAGATGGCTGTCCATTTCTGTTGGAAGGAATCAATTCAGTCATTGAAACCTTAAAAACTGAGACGAAGTATGGAAGATCAATAGGAGAATAGGTAAGGGAAAACATCTGTTCAGAATTAGAATAAAAACACAGTGAACAACATGCGCGCAAAATAAGGTAAGAGTTTCGGGAATCCTTGATGGCAGGAAGTCACATTGCTGATAAAAACCGATTCTATTGAGACATGAAAATACGTCAAGGTACTCCGAATGGGGGGCTGGCACCATGAATTTGGAGACAATTGGGCGCTTCGGTTTTTTTAATTTATTGTTCACCATTGGACACAAGTTCCTTTTCCCTTGGACTCATAAAAATATTCATATTCAATGAAAAAAGAGACGAGTATTCAAAGCTAGTCTTAAAATGCATAATCTAAGGAAAAGATGCAAGTTGGCCGGGTAGTTTAAAGGATATGATAATTATGTTTTGAAAAGAAATGATGGATAAATATCAAAAGATATCATATATAAAGACTCGTATTCGTTTCATCCAGTCTACAGGCAGGGTTCTCAACCTTTTTGGCGTCACTGCCCACTTTCACGAGGGAATTTTTCCACA
This sequence comes from Thysanoteuthis rhombus, assembly GCA_963457665.1. Classification (NCBI taxonomy): domain Eukaryota; kingdom Metazoa; phylum Mollusca; class Cephalopoda; order Oegopsida; family Thysanoteuthidae; genus Thysanoteuthis; species Thysanoteuthis major. Next base: position 45,771,030 of record OY735201.1, on the reverse strand, counting down.
GCCCGGATAGCAACTATTCAAAGCGATAACAAAACGGTTTTAACTCTTAAAAAAAAGGTAGTAAAAACAAACGGCTTTTGCTGTTTCTTTGATGAAATCAATTGATCATCGATGCCATACCTGTGTCTGGTGAGATGTAGCTAGTGCAGAGATATTTAGATTGGATAATGTGCGATATCACTGAGTGTTTTGGTAGAATATTGATAGAAAATGTTGCTGTTGACATTTTTTTTGTCTGTTACAGACTTTAATACTCCTATAACGCCCTCAAAAATTTCAAAACGCCAATCCTTTTCAGCACGGTTGTTCACCACCCTACAAAGTGTTGATGTCGTCCACCGATCAACTCTAGTTTAGATCATATATATATATATATATATATATATATATATATATATATATATATATATATATATATATATACACACACACGCACACACACACACATATCCATATATAATTTTTTTTTGTGTGTGTGTGTGTATCTATCTCAGTCACTCAGTCACTCTCTCTCTATCACTCTCTCTCTCTCTCTCTCTCTCTCTATATATATATATATATATATATATATATACGATTGATTCAGACGGTACGAGCAATTGGAACATCTAAACATTTTCCCCATATAACTCTACAAGAAGTTCAGGGCCTACTCTCCAGCACTTTATCATCTGAGGGATGATTATGCAATCGCTTGGACTTGTTCTCCCTCAAGACTGGAACACTTTCCCCGACATAGGTACAGTCATATTTGAGATGATCAACCCTTCCCATGATTCTCTAGTTCCTTCTGCTTCGCCGTTAAGATCTTGAGAATAACCCTAGTGCACCATTGCTTACTGCATTCAATCTTTTGCTTCCCAGTTTCTAAAGTTCCAGTAGAAGAAATCTCGTATTTTCAATTTGTTGGAATTTTAAATGCTACTGATGGAGACCAATAATCTGTTTGAAGAGAGTGTCTCCCGTATAGTCTAACTCTCAGAGATCAATCTGTTAATAAGTAGTTAGTAGCATCTACATTACATTGAGATTTAAATGTTATTCAAGAAAGCGTATTTAGAACGTTTGCTGTCTCAGCACAGATAAAAACAAATACTGTCGCTCATTTAACGTCACATAAATTCGTCATTTCGTCATAAGTCGTCATATAAATTCTTTGTGTGTTATCTTATTTTCAAAGGTTGACCATCGGAAATAACACATCAAAAGAACTTTTTTTTCTCTCTATCAATCATATTTCGAACAAATTTTCCTCCATCCATTTCGTTGCTTTATTCACAGTATTCGTTATCCGATTCACTGTTCGGCAGCTGAGCTGAACAGCAAAAATTTTGAATAACGAAGTTCTTCAGGGCGGAATCAAACTTGCATCCAGAACCTTGAAAGATGCTCCTTTATTTCGGACTTCAACAGTTTAAATTTCCTATAGAATGAGTCGGCTGATTAGGTTGAGATAAAAATAAAACGACACCGGGAATTAATAAAATATGTATATACGCTTAAAGAGGTAAAATTAACTTTTGAAAATAACTTTTCTGATCCTTCCGTTTACTCTTTATTCGTCAAACTGACATGCATGCACACACACGCATACGCACGCACACACATACACACACACACACACACACATACACACACACATGCATGCACGATATATACATTGCAATTATTCCTGTTTGTGCCGACAAAAACATCATGTTCATATGTAGGTATTGTTTATGCTTATTTCTTTGGTTTCATATTGCACATTGAATTCTAGTTGATATGTTTCACTTGAATAGTGATCTCACATGTCGAGAACTGTTCGTTTATTTATTTCTAGTTCAAAGTAAAGAGAATTTGAGCAAGGGAGGATTGTTGATAAACTCACGATCAGGTACCTCATTTCAATTTGCTCTTTTTACATGCGTGAATATATAAGATAAAAACAGTTTAATTCCTAAAACAAACAACCAGATGCGTGAATATATAATATAAAAACTGTGTAATTCCTACAATAGCGTAAAATGTACAATTCATATAAAATTCGGTGTTTTAATGGAAGAGATTTTTAAGTAAAAAATATGAATCCGAACCCTGGAAATCAGTTCTACAGTGAGTAACAATCTATTGTAATAAAAGTGGTGAATTTGCGTTGTGTGCTTTTGTAACTGTTATACTATGATATATTTTGTAAAGGTTTCTGCGCAGCCTTTAGCAAGATTCCGTTACAAGTTTGGAGATACTTATGAAACCACTTGGTACTCGAAATCAACTTCACATTTTAACAAAAGTATCTTGTACTCATGTACATACACAAAAAAATATTCTAATGCTCGACTAAAAGATGTTGTTCTGCCTTTAAAAAGAATTAACGTTACGTACATACATCTATATGTGCGTCCACTCACGCACATGTATTTGAACGCCAGCATGAAATATGCAAACAAAGCTAATTTACCCACATGGATATTTGTTGTAATTATCCTTAGTAGCTGGTCTGAAATACCAAGTTTAGATCTCACAATGAAAATGGGTGTGTCAGGCCAGCGGGAAGTCAAAACGCACTCAGATTATTTCATGTGCCTTAAGGTCCGATTAAGGTCAGGCCAGTTTGTGGAGCGCCCATCCTTTTAATGAAGCACCCCCCAAACCTAGCCCTCCGACCTATTACCCCTGATTACACCAGCACGCACCCTCCACAAAAGAGCAACAAGCGGAAGTTTTGGCTTCTAGGACCTAAAAACAAAAAAAAATCTGTGGGTCAATGAGAGTTTGGTTTCATATATGAGGCTCTGATCTCGGCAGTTGGCGTCCGAACGTGGATATCGCTGTTACATTTGATGAAGCCATTTCCTGTCTATGAACTGAATTTTATATATTTAGTTATTCCAGGGAACAAACTTTGAATGTCTGGTTGGAAAGGGCACGACATTAACACATCGGCTAAAAGAACAGCTTTTGAAATTGTAAATCTCGCTGCACCCACGAAAATAACACACACACATATACATACACATATAGGCGGGCATGCAGAGACATACGTCTGTATAGGCGAGTGTTTGAGTACGTATACGTTAGGAATTGTACGTAAATCTGTGCTTATATGCCTATGTTTCAAACATAGCTCTTCTTCTCACCATAATTCATAAAAAATGCAGAGATGGCTAAAGACAACTCGAAGACTGAGCGCATGTGTATTGAATATCTGCTTCAAAATAAAACAAAAAATCCTTGTAAGTTTTGAGAGGTTTTATGCCAAATATTTTATGAAGACATGTCATCATATCTTAGCAAATACCCATATGTATCCCTTTGAATGTGTCTTAGAATCTTAAATGATTTTATGTTTTCTTATGCGACAACGAAGCGTTGACAAATGAGTGTTGACAACTTACAAGAATTTTGTGCACCCAAAGATGCAATTTAGATATCTTTAAATATTTTTTTTTGTCTTATTTACAATTCCAGAGTTCCAATTTCAATGTTGCTATTTTTTTAAATTCATTTCTCTAATTTGGGAGTCTAGTTTTGCCGATTGAAATGTTTTCATTTTTATTTTTGGATTTGGTAGAGATTTCCACTTTCGAAAAATCCGAACAGAAAACATCTAAATTGGCAACTGATGGATCACAGTCGTTGTCACAATTAGTATTATTAGTGGTATTAGTATTATAACTTGTTGATTGTTCGTCCTGATTTAACCCACACAGTGTGCCATTATCTCAATATCTAACTTGGAGGATCGGTTTGTTCGTATCGTGGTATATTACATACTTACTGTGTTCCCAACTTACTGTCAGGAGGTCAATCTCTCCAGCATCGCTCTCATACATTTTTTATCTTCATTCCTTAGTTTGTATCTTGCCTCTCTTGCGTATTCAATCTTCCTGGCTATTAGCGAAAAACTAAATGTATGTTTTTTTACACATCAATGTATGCTTATGATTCTATTCTTCTTCTTTTTTTTAATTTATGGGTCTTTCCTAAATAACCCACCATTCCATTGGTCTGTAAACAAATTAATCGACTAACTTTGTTATCGCAAATTACTGACATATTTCCTTTCATCTTTCATCTCTCGACGATAAGTGCGTGCGTGTATGTGTTCATGAAATTATTAATGGACACTTGATCAAATCATTTGCTTGAAATAAAAAAAAGATTATCTGATCCACAGAACCTGAGTTCAAACGAGTGTCTGGCCTGTTCTTATCAAGCTCAAGTCAACAAAGGGAAAAAAGGAAAAAGAGAAAGAAAAGAAAAAAGAAAAAAAAGAGACTATGAACTATAATCAACATGAATCTTAAAGATCATGACCTTTATCTCCACGGTGATTGGTCCGTCCCAAAGGTGTGGTAATCCCAAACCCAATAAAGTCGCTTAGAAACTTTATGACCGGCATCTTTTCCAGACAACGCATCTCAGATAGAAAAACAACGCGAATAATATAAAAACAAACTTACAAAAGAATACGATGAAAATAAGAAAAAGAATAATGGCTGAGAATAATAAGATATAGGATTAAAAATCACTATCACAAATAAGAACAAATGATCTCTTTGTGTTGAAGTGGCCGGCAGTGTTCGCAGATCCTGCCCTTCATATGATCGATCAAGTGCGTCAGGAATTTTGCCAAGTCTGGCTATTCCGACTATCCTTCTTTGTTCATGACCATCGGACGGTTTCCACCTAGTATGTCAATGTATATACATATATTGAATAGATTGTAAGGCTTCTTTTTGGCATTGAAATAAAATTGTAAATAGAAAATGCTCGAAATAAACCATTTTTTTTTCCTCAAAAATTTTACGTTAAAACTTACTCCTAGATCCGGGTATGCATTCCAAATTAGGTTTGGCTTAGCCAATGTTCAATGGCAGTGGCAAATCGAGACAGATGTTTTCTCCCCCACCTCTCTCTCTCTCTCTCTCTCTCTATATATATATATATATATATATATATGTATAATGCTCTTCCCTAGGAATTGAGCACTCTGGTGAATGAGGGATTTCTGCGTAAATTGATATATCGCTTAAATTCAGCCTTACCGACTGTCCAGTTCCGTAGTCCAGAGAAAATATTAATGAAAAAAGAACACATTCCAACGTACGTTATAGGCTAAATCCCCAGGATCCCATTTTCTAAAATACAGTTAAATCATAAAACTTAACTCATTCCATGACCCTTGTAGCGGCTGTAGCCAAAATATTAACTTACTCCACGTTACGTCTTATGAAAAGAAAAAAAAATGAACTCAGCATAAAAGAAAAAATACCACTACGGATATTTGAACAGAAAAGAATAGAATATACATTTTTCATCTCACTAAACAAACGATAACAAATCAATTATTATATGTTTCAATTAACACAACAATTGATGAAGAAGGTACAAATTAGACTCTAAGCCTCATTAGTAGTACGGTACCCACCTTTATATTTCAATACATAGTATATATATATATATATATTTAATTTTTCAATTTACCATACAATTATCTGCGGCGTTGTCATGATAAGTATGAATAACGCACTGCGTTAATCTAAAGAAAAAACTTCCAACGTGTCAAACTCCGAACTCTAAAAATCTATGGATTTTATCGGAATGATACGTGTGTGTAATGAAAAGGAAAATCATAGAATTTAGGGCTTGTTTACAATCGTGGACCAATGAGGTATAAAAATTAGCCTCTACAAATAGTTTTAAAAATAGGTCCCCACACCCTCATTGAAACGGTTAAATTTTGATCGATTCTGCATGCTTTTATTTTTCGGGAGAATTTTGAATCTCGATCCCTTTCGTTTTGTGTCCTTATAATTTTTAACCAGTGTCACAATCGACTATGGCAGCACAAAAGAGCAAAAAATATTTGGCACTGATTCATTTCTGCACCCCAACTTTCAGCACAATGGAAGACTGTCATAATTGCAAATCATAGAGTTTTACACTTTTTCGATGTTAAAAGTAAATGCACAAATAAAAAAAAAGAAGAAAAACAGAATTACGATCATCTGCTGTAACCATTATGGAAGTTAAATTCCGATTATTCAGTTTCACACCTTCATTTACAAATCCATCAATACCCCTCCAAGCAAACATATTTGGTAGGGGGCAGATTTCAAAAACTAATTTACTTCGAATAAACATTCATAAATATTTGAATTAAAGTATACTACTTTTTAAGATTTCAGGAAAATACCACTTCAGAAAATAAACAATCTGGTCCTGTTAGTCACACAAGAGAAACCGCCATGTGACCAACGTCTTCTGGTCGGGATGTTGCGTTGGACGTGATAAATTGAGAGGGGTGATCAATGAATGTTACTTTTGTCGCCTTTTGTTGAGCAGTGATTACTATAACAGTCCGAATTTTCAAAAAGCAAGCGGAAATGCTGCCGGGCAGAAACTAAGAGATCAATTTAGCATGAACTTACATTGAAATTTGACCTCCACCACCACTAAAATCCTTGTCAGGGGGAATGGCGAAAACAATAAAAAAAACTTTTTTTCAGACTTAATCAGTACTGACTGTTCACATTTTAAGCCTGTAGCCCTATTGGTATGGCCTGAGTACATTGTACATAGATAGCCAGCCAGACCCATTTGAAAACTGGAGAAAAAGCATTTTGACAGTCTTGGGTGAAGGTTTCTAATTAGAATGAAAAAATGTTTCGGTTTCAAACAAATATGATTAAGTTTTGGTCTGAGGAAGTCGTTTGGTACCTCACGAAATACTTGTTAGTCAGAAAACGAGTCCCACAGTCCCAGCTTCAATACAAACAGTAATGGAGTAGTGTCAAAGGCTACATAGTGAAGAAATTCACTTTTTATAAGAGATTTCATTAAAAAAATCATGAGGGGTTCACAGGCACCTCTCTATACAAACGAATGTGCTCGCCTAGGCACACTCCAAATATAACAAAACATAAGCCTCACCAACCGCAAAAAAAAAAAAATCAAATATAACATCACAGAAAAGTCAATGAGATTTTATAGAGATTTCATAAAATTAGAAAACGATGGATGCAGTAATGCACTCTTCGATTGGGCCAGCATATACAAAAATTAAACTCCAAATATAACAAAAAAAGCAAAGACAACAGAAAAGCAAATCGTATTCCATAGAAATGAATGAGAAGGTGATGAAACAGGCCCGCACACAACGTGGGTAGTTGCAAACCAATACCCCAATGATCTCAGTGGTGGAATTCGAGCTCATTCGCCCTACCATGTGAGGTAAAAAAATCCTGTCCTTCATAGCGATCTCACTATCTCATTCCATTTTGCTAGAAATTGTTACAATGATGATCTAGATTGACCTCTGAGGTCAGCCTCATATAGCTAATGTCACAGTTGGCTGTCTTGTCAGTCTCCATGCCAAATATGAGGTCAATGGGTCTTTCAGTTTCAGATTGATAGCGGCACGAACACACAGACAGGGGGCTTCGATATTACTATAGATAGAACATCTTTCTTAAATACGATGTTTCATGTTTTACTGTGAAAAATGCTAATAATCTTGATTTTAGAGCTCCGATCTAATTTTTCAGTCCATAATTCTTGTTTATACCATATCACCATTAATGCATGTGTGAATGCTGGAATATACAGGATTATTCAATGGGAAATGCAAAATGAATACTTGAATAACAATTACAATTATATTATTAATCGGAGAGTTGAGAATGAAGCGAAGAGTATATAATGTGATTTTATACTACAGAAGCGACAACGATTAATAATGGAGATTTTCGAATGATTCCTTTTTTTTTTTTACATAACAAGAGCTGCTTCATGACTACCACTTCTACAGCATCAACTACTACTACGAGTAATAATAATTATACTTCGATATTCATTTCTGTCCTTGCTACGACCACCCCAAGAAGCATTATTATTATTATTATTATTATTATTATTATTATTATTATTATTATTATTATTATTATTATTATTATTACTTCAAGTAGGAGCAGTATTAGAAATAGTAGCGTTATTATATTAGCGGTTCTCGAAGTCGGTGTACCGATAATGATACCGCCATTATCAAACTATTTTCAGCATCAGCTCTTGCTCTTCGTCAAAACTCCCCTCTTAATTTTCTTTCTTCCCTCTTTGATTTACATTCTGTTCTCTCCTTCCTTCCTCTATTTATGTCGTATCACATTTTTCTTTCTCCTCCTTTCTGGATGGACGCATTGTGAATCTGAGTCAGCCAGTGGAGTTTTTCCTGAAGCGGATCCGGGCTAGTCGGGTCAAACCCAGAGTGACATGCAGACACGAATAGGAAGACTATCCGAACAAATAATCAGAATTGATTCTATAGGAGACAGGGTTAGCCACTGGGCCAAGCCCTGTGTCCGTCCACCTCTGACCAGTGGGGGGAACCTAGGCCAAGGGCTAATGCAATCAGTGGTCACGGCGTTGATGGGATGATTAACGGTGTTGGTAAGCCGAACAGTCACACAGCGTCAGCCTCATGGATGGAAGCAGATTCTGATCGAGAGAGGGCCGGTTGGTTGCTTGCTTAGTTGACGGGGGAAGGGGTCATGTAAGTGAAATTGGGGGCTTTGGTCAGTCGATCGTGGTTGTTAGCCCCCATCGATGGTGTTGATGGTAATTTTAGTGAAGTGGGTGGCGAATAAAGTAGAGACTGGTGAGAATGCAATAAGAAATGGAAGCGTTCCCAAGGAAAGAGGAATGGAAAGAAAAATGAGCGATAGGAAATGAGGGAGACGGAAAGAGTTGAGGTTGGTTGAGAGGTGAGGGTTTCTGGGATAGTTTTACTGTGGTTTGTGTTGGGCGTAGTGTTACTCGGTGTTACGAAGTCTGATCGAAGGTTGAAGTTCGATATTGTAAGGAAAAACCTTCTTGGTCAATCATTCGGCCTCTGTTTCCGATGTGCAGCAATTCACTTAGGGTTGATTATACTGTGCCAGAATGCGAAATACATCAAGGCATAAATGAACGAATCAAAAAAGGAAATACCTCTGGATGGATCGATAGCTGTCTACACTATCAAACACAAAAATATGCACACGCATATTCGCTAATACTGCTGATTCAAAATCTGTTTCTGGGCCAAACTCTTTCGATCTATCTATCGATCTATCTATCTATCTATCTATCTATATATATATATATATATATATATATATATATATATATATATATATACATATATATATATATATTTATATATATATATATATATATATATATATATATACGTGCGATTATCTATTATAACCGAGATAAATATTCGTTTTCAAGTATGTTTCACTGCAAAAGTATTTCACATTTCACATTTGTTAGCATCCCAAATACTCAAATACATATCTGTCATCAAGCAAATACATTCTTGCGTAAACATACACGCATGCACACACATACACACACACGCATGCATATATACATACATACATCTATCGAACATAAACATTATTTTTTCACTGTTTGTGAAAATTCAAAAACAAACACGCAAATATCTATTACTATGTCCAACGTTCTGGAACAAAGTAAAATGCCAAGTTTGTCATGGAGTGAATATCGGTTTTGGAATGAAAGCACGGCCTGGATTGATATCCAAGAAATGCTCTTATTTTAATCAACGAATTTCATGCCAAACACATTCAAAACATGGCTAGTCATAATGCGCTTACGAAGTATAACATTTTGCCAAACAAATACATATATCTATACAATCATTTTTATCGCAATATTGGTGCGATTTGTTGCTATATATTTATCTAATTCAAAACATCGTTTTAGACTATATTTTTCTTTTCAGAATAGTCGCGTAATTATGAATTCACGAAAAGAAGTATATAGTAACCCAATGAAACAAAAATACAATTGATTGCAAACCGTGAAACGGTCAAAATTCTTTCACTATATTACATCCTAATTATATTCTGCCGTCTCCTGTGCACGCACGCTGTTTTTGCTGAACTCACCATATCTGAACAATTTATTTTTCATGCTTGCAAGCGCTAACCAATTTGTTTCTGAGAAACATGCTGCGGAGTTACACACACACATACACACACACACACACGCACACATACATATATATATATATATATAAATATATATATATATATATATTGATACACACACATACACACACACATATATATATATATATATATATTGATACACACACACACACACACACACACACACACACATATATATATATATACATATATATATATTGACAGGCTTTAAATATATCTATATTTTGAACTTTGGATGCGCGTATCAGTCAGTACTCCTTCATGAAAACTTGAAAACTGATATCTTGTTCTGAAACTACCAAAAGTATCCCGTAGAGTTATTACTAAAAGTATGACTGTTTGAATTAATCCCTTTAAGAAGTTAGGGGCTAACATAACTGATATTAACAAACGCTATCTCTAACCCTATAACAGATCTAGTCACAACGTATGTATTGTTCAAAGGTAAAATTACCATTATTGAAGCCAGTGTTGGATAAACTATGTCGTAAAGTAGCACATAGTGCAGGTCCTTCAATTTAGGGGCCTCGTGTTGAATGCTTGGGACCTATGAATTCTAATTCAGAAATTCTGCACCAGCTCCATTACTACAGTACTGAACAGTGTTCAGTTTTTTGGAACGTCTGAATGTCTAAGATTAACGATTTTTAACTAACCATCACCTTTAATTGGAGTTGTAATTTCAATACAGTAATTGATGGAATTGAGGAATCTGTGTGTTTCAGATACGACACCTAAATGCAAAGGTATTTGAAAATAAGATTCTAACCACGGCACAAAAATCCGAACGAAATAAAGTAATGCGTGAAATGTTATACAGATTTGAATCATTATCCGGTTGAGTAACAAATAGAGAAATTTGATTACTGAATATTTATGCACATTTTTTTTTCATAGATTTAGGGCCCTTTATAACATATGATACGTGTCATGTAGTTCAATCCGGCCTTGATTGGATCATTTACTTCTTCACTATGATCCCAGAGAGAAAATTGCGATTATCAACCAAATTTTAATGACATCAAAGAAAGAAAAATTGGTGCCAATTCATCGATATCAACTTATGGTTAAACCAGCTGATCTTTCTTATTTTACATCCTATATTTCCTAATCTAATTAATTGGTGAAGCATCTTCTCTCTCTCTCTCTCTCTCTCTCTCTCTCTGTCTCCCACTATCTATCTATCTATCTATCGCCATTTCACCTTGTCCCGCATTCACTTCTGTCTCTGTATATTCCGCTTCTTTCAGTCATATTTTTTGACGTTTTCCACTTCATCGCCGTAGTATTGGTATCAGTGTTTACAAGAAGATCATTATCTTCCCGAGTGAGGACCATGACCAAATAAACTGTGTCCCTCACACCAGCGATAGAAGAGGAGGCCGATGACACTCCATGTACATCATTCGTGTGGATTGAAAACAATTTGTATATCTTACGTTATGGAGCAGAGATGTAACTCTAACGTAACTTACTTGACGACCCTGAGAACCCAACCGAAATTACCAAACAAGTCCACACCAAAAATTAGAAGATCTCTTTTTATCATCGTATCATGTAAGATGATAATCTTCCTGCAATACTAACAATGTCTTGATTTCATATCTTTTTTTTTAGTTCTTTACGCCTAATTTTATTAGAAACCATTAACCAATACTGCCAGTAAAGGTTTCTTCAGTGTTCAAGTCAGTCTGGCAGGCTAACTATATGTTCATGCATATACGTATGTATCATGCGTGCATCGCACGAACAGACCGCACTAACGGCGCCCGAGGAATGAATATTTGAACATTTACTTCTTATCATGTCTAGAAAATACCTTTTTCCCTCCGTATTAGGCTGTTACAGCGAGGGGTCAATTTACAATGTAAGTTTATGATAAACCAGTCTCTTAGTTGGTATTCGGCAGCGTTCATGCACGTTTTTTTTTGTTTTGTTTTTTTAATCAATTTATTTATCACTCCCCACGAAAGGCAAGAGAAGTAATTCATTTATGAATCACCCTTTTTCTCCTTATTTTATTGATCACCCCCAACACGGCATGCTTCGAAAAGATGCCCGTCAAGTGACAGTTCCTTCTGAGAGATTTACTTGACTTGTGTTTTATTTACTTCTAACTCTTTTTTTTTTTTTTTTGATAAAAAGTAAAAGAACAACCAAGGGTAAGTCACGTAACTGAAATGAAGCAGATGTGTATGAAACTGACAAGTCTATAAACAGAAAGAATATTTACTGATATAATTTCGTGATAACAACCCGGATTCAATATATGGCCCCGTTTATACAGAGATTACTTTTTGGTAGCTCACAGTCAGAAAACAATGGTAAAATGTCAAAATCGAAGTGCATACAAATATCGACAGATTCGATGATTACAGTCTTGAAAGTTGTTCGGCATGAGGTCGATTAATATTATTACAGCAATCAATCAAAAAAAAAAAATAATGAGGTCAAAACGTTGGCCAGGTTGAATCAAAATATAAAATTGGGAACGTGATTCAAGTCAAAATAAAGGCTTTCAACATAGATACTGAACTGGAGGCATCAGAGGCAGTTTTTTAAACCTTGCTAAATGTATAGAAGATATTAAATGTGTTTGATATTGAGCCCAATGCTCACATTCTAATTGGTTATTTCTTCTTGTTTCGTATACATAGAATTCATATTGCATGTGAAACTAGTTCCATCCGAGACCATCGACGTATGTATTTGCCATCGAAACAAGGAAAAACAACTTGGGTCCGTTTGCTCTTCGTACAAAAAATGGAGAATACATGTGGGTTTTAGCAACAAGTTCGGTCACAAAGGATTAGTTATGCAATTACTAGCTGATCCCCATGAAACATATTCACGAATATGTTTGAATTTCTTTGTGATGATTTTTTCAGAAAGAGTCCATTGTTCAAATTTTGAGTAGGATATATTTTTAAACAGCAAAATTGTTCCCTTTGAATAGATGAGTCCATTGTTATGGATAGAGAAACAGAACAAAGTCGAACTGTTTATTACAGCAGATTCATGAATGGTGTATAGAAACAAAGGGAATTAATTCCCTTTGATTACTTGTTTTAGGAAGTCTGAATGAATTTATTTTGAAAATGAATTCAGAGAAAAGGGTTTGAAAATCTTCCAAAAATTGTAAATTTCAAATTATGAATGCCATCAAAGAGAAAGTTCAGGAAATTTATTTTTAAAAAGTTCAAAAGTACGACTAAAAAAACAGATTTTTTTTTTCAAAAGTTTGAAAATTAAAAATGAAATAGATGAAATAAATTCTAAGAGAATTTAACTTCTTGAAAAGATTCGACAACTCTGGGGAAAACGGTTCGAAAATTCCTAAAAGTTTTTACTGAAAAGATTGCAAAAAATTGGCAAAGATCGCTGGATATTGCCGGAAATCGCCGAGAATTTTTCGAAATTATCGAATATTTCCAAAAACTAACGAGAAATACCGGACATTACCGAAAGTTATCGAGAACTACCGAAAATTTTAGGGAGTCGTCATATAGTCACTGAAAATCACAAAGAATTGCAGACAACTGCGTAGAATTGTCGATTATTGCTGAGAGCTACTGAGAATTCAGGGGGATACCGATAATCATCTAGAATTTCCGAAAATTATCGAGTATTGCCGAAAACTGCCAAAGCTAAATTTAAAACCTCAGCAAATGATAAATGAACATTTGTAATATTCAAAAGAGGCTTTGCTCTTCCAGAATTTAATAAAATCTATAAAACGACCCATTCAGTCGTTGAAATATCCATTGAATCAATTGCGAATCTTGTGGTAGAGAAACAACATAATCAATCACGCAGCTAGTGAAAATCATTGTACACAGACCTGATCAGATTCGAACAAATGTTATCTATTGAGTACTTGAAACCACTCTACTATATAGCATGACTGATTTTTAGCAGCAAGATCAGAGATTGCGTTGTACTCGAGTAAATTCGGTGATTTTTTTACTTAGAATTTCGTGCTAGCAAAAGCAATGTACGCCGTTAATTCACAACAAAATATGTACCCACACATACCTACACACACACACACACACACATATATATATATATATATATATATATATATATGCACACACACACACCTACACATAGAGAGAGAGAGAGATGAGTATATATATATATATATATATATATATATATATATATATATATATATATATATATATATACACTTATATATATATATATATATATATATATATTTATATGTACATATATATATATATATATATATATATACATATATATATATATATATATATATATATATATATATATATATATATATGTATGCACATACATACATACATACATGCATACATATTGTTGTAATTTTAGATTAGGTCAGAGGAAAGCAGCCCCAAAGTATCAAACATGTTAGCAATTTATCTGAACATCGACTGGGCGTGGGAAGGAAAGTGAAAGACGCAGTTTTTACTGAGTGCTGAAGCAGTAAAACTTTAGCGTTAAGAATTGTAATCGCTGGAACACTTGAAACACTAGTGTGTGGAAAGATATGCCGATATTAAAACGGTACATAACGCCACTGAACCAGTCTTGACCTTATCGTGTGTACTGGGGACCTACACCGTTAAACGGAGGGTGGATCTTGGCAGTCAGAAAGAGGCAAATACTTTTTCTCGTCTACCGGACGGTATTTCACACGTCTTATCACTCGAGCCACGACTCGCAAGGCTAAGCATTAATGTCTTGCTTGTTAGTGTTTGATTTACTGCTAGTGATATACTAGGTGGGGTTTCATCGTATTATTTCCATTTTGTCAACTTCGGATGTTAGCCTGATTTTCTATTTGACTGGTCTATGAGAATCGTTTTGAGTTTCGAGTCGGGCGACGTCACGATTACACCTCGGACAGATAATACAATAAAATGTGGGCTATTACACCCCTGATTACTACTACTACTACTATTACTACTACTACTACTACTACTACTACTCCCACCACTACAACTGCTGTATGAATGATTATTTGTTTGTGTACAGCATAACATCATGAGTAGGATTTATTTAGGGAACAAATAATTCTTGGAGGGAAGAAACAATTCATGATGATAAGTATAGAAATTTGTTCGTATCTCCTTCTTAAATGGATGCGCCAGATTACTCACTCATCTTTATGCAACTTTTGCACCTTGGAATTTTAAAATCATTAGTCATAAAAATGTTCTTGGAAAAAGCAGAAATAATTAAACATGAATTATCATTTGTTGAAGTATCCGACTACTAATCGAGTTATCATCAGTGCAAGCTTTGTATTTTTGTTTTCTGTGTGTTAAGTTTTAATTCCAATTAAATTTACTGAATTTGTACAATTTGAGTAGATTAATGAAATCACAAAAATTTCCATTCACTCAGAATCATGAAAAAAAAACTTTATCAAGTTGGTGAATTAGTACAAATTCAGTTGCAGTATTTGTACCACAGTGTTGTCTTTTTGACTGATGCTTCTTGCCTTGATGCTTTTTGACTGATCACCGGATTTGGTTTGTGTCGCATATCATGGCATTTGCATTTTGCGTGTTAAATTATGTTTTTGGACTGAAAATTGGCGTCGATATTTTCAATTTGTTCTATAAAAAAACGATCAAAATTTATCAATATTCAACACGGTACATTCTCCAGTACTAGTATAACATGATGTCAACTGGTTCATTCTTACTATTGTGTGCGGTCTACTCCGGATGTTTACGCAGTTCGATCCCCAACCTCACACAAAAATAATGTTGCATTAATTAATGATCAGTGTATTTTAAAAAGTATAAAAAAGTGTTGAATTATAGCGTAATAATTCTGACATTCTTGGAAACTGAATGTTTGTTTTCACGTGAAAATGCAACCCCAGTTTCTTCTGTCAAAATGACACATCTGCAGAAATCTATCAACAGCATTGTAGAAGTTGAATTGTCAAGACTGATGTTTTCTGCACGAAGTTCAGCTGAACTTTTATTACCAATTTCATCTGCCCCAGTAATTGTGTCAGTTGGGTCAGGTTTGAAATGTACAAGTCACGTGTCCCTTGTTAATGATGTACACTTGATATCTGCTTCAAGTTTTAGCGAAAAAAAAAGTAATCATTATGTTTAGTTGGAATATACTTGTCATGTGTCCCTTAATAGTGGTTAGACCTCACTTGGTAATCGGGTCAGGTGGATCAGGTGGGGTCTTGCTAAACCGCGCATGGAAATACTGTGTACTAGAGTTACGGTGGTGAACCACATGCTATAATAGTGTCCATTCTATTTGCGAAACAAAGGCTTTATGAATAATTCTCAATAAATATACCTTTGTTTTATATTTGATTTTTACGAAACGAAAGCCCGACATTTTCCTTTCCATTCAAATTTATTTGTAGTGATCCTCAGTCCTATTATCAAATAAAATTCTTATCGTTGATAAATTTGGATCTGAACATCTATCATCCTTTCTTTGCAGCCCCAACTGAGAATAGCTTAAAATTGGACAGGAACAGAAATATTCCCATCGTGACATTATATGTCTTGCTTGAATGACTAACAATTTCCTAAGTATAGTCGGCTGCTTTGTTAATTCCGGAGTAGCAGGCCAGATTGACCGGCTGCAATACTATACCCGGCGTTTAAGTGGGCTAGTGTGTTTTATACCCTTGGGTATATTCTGGTGTAGTCGAGTTTACTCTACGGGGTATTAAACAGGATTTAAGCAATTCAAATTGTGTATTGTAGTTTATGAGGTTGTGTCATCAGCGTGTGAAATAAAATTTAGTCTTGTATCCTTGAGTATTATGTGTTTCTGTGCGTGTAAGTATAACGAGACGTTGAAATACAGGGGTTACAATTGAGAGTAAGTTGTTAAAATTGGAAATAACTTCATATGTCACTTTTAGGGGTCAAATTCGAGGGGAATTTTTTTTCCACTTTAAACGTCAAAATCGTGGGATTATCTTTTCTTTCACTTTTATTGATCAAAATTGAGGGTAAACTTTTTTTAAATTTCAAGATGTCTAAACCAAAGATGACCTCTTTTCACTTTGACGATTATTTCAAATTTTTAGCTGTCAAAATCTTATGGCAATTTTTTCCACTTTTAGGGGACAAAATCGAGGATAAACTTCTTTTCAAGAGGAGAAACATTGTTTCCTACTTTTAAAGGTGATATCAGGAGGAAACTTCCTCTTCACTTTTAGTAATTAAGATATTTCTACTTTTAGAGGTCAAAACTGAAGTAAAACTTTTTTTTCCATTTATAAGGAAACTTGTTTGAGGGTTAAAAAGTGAATGAAACTCATTTTCTCTTCAAGGGTTCAAAAAGTGAAGGAAAATGTCTTTGTGTACTTTTAGAACTCCATGTATGTTTCAAGAAGGTCATATTTTTTATAACAAAACTTTTAAAGTTTCTAACAGGATGTTTACGTGAAAATGTAAATATAATGCTAAACTTGACCCTTCCTTTGTTTTTCGCTTGTGGAACTTTATAATGTACGTGCCCACTCCTATGATAATGATCTTGGTTCCTATTTGTCTATCCATCAATTCAATTTTAACCTTTTATTTGGCGTAGACCGGAGCTTCATCCATTATAATTATTGAAATACTCCTTATTTTATTTGGATTATTCATTATTTGATCCAGAAAGAAAAGTCGGGGATGGAAGTCAGGTAGTTTACCGAAGTGGGTGGAAGGAAATAGGGAAGAAAAGGAAGTGGGGTAGTTAAGGCAGATAAGAGGTTAAAATATTATTGGAAGAAAGAAAGTTAAGTAATATGTGAGGGAGTAGGGAAGGTTATATACCGGGTATAACTAGAGGATAGTTAGTGAGAGGACAAAAAAAAAGGGTAGTTACAAATATAGGGAAATTTTAGCATTTGAAACTAGTTCATGTTTGTGTAACATTTTGGTAAGTATTAATGAGCAATTGATATCGAAAAGGATGAAGGAGAGAATAAGAAGATACAGACGTTGAGTGAGAGAAGAGAATAGGCATGAAACAATGAAGTTTCCATGGGCCAAGCTAATATACACGTTCTGATTGTTCGGGATGAAACAGAAAACTCCTACCTAATCTTCAACATCAGACATTTTTTTGTACCAATATATGGTCATAACCCGTCATTTGATGCTATCGGCCAACCCACGAATGACTAAATGATTTTTAGAGAAATGTGTGTCAGTATGTGAGTCAAAGTCGGTGCGCCCCTCGTGGACTGTCGCTTCCGAATCAGTTCATTTCCCTCGTTTACATACCTTCTGTTTCATTTGCACGTATTGTTCGTAATAGTTGTTCTAATTTTGACAGTATCATATTTATGAAAACCAACTTGGACGTCGTGGTCGGGGACCGACGCATCTTCCTTCCCATCTCTCGTCCCCACTTTCTTTTTCTGCTGTCCGTTTCCCGTCGATTCCAAAGATTTTCATATTAGTGCGTGCAAAATCTTGGAGCCGGCAGCGCTGTCTGATAATAATGAATCGTTTCAATGCCCCCACAGTGTCATAGCCATATCAGATTTAGTCTCGGTCGTGATCCTGAGGACGCTCTGGCAGCGACATTTCTCGGCTCTCTCAAAGATCGGTTGCTGACACCGAGGTTACTTTGCCACTCTGGGGACATACAGTAATAGGGTATACCCCATATGTCTCTCAATGTATTGGTTAAAGGTCGAGAGAAAGATCCTTCACCTCTGATTTTATAATTTTCTTTATAACATGGCATTATAGTTGTCAGAGTTTATTTAAAGGAAATTTGACTCGCGATGCATTTCTCTGTCTCTACGCTTGGGACACAAACTGTGTATTTACGAGAAAGACAGGTATTGACTCCGTCAGAATCAACATAACTGATAGTTTAGGATTATGTAGCGTCAACTTCTATGCATTGTATGTAATGGGAATGCATTAATGTATATATGTACGTGTTTGTTTTTTTATGCCAGCGTTTTACAGCAGTTTTATTACCTAATACAATAAAGACGACGAATGTTTGTTTCTTTGCTTCTTTATTTCGGCAAAAACAGCCGCAAATTAGGGACTGCAATCTTTTTATCGGGCAAACTTGACCGCAAGAATAAAGTTGGATAGATAGTGATAACCTCTGCGATCCAATAAAGTCAACATTGTTCTTGTCAATTTAGGGTCCAAATTACTATTTCATCATTTCCAAATCTAAGGGAGACAAGTTATTTTCCATCAAATTTACCCAAGCTACCTCTTTTTGTAATTTTATGAAATCTCAATGAAATATTGCCAGATTTTTGGTTTTTGCTCTGTAAACTTAATCTTTTGTGTGCAGGTCCGATTGTGGGGAGGGAATTCATGCGTGCGCACCCCCACCTTGTATAATTCCCTGTAATCTCCAAAAAATCTATTTGGTTTCTTATAATGTTATACTTTATGTTTTGTTTTTGTTTTGTTTTGTTTTTTTTTGTTTTTGTTTTTGTTTTTTACTACGGCTTCTGTTAGATAAAGAGTGCAGAATATTATTTATCGACATGAGAAATAATTATTTGTTAATTGTAAATTTGCTGTTTAGTGAATAAGATATTGCACACTTACAAGTGTCTCTATATGTATGTGTATACATCTCTCTCTCAATGAATATATGTATATATGCGCGTGTGTGAATCTATTTATCTATGCATGAATCTATATGTGTGAGTGTATATCTGCATACATGCATGCATGTGTGTGAATATACATGTCAAACATCCAACAAAAAATAGCCAGCCGTATTTTGTATTTCCTTATTCCACATAGCATCTAATGTTTCATTGCGAAGTACATCTTCTGTTGTCTAGTATTAACAACTAAAGCAGAAAACAAGACAGTAAATTTAAAAGAAAAAAAAGAAGTTCAATTTCAGCTGAAGAAAACATATCGAAATTATAGTTAATGGAATTTTGAATCTCTTGTGATAGAAGCGTTACTTAAGCTGGATATCTGACTGAGGTCGATGCTGTTGATGAAACCAACCGATGGTAACGTGGTGTGACGAAGTAGTCGAGGATATCAGAGCAGGTACGGCTGTCAATAATGGGGCATTCGTTCCTTGAATAAAAAAATCTACAGAAAGTCTGAAATAATCCGAGTAAGATTCAGCAGACTACCGTTAGAAAAACTGCAAATATTCAAAATACTTCTTGTCGCCTATTTTCCGGTTGTAAAATTTGGTTGCTTCCATCCAGCCTTCCCTGTTGGCAATCATAACACACATCTTGTTATTTTTATGATATTTTAAAAATTATGTTCATCCCAGTCTCTTTAAGGTCATGGTGAATACCGCCAACTCTGTTTAGTGTTTGTGATTACTTGGAGTCCAATGTTAAATTATCTTTTCTTTATCTACACCATTCAACGATGAATGACCTTAATTGGAAAGTTGATTGGATCTGCCATTCTTCATAAAAGCGCTTACACATACACACGCACACAAACGAACGCATGCACACACATTTTTTTCGTAGGTGAGTATTCCTTTATATATGAGCGCCTTCAAACTCATTATTTCAGTTCTAATCGTTTACAGAATACAGACACGGATTTTTGGCGATTGGGTAGAACGCTTCGCTATCTAATCCTTAAAGGGAATCTTAAACGTAGATGAAGAGATAAGGAATTTTTTCAACAAAATAAACAATTACGCTTATATACTGATTCGGGCATCTCAATAAGAATTGTTTTTATTTCCTCAAAACTATATGCACTTTAAAATACGGTCTCGAGTCGAATGTGCAGCGTTTTACTGCGTACAATTACAAAACTGAGAGAAATTGGTGCGTGTGTGTGTGAGTATGTGTGCGTATGTTATGTAAGTGCTAGTGCGTGTCTAAATAAGTGCGTATTCATGCGAGCGTCTCGAAAGAAAATCCATCTGCTTTATTTTATCAGTGTGGGAGTGTGGGAGAAATTGATTGTATGCA
>OY735201.1:45735096-45745096 GCA_963457665.1 Thysanoteuthis rhombus | reverse complement strand
TTCATTTGATGAATTCAATGTGAATCTAGTATGAACTGAATTCAGGACCTCTTTCAGAAAGGCTTGATTTTTTTCTTTTGATTTATGCGAAGTGGAGAACTGTTAAGTTTATTGTATTGTTCGATTGTTTTGGAGTTAAGATTAAAGGTAACTTTTAGAAATTTGACAAATTCGTCATTTGCATTTACTTCTATTTTAAAACCTATTTTCTTGATACCCCAATTATTAAGTATAATAATATCGCTGTCTCTATATAAGCCTATGTTGGATGTATTCAAGAAGTTAATTATTAGTGTATATAAAAAAAATTAATCCAATTGAATCCAATATCTGGGTAGAATCATACGCACCCATTGTAACGTAAATGCAGATTAATATAGATGACTTGTAGAACATATTTCACCTATACACGCACACATATAACACACACACACACACACACACGCATATATATCTACATACTGATTGATAGCTAGAGATATTTTCAGATGGTTGCGACTCTAAATGTTTTCTTCATATGTATGACCATTAGTCAAGTTGGAGCATTCCAAATTGTATGCATTTATTCAGAAACATATATACATTTATATAAACAAAATATTCATTCTTATATAAACAAAACATTCATTCTTGAACAATGACGCTCTAATACTTGATTATACATCTATGCTCAACTTTCTCACTATCATATACATAAAAGCATCATCGTATCGTAAGATATAATAGAAGGAGCCATCTAAGATTCATGTAGTCCTCCAAAATGGGCTGCTTGTTCTTGACCCATCAAAAGTGTCGCACTTGAATTAGAAAGTTGACATTACCCAAGTAAAGGAAGTGCATGTACACATGCATTATAATACGTTAAGTAGAAAGATTACGTATGTACGTACGTATAAGCTCTTATGAAGTTATGTTAATTAATTGCAATATTTCGCTTCTCATCAAAATGGAAAAGAGGTTTTGTTTCATTTCATCAGAATGCAAGTTGTATCATGGTTATTTCCTTTTTCTAAAAGTCGTTATCATTTTTTGATGTGATGCAACAAAGATTAATATAAATGTTGCATTTTTTAGAATGTCAATAATGTATTCACATTTTACTTCCTACAAAAAGAATTGTTATTGGTTCATCGTCGGATAGAATGATTGCAACTGCGACAAGAGTGAGACCTGCGTGCAATCATTTGTGTTCTACTTTCCGCATTTATAGAATTCTTTTCCCAGGGATTATATAAATGTGGTTTGTCTATAGATATTGCACGCCCAAGGAATCAAACAGCCGCTCTTTTCAAAGAGGTTACTTTGATTGCTTGAAAATCCTTTTTAATGTAAACAGAAGTGTGTCCGCACAAAAACAGTGATATAAAGAGCGAACAGCAAATTATTATTCCCCTGTCATTCGTATTGTCCAGCTTTATGGATGCTGACCATCAATAGAGCAAATTACGGATCCTAATTGCAAATTTCGGTGACAAAATGTGAGATTAGGGATGAATGCTCATTCATCATAGGTTTTGCAGGATTGTGCTTAGGTCGAGATTATTTTGCTCGGGGTCTCATTGTAGGTTGTCATTGTGAAATAGATCGATAGCAGAAAGTATCTACAAATATCGTAAACGGATGAACCTGGAAAATAATGTTGTATTACTTTGTGTTGAAAGCATGAAATGTCTCTGGAAAAAAAAGGACAAAATATGAGTGGTCATTATGTCCAGTGAGACGATTATCAAAAACCCCAACTAACAGTCAACGCGACGTAAACAATTTACATTCATTAGGATAATGGATACCGACTAGAATAAGAGGCGATGCTTTTATCTTTTGGTTCATGGTAGCTTACACACACACACACACACACACACACATATATATATATATATATATATATGTATGTATGTATGTATGTATCTGTTTGTTCCCATTATTTTTATGCATTTCTTTGTATTTACATATGGCTCTATGAATACATATGCTTTTGCTTCCCTAATGGTTCGGTTACGATTTAGAAACATAGATGAATATACGTATTAAGGGAATCATGTATACGTAACCAAGAAAATCCCATTAGTCCTAAAATTGATAGTTTACGACTAATGCATCCGCCCGACAGTCACCAATGGAGCTGAAAAATGGGACCGAACCAAGAAGCCTGCCAAGTGCACATGATAGGATCATAATCAACACCACATGGAGACATCGCAAGACAGCACAATATATCAGGGGAAAGTAGGTGAGATCATATAATCCATTAGAAAACTCAAATGGCAATGGACTGGTTATGTTGTGGGAATGGCAGACAACTGATGGACATCATAACTCACAACATGGTTCCTCAGCGATTACATGAGCAACCGAGGCCGGCATAATAGAAGATGGAGAGACTACCTTGACAAGTTCAGAAAGTATTGGCTCTGCGGAACCCATGATAGAGAGGTCTGGTGAATCCTGGGGAAAGGTCTTTGTCCAACAACAGATGCTAAAAGAATGTTGATGATGATAACGATACACATGACTATACTCGAACATTTTAACTGTAAGCTCAGGTATATACGTTTGCATTTATGAGTGCATGTATAAGTAAAGATAAATTTGTCAAAGCTTGTAAAAATATATTGATCAATATATATATATATATATATATATATATATATATACCAGCACGTACTTGGAAAAGTGTGAAGCAACGTTCCGCGAACTTTTCTCTTCCCAAATTACGACTGTCAACATAAAGTAGTAATCAGATATCTTTACATTCTATTCATGAGTGAACCAAAATGTATACATAACATTCCACGTTTGTTCCAACAATGCAATAAAAGCTACGGTTTTATGAAGTATTCACCTACAACGGTAGAAAAAAAAAGGAACCTCTCAGTTGACAGGAAAAAAAATTATTGCCTTCGCCATTTGAACGTGGGACCAACAATTCATGATTCCTTTTCGGGCATTCTAACAAGACACCTACTAATATATAATCTTTCATGACTCTTGATTAGAAACGTGTGGTCTCTGAAAATACACAGAGATGATAAGTCATGACGATCTACTTTATCTACAAAAAATTAAGGCATTAATATGACAGAATCAATGTTTTATACAAGTTGTTACCTGTATGTATCCAGGTGTTGAATCAATCACATATGCTTATATATACATAGATGAACTATTTGGAATGAGACTAACCGAGGAGTAAAATTATGTGGAGACCTTGTTTGTTGATTTATTGTGGTTAAGTTTAGTTAGAGTTTTTAGGTTATCAATCCGCATAAACTCATAAAGTTCAAGAAATTTAGACATACTTTGAGGTGTTTTTTCTTCATCTATCTATATATCTATACACACACACACACACACATATATATATATATATATATATATATATATATATATATATATATATATATATATATATATATGCGTGTGTGTGTGTGTAATAATTCTATAGACAATTTATTTGGAAACTCATTTCGTTCGGTACTAGAAACAGTCGTATAGGAAATTGAACACGTAAATGGATTAAGAAATGACCGTCCTGCGGGACTCGAACCAGCGTCCATCAGGAAACCGTCTTGACGTGACTCTGTTATATCGACTGAGATAACACCTGCTTTCTTAAGCAAGGATTCGAAATAACACACTTAGAAAGAGGTGGACCAAGTGCGTTAATCCGAACTCCTGGTAGATGCAGGTTCAAGTCCTACTCGGCACTCTTTTTTCGTTTTCTTTTTTAATCTTTTTTTACTAGGTCAGCAATTCAATTTGCTACCCGATTTATCTACTCGAACTAAATAAATTTCCGAATAAATTGTCTCTACAAATTCACATTCAGTCGGACATAAACTGTCAAATCAGAAGATATATATATATATATATATATATATATATATATATATATATATATATACACATATGTGTGTGTGTATGTGTGTGTGTGTGTGTGTTTATATGTATGTACACGTGTATACATAAGTATATAAATATACATACAAATACACACACACCTATACATAAATACAATATATTCATACTAATATCCACAAAGATATATTTATGTATATTTATTCCCGCATATATATACCCATGGATTATACATACATGCACACACATATATATATATATATATATATATATATATATATATATATATATATATATATATATATATGTGTGTGTGTGTGTGTGTGTGTGTGTGTGTGTATACATATATATATATATATATATATATATATATATATGCATGTATGTATGTATGTATGTATTTATGTATTGGCACTCCTATGAACGCTTCACAGTTTCATATACATAATTATATCTGTGACAATCGATGTCCATGAGTTTCTATTCTATTGTTTTTTTATTTTTTTTAAAGAAATACCTATCTTAAACACTCTCACCAACATGTATTTACATCTGGAATTGATACAAGTTTAAATATATGCATAAAGATTTTTTTCTATGTCACTATGTATTTATCAATCTCTTGTTCATAATTCTAATCATCTGTAAATCAGAAAGGATTCACAACATTTTGAAATTAGCTGACCTTAATAACACCTTGCCTTTCAACCATGCTCATACAAAGAGTGTTTTGTTTATATAATTATTTTCTCATTTATCTTCGTCAACCTCAGTCAGGAGTTGATACTTGACCATGGATGGTGTACTCCACACTAAAAGATCGAATCACACACATGCACACACACATATAAACATGGCATGAATAAATTAGCAAAATTAACCAAATTACCTACATACTGCAATCTGTACGCCGAAATGAATAACTTGAAGTCAAAAATGAAATGAAAATGTACTGTAAACCAACTGCAGCACACGTATTTACAGAGAGTCTTATCTTCCCCATCGTTATTACTAGATCAAACCCACTATTGTAATATATTAGGATTCGAAGGATTTGTAGTTTTGTCGATCATTATCGAAACACGCATTCAAATCCATATTTTATTACGTTAACAGATGATAGTCACACATTAAACTCTACCGGATGGCCACAGCTGTTGACAGAAAGAATCGGAAGTAAATAAATATTAACTCTCAATAACAATAACAATGAAACTTTTAATGAAAGCGAACCTCTAGTTGTCAACTGACGCGGGTAGTTCAAATGACTTTCCCCCGTCTTGCATAAAAATCATCAAATAATGCCCGAGGATCAACCAGAACTCGCAGTAGTAGTTGTTGGGATGGGTTAACAGCAATTCTTCTCAAATCTACAACAGTTTCCCCAGTGCCTTCGAAGATCCTAGTCACTCTGTCGTTCATACGTGTCTCAACACTTTTTCGAGTCTCAAGTTTGTTTGTTTGTTTTTTTTCAATCTTTCTCACAGTCTTTGACTTGGTTCCAAATACACCAAGTTCCAAATACACAAAGTTTTATTGTTTCTGTTTGAATAATCACACCAGTAAACATAGGTTCGCAGTGTAAAAAGTTAGTCCTGTCTCTATTAAGTGTGTTTTTAATCTAGTATTCTTATCGTTTTCAATGGTGAAGAGTTTTTCACCATATCACTATTTCATGAACTGATCCATTCAAAATGAAACGAAATTTCAAATAATGATATATTTATTATAATGAGTATTTTCAGTAGGGTAGAGAATTATTTAAACTTGGTTCCAAATATTTCAAGGAAAATTTTTCTTTCTTCCATTCATGCTGACCTCGGAAGATATTTTTTTACCCATATTAATTACATTATTAGAACACCCGTTTAGGCAGTTTCAGAGATTCATTATTCGTATAATTAGGTTTATAATTTTGGTTTGATTCGAAGTCGAAATTTGCATTTTTTTTAATGAATATGGAGGGAATTCAAGCAGCCTTTCCAACCATTGTCTCCATCCTTTCAGCCAAGTTAACAACACAGGAAAATTTTGAAAGAGGAGTATTTATTCGGAGTGATATGACTAGAAAGGACTCGTGTAACAAGCAAGTGAAAACGAATTCTTACATTACTTCTATACCCACCGCCTCTTCCATCTTCCGGTTTAGCGGTTGACCTTTGACTTCTTGCACGCGAGTCGCTGTAACTAAACTCCATCTGTCAAGCGCAACGCTCGATCTTGGGAGCAATTTTTGGTAATTCTCGACCTTTGACCTCTAATGAAAAAAACAGGATGAATTGATTGGTGCACTTATCCGTAATCAGTAATAGTAAACGTGGATTTGTTCGACCTTGGATGACCAAAGACGCGTGCTGGGGCTGATGTTGGACTCGAACCTACAATAACCCATCTGCACCCCACCCCATACACATATCCTATCCAATGTCATTATTCACCTCTTTCTATTTCCCCCTTTCCTGTTGATTTTGTTCCGCAGTCACCTAATTCATCTGAACATATTTTTCACCGTTTGAATCGCCATATGTCTTTTTGTTTTTTCGCCTGAATGTGCCAAGAAATTAGGAAAAAAAAAAAAGTTTTTTGAAGAGAATTTACTTTTTTTCATAAATCTATCGATCCAAGCAATTATAATTAGGTTACTAACTCAAATTCTGTTTTTTTCTCAATAATCCAATCTATCTGTGTGTGCATATATATATATATATATATATAGTATATGTGGTACAAATCAGACTAGTAGTATAACATAATATAATAATATATCAATAATATAAAGCCACTTCTGAAATGTAATGGATTTATTTTTTACTCTAAGAGTTGAGTTGTTTTAGAGTAGAACTGGAAATAAATAGTAGAATGTGGATTCACCATATAAACTAGCTCATGTGTCTGCCCTGTTCAAGCCTCATCAAGGCAGAAACATGAGCTAGTTTGTGCAGCAAATCTACTTTCTACAATATATATATATATATATATATATATATATATATATATATATATATATATATATATATATATATATATATATATATATATATATATATAGTACAGATAAGGTTAGCAATATAGCATAATCTAAGGGAACGTCTGATAAATGATGGATTTATTTTATAGTGTTCGGTACATTCAACTTCATACTTCGAAAGTCAAGTTGTTTTAGAGTAGAGCTGAAAATATATAATAGGATGTGGATTTGCTACATGAACAAGTTGATGTTTCTGCCCTCTCTGGGCCTCATCAGAGAGGGCCGAAACATGAACTTGTTTGTGTAACGAATCCACATCCTATATATATATATATATATATATATATATATATATATATGGTCTAGAAAGCTTTTCAGCCTTAACCATTTAACATTAAAAACTCTTTTGTGTGTCCCCCCAGTCACCTATTTCCCAATATCTATCAATTCAATTTATGCAATTTTCTTCAATGTTTTTCCCTGATTCTCCTGTACGTAGTTATTATGGCACAATGTATAAATAGTCTCATGTTGGACCATCAGCTGTTTACCATGTAATGGTTTTGGGGATTTTAAAAGCACAACAGTTATATTAACACTCTAGCAATGTTTATCATACACCAACTCCCTTTCTTACATAGTTTATGCCATACTTGTAGTTTGTGTGTATGTGAATATATATATATATATATATATATATATATATATATATATATATATATATATATATATATATATATATATATATCAGTTTTGTATGAATAGAAATCAGACCTCTATCTATATAGATAATCTATTCATCTATCTATATATTCGTACGTATTAATGTGTGTCTGCCTGCTTCTATTTATCTTTCTCAAGCAACGGGAAAATTGCAGGAAGTGGAGAGATAGAGAAAAGCCGGAAAGGCCAAACAAACCAAGAAAGGAAATTCTATCTGCCAAAATATCAGTGAATTGTCATATGATTAGTTGCTCTTGAGTATGTTGGGACAATAAAGACAGACTGCTGACCTGACCTTTTACCGGAAGTTGGCAGGTTACACCTAAATCACGCTTTATCAGTTCAAATTTAACCTGATGCCAGCACGAATGTGACCGACATTATCATTAAATATGTTATTATTAAGGAGTGAGCGAAAAACACTATGGAAGCACAGCATTTTTTCCGTGTACCTACCTTTCTATTCTAGTCCTTTTTACTTCAAAATATTCAGTACGATGTAATATTTTCAATCATACTGTGAGCGGTGTAATCATTAACATAGTCGCGTATATGATGACACCAGGAGACGTTTTGTAAACGGTTTCTAAAACTGTTCTTTTCAAAAATTAGGGAAAAATTGTCTACCTTTTCTTTTCTTTTTTTTATTTCCTTTTTAAAAGCTTTAATCACACCCTGGAAGACATTCGTTTTTCATTCTTATCAAATGAGAATCAAGATGGGTTTTTGTATGTTTCATCGTTCTCCATTTACACCCTCATCGAGGATGTTGTCGGTTTATGTATACGCTGGCTCTCTTTTCTTAGACTCGCTTATCAGGCCTGACGAACCCTCGTTCTGCTTAAGGCATCTGGTATTCAACAATGGTCACTCATTGAAGTTCTTACCAGGCTTGGCGTTGAATGCTTAGTAGGCATTCTTTGAGCACCATTTTTAAAGTCTTTGGTATAACTCAGCAGTGCAATCAGCCACAGCCTAAACAACTCGGCTATTGGTTTTAGTATTACGGAACAGGAGAAGACGAATATCTCACAACTCGCCAGAAGTCCGTCTGTCAGTATAACCATAAAAACTACTTTCATGCATCCATGAAATTTTCTGTGGGTGGTGTTTTTTTTTGTTTGTTTTTTTTTCCAACCCCTGGGGAGTGTTTTTATCAAATTGTTTTTTGAACTGCCCCTACATTTTTTTCCAGGTCGGGATGGTAACTTACTTATTAATGACGTAATAAAACATAATATATTCTATTTATTCTCAAATCGATTCTTGGAAATCAAAATGTGACTCAGATTTCGGTCTTTGTTTATGAAGAAGCAGAAACATTTTTTAAACATGTCTCATATCGCGAATTTATTGGTGGTACATGAACACCTTGAATAGTGATGTTTTCATTTGTGCACGTTTTGATGGAGCACGGTTTTGGTACACTTTCCCAAAACATGACTTTTGGGGATCGGAGATTGTGTGAATCACATGAAAGAATAACGGTCAAAATGATTAAGGAATTTGCATTTTTCACTTCCAGGGTCAAAATCTAAGGGAATTTTTTTTCTTTTCTTCGAATCGAAATCGGAGAATTTTTGTACTTTTTCTCTTTTTTTCTTCCTTTTGAAAGGGGCGTTTTTTTTTTTAAATTTTCAGTGGGCAAAACCAAGGGGTATTCTTTTTTTGTTTTTTTTTTTACTTCTAGGGGTCGAAATCAAAGGGAAATTTTTTTTTTTACTCTTCGGTAATAATAGAGTGGAAGATTCCACAAGGGTCTAAATAGAGCGGTAATTTATTTTACTTCTTGAGTTCGGAATCAACGGGTATTTTTTTTTTACATCTGTGGGTGGAAATGCAAGGGTAGATTTTTTCATTTACTGGGGTCACCGTCGAGAGGTATTTTCTTCCGATTTTAGGGTCGAAATTCATAGGACTTTTTCACTTTTAACATTCCTTTTAACATTGCCTCCTTTTTAACAATAGTCCCATTTCTCTTAACTTTATTAACCTTCCCTTGACCTCACGCCCCCATTTTCAACATTATACCTCTCCTTTTAAGCTTACCACATTTTTTATCATCAGACCCCACTTATTTTTTTTACACCAGACCCCCTTCTTACAGATTATCCCTACCCTTTTTCTAACTCTTTTCAATATCAACCTCTTTTTCACGATAGACCCCACATCTTACATTTGCCCGACCTTTCTTTCACAGTAGCAGGAAATCTTTCTTCTACATTTGCACCTCTATCTTTCCACATTAGCTCTCACCCATTTTCTAACAGTAAAAGTGCGGTATTGAATCAATTCCAAAAGCAAATTAGATTAAACGCTATTGGATTTCTATCTATTTTTCTTTCTATTTCTTTTTTGGACAGCAATCTATGCCTCTATTTAGGGCTGGTATTTAGTTTAGTACAAGTGATTATAAAAATAACCAACTTTGGGAGTCGAGCTATCTACTAA
>OY735201.1:45652596-45732596 GCA_963457665.1 Thysanoteuthis rhombus | reverse complement strand
CCCCTTTCTTTCGATTTTGCTTTGTTCTACGCGGGTACATCTACATCCACTATCTGACATATAATCTCTTGTCGTCTACGATTACTATATGTGTCTTGGCAAGAAACTCATTTATACTTGACTTGATAGAATATGGACACCTCACGAAAAAAATTGCTCAGCTTTTCTATGCAAATGAACAAATAGCCTTTCTCGATAGAGAAGTTGGTACATTTACAGTATAATTGTACTTGAAAACCTTCACGACATAATTGAGAGGGAGAATTCGTAGATTAGAAAACAAAGTTTTGAAATAGGGAATTTTCCGCGCAAATTTCAAAATTTTCTTTTTATATAATCCAATATCATTCAATAGCCTTTATTTCACTCTATAACAGAGAAGCTTCATTTTAATAATATGAAGATGATTAGATAATTGGCATAGAAAGTATTCACACAACAGACGATGAAACAATTCTTCAAAACTATCAAAGAAAGTTATAAGAATTAAAGAAAGGTTTTATTCTTTGATTCTTAATTGGAATTAGGCTGTATTTAGTTTTCACAATAAGCATAATTCAGTAAATTGCAGTAAGTTTAAAAGAAAAATTGTCAATGCCCCACCCCTGACGGAAAAGGAGAAAAAATCAATGGCAAGGCATCTCTACAAAAGGAATCGCTGCTAGTCCATAATTAGTCAACAAACGTCATACTGAAAACATTGAAATTATTTCAATGAATGACCAGATGGCGCCGACATATCTGATGGTTGTGAGTGTTGAAGGCAGCATCCTTGAGCAAATCATTGTTTTATTGTATGTTTTGTTCTGAGAGAAAATCCTCGAACGGTAGGTTTTCTCGGGTTTTGAAAAAAAAAAAAAAAACTTAATTTTGTTTTTTTTTCTTAAATCTGAGACTTCTCAAGGGACAAATCATTAAACACACGTTTTTGATGTGTTCACATTTCAAAGTGAGCAGAACAAATATCATCAACATCTAATGTTGATCATAAAAGCAATTCAGGAGTTTGTTTTTTTTTTCTTTTTTGTTAATTCTCTTAATATTGCCGTAGGCGTTAGTTCAAATCAACGGGATTGTTGTCAGATCCTTCAGCAATATTCTTTTGTCGTATATTGTTGATGGCAAAGAATTTGTCTGTTTTAATTCCATATAATAAAAGGAATACATGACTGGTTGAAAAACGTCTTATTTAGAAACAAACAAGCCATCACAGGACTCTACTTCTTTTATTCTAAACGAAACTTTCATATTTATGATCTCTTTCTTCTGAATGATACGTATACACTCTCGGGAACATATCCATACACACGTATTCACCGCTTGATTGTGCGCGTGAAATTAGATGGAAAAATCGGATATCTAAATCGAAAATCGTCTACAAAAATCCATTATCAATTGAAAGAACAATACAAAAATAGTCGTTCGCGCAGTCCACACGCACGCTTTCTCTGATGAAAGCTATTAATACGTAGTTTTATAGAAATTAAAATTTTATTTTTGAGTCTAATTGTACGTTTCATACTCTTTGTTGTACATTTCACAATATTGTTTTGTCGGCGGATTATTTGAGTTTTGTTTCTCAGAGGTCACAATGTCATTATAACGTTGTTTGCATCATATAATATGATCAAATATTCACTATTTGTAAGGCTATTCATCCCATTTAAATGCGTTGTGATTATTCACATGACCGACAAAGATTTCGGCAAAACAAAATAATCATTTGCACTGATTGAGGAAAAATGCTTGTAATGACTGGTTGTTTTCACTGGAGATCAAGTGACAATGACTCATATTGATAATCCAACAGGTTTCTGCGGATTATACAGAAGCCAAATCCGAAAACGAATTTTTGTAACTTGCCTCATTCGAAGAGCAAGACTGCGTATTTCTGTCTGGAATTAACTCTCTAAGTTTGCTGTTAGCCAGAAACTCTGCGCTCTACTGAACAGAAAGTGTCTTTTCTGCGTGTATTCATTCAATAATCTAAACTTATTAGTGTAAACACCTAATGGGCGTTATATCTAAATTCTCAGGTTTCAATTATCAGACAAATCTAGCTTGAAACAGGAAATTGTTTGAGAGATTCAGGAATAAATTAGCATTGAGGACAAGTCCCTATTCTGATTCCCTAGCAAGTTTGACAACTTGGATTTACCTAATTATACTGGGAGAGTAATCCATCTTCAACTAGATGAGATTGTCAGAAGTATAAATACAAGAGTCGTCAAAGGCATAAAACAGACATAGTGTGCAAGAAGTAAAAGTGGGTGCCACCGTAAACATACAGCTACTAACAAGTGGACTCTAATGTTTCAATGCTGACTCACTATAAACAGCATCTGGATACTTTTTACGACTCCTGCAGAAAGCAATAGATAAACAACCGGCAGTAAAAGAAGAGCTGTATCCAGAGAGATTCTTTAATGTGTCATACACTTTGAAAAACTTGATACTAAGTTAACAGTAATTATTTCGTTTACAGTCGATAGAAAGTTATATAACGCTCTACTTGGAAAACTGAAAGAGAGCTTCCATGATTCTAGCATGCACACAGCGTGTTCAACTTGGGGACAAATGCACGACTTGATAGTTACTGCCTCTCTTTCCTTACTCGTCAGATATTGTGCTAATCTATTTATTCTAGAGATGTGGCACGGTTGGAAATGTAAGGAACATCATTTTTGCTTCTGTATACATTTTTTCACTCATATGAAATTAGAAAAACTATTAGAAAAGTGGAGAATCGTGGTAACACATAGCATGAGTAACAGAAGTATATTCAACGAAAACAGTTATAAGAATCAATGACTTAGAACTATGCTTTTTGTACTCGTAATTTATTGATAGGATCCCAATCCAATTTACAATTTAATTTCACTAAATGGATCACCATATTCATTTTCTTGTAAAAGAGTATGGGTATGCTTATACTTATCGTACAAATACAAATTTGAAGAGCACAATGTATATATCTTAGCTGTGGAAGTGATTGCTTTTGAGTATACGTTTTCCCTAATGAAATAGTGTTCACATTGACCTCTGTATTGATTATTTGAATTTAGCGGTATCAGATTGACTGCAGACATCAAATGGCTTTGATCTCGGATCATCTGTTCATATCATTCCCTTCCAAGCTTTTAGTCTGAATACCTCTTGTTGTGTTCCATGGTTCAGAGAACCTCCAAAATCCCAAACAAGATGAAAGGAATGAAGAAGGGGAAAAAAGTCGGCCATCACATAAAATTCAGCAAAACTAAGGTCATGTACAACAAGCCCGTCAGAAATAAATACACAACGATCAAAATTGAAAATGCAGAACTGGACAAAAGTGGACCACTACATTTACCTAAGATTATGAATCTCCATGGAATCCTCAAAAGGAGAAGAGATCAAGCGAAGTATCACACTAGGATGACAAGCCTTTCGGCAGAACCACCTCTGGCAGAACAAGAAAATCCCATTAGTCCTGAAAAGAAGAGTATGCAACCAATTCATCTCCCCGATAGTCATCTATGGAGCATAAACATGGAACTTAATCAACAGACTGACATTCAAACTGACAAGAATGCGACGTGCAAGTGAAAGAATCATGCTCAACCTCACATGGAGAGATCACAAAACAGCACACACAATA
Organism: Thysanoteuthis rhombus; assembly: GCA_963457665.1. NCBI lineage: Eukaryota > Metazoa > Mollusca > Cephalopoda > Oegopsida > Thysanoteuthidae > Thysanoteuthis > Thysanoteuthis major. The sequence continues at coordinate 45,728,959 of OY735201.1, read as the reverse complement.
TACCAGGGAGAATCCATAGAATCCACAAAAAACTCAAGTGGCAACTGGTTGGTCGTGTTTCAAGAATGACAGATAAACGATGGACATCACAACTCACAACGTGGATCCTTAGAGATGGCATGCGTAACCGAGGCCGGCAGAAAATTAAGACGGAAAGACGAACTAGACAAGTTCAGAAGGTGTTGGCACCGTGACACCCATAGGAAGATATGTCGAATCCTGGGAAAGGTCTATGTCCAACGATGGATGATAAAAGAATGATGATAATGATGATCGTGATGGTTCTCAACTTTGTGCTATGTCCGTTACATGAATTCGGATTTCGAAGTGCTTGCATCCGATTACCACACGGAAGCACATCTGTGCACTGATGCATTTGTATGTATACCTGTGTGAATGTATGTGCTTCATAATGTGATTTTGTCTATTCAGCTGCCAACGCAACTACAAAACACTGCATGAATCCTGGCTGGAAACATCAAAGAATCCAAGATCTGAACCGTCAATTTCACTGCTAAGCGCGGACAAACAACAGATACAAATGCGATGGATATATGCGAGATAATCTAATTCTGGAAGTATTTTGACCAGAGCTGACCTGTTAATCCTTAGAATAATGCACACTGTGCGTAGGTAAACTTCCATCAAAAGGTGGGTCCATACCAGTGGCCGGCAGAGTTATCAGCTTATGAATAATGGAGCATTGTCAGCCTCTGTGTCGGCTCATCTTCGTGGCTTTAAATGCTGTTATAATATTAGCAGGAGGAATAGCGCTGACCGGGTGATACAATCTCTTAATGCACGGTGATGAAAATTCTTGCTCCTGATGTCAAGAGAATCCTATACTTATACTTTTATATATATATATATTGATTGTATGAATGTAAGTTCTTTCTCTTGCAAAACAAGAGAGACAGAAGGGAATAACAACGACAATCAGATTGCCGCACCTCTAGAGTATTTGTATCGTGTTTGCAGTTTTACTAAACACGGTCATTTCCACAATGTTCTTTCTTTATTTCTTTTGAAAAGCAGATTGTGATCCATAAATATCATATAATTATAATATTTTTACGTTTCATTTACCCTAAAAAAGTACGTTTTGTACTTCAACATGTCGAATTCTGGAAATAAAATTTTCAGATATTTCTCTATATATTACAAATTGCTTATTTGTGCAAGTTCGAACGCTTGTCTTCGGCGGCAATTGTAGTATTCTAGAGAATGCGTACATAGTAAGGAATTGTATTTTAATCAAATGGCTATGAAGGAGTCGCAAAGAAGTGGACGGCATAAATATATACGCGTCTAATTTGTTCTTTATTTCAATTTTTACTTTCAATCTACTTTACCGTGTTTACTGGATCACAAAAGGCAGCTTTTTGCATATATATATATACATATATATATATATATATATGTATGTATGTGTGCGTGTTTTTGTGTGTGTGTGCGTGTGTGTGTGCGTTTTTGTTGGTAAAATGATAATTAGAAGGTGAAGAGAAATCTTGGATAAAAGCAGGTTTACGTAAATTGTTATCTTCATGTGGGCACGTTCTGATGCATTTCGATGGTTGCCAACCACCTATATTTTCAGAGACTTTGCAGCAGTTGCAGAGAAAATAGTATGCTGTTTACATGTTTGATATTTGAAGAATGAAATGAGGAGATTTCTGTGTTGTGAGTTTTTTAGTATACATACAAGTTTAGTTTATGTGCAAATATAACACCTGTTTTTTTCTCTGAAATTTCTTTTCACCTTATCATTTTACCAATATTTCATCAGATCACCTCAAATCCACACAACATATACAAATATTGATGGAATACTATGTATGCGTGGGCACATAATTATAGATACATGCGTGTCGTGCGTTCTCATATATGCATAAATCTTTATATGTAACAAGATGTTGACTTATAATTATGTTCTTGTACGTATACTTTCTTATTCATATACCAGCTGAAGTACATTTCTACGCCGAGTTAATTATTCGAGAAAAAAGGAATGCCTATTTTTTTTTTTTTTTTTTGTTGGTTTCCCTGCATTTTCGACTCCCTTAAATAAGGTAACATTTTCCTCACACTTTTTGATCCCTTGACAGGGAGAAAAATTCACCTTAACTTTTGACCCCTTGAAGAATTTTGAGTACAATACAAATCACAAAATCAGTTGATATAGACATGATCACGTGATATACATATATAGAGAGGTTTATAAGCTTATTTGTCCTACCCCCCACGTAAACTGACTGTCACACAAGGTTGATTTGATATGGGGATACTAGACACGTGGACTTTTGGGCAGGCTCTTGGCAAAAAATATGTTATTCCTCGCAGCTACTGTTGCAAAGACTTGAGTGTTTGTCTTCAGATCTCAGGTCGAATCCTGAGCGCTTTTGACGGGACTACACAGAGCAGTACCACGCCTCATGGCGTAAAACCCCATTGGCTATAGCACCAAGTCAGCGTCTGTCTGGTCTGAAATTTCAGAATTCTGGTCTGGAAACCAGTAATCCATGAGCATTGAGAGATATGAGCACACCTATATCAAGTTGCAGAAATACTGGTATTTTTTAATCAGTGGCTTTTCAATTTCAAATTCAGCATCTTTCCCATTCTAGAAAAATATTCTTTTTAAATGAAAGACGACCAGAAACTGCTTCTAATTCATTACGGAGTTACCGTTCTTTGTCAAAAAATAGATCAAATTTGGAAAAAAACAAAATGACATTTGATCCCCTAACGTATGAAGGTTCAAATTAATGGTACAAAAACCTTCTGCAAATGATTCTATTATTGTTCCACGGGTTTAACTATTTTTGTTTAAGGGGAAATCCAACATAAAAAAAGCAAAGCAACATTTACAGATGGATATTTTTATGTAAGTGTAAGCGTGGACCTCACACAAAGTGACGATTCTATTTTTGTGTGCTCTGTAGGTAATTTCGAATATGCATTCGTTTTTCCTCTGTGATACGTAGTCTTCAACTTATAAGAGTATAAATATACACACTTTGCTTTGAATAATGAATGTTTAAGGAAACATAAATGCCATTGGATATAAACTAAGGGACCAATTCAACATTAAAATTGTAAATTGAATCCCTCCCTCGACCCAGACCTTTTTCTTGAGGGGAAAGTTCAATATCTAATTTGCTCAAATTAGTCCCATCAGCAACCAGGGATAATTTGGTAGCCATGCCTCTGGCTGATCTTGGGTGTTCGAAATCATGGTTGAACGAACATTTGGTGAATTATTGAAACATCGTATTTTTGCGGGGTAAACATGAATGGTACTTGACATAAACTAAGGTACCGAACTAACGGGCGGAGCAAATTGCTTTTCCCACCAAAAACTAAGAAATAAATATAAAGCTAGATATCAGATGGTGTTCAATTTATTTCAGTAGAGCCCTTACGCTGTTCATGTTTTCAGCTTCATATATCAGAAGAATCACTGTCTCGGATCATTCTACAAAGTTGGCAATATGTGACGTAGATTCAGAAGCAATAAACACCCGAAGTTGTGTTACACTCCATCAAATGGAGGGGGGGGGTTCATGCTGCTTTCCCAGAGGAATTAGTGCCAGTCTCAGTCTCAGTGTAGGGGTTTAATGTTCATAGAAGGGTAGGGGATGATATTGATATTCAATGAAAGCGTGTCCAATGTTTTAAAAAAGGCGGCTAATATCTAAAACTGGGGTTTTAATTTCCAAAAGAATGTGAGGCTAATTTTCTTTTAAAAGTCGAGATGATATGGAAAAAAAGACCATTGTTGAAAATTTCCTGTGTGTGGAAATGGGGGTTTGTAAGGAGAGGGGTTAAACATGCTTAGGGGTTCATCATCATCATTATCATCATCATCATCATGACGTCCGTTGTTGGACATAGACCATCCCCAGGATTCGCCACACGTCTCTATCGTGTATCTATCTATCTATCTATCTATCTATCTATCTATCTATCAATATATATATATATATATATATGTGTGTGTGTGTGTGTGTGTGTGTGTGTGTGTGTGTGTCTATGTGTGTTTGCGTATGTGTGTGTGCACATACGCGTGATAGGATGTGATGTGATGTACTCGACAATATGATGAAAACAAGACAATGTGTAGATATAAATATCTCATTGTTTATTCATATTTAGAATGATAATATCAACATGAACTTTTGACATCAGAAAAGAATGGGTAAATGATGGCACAAACCCGGAAAAATAAAAGGCAGGCAAGGATGATTCTCATTTATGTGGTCGTGTGGGAAGGGCCAAGTTGGTATGTGTCAAGGTTAAGGAGAGGAGAAAAAAATGAGATATTTAGGAACATTTCTGAATGTAGTTAGGACTAGGTAGACTATTTGAGTGTGCACGTGTGTGCGCATGTGTGATTGTGTTTCTGTTTGAACTGTATGAACTCCTATGTAAATTTACACTCTCTGATCATATATATATATATATATACATATATATATATATATATATATATATATATATATATATATAGATATATATATAGAGAGAGAGAGAGAGAGAGAGAGAGAGAGAAAGTGAGAGATAGAAAGAGAAAGAGAGAGAGAGATAGAGAGAGAGAAAGAAAGAGTGAGAGATAGAAAGATAAAGAGAAAGAGAGATAGATTGGCACAAATACACATAGACGATCATCCATCATCTAACATTTTTGGCAGTGATTAATTTCTGGTCATATATATATATATATATATATATATATATATATATATATATATATATATATATATATATATATACATATATATATATATATACATATATATATATATATATATATTCTGATAATGAATGCTAAATCTGATACGACTAGTTGAATATTCAAGATTTTACCAAATTTAGTTACATTGTATTCATCCTGCGATCTTTCAAGTTTTGGAAGAATTTGCTCAGAGGCAATTTTTACAGGACTTAATGCGTATAAGAACGAACACCAACGAAGTTCCGAAACTTTTTTTTTTTTTTTTGTCTTTCCTGCAATGAGATCACTTTCATACATATGAACATTACAGACGATGATTGGTCTATTTGAGCAGATAAAGTATTTTGATTTATTTCGAAGCCTTATTGCTATCATTTTTCCATCTTCTTTTGCACCGAAACCCTATAACTGCTCATATCGTGTTTGACACTCATACGCAGAAGATGTTTGTGGCACGCCAGTGTTTCGTAGGTATCACTTGTTCTCTGAGGACATGATATTCAAATTGATCAGAAAAACCTCGGTTTTGTCTTCTTCTGCATAATCTTTCTTCTATTTTTATTTGTTTTCTCTTTATCGTCCTTCCACGAAATAGCAAAACTCTACTCATTCCTTCCCTCCATCTATCATAGTCGTATAATTTGTTGAGATCCAATGATATTTTAAGGTATCAGATATAACCTAAGCTCATAATATACTGACAGATATTCAAAGTAAGAAAATACGTTGTCCATATTTTAGGGTTTGTTTTTCTTTGCACCCTCATTTTAGTTATTCCAGTTTATCATTTACCTGTTATGATAAACCTCACGTATTTTAATATCTGCCATTATGCAGCAAGTCATTGTGTCACCAGATGATAAATCATACAACGTGATTCGTTCCTGTCTTCCAGCTTGATGTTCAAATATATTGTTCCAATGACAACAGTGACCAACGTTCAATACTCGGTTGGGGTAATGACAATGAATGAAGACCGAGGGATGTATAGACACGCAAATATTCATACATATATACATACATAAATACATGCAGTAGGAAGCACATAGGTACGTACGTACCCACATACGTACACACGCATACACAAACACACATATCCTTGCCTGCACGGATAATTATCTAGATTATCTCTTTCTATCTTTGCTTATATGGATACAAGAACATGTTACAGTATAGGAAATAGCTATCAAGTTAACAATGCAACAGAGAATGATGTAAATACACTGCGTTACAATTATACATAGAAATCCATCCGTGAAAAGATTTTGAGAACTCTATAGAATCGAATTATAATGAGTGTTACCTATTATTTTGTACAGACGATAATTTTATCTGAATCATCGAGACAAGGCTTCATTACAATCATAAATATGTAAATTCCGATTTTTTCTCAGTTGCCCGTCGTATTTGCTCGCCTTCATGCGAAGTAAGTTCAGTCTTTGGGTCGGGGAATGCAGAAATATACACCGTTTAAAATAAAAAAGAGAATCGACATTGCGAATCAAGAATTTTCTACGAAGGATGTTGGACATAATAGGTAGAGGACTGAGAAATATACATCTCAGGAATTCTAACAAATGCAAACGATGACCGAGGAATGCTGCAGGTCACATCAGTAGAGACGAGACGTTCGTAAAATAGGATCAAATTTTGCAAGGGATAAAAACAGATGTACATGGAAATAATAATGATTTATTCCTGATTGACAAATCGCTGTCATTAGCTTAATGTAATGGCATTTTCGATTCCCCGGTGATAAAATTTTAAATTCTTTATTTCTCATTTTCCAGCAACGAAGGAATGATCTATTGTTGAAAGGAAATGATAATCAGAATGTCCCATGTCTGGATATGATGGGGTAAAACTTCCTACCATAATTACTATTTTCTCCTGGATTTGTTTCGCAGAGTGAGATCATCGATAGTAACCTCATTCCTGTCCACAAAAACTACAATTTCTCTTGTAATACACCACTGACACGTTCCTCTTGTTAACAATAAAGATCTGCAGTGATGGTTACTCCAAGCCCAGTGACTCATAATCGTAAATACATCTCAAGTTTCTCCAGAAATATAGCAAAAGCTCCTGTAATGACAACTGCATTCTCTATCTGTTCACGTACATTTCCCAGGTTTTCATATGTAAGGATTGAGTCATTTCAATCTTTCAAAAATCGATAATGATTTTTTTCTTAATAGAAGTAATATAGTCTAATCCATGCAAAAAGATGTTCTACTTATTGAATTATTTTCAAGCCTAGATATGGGAAGCTTTTACAGATGCTCAGCCCCTAAAGTCAGTGATAAATGTCTAACATTTTATTATAAAGAAAGCATACATTCATGCGTTGGCTCAAAATAGAAATAGAAAAAAAAAAATTAAGTGATACGTTTTTGCCATTCAAACAAACTTTGAAGTAACTTTAAAATCTTAAGAGTTGCATTCCACTGCTTCCAACATTGACATAAAACCATTATAATTGTTTTGTGCTTGTAAGTGAATAACATTACCGGTGTGAGGAGAGTTTGATGACGTGTGTTCATTGGTTTAAACTTCCTGACCAATGATGATGTTTTAAAGATATACTTTCTCTATTTCAGGTCTCGTTCTTACCATCAATCTACGCCACTATTGTCATTGAAGTCTTATTTTAGATTCGTAAACTTTTCGTTTCTCCCTCTCTATATTTCTATAACACCATAACATTTCAACTCATCTATTTTGTTACCTCAAACCAATCAATAAGCGATTCCCCCTCTACAATTCGTTTATGATATTTCCATTTTTTGCTACATTATCTTATTTTTCCTCGCCTTGTATCTTTCTTTCATTCTTGATTCTGTCTTTCTTCCCTTCATCCTTTTTTACTCTCTCTCTCTCTCTCTCTCTCTCTCTCTCTCGCACATTCTCTCTATATATCTATCTATGTACATACACACGCAGACATATATATATATATATATATATATATATATATATATATATATGTCTGCGTGTGTATGTACATAGATATATATATATATATATATATATATATATATATATATATATATATATATATATGTCTGTCTGCCTTTCACTTCCTTTTCTCTCTTTTTATATCTTATATAAAATGTATTCCTAATAACCTTTTGGCAATTCACGATTTCTCAAAATAATTCATTATTTCATTTCTTGTGACACATTAATCGAAGTACTTATATAATGCATACATTACAGAGTGTTTCCTTGCAGTATATTGGTCAGGAAATTACTTGCATAATGCCGTCATTGCTTGAATTCGATCAAAGACCTTATTCATTTTTTGCTTTTATACCGAGCTTTTTCAAATTTAACGAAGTGCTTTGTTGAATCAATCAATGGAATACAGAAAAAATGGATAAAATAAAAACAGAACGCATTTTTAAAAGATCTAACTAAAGTATCGTCAATAAAACGCGAGATAAAATCAATCTGATATATAACTGGTAATGTATAGCTTTTTGTAATCGGTTCTGAAAGCTTTGCCTAAAATAAAACCGAAACCAATTTTGCAGAACAAAGAGAAACAGATCGCTATTTAACTGCTTTTTTTTCTTTTCATTTAAAATTCTTACTCGTAGCGAGAGCTCAGTGGTCGTACTAAGCATTGAAGGTCAATAGGACTGAGGTTCTGATTGTTACCGCAGTTTCCAAGATGAAGAAAGGTCGGCATACGTACATATACACATACGTATGAATGCAGGCTACACTGAAGAGCGTTCGTGTCGGCAATCAATATTCGATTTACCGTGTCCGTCCCGTTGTTTAATGAAAGAAAGCGATTTTTCGTGACCTACTTGTAGGTGCATTCACATGTATAACCATGAAACATTTATAAATCTAATCAAATGGAGTAAAGAATGAAAACAATGAAACAGTACGTAGAATTAAAGATCCCAGATGAAACCAGATGTAAAGAGAAAAGTAGTCAATGATGAAGGAAAAAGAATTGTCACAACAGACAACTTGACTTCAGCGAAATTAAGCCTAAAATTATGTTGTAAACTAATTGTTTTCATCATGGATGATAGGTTACTCAAGTTCGAAGTTTAAGGTGAGATTCTTCATTTGTTACGGTTTATCAAGAAAAAACAAATCAATTGAATATAATGAATAAGGGGAAAGGAAAAGTGAACAGAAAATACAATAGGTGGTACGTGTAGCTTTACATATTGAAGTGTTATCACTGCGAAATTTAATCATTTATGAATGTTAAAATTCGATGCCAATACTAATTTTGACTATAAATCTGTGTAGTAATAATCTGTGGTAATTTTGATTTTTATAATGATCCCTTAGACTATAATTGTTTATTAGGTAAGAATTTGAATATTGAGGGGAAGTATTGAGACTTTGATGTATTCACTATTTGCTATCGAAATGTGTCCCTGCTGAGAAAGGAAAATACCTTTCTTTTAAAGCTTTCAAACCGCTGATGAATAACCTTTTATCAAGCATGGCTCTATTTATTCTCTTTTTAAGTAAGTTTGTTTATATTGAAAGCATGAGACTTACCAATATACTTCCTTTTAGAAGCGGAATATTTGATTTTGAATATGAGTTCATGTGTTAAGGATTGAATCTTCTACATTAAACTAATAGCTGATTGTTTCAATATCACACGCAGATTTTGTTCAAATCTTTTACTGAAAAATTTTCAATTTAAAATCATTCATCTATTTTCATGCTTATAATCATGTTAGAACATAAACATAGAACTAATATTTATTGACATCATGGTTGTAAATAATTTTCCTATTGTTTTCCGAAGCCAGCTCATGACGCATATTTTATGACTAGTAATTGTAGCCTTATGGAATACTGAAATTCTAATGAAATCAACTGTGACTCAAACTTTATGGATTCTTGCATGATTGCCTTAATCGTTAATGTAATAAAAATGTCTGATGAACAAGATACCATACGCAAAGACATACAGACATACAAACACAAATGAGGGGTAGATAGAGGGAACCGGGGCTTTGTGGATCACGAGGCACAGAGAATCATTATGGTCTTCTACAGATGCGAGTACACAGTGGTACTCTTCAAAATCTTCCAAGTGTGCAATAGGAAGTGAAATTACCATTGTATTAAATTTATTTATTGTCAAGACTACAATCATTGTGAGATCAGAGGGATGATTTGTATCCCCATGATATCTCTGAAAGTACTCGATGGATTTGAATTAAATTCTGTGGACAATACACAATAGAATAGAGGCGATTGAATTTTGAGGCGGTTTCATGTATTTCATCCTGACCGACGAATGTTTTTTCCGTATTTTTTTCATACATCTACGTACATGCTCACGTCTGTCCACACGATATCTCTAAAAGTCCTTTGATGGAAAGGTATAAAATAGGCTCCAAAAGATATGATTCAATTTTTTGATGGATCCATACAATATTACCTCCCCTACGTCGTAGTTATGTGTCTACACCACAATATAGTGCCAAAATTTCCAGCCTGTCTACACGATATCCTCACTGTTCTTCAATGGATTTCAATGAAATTTTCTGGAGGGATGGACAATGAGCCATGGGTAAAAGGATCGAAATTCTGGACAAATCCAGGCATTATAACTTCCCCAGCCATTGCAGTTGACTGGGGTATGCGCCTCCTTCTTGCTTCTTCTATTATGCCTACACTTAGCTAATGAACGTTTGGAAGATTTTATGAACAGTTTTTGCAACCTAAACTACAATGCAATAATACTTTTATAAATGAAATGTGTGGTTGGTTTCACCCGGCGAAATCATTAAATCATTCTATTTTATGTCGATTCACTCTGCCTTGGCGTACTAAGGCCAGGTCAAAATAGATCAGAAAAAAAAGTGCCCTCGGCTGCTAACTCGGAGATATATTACTTTCTTATCTTTATATGATCTATTTTACTGCCAGCAGAGTTGATCTTTCCTTTTTTACACAAATATATCAATAGAATTACCTAGGATTGAGTTATACTGATTCACTGTGCCCCGTTTTCTCCTATATAGTCGAAAATATGAAGAATTGAATCCTTTTTCAGATTCTTATTGAATTTCATAGCACCCTTTGTCGAAAAACCAAACTAGAGCATCACCTGACTCTGGCTTCTCAGTTATCTGTATATCATAGATATATTTATATGTACAAGTACTACGACTATAACCAATTTGAGAAAACAGAAACGATGATGTATTTGGTTTGCGTTGATCCTTTCACCCAATCATTATCGTACACTTTTAATACCTGAAATAATCAAATTATATATATATATATATATATATATATATATATATATATATATATATATATATATATATATATATATATATATATATATATATTGAAATCTTTACAGTTCAAAACATTGAAAACATTTTTCGTTTCACTTCCATCACTTATTTTCCAATATCTGTCAATGTAATTCATGCAATTTTCTTCAATGTTTTCCCCCTGTTTTGCATGGATTTGGTCATTATGTTACGATGAGAATTTTATCTCTTGTTGGGCTTATCAGTTGTCTACCATATGACTCTTTCAGTGATTTTAAAAACAAAGTTGGCGCTCCAACAGTGTTGATCAAACACTACCTCACTTTCAGTTATGTTTTTTTCAAATAGATTTTGTCATACACGTAGTTGTTTAAATTTTGCAAAGGGCTCTTTCATAATGTATTGTTGATGGATGTTATCTTACACCAACCATCTTTCAATTTTCTTGAAATAGGGCTTACTCACGTAGATCAACCCCAAAACGTATTTGACGACGAGGGATCAGTAAGTCTAACAACAGACGTGACTCACTGTTTGTGTCACTTCAATTGATTGTTTATCCATGTGAATATTGAATGCTGTGTATGTGTGTGTGTGTCGAAGTTGATCATTGATTAAATTAATGAAGAAATGGATAAATTTGCAGATGAGGCTATCACAAAATAAAAAATTCAATCAATAGAATCTATGCTGATATATACTCTATTGCTGTTCAGGGAAGTATATTCAAGATGAAAAATTAAAGACTGGAATAGAGAGGGAGGGAGAGGGGGAGACAGAGGAAGAGAGAGAGAGAGAGATTGAAAGAGAGAGAGAAAGAGGGAGATAGATATAGAAAGCCTGTGATGTAGATGCAGAGAAGTACAGAAGTGGTTGGATAAGTTCTAACATAATTTTTTTTTTTTGCATGTTCAATTCTTATAGTGTTAATTTGATTACTCACTGACTGCTCGTTCTAAATGAAACCCACAAGTATCGTGACGATTGCGACTCATCAATTGGTCACTCAACTTGGAAATTCCAACCTCCTTGCCACAAGTCTACAGTTCGAAACAGGGAATTAAATTCCAACAAATTAATGGGGTCAAGTGAGAAGAGTAAACTGATCTTTTCTTGGATGTGGGAGAGCACTCATGTAAGGGCGGTTTTGCAAAAGGTTGCAACTTTTAAAAAGTCAAATAGCTGAGGTTATGAGGGTTCATTCACTGCCGCAACAAACACTGTATTAATCATCATAAAAAACTCGAGAAAATATGTAATCCCAGTGGGTCAGGCTTAAACGTTATATATTTTGATTTTTTTTCCAAGAAAAGGAAATCGCTTGAGATTTTACTTTCTAGGGAATGTGAAGGTGCATGACATCGGCTACAGGACTGCGTGAAAAAGGTCTTAAAACTTTTCTCATAATTTAAACTAGCATAAGAAATCAACAATTTGATAAATTGTGTAAGTACATGTGTGATCCATTAAGAGTAAACTTGCATATGGAATGGTGGGAACATTGAAAACGCTTCCTCGGCAAAATAACTTGGTATGGTGTAGGCGGACTTGCAGTTTTGCAGTCAACTATATCTGAGTTTTCATCACCGGTGCTTAGTTACATTACAATTGTACAGTGAAAATTAGAAAAGGTCTTCTAAAATCTCATTTCAGATGAAAATAACATGGCTCATTAACGATCTATTTTGTGGAAGAAAAAAAAAGTTTTCGACTGGTTAGGCAAAGTGATAATTGGGAGGAAATCCTGACAAGGTTACTTCTCATTTGTTCTCATCATATCAAGATTCTGGAGCCAAATGCTAAGATTAAGCAAATATCTCCTGTCTTTGTTTCCCTATCATTAAATCTTATATTAGCAAAATATTGATTTCCAACTCATGGGTAGGGATAAGAAAACATCACCAACTTATCCTACTACGATATTTTCGATATATTCTATTAACTATGATTCACTAGTCAATGTCGAAACTCCATGCTCAATTCTGGTGTGAGGGAAATCGTCAATTACAAAGGTGACAACGAAGATTAATCTCCAGTACTCTGTAAACAATTCCAAAGTTTTTATCTCACAGTTAATTTCAGCCGAAGTCTAAAATATGTTCAGGTCAAAAATGAAAATAAGCATAGTCTTGAAAAAGGAAGATAATTTATAAATATTTAAATATTAATACTTTTCTTACTTTTTCAATTAAATCGATTAGAATTGTTTGATATACACGTACATATATATATATATATATATATATATATATATATATATATATATATATATATATGGATGTGTACTTGTATGCGTGTGTGAGAACAATAATCAAATACTCAACAAAAGTGTGTATATGCATGAACGTATTAGATCTTAAATCAATAAAATGAGTACATATTTTTTCAATGTATCATTACCAATTGTCCACTCTGTTCCACTTGAAGTAGATTTTCATTTTAACCGAGAGACAGAGTGAGAGAGACAGAGAGAGCGAGAGAAAGACAGAGAGAGAAATATATGCATAATCTACGGAGGGTATTTCAACATATTTGCAAAAATTTGAAAATCTTCTTTATATGTAACAATGTACAATCTGTAATGAGACATTAAAAAAACTTGATCATTATACATATATACATATACATATATATATATATACACATATATATATATATATATATATATATATATATATATATATATATATAAAGAGAGAGAGAGAGAGAAAGAAAGTGATATGCATGATCTGCGCATGGTATTTTGCCGTATTTGTAGAATATTTTCTGTAGTTAATGAACCTAAAACATGAATCTATCGTCCATTGATGCAAAAGTATTAATTGATAATAACAAACCTTAAATAAAATCTACAACTGAATGGGAATTCCCTCACTTTACCGTCTAAAAACGAAGACCAATTTAGGAATCAAATCCCTTATTTCAGATCCATGGATCGTTTGAAGATTGAGTCAAATACACCGAGCAATATTTCCAGTCCACTGTCAAGTATTCTGCAGCGTAGTCGCCTCCTACAATTTATCATCCGGTGAAGTGCCAGGTGTATAAATTGGGAAGTATAATCGAGCAGTGCACGTGCATTGACTTTCGAACCTCACCTTGAGCTTAACATCTCGCTTTTATACGAAATTAGACTTTTGGACAGTTCCACGAGGTCGTGGTGAACAGCAGCGAGATGTGGGTCATCTATGAGTGACACCCCAGGGAGCTGGAGTCAAAGTAACCAGGTTTCACTGACATACTATAGGCGACAAGGAGAAGAACAGATGTGAGAACGGTTACAAGAATTCCGACCTTTACATGAAAAACAATCGACAAAAGTGTAACGCGTGGGATTCAGGAATCACGAAATGAGAAAACTTGCTACAGTCCTACAGAACCAAACAAAGTTGTTAGAATTAATGTTAAATTGAATGACAAAAAAGACAGAACTGACCAGAAGACCAAAAAGTATAATTCTTGTTTATGAAAATTGAGTGTAACATGAAACGAAAAAAGTTGCAATTTTATAATACTTGATCAAGTATGGAAGACACCATATATCTATTCCATGCGAGATATCAGTACCGACCACTGACAAAAATGCAAATGATGATTTTGTTACTTACGCAAATATGGTCAACGCAGAAATGTGAAAGATTTAAAGTAGAGAATTTAAAAGAAAATCATTTCAAATGTCCAATCTTTGAATCAGGATTTAAATCAACCAAGGTTGCCGATATTCGAACAAGAATACTGTCCAAAATTGTATACGATCCTGCTGTAAATCCACAGTCGGTGACCGACAAATGCCAAAGATTAACCAGCGTGGAACATGATATTGTTGTGAAGAAGTAGACTCAGTCAATAGCCAATACAGTCAAAGGAAAGAAAAAGAGAAAGAAGTAAAAAAAATCATGTAAAAGTGTCAAAAGTGTCCGTGCCTCAGAAGCTGTGCTGAAGGTGTCGTTAGTAACATTATGTAAAATATTGTCCTTTCCTAAAGATGCATGTGTTACAGATGTCGAAATTAAAGTTAAATAGAACCTGAGGAGATAAAACTTCACCATCAAAAGAAATTACGTGTCTGTCACTCAGTAAAAATCCAGCGGAAGTCTAACAATGAAGACGGCTAAGTTTTCAACATGAAGGAAATTTGTAAATAGAAGCATACACAATGTTACTGATACACTAAAACTAGCTCTCAGAATCCGATATAACAATAATATCAGAGAAAACGTACTAAAAGATCGATACACATCCTTGATACTCATCTTGATAAATGCAATTAGATCACGAGAGCAAGGTTAGCATTTCCACCAAGGAACGTATAATGAGGACTTGATGAGACACTATATTTTGGGGTCTGGTTCTTTAAATTGTATCACAATGCAGTGAATTTGAAGCAGCACCTGAATTACATGTCGATCAAAGAGAAATTGAACCAAGACTAAGTTTTCAGAAGAAAATGGAAGTTATTTTTTTTTTTAATGATGGATGTGTTAGTTGAAATGGATGAGTACTATCAGGGTGTACATTTTTAGTTTTGTGAATGAAGTTAAAGCAGAGAGGATGAGGTTGTTCGTGATTGACAAATCAAGTGTACTGGAGTTACGGCGCAAGTAACCAGAGCTTCTTTGTTATTTTGCGCAACCAGAGGACAACAAGGATGCAATCACACAATAATTGGCCAATCAGGAGATTGCTGATAATTAATACACAAGGAAAACGGCAGGCATAACATCCATCCATTACATTTAACGCTTTGTATCATAGATTTCGAGTTTATTGAAAACAAGCATAGTGACAATTATCATGATTGAAATATGTACAATGTATTATTCAATAAACGTATGATGACAAATATAATTTTTGAATGAATTGAAAATGAAAGGTGTAAAAGTCTGAAAGCTTTTTAGTATGAAATTTCTTCAAATAAAGACATTCAAATTTTGCTTTCTGAGAAATGTGGTGTTAATCCACTCACTCCAGTTATTTACCAAGTCATCTCTTTTCTCATTTTCACTGTTGGAGACAGACAGGTGCGAATTCAGAAATTTATGGAAGAAAATCAATAACAAGTTCATGGATCAGCTTAAAAATATTAGCATACACTTCTTTATACATACTTTCGTTGAAATTTGTCGAGAACTTGAAAAAATCCATTGATATTCTTTGACAATTTTTGGAGATAACGTGTGGATAGACAGAATACAGAAATATACAGAATGTTAAAAGAAAATAGCTCTCGATCGAATACAAATCCTTGCGTCCACCCCAAATTTCAGTTAATTCTTTTTAACCTCATGCTCTAACGTTCAATACCATTCGATTGAAATTCATGGAGACCTTCCGGATGTACCGAGTAGACAAACATGAGCGATTACAGAAATGAATTAAAAGATATCTTCCAATCAAGAACGAAATCTTGGATCCGACCCAGAACTCAATCATTAGTCATCAACTTTGCCCACAACTTTCCACAGAATTTAATAGGCATTTATCGAGAACTTACGGATTTATCTTGAAGGCGATCAGAAGCGAATATGAAAAGAAAAAACTCCGAAAAAATATCACTTTCCTTTTTTATTTTTATTTTTTCATTACTTTTTGTATTTGCTCCTATCTGTTCAAATGATATCTTCTTGAGTCCTCTTTGGATTTCAATGTAATTTCGTAGAAGGGTGAGACAGATTGTAAGGAAGAAGTGATTGCATTGCTGATCCGGGAATTTTCGTTTTTTTGGGGTTTTTTTTTTTTTTTTGTATAATTCTCTATTTACTCCTGGCTATCCAATCGATATCCATGAAGATGGAGAGCTGCGAGATCGGTTCCCGAAAAACCGGTCAAGTTTTGGATGGATGCTACGTTGTAGTTTTGTCGAAACCACATAATATTGACAATCTGAAAAAAAAGTTTCAAATGATTTCCATTGATATGTACGGAAAGATGGACACTGGAATACGGAAAAGCTGATTGAATCCAGAGCGGATCCATCCACAATTATCTTCGTAATTATACGCCCAAACTGCATAGTATTGCCCAAATCTCATCTCTGTCCACACCATATATCTGACAGTACAATTTGCGGGGCGGATCCAGAATTCTACGTATTCGCTCCTGACTGTCCACGTGAGTTTTCTATTAATTCATTTGACCTTTTATGGGAGTTTGGACTCTAAGGCTACGAATATTTTTCGCAGCGCCATGTGCAATTACTCCTTCTGGCATAATCATTAGTCATTATTAGAAGTAATGTACATTCATTGTCATTCATTTTGAATATCACGATGGCCACCCTTGAGCAGCATAGAAAAACTGGCAACAATTCTTTTCTTAATCTGACTGTTTGTTTTTGTTGTTTTTTTATACTAAAACATTCGCCTGACATCGTAACTAAAAAAGAAGGTATTCAGGGCAATGGCTATCCTAGATGTTTTAGACGACAAAATTTAAAATTTATCAAGATGCCAGCTAAAAAATATTGGACATTTTTGTATCCATCTGTAGATTTAATACTAGTAGAGTTTAATCATTGTTTAATACATCTCAATGTCTAAAAAATATTCAGATCCAAGTTTCAATCAACGTCTAAATATCTGATATACCCTGGTGCAGAAATTGAATTTATTCTTCTATCCTTCAGTAAACATATATGTATGGCTGTTGCAATAAATCTTGTCACTTGTATGCATTGCTAAAAAACATGCTTTGTCTGGTGATTATGTTTGGAATTGATAGTCTGAGTATACAACATGGTTCAGAATCTGGAATAGTTTCAGTATTACAATCCGGTTCAAAACATGTATCAACATACTTTTGTTGTAATATGAAGTAATCAAAATTTCGTGACTGGTGGATAAAGAGTCCAAAGTATCACAGATATCCTGCATTGCTGTTGTGTTCAGTTCCATTCTTCCAAATAACTCTATTCATGGAAATGTATGTCATTTTCTCTGGATCCAGTACATGTCCGTCTGCAAGAGGTTCAGTCTTCGTGGCCTGCTTAAAGTTTGAGTATAGCTTTCAATAACGTTTAGGAATAGTTCATTGAAGACAGTTTCTTGACTGTGATGAAGGTTTATTAATTCTACATCTCGGGTATTAGTAGCAAAGAACCATTTGGTGTGGAGCAGGACTTGGAATATTCTATTAAACCAGCAAGGTTTACTTATTAATGGATCAACTGATGCTATTATCAAAAAAATGGTTTTCATATCTCACATTGTAAGAAATATACAATATCTGCTATACTCCCAAATCTTGTAGGGAAATACCCATTTGCTTCATTTTAATGATCCTGCTTTGTAGATGCAGAATTGTGGGCAATGTTTTTCATGTTCGTAGTTTCTAATATTTTTCCGTTTGATTTCTGTTTTGATATTGGGTTTTATTTTGCTGTTGCTTTCCGATTTGAATTAGGCAGTTTATTGTTCCCTGTTTCGATTATTTCTGTTCTGGTTTATGTACGTAAGAATCATTGCATAGGAGTCGTTAAGAAGCAACATTAATGAGAATTATCAAATTGAATTTCTTCCTCTGTCTTTTCAAGATCATCAACAACCATCCTTGCCATCCGTCCTACAGTGTTAGTAGAATTTTAGTAAGTTTTCTAATTAGTTTTTAGGATCTTTCGGTAATTATCCCCGGCTTACTTTTATTACACAATTCCATGTGTCTTATATAAGCTGATTATTGATGAATGCTACTTAGTCTATACGTGGAACTCTCGTTAGCATGCTGTTATTTGGGCCCCACCTATTCATAGGACCCTTCATACATCTGTTGACTACAAATATGTACTCTAGAACCCCTTCATTGTATGGGTGGGGCCCCTGAACTCTACGGCAAGTCAAGGCTGAACTAGATCGAATGAGAATCTGGTAAGAGATTAATTTCATCGTTGTTTAGTCATTTGATACGTAGGGAACCAGTTCCTTATAACTAGATCCCTGTATATTTGTGACCCTTTATAATCATCAAAATTTCTCGAAACAAAATCAGGGATATAATCGTTTGATCCAAACACAACATCTGCCACTATGCTTTGGGCTGCATTGATCAGCCCTGTTCTAGCCCAGATATTATTTGGTAACATAACACGATTGCCAATTATGATACACACTATTTTTTTCAATCCCCCCAAAATTGTTTGCACCAGTCATTGATTTATCATTATTTTCAGTTTCAAGAGCATCCAAATGAAAAATTTCGCTTCTGTTTATTTTTTATTGTAGATGATAGTTTTTTTGCATTTACTGTTCCAGTCTTGGAAGGTTTACGGTTGTCAGTATCAAGTATTTATCAGTGCAGAAGGGATAAGGGAGCAAGAAATATGATGTACCCAATTATGCATTTTATAGACTAAATTCTGTTGCTTTTGGACATTTTTACATTCGACTGTACATGGAATAAAAGTACTACCGGTTTTCAATTTTAATTGAATCATTTTCATTAGATCGTATAGTTCCAAATGTTGAAACTCACTTGGCATGCAGATTCTCATTAAGATCTGAGGTTGGTGGTTACAGATTTACCTTTTCTCATGCTTTGATGGAGAATGCCTCAAATACCTGTTAACCATCACTCGAAATAAATACTCAGAAGTATACTTTTTATTCAAATGAATTAGTTTCTTTTTATTAAAAAAAAGACGCAATAATTTATAAGATAAGAATGTCAACTACCCACCATTTGGAGGACATGAACTCCTCAACCAATTAGTTGTCCTCTTTTGAAAAATCCCTTTTTTTTTTACTGGAGGTTGAATGAATAGTTTGAAATCATTATCTTGTTTGTTTGTTAAATTACGTTGTTTGATCAATCATTTTCCTTTGTGGGTACACTCTCAAAGGGAAAGTTGTTTTTCAGTTCAATTTTTTTTTCTTTATTGTTCACCCCACACTGCTGACGAATTCTTAAAAATTAAACAACTTCAATCGTCATTTAGCCAAAGATGGGTCGTAAATATTCTAAATTTTTGGCTGAAGTTTCCTTGTCTAGCATTTGAAAATGGTCTAATAATTTTGATGCCCAAAACTCTTAAGCAAAATGTGAAATAATGGGAAAGTCCCATGTCCTTCCCAATTTTACCAAAAAAGTTAATAATGTTGAACTACACAACACACCCTGGGCTTTTTGAGTGATGGTGATTATTATTTTTTTTTTACGCTCATTGCATTGATTAAGGAAGTGGTTCAATATTGTTTTTTAAATTCATACAAGTTACGTAGAGTAGAACTAACTGGACCTTTTTTGCCTATGATAGTTCGATTTACAATGTAAATATAATGGATTAGCTCTGTGTCCATAACTGTGATTTACAATGTACATAAAATGTTACAACAAACTTGCGTCCATTACTTACTTAATAGGCATATTTATTTGAGGCCCAAATGTTTTCCAAGTAACGAATTTTATTCACTTTTTGTTTCTTAAAAAACATGATTTTCGGCAGTTTTGTGAATTTAGATATTTTACGTCTAAATTTAGATGTTTTTTCCAGATGTTGGATGTCGGTTCAGATATTTTTTAATGGGCCTAGTTTTTTTTCGGTAAAATCCAGATAATTTAGGAATTTCTTTAGACCGAATTCTGGATTTTATTCTCTCTCAAGCAAGTAAAAATTTTGGAATATTTTTGCCTCAAATTTGGATATAAAAATATCGAAAATTGGCACTCCTGCTGACCTATTATATCCTACCAGACTTACCACATAGATTGTCCTGTTTTTGGCCAAACAGAGTTGTAAGATTTCTTAATTTTGGCCTGGAATCACCTTTGATATATGTCTAGTGTTTACAAGAGGTCTGTTAATTTTCCACAAAATACTCTCGTTTCTCGAAAGCAAAATATAAAATAGTTTGAAAGCCTTTGTTTCCCCCATTGTCCCCAAAGAGGCATGTGTTACGCCACGCTACTTGTCCTTGCCTTTTTTGTTGATCATCTAAGTCTGTTACCAAAATTTTGTCCCGAAAGAGGATAACTGAAAAGTGTACCAGAAACCGATAAACTAAACTAAAGAGAAAGGCGTAACTACAAATGTTGCACTGGAAACATTTTCTTTGACTGAAATCAAACACCAGAAGTAGTTAGTTGCAGAAAAATTATAACTGATATTTCCACTCTTGTAAGTTCTTTTTAAATATCTGATTTAAAGACAGTGATATTCTGAAGAGCATATAGCGGTAGATTCTCAAATTAAAAAACATGGAAGAGGAGAAGGTCTTATCAAAAAGTTAAATAGTAGAAAAAAAATGAATGGTTGTTTTTGAAACACGTAGTTCTTTACGTAAACTAAAGACACTCATCTCTGATACTGATAGTGTTTTCTTTTCTTTTTTTACTCTTCAACTTATCCGTATTAATGTTTTATTACTTTCTAAATCCTTTTCTTTTCCTTATTACTTCTTTCGTAGACAAAAATCATACCAAAACATCAAAATTTAAATGTATTTGATTATAATGCACTGTGTACCCCCAGTCAAAAAAACATCAAGATTAGGCAGGGCGAGTATCCAGTTTCTTTGATTTCCTTCCCCTTCACAAGCCTGTCAAACTGTGAAAGGTATCAGCCAACGGTGACTTCAGGTGATTCTGAATATACACAGATTGAAGAGGATTCCAGTTGTAAAAACGTAATATACAAATGCCAATAATGAATATTAATCTCCAACCCATCTGGTTCTGCTATCATTGAAGATGTTGGATGCACAGCACAGGAAATATTGATAAAACGATTTAAAAGCGATTTACCGCTCAATAAGGAAGCAAGCATGGGCGGAATTAATCCGAGAGCCTACTTACTACAGGTACTTACATGTTTACTTATTTACAAACAACACTTTCATCATTGACGAAATCTTATCCGGTTGTAATTATCTTTCACATTACAATACATTACATAGCGCTGTTTCAAATGGATCCTTCAAGCTGAATAACTGATTCAATTACACACCAATAAGCAAGCTATTGTGAATGCACAGCGCCTGCAAAGACGACAGGATTATAGCCATTAATACTTATTTCATTTTCTCTCTTTCACTCTCGGGCAGACGTCTCTACAGTTTTTACTTCTATCTCTCTCTTTTTCTGTGTTTGTATGTGAGAGTATGTGACTTCTTTTCTGTATCTCTCCCCCCTCTCTCTCACTCTTTCTCGCTCTTTACCTTTCTTACCATTATTTGCAGCCGTTGTTACCTTAATTATGATTCATAATGTACAGTCCAGTATATCCGTTAATGGACAAATCGGACGAAGGAGTGAAACTGTCTGTATGTAGAATCAATAAGATTTATACATTTATTCGTATACGCGTTAGTTAAATGATTGAATGATACGACGAAAACAATCCGGGATTCTTATTCTGTGTCTCTCTCTATCTTCCCTTAAATTCTATAATTTTGGAAGAATCATCATTACCTTTTTTCTCTTCTGCATTATATTTTTTAATTCAACACTGTTTTTTTTTCTTGATTACAATTTCCCCCATTCAGTTCATTCCCTTTTTCTTTTTTTTCGTATTTTTTTTCTCCTACTTTCGTTATTTTGGTTCATGTTTTTTTTTTTGTTTTTTTTTTATGCGAAGGTATCCCATTAGTCCTGAAAAGAAGAGTCTACAATCAATGCGTCCTCTCGATCGTCACCTATGGAGCTGAAGCATGGAATCTGACCCAAAGAATGACCAATGCAACTTATACAACAGAGCATCATGGTTGGTGTCACATGGAGGATCACTAGACTGCATATCATCTTAAAGAAAAAAAAGGAATAATTAGAAAGCTTAAAGGGTAATGCGTAGGAAATCTTTCAAGAACGTTCTTAACTTCACGACTCACAACGTATATCGCAAGAGATCATATGCAAAACTGGGAACAAAATTAAAATAAGATGACGTAATGATTTAGACAGGTTCAGGAGATTTAGCACTGCGATCTCCGCGATAGAGAGATCTGGAGAATGTTTAAGAAGGTCTTCGTCCAATGACGGGTGTTGAAAGGTGGTTGGGGTTGTTGCTGTTGTTTTTATTGATTCTGGCGATATTTTTCTCTCATTTAATGCCTCCCTTTTGTTTTCTTTCCTCGACTCAAGTTGAATAATTTCTTTCAGATTCCAAAACTGAAGTCAGCAAACTTCATCGCAAAGCTTCATAATTAACAATATTTCTTAGATGTGGTATTTGAAAAGTAAATATCAAACTGTATATCCCCAAGAAGCAACCTTGAAAAAAGACTAAAGTATCATAATTTTTTTAATTTTCTCTTTAAAATGAAAACAAATACACAATGTCAGTTTCTAGAGACGGCACTAAAAAGTGAATCGTCACGAAATGTCATTGAAAATCATCAAAAAGTTAATTTCAGACAACTGGTCTCGCGTATACGTGAAAGAGATTTTTGACCGATTAGTTCTATACATATTACCGAACATATACATTGACAAAAAAGCGAAATCGACCGAAGAGCGACGACTCATGTAAACTTTATCAGCGTCATCATTGCATATACCACAACTTATAAATTTACGTTTTCACGACCATCAGGCAATGTTTCTCTGTAAGGAAGTCTTATATAGAAAGTGCTGAGCATGGCACGTAACTGGAGATACATCATAGAGATTCAAAAAGATGACGATGGAACAACAGTCTTGACAAGGATGGGTTTAAAAAGATCCAAGCGTGTGTTGTGACGACTAAAAAATTCAAAATTCGTAAATCCCAAACTGAAATTTTTAATTTCAAATATATTTTTTTTATTTGGAATTACCAACTTGAATTGTTAGAAGATATTAAATCGTAAAATTGAATTTCAATTTTCGAATTATTTCCATAAACAAATAAGGTAACTTCGAAAAAAAAACAAAGTGAGTGTTTACTGAAAAGTTCAAAATTCTTTAAATTTTAAGATTGAATTTGAATTTCAAACTGTTAATTTTACATTCAAAATCCAAAATATTAAACCGATAACTTAGTAGATATTACTAAAAAGATCGAAATTATCCAAATTGTAAGTTCAATTTTACATTTCAAATCATTGATTGTTTAATTTCGAATTATCATTAGTTAAACTGTTTTAAAATCAATTGAGTCAAAATGACTGAGTAAAATTGATTTCTAAGCATATAATTCTGATTTTCCAATTAAAAGTTATTGTTTTGTTTGTTGAAAAATCATTTGGCCCCTGGATTACCAGCAGGTGTTTAGCTCAATGGTAGGAGCAATGCTATATTGAAGCGGCTACCCTAGCGGTCAAAGGTTCGATTCCTGCAACAGTCCCATTTTCTTCAATCGTTTATTCTATTTACGTTGTTCAGGCCAAGTGATACATTAACCGTGTAATGACGGGAGATCATTTCAAATAAGAATTTCAATATAATATAATGAAAATTTATAATCATCCTGTCGGATCATATATCCATTTCTCAATGCACATATTAAAATATATTGTGTGAGAGTGTCGGATCAAACAAAGGAATCATTAGTCTTTACAGAGATGATAGCTTAATCATCCCGAAAAATCACAACAAAAAAAACTATTAAAAAAACTTTTCATAACAGATTAATAAATTAGTTTTTTGAATGGAAATTACCTACCAATTAAAAGAAATGATCTTCCGAGACATTTGCCTAAACCTCCACAGTAACTCTTATAAACATTTGGAAAAAGCAAAAGACAAAGCTATTTACATTCATTCGGGTTTTAAAGGACCCACTAAATATCACTAAAAAATACAAACTTCCATAGCAAATAATTAAAAAATATAACAAATATTTGATAATATAGTAAAATACGAAAACGCCTTAAAATAAAATAAATCAAATTCGGAATTATAATAGTGACCCCAGAATAATAAAGAAACAGTGTATTTGGAAAATACGTAGATACGTTTTCTCACAAAATTATAACTAACTGTCGACCAAATAACCCTCACAACCAAGTAAAATAAACTAGAAATAAACAAAATAATTTTGGTCAAAATTCGTTTGATTGAGCGTTTCTGATTGGTACGCGTTTCATATAAATTTAACGAAGTAGATCTCATAAATCTCAATTTATTATTCTGTGTCTGCCAATCTGCGCATAATATAGATATAAAATGTCCTTCCTTCGAATCGAATGTCTTTATGTTCATATTGCAACATTCTAATATTCATCTCTAATTGCAATATGCCTTTTTACACAGGCTTCATCGCTTTTGATGTTGCCTTAAAATATTTTATGTCACTTTTGTTCAGTGACTAATATGCAAGTATCTCCTAATTGACACCTCTTTTGTATCTGATTAATTAGATGTATATATTTCTTTCTGCCTTATTTGTATTTCTTCGTCATGTATACTACTGTTATATTTGACTAAACCATTATCAAAACAGTATCATCATGTAAACGTTTACTATTCAAAAGACATTAGGGACATTAATCTATTTCCATAGTCAGATGAACATTTGATTTAACTCCAAACAAATAACTCGTCATTACAATGGTGTCCTCAGTCAATTCAATTTCTACAAAGACATATTTGTTTGAGAAATTCATCTTCTAAGCGAACCGTTACGAACGGGGCATTTTCGACAAATTGCTGACCCAACGTTCGAAGAACGATCTGTGTCATTCTAATATACTTGTAAGTGCAGTATATCACATATACATATGATTTATGCATGGGATATATATATATATATATATATATATATATATATATATATATATATATATATATATATATATATATATATTCCATGCATAAATCATTTGTGTTTGGCACTGATTACAAAAATACTTAATGAGCAGTCTGAAATAGGGCGTAAAGGCTACTTCTCTGGCCTGGGCTTACTGCCGGCTCTGCACGGCCTTGTGCCTACCTTAAACGAGATGCAAACAGATGTTGCTGAATGACACAGAAGGTAACTTACAACTCTTTTGACCGCCAAACGGAATGATGTTCCGTTTGCATTGTAAAAGATACGTGCATAGAGGCATCGAAACCAACAGACGAATATAAGCACGTTGATAAACAAGCTTCGTTATGTATAGTTATATTTAATAAGAGTCAAACATTGTTTAATAGAAAACAGATGTAACGATTTTGATTAATTCTGCACGGTTCAGCAGAGTTTTATGTTCTCAGAGAGAGAAAAAAAAGATAAAATAAAAGGAAAACAAAACAGAATCATTGTTGCTCAGGAAATCATTAATCTTTGCACTGGTTTGACTGCAGTTGATAGGAGCACCGTAATAGAATGAAATGAATAAGAAAAAGAGAGAAAAAAAGTAAAGATTAGTCTGGTAGGCGCCGCTTATTACATTAAGACATATTTTATATTTCCAAGGAGGAACCGATTTGTATACACAGATAAAAACATACGCACACACACAGAGACTTGCAGTCTAACACACATATGATGCACCTATACGCAAATGCTTTTATGCATATCATATATATATATATATATTTGCATATGTGTCTGTGTGGGAACTATGTGCCTTCGTAAAAAGGATATACATAAATTACATGCAATTGCACTTATCTCGGAAAATACAGAATATTTTCAAAGTAGTAAGCCTATATCTATCTGCATATGTGCGTTCACACACAAATGGATTTGTACTTATTCGTGATCTATGTATGTTAAACTGCGTAACTATAATGTGAATTAGCGTATGCATACAATCATATATACGTTTATCAAACTCCGACAGGGTTGACTTTATGATGGCAATTAGTCAGATCGGGAATTTAAGATGTTTTGAATTTCAGATATGGATAACAGAGGGAGAGAGTGTGGAAAAGAAAGACTGATTCCGTGACGTCATGTCGCGTCAACTCACGTTTCCGAGTTCTCATTATTATTATTATTATTATTATTATTATTATTATTATTATTATTATTATTATTATTATTATTATTATTATTATTATTATTATTATTATTATTATTATTATTATTATTTTTTTGTATTAATTGAATTTCTCTTATCAAAAATATCATTTTTACATAAAACCAAACATAGATATTTTATATTCTCTTTTTGGTGAAAAATTATTTAGCTACTAAGGATGCCATTTTAACAGGTGATATGATAATAAAACCGTGCAGCGAAATAACTAATATATTGGAACTATTAATAAGGGAAAACAGTTAGTATGATAGTAGAACCATTAAACAATGTAAAAATTTACAGGAACGATTAATAAAGGAGTTGAAATGAGACACCTAGTTTTGGAATAATGTTGTGTGGAGAAATTGATTCTGTTTTGTTTACTTTTTGGATGTTAATGAAGCAAGGCAGTTTGACGTTAGTACAGCCAAGCTATGCATCTGTTTTCTGTTGGATATCTTGGCTAAATTTACACGAGTGCACTTATTTACTTCTAAGTATTAGTCATGTTTACTGCACAAGAAAATATATACATCCATCTTCATCTGTGTATGTATGAACATGGAAGAGTATTATTATAACAGTACGTGGATATATTCAAAATGTTATACATGGCTATTTGTGTATGTGACGCGTGTTTATTTGCGTGTGCATGTGCGCGCGTGTGTGTCAGAGTTCTTACTTAGAACGTTAACCACCTATTCTTCCATTCAAATACTAATGGTTGGGAACTCCAACCCTAAATCCTGAAAACACACACACACACACACGTATATATATATATATATATATATATATATATATATATATATATATATATATATATATATATATATATATACATATGTGTGTATATATATCGTTTTCTTTCTTTTCATTTGCCATTAGCGACCAAGAAACACGACGGGTTGCTTCTAATTAGGTTCAATAGTAATTACATAGTCTGGGTTGATGGGTTCTGGTGAGCAGTCAGAAAAGATGAAATAGAAGGGCTCATTTCAAAACTTACTTCCGTGAGTATACTCACATATATAAACAACTATCTATTCATCTAAAAATATAACTATACATATGTATTATCTATTCATCTTACCATGTATGAACTAATTTATCTATTACTCCTATAAGTGAACAGGTGCTTATAATTCTGTGATATGAATGAATACATAAGTCATGCTATATGCTTTTTAAAGGTATACTTATAAAGTGAATATCATGTAATGACGGTAGACAAAGATGATGGGGTTAGAATATCACACTGAGTAACCTTTGAATAGATGCTGCCAACTACAGTACCAAATGCGGACTCTAACCGTTGTTCAACAGGCAAAAGAGTATTAATTATTTCAAATAAGTGCAGAAGTTTTATTTTGACTGGAGATACAGATAGAACATCACACTGAGTGACCTCGGATTAGCTGATGCTAACTCTAGTACCAATCGTGAGCCATTACTGTGGTTCAACGAGCAAAAGAGAATTACTTATTTAAAATAAGTGCAGAACTTTTTTTGTTCAGACATTCGGTTAGAACATCACACTTAGTGACCTTTAGATAAATGATGCTAACTGTAGTGCCAAGTGTGGGCTGTTACTGTGTTTCAACGATCAAAAAAAGAATTACTTATTTCAAATAAGTGCAGAGTTTGTTTGTGGCCAGAGATTCAGTTAGAACATCACATTGTGACCTTTGAATACATGATGCTAACTCTTATACCAAGCCTGGGCTGCTACTGTGGTGCAACAAGAAAGAGATAATTACTTATTTCGAATAAGTACAGATTTTCTTTTGGTCAGGCATTGGGTTAGAAGATCACACTGAGTGACCTTTGAATATATGATGCTAAGTCTACAACCAAGTCTGGGCCATTACTGTGGTGAAACAAGAAAAAGATAATTGCTTATCTCAAATAAGTGCAGATTTTTTTTCATTTAGAATATAACCCTGAATGACCTTTATATACATAGTGCTAACTATAGTCTGTAAAAAGAAGAAGATAATTACTGATTTCAAATAAATGTAGAATTGTTTTTGATCAGTAATTCGGTCAGAATCTCTTACTGAGTGACCTCGAAATATCTGATGCTAACTCTAATACCAAGTGTGAACCATAATTGTGGTGCAACAAGCAATAGAGAATTATCTATTTCTCATAAGTGCAGAACCTTATTTTGTCGGAGATCCCGTTAGAACATCACACTTAGTGACATTGGAATAGATCGGATTTTATACATGAGAGCTTCTTGTTTGATACGTAGTTTATGACATGGGGGATATTTTGATTTAACTGGTTATAAAGATTATTTCCTGTGTTGATTTTACAGGGAACATATCCTTTTGAAACCTGTAACGAATCAATAGCAATTAAGGGAGAGTTAATAACATCACATGTTGATACAATACTACGTATATGTGGATTTGAGGATAGTGAGAAATGTATGTGATACCAGTGTACTTGATAGACATATCTTTCCCATATGAATTACGCTTAATTAAAAATGTTATTCTACATCTTAGAAAATAGGTGCATCATCATCATCATCATCATCAGTAGTCTTTTAACGTCCGTCGTTGGACATAGACCTTCCCCAGGATTCGCCACTTTTCTCTATCGTGGCCGTCGCGGGGCCAGTATTTTCTAAATTTGTCAAGCTCAACTCTCCATCTTGTATTCTGTCGGCTTCGGTTTTGCATGTGATATCTTGGGATCCATGTTGTAAGTTCTCGGTTATCTGTCATTCTTGCAGGATGGCCAGCCCATTGCCATAAATGTGTGCATGCACTTTTTAAAAAAATAGAAATATAACCTTCTTTCTTTCTCTGTATCTCTTTCTCCCATTCATTGTATGCAGAATGTTTGGTGTTTAAAAAAATATGTCTGTCTTGATTCTCTATTTTCAAATTTGCAATCCTATTCCAATGCAAATCAACTTTATACAAACGTTAGTCTGCTGTTATTCATTTCGTAATCTTTTGTTCCCGAAGAAAAGAATATTTGCTACCAAAAGTCGATATAAAGTGAAAATATTCTTTTGATTCTCACTCTCTCAGGTTAGATTATTGAGTGAGCAATGAATGTATATATTTGTGTCTCAGGGTGTATTTTAACGTTTCTGAGGATAATACCATGGGCTTATCAATGAATGTGCAATGTCAATATCCATATAATAGCGAGTCACGTGTGTGTTACTAATTTTAGGCATTCTCAGCAAAAGAACTTATTACAATCAAGTCTTCTTGGGTCTTCCAGATTCAGTACAGTTGTTACTATCTGCTTATAAAAAAAGTGCATGGAGCTAAGCTCGTGACAGGTTCGTTCAGCTTGAATGGAGTTTGGAGTGACCAACGATAAAAGCCATAAAAATGGACCAAGCATCGTCCCGTCAGTAGAATACACACAAAGGTTTGAAATAGATTTAACTTCATAAATACAACACAATCGAAAATAGATCAAATAGAGGCGTCAAAATGTACTGATTTTTGACATTGATATGAGGCCACCTGCTGAAAAGTTGGTTGATGAAGTTGTGGCTGCATAATTTCTGCTATATACGCTAAACGGTGACAATGATATTTTGCATGATCTCTGCTCTGTATGTATAAAAACGTTTTTCATAATTTTTATGAAGAGAGAGAGAGAGAGAGAGAGAGGGGGGGGATTGGCATAAGAAAAAGTAGTTTTATGAAGCGATATGATACTGCATTTCATTCGTGGAATCTAGTTAAATAGACTTGCTGGCAATTATTTTCGCTTTGAAATTATTTACGCTTAATAACTTTTGCCACTGAAAATCAGATTTATGCCATATAATTTGTCATGTACACATCTAAAAAAAATTTTTTAAAGAACATAAATGTCAGCATCATCTCATTACAATTCATCTGACTGGCAATTTCTGACATCTTGATGAAACCCAAAACATCTAAATCTAGATTAAACACATCTAGAAACATCTAAATTGTGGATTTTAATTACATCCCTTCAATTACTCCCTTTCCATCATCTGACTCATTTGTTCCAAAGTTTGAGACTGTTACTCTCCTGTATGGCTCGTCATACAAACTTCAACTGCGAAGGCAACAGCAGTGCCACCAAGAATGCCTTATCTGATGACAACCCAAGGATCAGCAGTACCTCCTGATATTACCAGGCTTCATGGTTCTCCGTCTCAGTGCAAGAGAGCCACATGCAGTTGCAGCCTCTAAACGATATTGGACCCACTTGAGATATTTCCTATTCTCAGTTGATGATCATCTTTCATTATCAATTCTTTTGAATACATTTCTCGTTCTTTCTCTCCCCTTTTCAAAGTCTTGCATTTCCTTTCACCATTTACTTCTTTTCCCAACCCTTTTCTCTATTTCTCATGCAAATAAGTACGACGATATTGTCTTGATTCTTGACTGGAGTCAGTGGCCAGTGTGGTATCCTATAGTCACTACAAGGATTGTTAGGGAGACGCAGACAGAGACATTTCATCAACCCCCATCTAAGATAATCCCCGTCGGGAAACTGGGGGGAGGGGTGCAGACTAACGAATGTATATGCCTGATACATTGATCATTGTCGATGGTTACACTTGCATGCATACATACACGTACTAGTCGAAGCACATGGATGAGAGCTTAATGACAGGTATAAACTGAACATATACTCAGCTACGTAAATATTTCTATAAACCTACGCAGAAAAGCAGACACACACACACACACACACACACACACACACACACACACACACACATACATAAATACACATGTATAGAATTGAAAAAAAAAAAAGATGCTCATAATGTTATATTTATTGCAACCATCATAGACACTGCTTGACAATAACGTTTCTCCACTCATACACCCTCGCAAATTCAATGATTAATCAGTGCATAACTCTACAGGCTCTTGCTGATAAAAATCACATTCACTGACAGACATGCACACAGGTATTCACAGTGAAATATACAGACAAATACATGCAAATGTTGACACCTAACGTCAGATATACAGTGAACAATCAGTGAGGGCCCGGCCGAAGTGTGATGGCTAAAATGCTAGTCTTGCAGAGTACTTCTATTGAATGTTCAAGTGTTCTGACCTTTGCCCAGGTGAAGCCAACATTCGTACATATCTATAAAGTACATCATGACACTAACTTTATTAACATCAGCAAAGGGAAAATGTTAAAATGCCTTTCGAAAATTCTCAAGAAACACTGCAGATCAGAAGCGAGAATTTTAAAATGTCCCATCATTGCAGTGCTTTAGTGTCACCTACACAGAAAAGCATCTGGTCAGGCTAGCACACCTTACTTTCAATCGTACAGAAAGGAGTATACGTGCACGTTCAAATTCATCATACAATTATATCACTGCACCTGAGGAGCATGCACATTCCTGACAAAACAGCCTACAAACACATGCAGAGACCTCCGGTTGGAAGCAATGTTTCGAATGTAAGTTTTTTTTGAGTCTGTCGTACAGATCCTCTAAACGAAAAAGCAACCAGTATATAATCTACCTCCAAAATGCTTCTATTTCAAATTTTAACTTATTAGACTGATTTATAAAAGATAAAAGAGTGAATTCATCCGGTAAAAACAAGTTCCCACAACACTTTCGCTGATTTTAGTAATGCTGTTTCTGGATGGCTTCAATTCTTGCTCGGGTGCCCAGGTTCCATTTATTATTTCGCATGGCTCTTTGGGGCACTTACAGGCATGTCGATTATGATGAATACAACTGCCACCTGATAATCTCCATGATCGAGACAGTTTTCAAGCTTCTCACTTTTTAAAAATTTCATTCTGTAGTCTGATGGGATTACCACGTCAAAACTCTAATACGTTTCCATCTCTTTGTTCACAAATTATGGTCTCATAACCTGAATCGATAGAATCGCTGGAATTTCAAAATGAGATAATTCTTAATTTTTCAAAACAGCCATTGGTCTGCATGTTCAAATACCAGTCATCTATACAATATCTATTAGATCCCCTTTTATGCTATGTCATGTATATCGATGGACAGAGACCTTCTCCAAGAATTGACGGATGCAACAATCATGGGCATTGTGGAGCCTGCACTTTCTGCACTTGTTTTGTTCGACATGTCAATCTATTTTTCGGTCAGGGTCTTGCATACAATCGCCATGATTTCTAATGAATTCTATAATATGTTGGACTCCTTTCAAGAGAAAAACAGTAGTCTTCAAGAATAGCAGGGATTCTCTACTTCTTGCCCCTCAAACTTGTAAAACCAATTTGCTTTCGTAGATTGTATTCCCCGGTGAAGATACGTTTCATTCAGTTTATTCACAAACCATCAAGGTGAATGCTTTGCGCTCCCTCTGAGGCGATTTGCTGCATTCACGTATCATGTGATTGGTTTGAGAGATGGATACATCTCAATCGCTGCACAAGTGACATCTACTCCTTTAGTCTTAGCCTTAATATAATTCGTTTTAATGTACAGGTCTTGATCTGATGTTAATAAGGATTCTGATTCTCTCTTCTAGGATCCTCAGACCAGCCTTGTTTATGTCATTTCGTCAGCAATTTCTTTTGATTGTCTTTTTAAACGATTCTTGTCCTGTTTTTGTTCAATTCTCTGATCTAACATGTCTCCTTCTAACGGCTCTGCTGCAACTTCAATCAGTCACAATCAATCTTTCATTACTTTGACTTGTGCAGTCCCCAGGTCTTTTGATAGCCGAGTTGACATGTTGGCGATATCCTTTCTTCCTTTTATACGCACACCACTTATTTACGTCATCTCTGAGTTGCAATGCTTCATCATTAATGGTCATCAATTTTCTCGTTCTTTGATCGAAACCTCCGGTTTTTGTCCTGTTTGGGGAGTGCCCTTGAATAATTATGATCGGTAAATATTGTTCCGTTTCTTTTCTTATTGCTATCATCTCAAATCTGTATAAATCGCGTATATTGGCTATTGCAAACCTTTTTGTTGCGCAGTAAATATTTAGAGAAGGAGACACTAAATATCATAAAGGAATGAAAAGATACTCAAATGAATGAATTTTGCTTTTGATTAAAATATAAAAAGGGAAAAAAGTAAAGTATTAAATTCCACATTTGTCTAAGAATTTAACATTTCAATTTATTAATTTAATAATGCACATGAGAGGAGGATATACTTCCATCTTTGATTTCTCATCAAAGCCTTTTACAATAGGGTCGAATTAATAACTAACGAAATTTAATGAAAACTATAAATATTAATTGCAATAAAATCAATTTGTTTCAATTTATTTATTCCAGAGGTTAACTTTTTTGAAATTCGATCATTTCTTT
This sequence comes from Thysanoteuthis rhombus, assembly GCA_963457665.1. Taxonomy (NCBI): domain Eukaryota; kingdom Metazoa; phylum Mollusca; class Cephalopoda; order Oegopsida; family Thysanoteuthidae; genus Thysanoteuthis; species Thysanoteuthis major. The sequence goes on along the minus strand of OY735201.1, from coordinate 45,694,781 downwards.
GAGACGCATTGATGAATTTTCTTAAACTTAAAAAAGATAATGTAATATTGTATTTTGATTCAAAATATAAGATTCGCAAAGCAGACTTCATACAAAACTGCTATTTGATCTTCCGTTATTGATTGAATGATTGATAGCAATATCATTAATCCTTTGCTACTACTATCATCTCTACAAATGCCAATATCTTATGATTTTATGAACAAAGATGATATGATCTCCTCAAAGACACAAGACTATCCTTAGAGTTGACGTGAGTTATTTCTTCAATTGATTTAGGATTAACTAGATATCTATTGTTGGCACAATTGAGAAATAGTGTCTGCAGACTTGTCCTAAGTGTATCAAGGCGTTAACTGTGGTGTGGAACTTAGGTTAGCAAGCCTATTTTTGAATGTCGCATTTGCAAAATAGTTCACTTAGTAACCTCAATAAAAGCGGAAATGTTCTCGCAATAGCTGTGGTTGTGAAGACTTATTTCGAATTTCACATTATTCGGATTTCTAGTTTATTGAGATCAATGAGATGAATGAGCAAATGGAGCTTTGGGGTGACATACATACAAACCCACACTATTATGGAATAATTGGGGGAAGAGTATTTGTTGAAGCCGAAATTTCGTTACACCCGATGGCTGGTCGTCCTTCGGTCAATCATAAGTAAGTTCGGTAATTCCCGCATTTAACGACCATTTCTCGGTAAATCATGTATTTCTCACTAAAGAAGAGTACGGGTCGGACAGAAATGTCGTTCATTCATTAAGTGAAAATAAAAAGATTTTCCTATCATTTCCAACGAAACGCTATTCAGTTACATATCTACCATTTTACTTAACTCTTTCATGCCACCTTTCCGACGAATCCATGATTCCGCCCGTTCATCCTCGTCATCAAAAAAAAACTCATGTAGGCGCTTTTTATAGTCTTCTTTGGAAGTAAAATATTTTTCATCAAATGAAACCGGAATGAATCGTAATTCAAACTGTATTGATAATACATACTGTAGATGAACGAGAAAGTTTCAATCCAGATAGTAACAATTTTCACCACATTCGCCCCCCCCCCAAAAAAAAACTGATGGATTATTACGCCCTTTCTCGTAATTAACTCAAGATGTTCTTGAGGTATCACTCGTTCTAATCAATCGCTCGCTTCTCCAGAAGGAGATCATAAAGAGGAATCACTTTCAATCCAATTATCTACATAACATCATCTTCGAATGGAGACGAGTTCCTGGTAGTGATTGTTCATTTCACCTACCCAAGTATCAAAGATGTAATAAAGTAAACACTTTCCATCACCCGTGACAAAACGGAACTTTTCCGTTAGATTTGAGTAGAAAATAAAACACAGTAATACAGCACAGTAAGGTTTTTTTATTATGTGGAGGCAACATATCATAGCAACTAACAGAGCTAATTTCGTGCAAATGTTTTTAAACTCTTGCTTATTTTGAGAATGTTGGCTATGTTCTGTATCGTAGAACTGATAATTCTCTCATATAAAGTCTTCATCTGATTGCTATCAATCTCAACATGTCTACTAGACTGTGGGACATCATTCAGTTAGACATTTCCAGCATAAAACTTCACGAACTACATTTGACACGTTTGATCATGAGCACTAATCTATAGTTAAAAGCGATTTTTTAATTAAGTGAATTAAAACTAAATGGTTTTAAGGCAGCCAAAGGAAAAAACAGAGCTAACATTTTGATCAATCCTCTCTTCATATATATATATATATATATATATATATATATATATATATATATATATATATATATATAGAGAGAGAGAGAGAGAGAGAGAGAGAGAGAGAGAGAGAGAGAGAGAGAGAGAGGGGGGTTGAAAGGGTGACAGGGACGGTGGGAGAAAGAGAAAGCTTGATATATAGATGTAGATATGAAAGAAAAAAAACTGTGGGATAGGACAAAATGACTGTCAGAAATAAAATGATTGGTTTCAAGTAATAAATATCATAGGAAAGCCTTAATGATGAAAACTATTGTTGCGTATGATACTATCAAGAACTAATGAGTAAACACTGTTATATAGAAAGACTGGAAAGATAGAGATAGTGATATATAAATAGATAGATAGATAGATAGATAGATAGATAGATACTTCACTTTTATGATCGACCTTTCTTCCCTCTATGCCCTTAATTACTTATATAATTTTGTTTATCAAATTCCCCACCTTTTCCTGCTCGCCTCCCAGTTCCCTCTATTCAGATGACACTGACTTTCGAAAGAGTCAGACAGGAACATAAACCGACCAGCATAATTACAATGGCTCCAAACTCAATAATACCAACCGGAAGTGATGCCCTGTATCTCTGAGGACAGAAAACAGTCGGGGGAGGATGATGTCGGTGCCATTATGACGTGGGTAAGGTTGGCGATGCTGTTGCTCCATTTGGCGAGCACCAGCACCCCTGCTCCTCTGTTTTACTCGTCTCACAGCATGTGGCATCTTATCCTACCCCAACCGACATTCGCCTTCTGTTCAGTCACTGCTTCATCAGTGTTATTACTTTTTAAAGACTGCACCCACGTAATATAGTGAGCCTACCAATTTTTGATATTCTATTAAGTTCACCGCAGTGGTTGCCTCAAGTGCTTCTGTGAGTGGATGATGGATTAAATGAGAGAAAAAAAAAGAGGGGATAGAAGGAAGGACAACATGAAAAGGATACAGAGTGAAAGAAGTTGAGGAAGGAAACCTTTTTTTTTCGAGTTAAAATGGCAGACAAAGGCTGTTTGGGTGAATTTCCTCCCGAAATATACGTATTTTAGAGAGGTGTTTACGGGTGAGACATCGTAAGGGTCCCTTCGGCTGGTCATGTTGCAAGAATGGCAGACGACCGGTGGACATCCCGGACTCACAACAAGGATCATCAGGGATCACACGCGTAACCGAAGCCGGCAGAATCCAAGATGGAGAGGCGAACGTACAGAAAGTATTGGCTCAGTGACGCCTATGATACAGAGATCTGGCAAATCCCGGGGAACGACTATTGCAAAAGACGGACGATAAAAGACATGATGATGATGATGATGATGATGATGATGATGATGGTGGTGGTGGTGGTGGTGGTGGTGATTGTGGTGATGATGATGATGATGATGATCTGACAACTTTGGAAAATACTTTCAAGTATTGCCATATATTTTCCCTTTCATCCCTACATTATAGTACAGTGATAATTTTGATGTTTCAGTCGTTCAACATTCATCAAAGCACATGAACATCCGAGCTGATTTGATGTCATTCATATCTCGAACACAGCTATCTATCCAACTAAATGAGTAACAACTCCCTTTTGCAATCAATACTAACTGTATAATAGCGACAGCAGCAACAAAGATTCTGGTGGTCATCTCAGTGACCGATAGCGACAGAATTTAGGTCCATAATCCAGTGAGTGGTTGGTTAAACCCCTCTATGCATTTTGGTTAAGCAAAAAATGTCCAGCGCACCAATGATGACTGGGTGTTTGGAGTAGAGGATCTTTAGCTATGAGTTTAGCCACTCGAGTAAGATGGAATCCGACTTCAAGTACCCAAATACAGCTTGCTACCCACCTAGAAATTAAATCAGCATTTATGATACCAACAGGGACAAATACCTTGAGTAAAAGAGCTGATAGAAGTCTCGGTTTGAAATTTATACCTCAAGAGACGAACTCATGAAAATCAATATGGTGGTAAGGACATGATATATTTAAACTCTAACATTAGCCAGTTTTAAAATTGTAAAAAATCATATCAACAAAAATACCCAGGGCATTCAAATCAAATAAGTTAGATGATTTACGTTGTTATAATAAGCCATGTATGAGGACTGTTAGCTCTTGTCTTTATTGAATTGATTCTGATGAAGATTCAGAACATCTCCTTCTCTTACAGACAAATGGAGGAAAAGCCTGGCTATTGAAGGGTCGACTCCATCCTTACTTCTAATTCCACTGAAGATTACAGCAACTTTTTATTGCTTATATGATAAATAAATGTATAGGTATAAGAGAATCGTCAGTTTAACTCATTTGCTTAGAGAGTTGCCTCCCAGTCATATGGTCATGATTTCAAATCAGGATAGAAAAAATATAAATTAATGTACAGGATTGGTTCTACGTGTCGTGATAGACGAACAGAAATTTGGTGAGGATTTTTCTTGCTGTTCTTATCACTGATGAAAAAAAAATTCAACACAAACTTGGGCTGTTCTTCGACAAAGGCCACCTATTCAGCAGGTTTGTGAAGTTTTGCCTAGAATAACCCATAAAGTTGTGAATATTCATAAACCCGTTTCATCTACTGCTCGTTCAATAATCCGACGTTTCTGAAATATCTTTTGTTTTCCGATTTGGGTTTCCTCTCTCTTATGCTCCACCCTCGACGCTGTTATCCATTGTTCATACTTTCGTCTTACCTCTGTTCTAATAGACAAACTGGATTCGCATATTGCTCAGAATCTAATAAAATGTGACAAGGCGTTTATATGAGAAAATCAGGATTTTGTCGGCAGTTGAAAAATGCCCATAAGCTTAAAGGTCGCAGGGGATGATTGCTTCGTTTAAGGGGATCTTTATTAGGCCATGTACGGTCCATTGTAAAGGTTAGAAAGACTTGATCAAAGCTATTGACCCATTTATGGTCTAGAATTTTCCGCACTTTGCTGTGTTGATTTTCTGCATCTATTTGTTTGAGGTTATCTAAATGTGTGTGAATTTGAATGTATGTGTATATGTAAAGGCGCGAGCTTAAGTCGGGATACAAGTTGATTTATGCGCGTGCATGTGTCAGTGTCTGACGGTGTATGTGTATGTGTGTGTAGGAGAGTAAGAGTACGTGTCTATATATGCGTGTGCTGAAATATATGAGTGTGTGTATTGGAGAGTGTATACGTATTGTTCGAGTGTACGTATTTTAATGTGCTTGTCTCAGCGAGTTTGGCTCAGAGAATTCTTGCATATATCGGACAGACTAAATCTGAGTATTTCGATGTGTGTACGTGTGAATCAAATCATTATAGTATGACTAGATATACACAATTTTCTGTATGAATGGGATCGCGATCGAAAGTATGATAATGTCTACATCCCAATACATCCATATATCCACGCACACAGCTAGGTGATTCTTTCATAGATAATACGCACACATCGCAACATAAACGCCTTTACTCATATACAGCTTCTATTACATATAGACGCACTTTCCCTTCCATTTTGTGTTAATCTTATGTATGTATATACTGCATATCACAATCAAAAACTTATACATACAGTAAATCATGCATAGATACACTTAATCACTATCATATAATCATAATGGAAATGTGAGAAATGATTTGAAAATAAATACTCTTTTTATATATACAGATTTTTTCTAACAGTTAATTAGAAACAACAAATCTTACTTGGATCTTATAACTGTTTTATCCATCTGTTAGTTATTTTTTCTTGCTGGTACGGCGACAGGTGCTCAAATTTTGAACTTTGCAAAATTTGCCAACTCTGATTTCTCAATTTCATTTCGATCTTTACTTGTTAATTTAGTGAATTCAGCCCTTGGCCATATTTGTACTTTGGTTTTCCCGCATTTACTGGAACTCTTGAAAAGCATTCCACAAGTAATGCTATGAAAATATACTAAAATGATGAACGTAAAATTGATATATGTTTTATTTTTTATTCAATTTTTTATATATATTCTATATATCTTGCTCATTAAATTGTTTTGAAGGTCTGCCTATTCATTCTAGAACATAATACCTTGGAATTCCAGCGTGGCTTGATAAAAATTACTCTTTGCACCCCAAGGAAGCATCCTCCAGCATTGCCCTGGAGCTCCAGATTCTTTGAATTGATAAATGGAACCAAGTGTTCATGCTAGAGGGACCTTCAGTGAGGAAGAATATTGGAGCAGACAATCTAGATTGGTAGCGGAAAAAAAAATACAGCAAATGGCAGATTTTCGTGGTGGTAACCCAGTCAGATAATTTTATTTTATCTATTAGGATTATATTGTATATTGCTGGAAAGGCTGAGTAAAGTTTACTTGAGAACCATATGCCTCAGAGCAAGTCATTCCGAGCTATCAATATTAAAATATCATAAACCATTCTTTTAAAATGAAACATCACTGTGAACTGTTAGCTATAAAACAGAGTAATTAATCGTTAACTGATCCCCAACAAAATTCAATTAGCTCTTCTGTAGCCTATTGTCCACCGTTCTACAAAACTTCAATGAGAATCATTGGAAATATTGTGTAGATAGACATAGAAGCTTTGGAGCTATTGAGTGGTTCTGATACTTAACTAAACTGTAGGGAAGTAATCGTGCATGTATCCGCTTCAACACTTCTTTCACTTCTTTTGTAGTCTACGATTCTTCAATAAAGTCTCATGAATATTCATTGAGGACTTTCTGAGATATCGTGTGAACACGCACAAAAAAAACTTTATTGATATTTTGAGGTTGCCGACAGTCAGCTACTATTTTGGGGAAATGATCATTGACGGGTCTGCTCAAAAATTCTTTGACATCTATCGTGGCTCATTTTCCTCACTTCAACAACATTTCATTGAAATTCTTTGAGAACTTTCGGAGATATCGTGTAAAAAGACGAAGCTTTCTGAAATTTTTTTAATGGCTAGGCCGTTAACAAAGACGTAGGGTAGATAACCATGCATGGATCAACACCAGAATTTTCTGACTTGTAGCCGATTTTCAATCTTTGCAGGAAATTCATAGAGAACTTTGGGAGGTGATGTGTCGCTGCAGATAATTAGCCAGAGCATCGATAATTACCCACGCTTCCACAATACAGGGGGGAAATCACGTGGAACGAAAAGTATAGACATTTCAGGTTAGAGCATTTTTATGACATGCAACAGATATAGAAAACCGTCCCAAGTCTCTGTTCACGAAACCAAGCCATGGTTATATGTATAGCGATTTCAAATGGAATATCAAATTTGTGTACAAAACGGGAAAAATCTCATTTTTGTTACAATGGCCTCTTCTACGTAGTTTCACCTAACAATCCATAGTTTAATGAAATAAAAAAGATATTGATTTTACGCAACAAATATCTATTCATGATATCCTCCCTTTTTCAATGTAGATTTTACCGCTTGTTATACAACCACTTAATTTTCCCAGTCAAACAAGATACCCACTGACGACATTTTCCCGGTTAAACAATTTACCCACTAACAATACACCTATACACGAATAATAACACAAATACATACATACATACATAGACAGATGCATGTACACGCACAGTATTGATTATGCCTCGAGGCTGTTTGTCTATCTGTGTCACTGTTTCTCTATCTCGATCTCAATTTATAACGTATCAATCGATTCCTGCCACACTAACCACTCCTAGCAGAAATTGGTAGATGAATTTTATTTATTGTCTACGTGTGTACAAACCGAAAAAATATATTGGTGTATGTATCAATTGTGTGCAGCACCTTTTTCTGAAAACTAGAAACTGGATGCCCAGTTGAACACCTGTTTCCCACTCACTAATACATATGTGCATGTATGTGTGAGTGTGCCTGTATGTATACGTACATATATACATATATACAAATATGTGTGCATGTACGTGTGCGCATCTCTCTCTCTCTCTCTCTCTCTCTCTCCGTCGCCGTCTCTGTCTCTGTCTTTCTCTCTTTTTCTCTCTCTCTCTCTCTCTCTCTCTCTCTCTATATATATATATATATATATATATATATATATATATATATATATATGTATATATTCTAGAAAGTTTTCAAATTTTTCAGTGTAACTTCAGCCACTCATTTCCCAATATCTGTCAAAGCAATTTATGTGATTTATTGTGTTTTACATATAATTGTTATGGTTCACTTATGAGCGATTTTTTTCTTGTAAGGACCATCAGTTCTTTACCATGTAACCGTTTTGGGGATTTTAAAAACAAAACAGTTATAATAACATGGCATCCCAACAGGATTGATCAAACACCACCTCCCTTTCAGCTATGTTTAAATATATATCTTATATCATACACGTAGTTAGTTATTTTATACAATATACATAAAGAGAGAGAGAGGGGGAAGAAAAAGAGAGAGAGAGAGAAAGAGAGAGGGATGAAAGAGAGAAGAGGAGAGGAAAGGAGGGGAAAATGATAGATACTAGTAAAAGCTATACATTTCAAACTTTCTTTATTCCAGAGTGCTCGATGCAATGACGCAAAGCCAAAAACACATACAAGTATTCACACATTATTCACACATCATTTATAGAATCAATTGTAGTTTACTACTTTTCTCTCTATGAATTTCATTGGAAACTCAAAATAAGGGAAATACGCCAACAGTGGGATAGGAATTGGATGAAAAAAAAACAAAAAAAAAGCTTCTTTGAAAAGCCTATTCTCAAAACGTCTGCTATGTCAATCCAATGTAATGATATTTAACCACTGATAGGTCAATTGCGTACCGGGCAGCTACGTACCGGACAGTTACATATCAGTCATTTGCGACCTGGAATTTGTATACCGAACGTTTGAAATTTTGAACCAACAAATCAACAAAAAGATTGACCCTTAAACCAAGAACGATGCAATATCTACGTGAGAGAACCATGCCCAACATAATATGGTGAGATTACAAGACAACTTAGTATATAAGAGAGGGAGAAAAAACGGGGATCTAGGGGTTCAAAGAATCCATTAAAAAAACTCAAATGGCAAGCTGCTGGCCATGTTGCAAGAATGTCAAGAAACGGGTGAATATCACGTCTTACATAGTTGATCCCTGGATATCATATGGAAAACAAAGGTTGGCAAAATATAAGATGGTGTGACGGTATAGACAAGTTCAGAAAGTATTGACTCTGCAGCACCCACGATAGAGAGGCGTGGCGAATCCTGGGGAAAGTTTATGCCAAACGACGGATTTGTTGCTGGTGCATCCCGTTCATTTGCCTACCACTGTATATAAAAAAAATATTTTCCTCGTTTTACGATTATAGGCAAGTAAGGACTGCCTCGTTGGGGACTAATAAATATGTTGACTTTTGTCTCATTTGTATTTTTCTTTGTATCGTAATTCTCATTGTTGGTTCGTACTTCAGTATTGCAATGTTTTAAACAATCATTACCGTTAATTTTATTATATCACTATTCACTTTCATCTCAATTTTTCACTTGTTTCTTTATAATCGCAACTTTAATCGTGTCCTTTCATTTACATTGCTACGGCTTTTTGCACTATCTGTTATCACACAAAATAATAATAGGACTTACCTTATTCTAATCTATCAACTTAATTACACAAAATCCTCTTATAAGGAAGTAGATATCTTTTCTCCAAAGAAAAAAATTCCATAGAAGAGCATAACATTTTCTTCAGCTTAAAATGACTAATATTTAAAGGAATATATGAAAAAATGGTATCTCTGGAGAAGAGAATTGAAAATATGATTAGGTTAAGATTCGTACGTTCAGTCAAAGCCGAAAACTCTGTAAGAAAATCTTTTTCGTGCATTCTATCGATTAAACCTTCGAGGCTTTTGGAAAAAGTGCCCGTATGTATGAATGTACATACTCAAACACACATGCACACACACACACACACACACACACATATATATATACACACACACACGCTCACACACACATTAACCGAGTAGGAAATCGATCAGCCAACCACGTAAATGAATAAAGAAAATGAAAGCCAGGCGGGATTCGAACGTACATCCACCAGGAATAAGTCATGACACAAATCTGCTAACAGCGCCTTTGGCAATCAGAAATTCGAAATCATTCACTTAAACCACCATCTCTCTACTCTGTGGTCGTAAGCATATGTATTTACATATCTATGTTTCTATGTGAGTGAGTTACTATTTCGTCGACACCTTGGCCGAGCAAGCTCAAGGAAATCCCGCCCAGGCAGAGAAGAATGGTATACAACCAATGCATCCTCCTGGTAGTCACCCATGAAGCTGAGACATCGAACCAAACCAAAAATTGAGAACCATGCAAGGTGTGCATAATCATACCCAACGTCACATGGGGATATCGCAACATCATAATATATTTGAAGAACAGTTGAATGGCAATGGGCTGGTCATGTAGCGAGAATGGCAACGTGGAAAACCAGAGGTCATATGCGAAAATAAAGACGGTGCGACGAAATAAGTACTGGCTTCGTGACGCCCACAATAGAAAGATGTGGTGTATCTTGGGGAAGGTCTAAGTACAACAACAGACGCTAAAAGGAGGCAACTGCTGCTGCTGCTTGTGGTGATGATGATGGTGATGTTGTTGATGTATATACCATTATGATGGACAGTTTATGTCAGATAGAATGTGACAATGTGACAATTGTACAGACTATTTATTAGGACACATATTTCGGCCGGCACCAGATTTAACCGAGTACATAAGACACACATCCATTATCTGTCTTTCAGCCGTTGATATATATATATATATATATATATATATATATATATATATATATATATTACACACCATCAAACAAAACTGCCAAGAAAACTGTCAACGTAAACATATGTTTCTTCGGTTGTCAAGTTGGTATGGCTGGCAATATTTGTACACGTACAGGCCGCTGTAATAGAGCTGAAAATTTGAAAATGTACTCCTTACATTTGGAGAAAAGTGTTTTAAAAATCCCTCAAAATAAATTTATAGTTTAGAGTTCAATCTAGAATGTAAGTTATTGGTTAACTGCCTCCTTGCTTTATGTCTTACAGCATTTGCGCTATTTTTTTAATGATCACAGTCTAACAAAAAGCGCGAGAAGTGAGTTTTCCATTGATCACCCTTTTTCCCATGAATTGATTGACCAAAACCAACTCAACGTGCTGCCAGAATACATTGGTCACGTAACAGTCTGCATTGAGTGACCAATCATACATATATTTCACAGTCCTTTTAGGCATGCAAATTTTCTTTTGTCAGTCCTTAAAAGAAGGGTATACAACCGATGCATCCACCAGATAGTCATCTATTGAGCTGAAACATCGAACCCAAACAGGCTTGCAAATCGAGAACAATGCAACGTACATACGAGAGAATCATGCTCAGTATCACATGGAGAGATCACAAGACAGTACAGTGCAGTATATTAGGGAAAAAATTGGGGATCTGAGAGTTCCAAATGGCAATGGGCTGGTCATGTGGTAAGAATGACAGACAACCGATGGTCATCAAGACTCAAAATATGGATCCCGAGAGATCAAATGCAGTAATGAAATGACAAGACCAACTGGATAGGTTCTGGAAATATAAACTCCGCAACGCCTACGATAGAGAGGTATGGCGAATCCTAGGGAAGGTCTATGTCCAACAACAGACACTAAAAGACTGATGATGATGACGGTAATACCAGCACGTCATGAATAGCAACGCCCGTGCCAAGCAAACTGGTGATGATGACGATGATGATGATGATGATGATGAAGGCTGATGGCAGGAGTACGAATAGAATAAAAGAAGCGCCTAACCTTGCTTCATTTCCGGACGAAAGAATGTTCAACATTATCAATTTGTGTTGACCTTTAATACGAAAGCAATGACTCAAGATATATCAGGTAAATTGACGTCACACCATCTGGTGATACTGGTGCCTGATGCTCTAAGTGGCTGATACGCATAGTTCTTTCTTATCAGGTATTTGTCATACAAAAGCAAGAAAAACCAAAACAAAATCAAATGGTAGGCAGAAAAATTGATTAGTATCAAGAACTCTTTTCTATTCTATGTATTTTCCTCACAATCATCAGCTGAAAAACTAATACCTCTCCATTTTCCTAGCGTTTATAATACATAACATTAACTCGAAATACTTTGTTATGAAAAAAAGAATGGCTTTGTTTCCTAACGATTTTATTTGCCTGATAAAGGTTTACATTTCCAATACATAGAATTGCTACCGTCTAACTTGAATACTGATCTGAGAGGAACTTCTTCACTCTTTTACCATTCGTTACAGTCAAAAGGATTTACACAAGGCAAAAAGATTCCTATTCAGAAATTGGTTGGTTAGATATTTTTGGAAGTTGTATCAAATTACGATGTACACATCTACCAATATGAAGGAACAGGAAAACCTCATCAGTTGATTAGAGAACTGGCAACGCGGAGTACTTTCATGACCAGTGCAAGTATTAGGTGCCTGGACTCATTACCATGAACTAACTACGTTTTTGCACCCTAACCACAAGGAAGACAAAAATGCAGTTCCATTGATTCAATTAGATCGTTATTCGTTATATCTCCACTTGAGTATCTATAACTAAAATAACAATAAAGTCTTTATTGTTCAGACCAGTGTTCCCCTAAGTTTTTTTGGCTGCCGTCCTCTTTTAGAATTCCTGAAAAGTTGGTAAAAATGATACTGAGAAATAAAATTCGTATTTGTTACTCCTCGCCATCTTGCAAACCCAGATCTTCCAACTTATTGCCTTCCCATACTCCTAACTGCACCTTGACTTCCAGCTCACCCACTACTTTCAAATTTCCAACTCCAGCTTTCATCCCCTGAGTTTTCTAGTAGTCTGAGGGGTCATAGCATCAATTTTTGGAATCATTCATTTCATCATCATCCTTTTACCGTCCGTCGTTGGACATAGAGTTTTCCCAGGATTGGTCACACCTCACTATCAAAGATGTGGCGGAGCCAATACTTTCTGAACTTGTTCGTCGTATTCGACATTTGTTCCACTTACATTTACGTGCAGTCCAACTTTCTGGCTCTCTTTGTTCAGTTTGTCAAGCATTATATAGATATTGTAAAGAATAGACGATGTCGTCTGCAAATCTAAGCTCATATGGGTATTTTCCGTCTATTCGGATCCATTATTTTCTTTGACTAGGTTCCAGAAGACGAGGAAGGCAGTAAAGAGTTTGATTGAGCTTAACTTCATCTGGCACAAAGACCCAAATATGGGACACACAGCGAGGTTCGACCTTACTCAAGTAAACAGTTTGCGAAACAGACTTGCTAACCACTACACCTCGGTAGGGCATCTAATGATTGAAGTAATTTTACGAAGAGCAAAATGAGATAGTACTTGAGGATAATTCAATAAAAAGTACTTATTATTGATGCCGTATAATGAAATAATCAACCAGTAGCCTATTTATAATCGACCGCTCCGTGCGGCAATCTTAGTGAGCTAGTCGAGTTCGTGTCAAATAATTATGCAAATACGTTTTTTCCCTTCTAAATCCTACTACAGTGGAAGAATCTTAATCAGTTTTTATACATAAATTATTATGCCTGCAAATATAGAACTCAAGTATTCAGATGGCGAAGAATACGGTGTATTTTTGTGCAATTCTTCAGCTTTTATCGTGCAAAATTATTAAGAATGAGTAAAAAAAAAATACACAGTTACACACCAATCATATATCTATTAAATGGCGCACAGTCAGAATTAAGAAAGTTTGAACAAGCCATAAAAACGCATTCACATGAAATACTGAATGAATTTAAAGTATACACTTTTGGAACTAACTAAATCCTTGATACAAGCCATTTACTTTGAAAAGAACGATCCTTGCCTACGAATTACGGATATTAGTTGATCATCCATTGATATGTTAAATTTGGAATTTCTCACGCTGTAATAGCTTCCACTTTCATCAGAATAGTTTGCCATGATTTCTAATGAGTTTCAATAGTATTTCCAGATTTTTTACTCGGGATTTTCTCTATGATTAGCAATGTGACTATGCGGCGAAATGTTTCCCTTTGTATTCAATCAATCCTGTCTGGCTGTCTGATTGTCTCTTTTCCTGCTCAATACCTTTAAATGTTCTCTGACCGGAAAATGGTTAATTTGGCAAAGCTGGATTGTCTACAGCAAAATACGTGACTTGATCGGGCTCATACAAAAGAATTTCGATGTATTACATGGCTCGAAAACCCCCGTCAGGTTAGCGGTTTTCAGTTGAAGATCAAAAGATTTTTTTTTAAAACTAACTGTATCATGACGTGAGTGGAAATGAATTTGGCAAGGCAAAGATTTTTGCTGCTTTACAGAATAAAGTAATGATTTTTAGTCTATTTTTGAAATCTAGTAGATTTTTGTTGTCATAAATAACAAACCATACTTTGCAACACTGAGATAACCACTGAAATCCCTCGTTCAATAAGCCAAACTTGTATATTTATTTGAAGCAATTACACATACGTCAATTAAAAATTTCATGGCGAGCATTGTTTTGCAGTGATGAGGAAATTCTTTTACCGTCGCTGATAAATAGATTATTGATTCATAATATCTTAGACTTTCCTCTTTTTCCATAGAGGGGCACACACCTGCTCCCGCTGATCCTATGCCATTAATGGTTCCAGTGCCCCAGTTGGAACATGACGAAGGACAACGTTCATTAGTCAACGGGTAATAAAAAGAAGTAAAAGATATTACCGAATTCAGTTATACTTTCGCAATCAACAGAGCCGTAAATAGCTCAACATCTGTTGCCTCTGACGACATTGATCCGCCTCTACAGAGCCGTATCATGACAGTCAGCATCATAATAATCATAATTATGATGACTTCTTATAGATTCTTCTTGATATCGTCTTCATCTACCGGTGATCACCGCACCCTCTATCTTCACAATCAAGAATTATCATTGAGCTGTCACCACCGTTATGAAACAGCTGCAATGTTTGCCTCGCTGAGATCCACACTATAAATATCATCCCTGATTCATATTCCAACTCCATTACCCCCACTAACACCGCAACCTCTGATATCGGAGTCTCTGTGTTACTAACACTTGTGTAGGTATTAAGGCCATTATCGCTATTTTTAATTGTCGAATTAATAATGTGAACAACGGCAGCTGCGTGGTCATCATTTTCATTCTTATCGTTACCATTCCATTTAAACCATAATCACAGACACAGGAAACATTGCTACAGTTTCAATCTTCATCATCAGTCTTACTTCATCATATATTATCATCTTAATTTTAGATATTGTCTTTATGCTATATATCTTTTGTTGCCCGTATTCAAACGAGACTCATCTTTGAATACCGAGTTTGCAAGGAAATTATTATTATTAATAATAATAATAATAATAATAATAATAATAATAATAATAATAATAATAATAATAATAATAATAATAATAATAGCAGCGAGACAACTGAAGAAGACGTGGAAAATGAAAGCCAGGGTAGTGCCAGTAATAGTGGGCACTCTAGGAACTGTGCCGAAGACACTGAGGGCGAGACTGGAGGAGATCGGGATAAGGGGAAGGATTGAGACTTTGCAGACCACAGCACAACTATGAACTGCGCCGATACTGAGGGAAGTGCTAGAAATATAAAGACTGCAACATTGATTGTTAACAGTGACCCAAAAGAGGAAGGGAAATGAAATCGGAAATGTAAACCGCAGCACTGGCATGATAGGCGAAAGAGAGAAGAGATGCTGGCTGAAGACCTGAGGAGACTTATTGTAACTCAGCCTTCAACAGTGACCACTGGGCAACCGGTGTGAAACTGTAAATCGCAGTATTACAGTGACCTATGAGTACTAGGAGAGGAGGGCTGGAGACTTGAGGAGACTTGCTGTCACTCAAACTCCAGCAGTTACCACCAGGCAACTGGTGTGATATTGCAGATAATAATAATAATAATAATAATAATAATAATAATAATAATAATAATAATAATAATAATAATAATAATAATAATAATAATAATAATAAACAAAACAATGGGAGCTGACCATCACGAGTAACAAATTAGAAAATAAAAGTACTCAGATTACAGTCCTAGAAATATGTTCAGCTACAGACCGTTCTGCAATGTGAGAAAAATACCATCGTCTTTGCTATCATCGCCGATTCTGCCAAATCCATCCTTATGCAGTAAATCGTCCAACTAGAAATGATTTAACTATCTTTTGCTTGATTAACAATGTTTTCTGCATTCATTGTCCTTTTCCAAATGTTTCAAAGTATTGTTTTCAGAGTTTCTCTCATATCAGACCACGGCAATGTTAAGGAACTGATGTCCCTTGTATAAATCTTAGCGGCCTGAGAGTTTATTGAGTATGGAATTTTCCTTTCATCTAACCACATGATGAGCTTATATGAAGAGTTTGTTTATCGCTGAATGAGCATAAATTCAAATTTGTTCTCTGTTTGTTTATCGCTGACGCGTCTTATTGCTTAATTTATCTTCCTATTATGACACAAAAATTACGTCATAGATTACGTCATAGAGACTCTTGAGACTCTACGTCTGATCACTCATTAAAACAGCTTGAGTTGGATAAGGATACATGAATTATTTAATAAAAATACATAATAAAATAACTTTAGGCTACTTCGTATCCATCCATAGATAATTATTCCCGTCGTTTTGAACTGATATATATGCAAATTGATTGTCTATTGGTTTGTTCGAACTCAAATGAGATGTGTTGATTGGTTGATTTTCCTGCCTGGGTTTGTGTTTTGAATCTGAGGCTAATCCGTCAACTTACACAAGCAAAAAAGAAATGTTAAAAAATAATGCTGAAAGACTTGAAAATTCATCAAAGTCTGCTAAGGAAAATTTATATTGAGTTCAGATTCTACCATTACTTTTCACAAGTGTTTAATTACATTAGAAAAAAATGATTCAGGAATTTTTCAAATAATTGATGTCATATATTCAGAGATTTTCTTTCAATTTTATTTTGAAAACAACAGATTTGAGTGATTCTGTTCATAATCATATTTTTGTTGTTTTTTTTAAATATTTCTCTACATAAATAATCTTTTTTTGTGGACAACAACCCTCAATATGATTAGGTAATTAAGTGGGTATCTTATTTTTGATAAATTGAGTACATGATCTATCTTTTAAATTCAAATTCTTAGCTCAAATCAAACTGTTACATAGGAACTTTATTCCTATCAAAATATTCCTTTATCATTTTATTTAAAATATGTGAACTTACTGTTTAGGTTTGGGTGGAATGCAATTTTATAATTTAAACCTGCATATACCCGTCAAAAAAGATAGGATAATTTAAGTATGAACTCAATGATTCTAATTTTAAGCTATTTTTAAAATCATAACTCAATGGAAGTTTTTTTTGTTTTGTTTTTTTCGAAGATGGTGGTACATACAGAAATAACATATATAAACTTTAATGAGAATTTAAACAAAAATCTTAAGCTTCATGAATCGGAACAGCAGAAAAAAATCCACGAATACGTACGTTGAAAGAATCATGGTGCGGCGAGAAAATGTTGTAATTCTAACAATGGAAAAATAAATTGTCGTATTTCAAATATTGTTGAATATTGTATAAAATAAAATTTAAAAAAAACAAACCGTAACATAATATTACAGAAATGTTATCAGGGATATCTTATTGAAATACTTCAGAGATGTGAAAAATTACGAATAAAATTTCATATCAATTTTTTGATTTTTGAAAGATTAAGTGTAATAAAAGAAGAGGAAATTGTTGTAGTTTTGATATTTTCAATCTTAGAATTCGTTTTTAAATTAAAGTAAATCGTTCACAGATGTGGAAAGTCAGAATACAATTTCGAGTCAATGTATGAAACTTTTTTTCTTTTCAAGCCAGCATCTGTTTTACCCTGTGTATTGGCATTTTAACAGATACATTTTATTCATAATAAATTTCATTTCTTTTTATTTTTTCAAGTCAGATACAATCTTATTTTCTTAGTTTTAATTCTTTACAAGTTTTGTTTGGTTTCACGACAGTAATTATTATAAGAAAAAGTTTTGTTTTCAAATCTCAATGGATTTCATGTGACACAAAAATTTATATAAATATTTTCTATGCTAGAGTTATATGTAATTCTTTTAAATGATTACATCAAAACGTTATGCAGTCAATTTCCAAGGGAAATAAGCCGGATATACACTAGACATGATTTTCTCCTGTTGTTTGGCCGTTTCCAATGGCTGAAAGTGGCTAGATTTTTTTACCGTTGATCAAATAACGATGTATTCGATCTGAAATAATCATTCCTAATTGCCAAAATAAAAATGGAAATTTTCAAAATTGCTACATGATTCGTATTTTGCAAAGATAGACAGGCTTCGTATGGGAGGGTAGTTTTACAGTCAGAGTTTATTGGTAGTTTAGAGTTAAGCTTAGTTAGTAGTTTTTGGTTAGGGTTGGTATGTAAGTTTTGGGTTTGGTCTCGTAGGTAGGTTTAGAGTTAGGCCTAGTTTGTTGGTTTAGAATTATAGTTATCCGGTAGGTTTGAGGTTAGTGTTTCTAATTTCCCAATTATTGATCTGTGCTGCTTTGTTGCCAGTAAATTATATCTATCAAATAGCCACTTTCTGATAAGTCTAGCTACTTCTAGCCATTTAAACATTGCCAATTTCAAAATGGTGGTAACTAATGCAATGTTATCCAGAAATATTTCATTTTCAATGTTGTTAATTCCAACACTAACCCTAATACTAAATCTAAATAATAACCATAACACTAAACAGTAACCTTAAATTATGTCTCTCGTAGTTATATTTGATAAAATACAGTTTCAAATGTTTAGATTTTTCCTTTATTTTTTATATAATAGCTTATTAGCAGTGGCAGCTTTTCGCTTCTACTGTGTAGTTATCTCCCTTGGAAAATATGTGTACATAACGGTCTGATGAACCTGTTCCATTTAATTTCCGTAATATCTTATATGATTATCTTTCAAAGAAGACTATTATTAAACTTTTTTTCACGAATTGAATTTAGTTTCAACATTTTAACTCTCTGTAAGTATTTTTTTTTTTATACCTAACAGCATCGATTGTTTTTTCCGTATAATACAATCCATTGTAATAATTCATTTCCGATCATCATTACTAAACCAGCTTGATCTCATTGGAGTCTTTCATATAATTTTCGTTTAATAGATTACAATTAATCCATTTAAATTACTCACTACATTGGCGTTTGGCCCTTTACTGCCGATTCTTATGTACATAAAATAAGTCACGTGGCGGGTAATATTTTAGATTTTAATAATGTCCAAAAGAAACTAATGCAAGACGTCTTTGTCGAGAATCTTCATTGGAATTAATGAAAAAAGTACAACGTAAAAAAGAAAAACTATTGATCAGAAGATAGAGCGAAGAAAAACTATCCTGGACATATGGGCAAACACGTTTTCCAATTAATGAAGTTACTTGAAATCAATAGTGATTTCAACTCACTTTATTCGACAAGTAATTAAAAGCCGTAAGCCTCTTTTTACCAATTGCAACTGCGCGTATAAAACTGATTTGATGCTTTTCGTAGAACTTTTTCTGAAAGGAAAAATCTGGCAAGCGTAATGAAAGTGGGGAAATTCTGTTCCCGAATACAAATGATATGGTAATGATAACATAATGATAACGTAATCAAATTATCAAATGATTCCTTTCTTTGCATTTTAGTTTGATAAAAATTCTAGGTTTCAAACTTTATTGAATTTTAAAATCGAGGAAGCTTGTTTGTCAAAAAAAAAAAATGTGCTTACTATCCTACATAGATGTATAGATCAACGGTTAGCTGAATCCTCTTGTAGATTCCTGTGACCCAGTGCCATACTAAGCAATGAAAAATGAAAAATAAAAAAAAAATTTTAAACTCCTTGGAGAAATAATAGAATTAACACATAGAACATGGCATGTGACGTCATTTACTGTGTGGACAGATAATTTGCAACTTGTATCAAGTTGTATCGAGTAGTATCAGTTTTGGGTTCCGGATACCGTATTCGGTGGACGTACTCTGAAGTACATTTTCCGGAGATTTACTTGGATTTATGTGGAGTTCGAGAGTTCATATCAAACAGAAAGTAACTTTAATGCATTTTTTATTTATTTCATGACAAATTTTGACTAGTATCGAACTGAATGCTGAAGGATAACATCATCGTGTTTAAGGTTTGTTTTTTTTTTTACTTAGATTTATGAATTCAAAAAAGCGTTAAACCAGTTCAAATGGAACATTTTTGATTTTTCAACGATGAGTTTATTGAATGTTATGTGTTTTTCCTCTGCATCTTGGCAGGTTCGTTGCTGCGTTATGCCTACCCTAATTTCTGATATTTCGATGAAGTTACAATTCCAAACTTCGTCAAGATTGCTCACTGCTACATTTTTTTCTTTGCTAGGCTCGATTCAGATTTTACTCTTGTTGTATGTCCGGATTAACATGCAATCAAAACGGTTTGGATTCAAGCTCATTCCAAAGGAATGAATACAGAACTAATTTAATCGAAGGGAAATAGCCGGGATTGCAAGCGTTATGTAGCGTTCATTCGTTGAATGGTCGTTTTATAATTCTTTTTTAAGGAGTGACTTCACAGCATGGCAATGACGAGAATTTGGATCAGACCAACTATTAAGATGATATTTCTTTTTATGATGGGTCAAATAAATTTTTCTTCCTTCTAAGTACGTTTGCAGCAAGAAGTATAGGTCACACAGCAGAGAAAATTGAGTGAGAGACCTGAATAAATTCAGTCAATATTGCTATGCTGATAAACATCACCTGAATTGTATCAGCTATATCGTTATAATATTGGTATCATAGATTAAAAGATAACTTTTCTTGTCCGGAATATCATCAGATTAATCAGTATTTCATCTCATTTCTGATTCTCATTGGCTGGACATATTAAAAGAAACTTTTCCAGATTGCAAGTCTCTATTCGATCAAAGGTTACAAGGAGTAGTAACCTCCATTTGAAATAACTTCTTTTCAATTGCGATTTTAATTCACATTGAAGCTAAGTAGATAGTTATTTCAAGCTAAATTACAGTGAGAGTAATCTCGGATTCTTTCAAGATACATTGGATTTCTCATGAAGATCCCACGCAGGATGTGTATGGAATGAAACCGATTAGAGATAAGAAAGGAATGAAGAGACTCATGACGAAGGAAAGGAATGAAAGAGTCTCTGGATCAGTTTACAAAAAAACAAAACTATGTACAAACTAAAAGGTGGCCTCGGAGAGTAAAACGCAAATGGCAGATGATTAATAAAAAAATGCCTATCCATTGCCGACAAGCTACATGGCGTGTAACACATCTCTATATACAGTGACTCATCCATAAAATCGCTGCACGTATTCTCTGCCTATCTGTGTCTGATAATGAGGATAAGCTTTCAATATGACATCTGGCGGGCCAAAAAATCACGTTAAAAAAACATTAGTAGGACTTTGCTGTTCCTTGTTTCTGTCTAGTGTTCGGGGTGAAAGAAAGTCTTTGTGCGTATATGTTTACGGCTTGAACATTTGATAACAAGCTACTCTCTGATAGAAGAATGTGCAGTGTTAGATAAGGCTTTACTGTTTCGATGTTAATTATACCCTTGGAGTATCACTAAGTTTACAAGTTCAAAATTGAATGTTGGAATGAATACACATTACCCTTATTTGAAATACCTTTAATTGATCCTGTATTAAAAAAGGCCAACGACCTTGGACCATCGAATTTCAGATATTCCTGTGTATAATTCTTCGTTTTATCTAAATACCAGATCAGAAAAGTGTTATGTACTATTTATTGTTAATTATGATGCTACTTTGGAAAGAAACATTCCGTATTTTCTGTTTTGAAATAATTCAATATTCACTGGTTCAAGAGGAATAACAAACATTCGTGTTTTTAAATTTACTTCAACCCAATTTTCTACTGCTGCGCATATCTGTTCAGCTGGAGACCTTTAAATACAGAAAAATGAGATAGATTCGGGATGTTTTATACAAATTACCATTAGAGTGATCAAAAAATCGACAAGTAATGCTAATCAGAGATTCTTTTAGACTTTGTTCTATCGTAATTACGTCATGGACAATGTGTGTCCCTTCGCAGATTCCTCGAATCTAGACTTGAACGCGTTCCAATAATACAGATCACGGAAACTGATCTGAGTAAGGCAGATCAGAGCTAGCTAGAAGTTCGTCGTGTGTATTTATTAATCCACCAACGCAAACGAGATGTAGCTCAAGGCTATTTCAACCGCAACAGCCCACACATGCAACAGAGTGTCCAGGTTTCATCAGCATATTGCCCCAGGCATCAAAGGTGTGCCCATCAACCCTATCCATTTCAGTGGCACGGAGAGGCACTTTGTAAGTAATGGAACAACAAGAACCCTTCCGTTAGTTATTTTGGGCTTAGCTCCACTGAAGACAGAGCAATACCACCTGGATTAAGAATTGATTGTTGTATTTACAAATCCCCTCGACAGGACGGAATATAACACTTAGCTTAGTTAGCAAGAGAACCCCAACGCATTTGCACGCGAGTGAGTACAAGAATAGCCTAATTCTATTGGCCTCTAGACGCAGCGCCAGAGTGTGCCAACTGTTCCCAAATCTTTTAGTGCAATGGAGAGGTACTACTTGAAAAACTGATCAACAAGAACGTTTTGGGGCTTGGCTCGACCGAAGACAGAGACAATCCTGGCAGCGAACCTCGTCGACTAAAAGGAGTCAACAAGAACTTGGTGATCGCCCTATTTGAAAAGTTTGAGTGGAAAATTTACTGATTGAACTAAATCACTCACAGCTTGGGTGATTCCGTATTTTTTCCAATGTTTGTTATAATTGTGATCCAGCCAAAAACACCTACGACATTTGATAACAATAACATCTTTTTTAGATTCACCTAAGAAATATTTCTGGCCGTTGGGAATACGAATCTGCAACGGCTTAATAATAATTACTTTGATAGGTCCCGCGTAATCGTTCTGAATAATCCAGCATGGAAAGATTGTATTTCTAGCGGGAAGTTCGTTCTTACAATTAGCAGCAACAGTAGCATTTCAGCGTCTGTCATTGAAAATGTGCAAAAACGTCTTTAACAGTGGCGTCGCGGAGCATATACTTTTCGAACTTGTCTAGTTCGTTGTGCCATCTCAAACGTTGTCAGTTGGAGTTTTGCATTTGATTTCTGGTGACCTACGTTGTGAATCATGATGTCCAACGGTTGTCTGACATTCTTGCATTATGGCCAACCCATTGCCATTTGAGTTTTTCTGATGGCTTTTATGATGATTAGAACTACTTTCCTTCCTCTGATGTACTTTGGTGTTGTATGATCTCCATGTGAGAATCGTGTAATTCTTTTATGTGCTCGTTGCATGCTTCTCAGTTTGAGGGTCAGTATTTTGGTTATGTTCCATGTCACTGTTTTATAGATGTCTATCAGGAGGATGCATGGGACTTTGGGACGTGAAATTTTTATTCGTGAGGGTTGAGCAGGCTCTATCGAAAGCTTTCCAACCCAAAGTGATTATTCGCTTGATTTCACCAAATTGATCACCAACCATTTCAACAAAACGCTGGATGAAAACCAACGACGGGAACAGGCTGGCTTCAGCAGAAACTACCCTACCATGGGAATCTCCACTCCTTAAATCAACTAAAAGAGAAAACAGTAGCATATAAAATGCCACTGTAGTTCATTTCTATGGATAAAAAATAACACAGCCCTTTCAACACGAATAAGGGAATAAGAGAAGGCGATACAAACTTACCCAAACTCTTCAGAGTCTGCTTCGAAATGATCTTCCTAAACATACTCCGGGAAAATTTTTTAAAAAATCAGAATAGACAGCGAATACCCAACTAACATTTTATTTGCTAACGACATCGTCCTTTTAGCAAAAAAAAAAAAACCTCCACGATCTCCACATAATGCTTGAGGAACTGACCGAATCGAGCAAGAAAGTTGAACAGTGCATCAGCTTGAATAAAACAAATGTCATTAATAACATGTTGAAGGGAGACACAAAATCCAAATCAAAAACGTATACCTGAAAAAAGTTTGCCATAACATCTACCTAGGAAAATAGATCTCTATAAAATCTTCAAAGGAAGGAAAACCAAGCTAAGAATCACTCCAGGATGGCAAGCTTTCGGTAGAGCAAGCTCAAATTCCGAGAAGAAAAA
Source organism: Thysanoteuthis rhombus (assembly GCA_963457665.1). NCBI lineage: Eukaryota > Metazoa > Mollusca > Cephalopoda > Oegopsida > Thysanoteuthidae > Thysanoteuthis > Thysanoteuthis major. Next base: position 45,670,802 of record OY735201.1, on the reverse strand, counting down.
AAATCCTACTGATATCAGAAAGAAAGGTATACAGCAAATGCATCCTATCGAAGGTCACCCATGGAGTAGAGACATGGAACCTTACCAAAAGACTGACCCTCAAACTCAGATGCATGCAACATGATGAGCATGAAAGAATCATGTTCAGCCTCACATGGAGAGATCAAGAGACAGCACAGTATATTAGAAAAAGACGGGAATCTGAGATAAAGAAACCATTAGAAAACTCAAATGGGTCGGCCATGTTGCCAGAATGTCAGACGACCGCTTGACACCATGACTCACAACATGGATTCCCAAACATTTTCAAAATTGTGAACAACAGAAAGTAAGCGATCGTAACGAGCTAGTCAGATTCAGAAAATGCTGGTTTTGTGACGCCCATCATAGAGATGATTGGCGATCTTTGGGAAAGGTCTATGTCCAACGATTGGCGCTAAAAGGATGATGATGATGATGATGATGATGATGATGATGATGATGATGATGATGATGATGATGATGACGATTCTTCTTCTTCTTCTTCTTCTTCTTCTTCTTCTTCTTCTTCTTCTTCTTCTTCTTCTTACTAGAAAGTTTTCCGGGTAGAGGAATGTCTGTTTCCAAACAAAGGCCAAGAACTATCCCCTTTATCGGTGAAGACAGGTATAGGTAATAAAGATGGCTGCTCTTCTGTGCAATAATTTCTTCTCATTTCATTTTCATATTCGTTGCCTGTTTCACTGGCATTTTTCTTTTATTAGACATTTTCATTTGTTACCAATCAACTCCTTTTTTTTCTACCGAAGACAAATACTGAGATAACGTTTTTCTTAGTGCAATTTCATTAAGTATTGTACAGACACCAATTTCCTCAGAAGGGGGGATAACTCTGATAAGGCCCAGGGGAATGAACGCAGACAAGGGAAAATAGAAGCCAAATACATTAACTTTGCCATCAAAAGTGCTATCACTGAAGAAAAGAAGTGATGGATTGTAATATAGCCGATGACAGCGGTAAGAGTCATGTGGGCCAGAGCAAGATTTGCCGAGTCTCTGATTGAGAATAACAAATTTGAAAGGCAAAAAAATACTGTGCAGTAATTTTGCAACGTAAGGAGCTAAGGGAAAAATTATTTTTTTTATATGTGGATAACGATTGAAGCCGAGAAGGAACTAATGTCTTCATTCTCCGATGTAAATGCCTATCTTGACGTGTTATCAATCATAATGGGTTGAGCCATTAAGATGGGGAATATTTGACGTTTCATGAGAAACCTGCAGTGAAATCTGAACGGAAAGTATCGGCTGGATTTAAAATAATGTATCACCTTAAATGGCCCTCTGTGTTGAGAGCAGATACTCCCAAATGTAGCACGTCATTATTGGCTAAAGAGACGATAAAAAAAACATGAAGGGAAAAGTTCCACGACCTTAAAAAGGACCAAACCCGATCCATCCAGAAACAAGTTAATTGCCAGTAAAACCCTACATGAGTCGATCGTTAAACGAACTTGTGAGATTAATTTATCCTGGCAAATTTTTGATAAGGGATAATATATGATTATTTCTTTTCCATACACCTGCAGGTATCATCAATTTTTCTAACATCTCTCTCTATATCTATCTATCTATCTATCTATCTATCTACTCATCTATATCTATCTATATATCTTTCTACATATATACATACATGAGCATGTATGTCTACCTATGAGTTAATATGTATATTTGTGTAGCACACACACACATACACATACACACACATACACACACACACACACACACACATATATATATATATATATATATATATATATATATATATATATATATATATATATATATATATATATATATATATATATATATATACTGATGAGCCAAAACATTATGATCACCAGCCTAACAGGGGGTTGGTCGTCCATGTGTTTGCAAAACAGCTCTTACAGATCAGGCATTGACTTTAAAGGACCTATGAGGTTTTCCTCCGGGATCTGGTGCCAGGATGTTGACAGCATGTCTTTTAATTTCTTCATGTAGTGTGATGGAGTTCCTGCAGAGTAAAATTGTTGATGTAGCACATCCATAGGGATCAGGAGAAATATAGTGGAATCATCCATCATCATGTTCCTGAAACCATTCCCATATATATATATATATATATATATATATATATATATATATATATATATATATATATATGTGTGTGTGTGTGTGTGTGTGTGTGTGTGTGTGTGTGTGTGTGTGTTTGTACACTTTTATATTTGTAATCTATACACACACACAAACATTCACATAATTCCGCATCCACCAAAGTGCTCCATTCTAGAGTTGGACGAGCATTGCTATTGTAGCTTATTGTAGACGAAGACCCTACTTAAGAGAGCTCAACTCCCAAAGAAGGGAGCGTTAATTATAATAATGATTAATAATTGTGTCATATACAGACAGCTGTTTCGTTGTATTACAACTACTCAGTGTGGCTATATATATATATATATATATATATATATATATATATATATATATATATATATATAGATATATAGATATATAGATATATATATATATATATTACGGAGAAATAGTTTACTCACGCCAATAAAGAATATGCCGTTGTAAGTTGAGTCAGTTCTCCTACATATTGATGGTAAATTATTTCAGTGCGTTGTGAAAAACACTTACTGAATCCCCAGAAACTTTTATAAATTCAATAATTGCTATCGAAAATAATGCTGCATCTATGTTGGTCTTTTGGAAGAATTCCATTGTACAGCTTTAATTCTAATTGAATGTTTTAATGTCTTTTTCATTTGTATAACTAAACCCATATGGCTGTGCCGAGTGTAAAACCTAGCTATATTATTGACCACATTCATGGATGAAGAAAGTGTCGACGTTTTAATTGTTAAGTAAAGACGTCGGATTTAGATTAGCCCAGAATTTATGAAACCTCTGTTAAACGCTCATTTATCAGCTTCTCAACGTAGATTCACCTGTGTGATATTATTTGTGTATACGTATAGCTGTGTCTTGGTCCATAGCTTCATGCACGGATATCTGCACTGTCGTGTTACTCATCTGAAAGGGTGGCAGATCTCTGCATCTACTTCGAGCCTCTGTTTCAGTGGTGAGTCTCGAAACTGATACTCAGTTTGCATAAGCAGTCGTACAATTAGGGTACTTTTCCAACGGAGAGGTAAAACAAACGGGTTGAATATTGACCAAATGCTCAATTACCGAAGCCAGTCGTACTGTCGGATGGGGTAGCTGAGGTCTATAGCTAGCTCAGAAATCTGTCTGAAGAAGGTTATTTCAATAGAACCTACGATCTAAGTCCCTAGTTTCCATCGTCCAATTTCTGCATGGCTTGGCTCAGCTTCTTGTACGTTGCACCTCGTCTTCGTCGGCGGACCCATGAACTCTAACTAACATCAACGGAATAATTCGCACCAAGTTAAGTTACCTTACTCTGTATTGAAGTATATTTCATTGTACAATGAATTTGCTGAGTCAGAACACAGAAAAACTACATAAATTCCTTTTGGATTATGCTATGGAATAGTCTCCCAAAAGTACAGAATGTCTACTGGAATTTACGGATGTGAAAGGCTGGTTCTAGATGAGTATATATCATTATTTGCAGGGTCATATCAAAATACGGTTAACGTTCTTTATGTTCATGGCTTGCTAGAGACAATGTTTGGAGAGCAAGAACACTGACTACAATCAATGTAGACAATAATTAAATCGTGAAATGATTTAATGTATTTCAGAACCTTTTTGTGCTGAACGTTTCATACAAGTTCAAAGAACAGTCTTTTCAAAAGGTAATGTATACTTTGAAGTCTTTTAATTGAAATGACATAAAATATATGATTGCTTCATCAAAAAAATATAGCTTACGTTGACAAGATTTCTTTATGTCACAAGGTCAGAAATTACGTTTGTATTGTCTCTTCAAGATCAGCACATTTTACATACCATTCAAAACAGATCATTTCTTAATTCTAATTTGCTTGTTAACTTTGTAGATATCACCATGAGCCAGGTATCCTGTTTTGATCTTGAACATTCAAGTCAATTTCCTCGTTTTTCAATTATCACAAATGTTCCCACAAGTATTGTTGCTGGTACCATTGGTAGTAGTATGATAGTGGCATTCCTACTAATTGTACTGATGATAAAGATAACAATCACTGGTTCTTCGAATCAGAACACTTCTAATAATTCGTTCGACGTCACTGCCATGGTGTGTCTTGGTCCTAAGCTTCATGCACGGGTATGTACTGCCGTGTTACTTATCTGAAAAGGTGGTAGACCTTTGCATTTACCTCGAGCATCTGCATCAGTGGTGAGTCTCGAAACTGAGCTCCAGTTTGCACAAGCAGTCGTACAATCAGGGTACTCTTCCAACGGAGTGGTAGAACAGACGGGCCGAATATGTACCTAATGCAAGATATCATGACCTGAGCCTCTATTACCCTAGTTAGTCATACCGTCGGAAGTTATAAGTGTTTATGAATGTATGTTTATTCGTAAGTTTAGCGAGTCTGTCCAATTGAGGATATTTTTACTTTCTATTTGTGTCAGACGTTCTTTTGAATATTCAGACTGTTTCCGAAATGAACACGAAAACAGGAACACTCACAACTGTGTGATATATTTCTCTACTTCTCTGTCTTGGTTTTGCACTTTTCAAATGTTCTTCCTATTCATAATTTTAGTTTGGTATATAGAGATGCCCCGACTATTTCATACACCCTTTGTATTACCCCATCCCTGTCAATTATAGATGGTGGACTCTTGCCCCAATTGGAATCTTGTTTTTTTTCTTCCAAAAGCATCATCTTGGATTTTTATTTTTCATGTTGTCTAGAAACTTTAATTTTGCCCAAGCGATTTTTAAGTGGCGATATCATTAGTATTATTGTTGTGCTTTTTGGCTTCAATTATTCTTCCAAGAAAGACTTGTTCACCAACTTACATTTTATTTCGATAAAAAAAAACAATACTTTACTTATTCAATTTTCGTTAACGATTATTGAAAGCGATTTTCAATTTGAAAAACGAATAATGTAACACGCCTTTGTTTCTATTTTCAATTATATATACATTTATACACGCACATTATATATATATATATATATATATATATATATATATATATATATATATATATATATATATATATATATATGCGTGAATGTATAAATCTATTAAACAGAAGTATACATATCTACATATGCACGTAGATACGAATGAAATAAGTGTTTGAAGGTAAGTTGAATGCATGCATGCGGCTATAAGTGTTCATGACTGTATGTGTATTCGTAAGTTTAGCAAGTGTGTCCAACTGATCTTTTGAAGAACTTGTCACTTAATTCTTCAAGCTATTCACGAATAAAATATAAGACTAAGAAACAAACAAAATAAAACGGGTTACACGTATGATTTAAAGTCTTTTTTTTTTAAATATCTAATGCCCAATTGAAAGCGTGGAATTTTAATCAATCCTCGTTTTTCCTCCTTAAATCTCCAACGTAGTCCGTTGTTCTGTCTCACTTGAGTTTTGAAAATGAACGCTCGAATACTGCGATTTGTCGGCACTGATACGATTCGCAAGACGGAAATATTAATTCTTTGCCTTTCTTCTGCTCCCCATCAGCGAAACAAAAAAAAAAAAGAAGAAAAAAAAGAAATACCATTAAATCACTTACCGAGATTGTCTGTGATATTACTGCCAATTAATATAATGGAATCGAAGGAAGAGAAAAAAAATGCCAAGCAATTGTGGTTTTAAAAGCTTCTCTCTCTAGTGTCAGGAAAATCAGAACACGGACTATTGAACATTTGCCGTTCTCACTGGCCACCACTCCAACAACTGTCATTCGGAATTTCCCCCTTTTGGCGCCAAAGAGTTGTTGTTGTTGTTGTTGTTGCTGCTGCTGTTGTTGTTGTTGTTGTTATTGTTGTTGTTGTTGCTGCTGTTGTTGTCGATGTTGTTGTTGCTGTCGTTGTCGTTGTAGTGGATGCTATTATTATCATTATTATTATTATTATTATTATTATTATTATTATTATTATTATTATCATCATCATTATTATTATTATTATTATTATTATTATTATTATTATTATTATTCAATGCAGATAATAATAATGATAATAATGCTGTAAGATTTTTGTTTCTAGTTATTATTATTATTATCATTATTATTATTATTATCATTATTATTATTATTAACTTATTAACTTCATTTATCGACGTTATTATTCCCATAATATTGAGCAACATTATTATCATCATCATCGTTATCATTAGAATATATTCTTTTAAGTGGGCTGAATTATTTCCAGTGTTAAACTCATTCAAATATTTCCCATTCTATCACTATGCACTTAATTCCAGTTTTTATCATGTAATATTTATTGAACATCTTCCGATAAATTTCATATTGTTTTACTTCTTATTGACAGAATCACCATTGTAGTCAAGGTATTCAACATTCTCGGTGATGTTTTTATTACTGAGAATGAATCCTTCGTGCAATATCTTCAAACAGGGAGAATTATAAGGAAAAGAAATGGTCGTTAGTACCAGCAGAGAATAGGTTCAACCATTTCACTGTAGGCAAGTACATCACCCGAGCAGCAAGCAGATTGAAGAAATACCCGTTGTTCCATTGTTGTCAAGTCAGATTGACCACGATCTCCAAAAAATAATCCAAAAATCCGAAACTAAGTAACTAATTGATAGATATTCCAAGCGGTCGAATTAGGAATTTCAAGGGTTGTGATTCCCATGCAAATGTATTTCAAGCTATATTTCCTTTTTACCAAGATAAATGTCGAGATATGGATTCTCACTTTGTTTTTCATATCCAAACGTTCAGTACATCGAACGTTTCACACCGATTTTAGTCAGTTAAATAGAGTCAAGCATCCTAACCAGTGCTGTGCGTTTGATTGAGAAAAAAAAGACAGGATGGGAACAGTGGTAGATTATTCATAGTAGCTAAGATTTGTAAGGTTCAAAGTCACAAGTGTACGGACACTAACGACCATCGATCTCAATACACTAGCGAATTGGTCTGCAGGATGATCTTGCCAATAATCGCATCAAAGCAGACACCCTAGCAGCGATAGATTATCTATACACCTAATAGTATCATAGACCTAATTCTTTTACTGTTCCTAGAAACACTAGTGTCGTTTGTTGTACAGGTGTATGAAGATAACGAAATTGAAGGTGAGTTGTTGGTAAAAAGATTTCCTTTAAACTAATTTAAAGCAGTGTATTTATTAAGTGCATATATACATGAACATGCGTACATACACGCACACCTTCTAAGAAATATATCAACTGAATATCTGCAAACACAAATCAACTTAATTTAATGAACTAATAATGGATCCAAATCGTCATACGAACTCAGGATTCTTTTCTGTGTTGTCAATTTAGAAATTTTATATCTAAATGTAGATCTATAAATAGAAAAATAAAATGAGTGAGAATACATACTCTCATCTCTCATTATTCATCTATTATTTTTCTTATGTATTCTTATTAGTCATTGTGCTTCCTCTCCAGATGAAGAAACGAGTTTTTAAAAAAGAAGTCGAATAAGTATAAAATAGGATTGTATAATTCCTCAAATCGGGTTCGAGGAAATAAGAAAAACAAGAGAATGCGCTTATGATGTCGTTAATAGCAACAATCAAAACAATATTTTTGTTAAGAATTGCCTTACATCGTCAATTATTCATTTCAATCTCGTTCTACAGAAATATTGAATAGAAAAGAAAACTCTCTCGCTCTCTCTCTCTCTCTCTCTCTCTCTCTCTCTCTCTCTCTCTCTCTCTCTCTCTTATTTACCCTTTTTTTATCATCTCCGAACATCTTCCAGGCAACTTCCTTAATTCCACCCTCCAAACATTTTTATTGTCTCTCTTGGCAAAGAACTTCTGTAAATGCTTTTTGTAGTCTCCAAGGAATTCAATGCTTTTCCTCAAAAATAACTTAATAAAGACCAAGATGAATAGTAATCCGAAGGAGCAACATCAAGTGAAAACAGTGGATAATGGGAAAACCCTTGTCAAAATAAATGTTTGCATGGTCACGAAAGGATCTTGCTGTCTAGCGTTATCTTTATGGAATAATGCGCCCTTTCTCGAAAATTATTCCTTGTCCTTTTTTGTCGACTACTGCCTTCAATTTATCTAATTGAGAGCACTACATGTTCAAATCAATTGTTTGCATCCTTGGAAGGATCTTATACAAAGTATTAACTTCTGTGTGTGTTGAATGGCCTTTATTATAATTAGTAATAAATGTTTTTTATTGTCCCATGATTGGTTGCGTTCAAGGTTGTTGCAAAGAATCCATTTTTCATTACCTGTCATAATTTGTTTACAAACAGAATATTTCCGATACTTTCAAAAAAAGATTCTCAAAAGAAAATTCCACCCAGTAGGTTTTTTCGCAGATGCAAAATCCTTCAAAGAAAACTGAGCTAGGACAAAAAGTTTTAAATGCTTGATTTGGATATTTATGTATATTGGCTAACGTTGATAATTCTAAAATATCATATGAATTTCATCAACCAAAACTTGTATACTCGACCGACTGGCATCGTTCAGCAAGATATTATGAATTTTGACGCGTTCAATACTTCACACTTGTTCTTATATGAACTGAACACTTTTCTGTATATGTTAGATTCAACGAATTATCTATGTGCCGATTTTTTGAATTCTAAATTGTATAGAAAATTTCTTTGGGGATTTCGCACAATTAGGTTGGGTATCAGATTTGTAAATTCAATTCACTTGATTATTTCTCAAGCACTCCGTTGTAGTAACTATTGTCGATTTTCAATGGTTGTTTAACGAAAATATAAGGGTGCCTCTCACGAAATTTGAAATATACTTAGAATAACAGTGTGTTCTAACCAGTGTACTTTGTAGTACTTTTTGATTTCACAAATACATGAGTGAATGAGGGATGATCTTCACTCTTACGTCGGAATGGTCGATATCTTGGTGAAACACTGAACATTTATACATTTCTATCAAATGTAGCATCTGGTGAACAAAAAAAGCAAAAAAAAAAGCAATATTCTGAAAATAAAGAAAGAAAATGTACAAATTGATTCTGGTGAGTGTTGAATTAGTATTTTGACCAGTTTGACGAACCCGTGATCCAAGCTATTCAATAATTTACCCTTGAAAGAAAACCCTTTTAAAAAGAGAATGAATATCATTTAGTTCAACGTTTGATAACTATTGGTAAACATAAGGAGTCAGAATGTTCTGAGTGAAGTTAAAGCAATTACTCTTAGCAGTTAAGCAGCTGCTTTCAGATAAGCCTTGTGTCTTTTATTTCAATGTTCTCTTCTGACATTACCCACACTGTATTCTCAATCAAGACATAACTTGTTATCAGCTTGGAAAAGTTGATATTTATTTTCTGAGGTGCCAAGTACTTCAAAAGACGGACAACAATATGATTTGTGATGTGAAAAACTTGATGACACATTCTCTCTTAGAAACATGACATTCGATACGTCAGGAGAACAAAGTTAGCTTGTTTATAGATATCTAATGTGAGCAAATATTATATCAGTTAGCTGGTAAATAAGATGTCGTATATATTGTGTTATCAGACAAGTTATGTACTCTGTGCCCACATAACTTATTTTCACCTTTGGATAATGGACGAATGTCGTTTTCTCCCAAGATTTCGTCTGTACTGATTGCATCTTTACGTAATAGCTTCAATCAACTAACCCCACAAGTGTGAACGTAAAAAAAAATTTAAAACAACAAAAAACAAAAAATACGTCTCCGGCTAAAAATAGTGTTTCTTCCTCTTTCCTTGTCAGATGGTCAGTCTCTATGTCTATCTACCTCTCTTTCTCTCTCTCTTTCACACACACATTCTCTCTCTGATTTCTCTCTCTCTCTCTCTCTCTCTCTCTCTGCCCTTTTTTTCTATAAACGTATCATATATGGTCGGCTGCTCAATGACATTGTTGGACAATGTCTTTTTTCACTCGTTTATTTACTTTGTTCTTTACTGTTTTGCATCATGTCTAATTGTATGTGTGGACCTCAGAGTTCTATCCGCCCAGATTACAGTTGCCTTAAAGCCGTCCTACTCCAGCCTCACCCTTTACAATCATGCCAGGCTATCAAACAGAACGGGGTGACCGTAAATATATATTTCGTATCGCAAAAGAGACACATCCGGTGGAGGAGACGTGAAAGATGAGATCAACCTACAGTTATCAAAGGAGGTTAATTCATCTGGTAGAAGTGCCCTGTTGAACACGTGGCATGCTACTCACATTCGCCCCATACAATGTGGTCTGTTCAAACATGGCTGTCTCAGCGTTGCGCGTCTTCGTCTTTCTGGGCCACAAAAGCTGATTCAGCTCAAATGTCCGGTTCTGCGCTGTAGGCCAAAAGGAATCGCAAAATACTGTCGATTATGACGCGGGGCGGAGGGTAGGAAGCGGAGAGAGCATATAAACTTACTATTTATTTTATTGTATGGTCTATGTTGGATATCAAGTAGGTGACACGTACAGTGAATATCGCCTGGGGATCAACTGACATTTTGCTATTAAATGCAGTCGAGTGAATAAAAAAAATCAAATTATATCTATGTATCTCTCTATCAATCTATCTCTCTCTATCTATCCCCCCTCTCTCTCTCTCTCTCTCTCTCTCTCTCTATATATATATATATATATATATATATATACAATACACATACGTACATATGTATCAGATGAATTCTATTGTACACTCCTGAATGAAGGGACTGATTTTAGTCCACATGTGTATAAGCCTGTATAATACGTGTCCGTGCGTGATCGTATGGATGCATGTGAAGATGTGTGTATCTATGATTCTATACCTTTGAAGTAGTATTGCTAATTTTACTTGTTAGAGATATACTCTCTACAGGGTGAAAAAAAAAACAGATTTTTTTGCAGAATTTTTCCAATTTGCCTTAGAGTACCACCCACACTAGTTTGAAATCTTGTGTTATTTTGACTGAAACAACGAACTCAAAGTCGAAGTCAGATATGCAAGTAACTATTTTTCTGGAGCTGCTCACACGTAAATTAACCCATGTGAATCCTTACAAGCACACAAAAGTATACATTAATGAATTACCAAACAGGAGTAAATAAAATATGTAGGATATAAGCTACTGTGACTTTTGGTTGAAATTTCATTACGATAAAATATTCAGAGCTGGAAATGCATCCTCATATATCTAATTCTTAAATTGTCTTCCTTTATCCTCCTTCATTTCTAGTCATACACAAAAAGTATGATGATGAATAAAAACTGAGACCGACAGAGACGGTGAATAAGAAAGTAAGAAAAAGTAATTTTCTGATTTCTAAAAACAACGGAGAAGCACAACTTTGAAATTTATATAGCTATAAATGTATCAAATTTTAGATGAGAGTTTTATCCAAATATTTAATTGGAATAGAGATGTGTATATGATAAATATCGTATTTTTTGTACGAATATGAGGTTGCTAATCATCATGAACACACTCAAGAAGAAAGAACGAGTTCCTCTAGACCGTTTAACAAGAGATTATTATACACTGCAGTTCACATGATCTGAGAATATTTCATTCAACTTGTACTCAAAACTAGGCATCTTTTATAACTTAATTCTGACGAACCGTAGTATATCTAGTTAATAAAAAGACAATAAAAAGAATATGAGCCACTTGTTTTCTCATTAGGGCTAAAGTATAGAATCTGTTCTCTTTAGTTTCATGTAACTATTGAGTTAAGTGAAATATTCACTTTTTCTATTTTTGCAAACTTTTTATCGAACTTTAGCTTATTTTGTCTTGTCAAATGATAACATTCAGAATGTATTAGAAGATGCCTCACTGGAATGCCCGAATAGCCAACAGGTAAAAGTATTTGGATCTGGTTAAATTCTAACATATACTATTATAGACAGAAAGTCAAATAAGATTGTGCTTATGCATACTTACATCATATACATACATGCATGCGTACATACACACACACACGCACACACACACACACACACACACACACATATATATATATATATATATATATATATATATGAATGATCACTAAGCTCTATTCAAACTCATCTTAATATTTCATGTTGAATATATCGAGCTCATTATGAAATGAACCCATCACACATTGGATGTTGCATAATATTATACAATATTATACTGTAATCCTGGTTTGAATTATATATATATATATATATATATATATATATATATATATACATATATATATATATATATATATATATATATATATATATATATATATATATATATGCAAACGAGGAAAAATATCTCTTCATTGTTCTTCTAGCTGTACAAAAGTAAATGTGTGCACGTGTGTGTGTGTGTGTGTGTGTGTAAATACGCTGATTCTTCAAACAGAAAATGGACGAACATGATTTCGGCGGAAAAGCATTATTCTGAAAGGCATTATCTGATGCTAAAAACTGTAGAACAGGTACGGATTTTTATATTTCAAAATGTTATCATTTAACTATCGTCTTAACTTCGGTCAAAAAATATATGTAATAACGAAAGTACTTTATCTACGAACTTCAGAAAACGATTTCAAAACATTTCTTTACATGTTCATTATACAATGCAAAAACAAAATTTCATTCAAAAATCCGTATATATTGCATGCAAAGCTAAATTTAAGGGGCTTTCAAGACGCCTGAACTTTGTAAACTGAGGCTTTAAGTTTCGAACTTGAATTTATAACCTTTGTTAACGCCAACAGGTTATATTAGTGGCCAACATGTTACATGTGTAGCCTGCATAAGTATGAGAATACGACCGTGTTCATGTAATGAGTATTTCGTTCACTGTATTCTTGGTGTATTCATTGTATAAACCATTAAAATTACGAATGGAAACAAATCAAGCTGAACACAGATTAGAAATAGGTGTTTGCTACTGGGGCATATCAATCCAACCAAGACAAAGGAAATTCGAGTGCCTTACAAAAATGTACTAGAAACACACATGCGCATTGGCGTGCGGGAACAAACAAATCAGAGCCGTCCCATTTTTACTCAGTTAACCACAACAATGACTACTGTTATTACCTCTGACGGCAGTTAACCCAGCAGCTATGGCAATAAAAACCTGAGGAACAGGATGTTACGTTCATGTTTCAGATTTTGTATCGAAATTAATGAAATTAATTTTCTGTCAGTGAGGAGCTAATCGAGCAGTGTCACTAGGATGATTAAGAATTTGGGTAATATTCGAATTCAAAATAGGCGAATGAGAATTCTAAAGTTATTATCTGAATTGAAACTACTTAGATACAACTTTAGTTTTCAAAGTTAAGACTGAAACGATAAGGAAAATTATATCAAGACTAGCACAATCCGTGGAAATTCCATGGGTCTTGACAGCTAAGATTATCCATTACCCTATGTCACTGCTCTTCTCTCATCCTCTGCCAGTATCTTCACATTGTATCTTTTATCCCATCAAATCTTTGTTACCTTTGTTATTTTGTTTAAAAAATTTAACATGAATTAGTTTCGTATGCAAAAACTTACTACCCCATCCGTAAATTACCTAACCTCTTATGAACCACCTTACTTCTCTCTCTTACTATTCTCATATCAAACTACCTATGTTTACTACCTTCCCCTTTTTTTAATGTTCATATGGAACCACCTTATATCAATCCTGAAAATTTAACGTTCGGACGCAGGTGGGAACAAGCAGAATAATATAGATATATCTCCAATATTATTCCTGATCAAAATGATAAACCATTTGATACGTTAATTTGGTGAGGTTTAGAACTCTTCCTTCCTTCTGATGTTAGAAAAGTGACAACTGTAAATGTATGTGGATCCTAACAGCTTCAACAGGGAAATCAAATTGTCGAACCCGAATCCAAATTAAGACATTGCAAATGATATGGCCTGGTAAGTTTGACAGTATCAAATGTTGTCCATCCAATTTTCGGCTGTTAAAGTTGTTGACGTAAACAAAAAAAATGATAGGCAATGGAAAAGAATGAGAGCTACCAAAAGGGAAAACGAGAGAGAGAGAGAGAGAGAGAGAGAGAGAAAGAGAGAGACTGGGGGGTGCAATGGCATATCCAGTACACGTTGATACAGCCTAATAAACCAAATCAAATATATACCCGCGTGTTCTCTTTCGTCTGTATGATATTTTCGATATATAACTTTCTTCTGAAATACAGTGTTTGCTTTTTCTTCAGGCTATGTTTATAACTGGCCAGCGTGTAATATTGCTTAGAAATACGTATTTAGACATGCGAACGGATTAATTATTCTAAATGCATGTTACTAAGCGGTAAAATGGAAGGATGTTCAAATGAAACTCTCTCTCTCTCTCGCTTTCTCTCTCTCTCGCTTTCTCTCTCTCTCTCTCTCTCTCTCTCTCTCTCTCTCTCTCTCTCTCTCTCTCTCTCTGAGATGTGGGATTATGCTTTCGAGGAATAGTCAAATATGGTGATTTTGAAACTGGTCGCCATCAAATGTCAGTGAGTACATTTTGACTATTACACTTGCAAATATTATTACATACAGGAGAATCGTATATATTGCTATTGTACCCTATCGACCTCGCGGCCAAAGGTCGCACGTCGTAATTAAATCAGTCAATCAAGGTTTGCAGCTCAGAATCGGCATTCTACTGCAGAGACTTCCAAATCTCACCCCCGGGATTTATGACATTCTCAGTCCACTGGTCGATACATTGATATCTCATTGCTACCCTGAAAGCAGATAATCAGATCATCATTCTCACAGCCTTCTCTGACTTGAGCTGTCTTAATTTCCATTCCCCACTCTTACTTGTTTATTTTTCCCTATTTCGTAACTTCTTAGGAGACCATCAACCAGAGTGTCACTAAAATTGTCAACATAAGTTTCGTCAGTTTTTAAATCGGTCTTGCTGGCTAACTGTCTGTGTTTGTATGTATCACGCGTGGAGACAGCATCAATGGAGCTACAAAGCTGGAAATTTAAACATTTACTCAGTGTTATAGCTATGAAAAAAACCAACTTGTTTTTAACCCTATCAAGGTTTATAGTGGCTTCAATTCGCAATGTGTGTTTACGGTAAATCTGTTCCTAATGTGCTATCCACTCATGTCTTTTGAAAATTTGGACTTTTTTCTACTGATCACTGTCCAACAAAATGTAAGAAAAAAATTCATTCATTGATCACCACTTTCCTAATTTTCAACTGATCTCCCCTTACATGGCAACTGCTAGAAGACGTTGGTTACGTGATGGTTTCTATTGAGTGACCAACCAGACCTGTTTGAATAGATATTTTCTCTTTATTATTATTATCATTATTATTATTATTATTATTATTATTATTATTATTATTATTATTGATGCTTTTGTTATCGTTGTGTTAGTGGTTCTGATGGTGGTGGTAATGATATTGTTGCAGTTGTGTCAGGAAAAATATGCATAACATAATAACCTTACACTATTCTTGTAGATAACACGAACATTAATGATATACAGATAAATCAGGCAGAGAACATGACACATGATTAGTAGTTAAAGAATTAGAGGGAAAACAACACAAGACTTCATGAGTGATGATAGGAGATCTAATTTGGTCCTGAGCTACACCATGCAGAGAATTATGTATTGAAAAGATTTTTTTTTTTTTACAAATTATAGTGAATAAAAACATTTCTATTGACAATTCAAGATATAAGCAAACGTAATCACAGACGAAATGACATGGAAATATTTATGGAAGGCACACAAAAAAATGGAAAATGGGATCTCTGATAATAGCAACCTGGAGCCAGAGGGGTAGCTGCAGGAGGAGGTATTCGAAAATATCCCCGGGCCAAAAGCTCTGCAAAAAGCTTCATAAATTATAGCTCACTAACTACATTTCTACTGATATGACACAATAACTAGGATTCATTTGTGCAAACATTATTTGCAGGAATAATAATGCAACCTTTTGAGTTGTTTTTCACCAATTAAGTGATAGTACTTGTCATTTCATTGCAAAGTATTTTCCATTGAATCTCAGTAAATGTTGAGCCAGGCCATCAGGCCTCCAGATTTGGGAGAATCAAGCCCTTGGGCCTCTAGATCTCTCGTTAACTTTAACTACACTATTTTCCCCGAAAAATTGTATTGGGATGAACTCCATGGAAGCTAAACAATACGACAGTCAATAAAATCACAAAAGGCAACTGCGCGAGGAGTAAGTATAAACTGCAAATCACAAAATCAATTCGAATTCATCATTCATTTGAGAAAGAATATGAAATTAAGTACAGATAGATAAATGCGGCGATTTACTGGAAATTGTGAAAGTAACTTGGATCAGAACATGTAAATAAATGCTATAAGCCAAGGAAGAAGTCTTCAAGAATAGACAAGAAGGTTCTTTGGCATTTTGAAATTTGAACAGATCACTCTATCTCAGTCGTTAAATCAGATGTAACAATGTCAACTTATATGAAAAGAAATCTGTCAAATATTGAACGTATCCGTTCCAACAGGACACGGAGTCATCTAGACAAGAGTGAAAAGTTCGATGTGAGTCTGGATATTTCCAGAGAGTGAAATGTTTGCTTCGATATGAAGGTTTCATGTGTAAATCTTTCCCATGTAAATCTCCAATTGCTCTCTGGTAACACAATGGTGACTACAATACGCATCTCTAATCGAGACAGTTTGAGCCACGATAAGAATACTAAAGAAAGGGTTAGAGTTCCGAGAAAATCTCTGTCATTTGATGCTCAGCAATGGCTCTCATAAATGTTTGATGTAGAGATGAAAGTGCAACTGTAGTAACAGCATTAACCAAAGCAATCCAGAGACTGTCATGATTATTAGGGAACCATAGATTACTCTGATATTTAGATATCAAAACAAACCAACCTATCAAAGCAAGAAGGCCAGATCTAGTATTTGTACTTGAGGATAAAAGAAGCTGCCAAATGATGAATGTGGCTGTAACTGCGGATTATAGAGTGGATAGAAAAGAGAGTGAAAAACTGGAAAAGTACCAGGACGTGGCTCACACCAGAGGAAGGTGTGGAACATGAAGGTCAGGGTAATGCCAATAATAGAAACTGCACTTGGAACAGTGCCAAAGACATTGGAGAAAAGAAGAAGGATTCAGACTCTCGAAATGTGAGACCAACGATCTCCTGTCGTGAGTGATAGCCTATCAGCTAGAATGTACACGGCGAAAGTGTTAGGAAATCGTGGGAGAGTTGGGATAGCACTGACCACAGCGCTGCTGCGATATGCAAGGATTGTGAAGAGACAATGTCACTCATTTTTCAGCGATGACCACCGGACATTTGTTTGGTAAATACAAACCACAACATTACTGTGGACTGTCGGAAAGAGGAGGGCTTGGGACTCGACGAGACTCAATGTCACTCAGTCCCACGTGGTGACCCTCAGACATCTGGTATAAACATACGGACGCACGAATAATATTACAGGTATCTGTTTCTGAATGGAAAACATCAAAAGTAGTGTGAAAAATAAACATCTAGAAACATCCCAGAGAATCTAGATGGTATTGATTAGCCAAAAACAGGTGAAGAGAGCTTTTTTTTTCAAAAGATTGAAAATACATATCTTTAGTGAGGGTCTAGGGGAGTATTGGAGTCAATTCCCGAGTTTGTTGACAGATTAGTATGGCCATGGGTGTAGAAACAAACAAACAACCACATAAACACACAAACATGGATAGAACCCTATGCCATCTTTGATGGCTACGGTTGTTCAATGATGAAAATCCTAATAGAATGAAGAAAAAATGTTGCAATGGGAGGGATTGAATACAAAAAAAGCATACAATATGACTCTGCATAGCTGGATATTCGAATCCCTAAGGATATTCAAGATTTGAGGACCCGTGGTGAGGTTCATATCCAACTCTACGAAAAATTGGTAAGTAAACTCCACAGGAGCGAGGAAAAAACTTGGTAAAGTACATAAATTGGGTAATCTTTTTCAGTCCCCTTTACTATTAGTATTAACGATGACACCACTCCACATAATCTTGAAAAACTGCATAGTCCACCAATTCTCAATAAGAAAGAGAAAAGTCAACCACCTCATGCACATGGATGACATAAAGCTATTTGCAAAAACAGGGAAGA
>OY735201.1:45482596-45647596 GCA_963457665.1 Thysanoteuthis rhombus | reverse complement strand
ATCTGCAGACGTAAAAAAAATGAATGGATAGATTTGGATAGTCATTCATTAAAAACCGTCAAGTGACTAACGTTTCTTGACAGCAGACCATGTTGGGGGTGATCAGCTTGAAAATTGGAAAAGAAAGAGTGATGAAATCTGAACCTTCATACATACGTAGCCAGAAAATATTGGAGAAACCTATGTCGACAGTCTTGGTGAGAGCTCTGGTTATCGGTTTCTAATAACGATGCTACCTATTTTATTCGGGCAATGATTTCAATGAATATTTCATTTCGTGACTATTTTCATTATACATTTACTTCTCAAAAATCTTTCACGGTCCATTCATGACTGTTTTTATAACATTTTTATACGCAAAATCGCCACAGCCTTCACCATCGATGCTACTATCATCAATGTTGCTAGTCTCATCTTCAAAATGGTTACCATCAATCACATGAATAACATGAAGACATTCAGATAGATAGTGCGCTGCTTTCTTTTTTTTTTTTTTTTTTTGCTTCTTTGACTTATTGCCGATAGACTTAATAGTTCAATCTTTAGGACAAATAAACCATTTCGTTTAATATATGCAAATATGATAGACGTACACGCCCAGTGAGCCCATGTCGATACAAATATAGTGACGTAATTTTATTATATGGATAAACGACAGATTTCTTTGAAACAGAGAAATGATAATCAGTAAATGAATAGGTTGATAAACCTTCAAGTCGAACAAGACGATTTACGGATCGATTCTCTTTACTTTCATGATATCTTAGTTCGTTTTTCTTTAAAAAAAAAAAAAAGCACTGCCGTTATTCTCAAAGGATTGTTTTTGTTATGGGGATTATACTTTTGAGCCGACTATTTTCCTACTTTCAGAATTTTCTCTTTTCAAGTTGGTGACTTTTTTTTTTGCTGCAAATTATTTTGCTTACCAAATGTATCCGGCTCCTTTTGTACCAACTGAAGTAAATAACTACATCAAAACATTTAGGGACGACTGAGTTCGAAATAAATGAATGATAAATAAATAAATAAATAAATACATTCAATATGTTCAGATTGCAATAATTTAAACAACAACTGGACAAAACGAGAAATCGAAAATACCGAACTGTATGTTTGTCAATTGCTGATAAGAGACGATTCATGATATAAATCATCCTCTTAGGCAAAAATGCGACATTCCGTCTATACTTTGCGTATTAATTTTTAGAATTAGTTTGGTGAAGTAATTTTCAGTCTGCGTCCCTAAACCACTTTTAGCCCAATTCATCTTGGTTCATTCATCATCATCATCATCATCATCATCATCATCATTAGTCTTTTATCTTTCTTCATTGAACTCTCATATTCTGCCGGGCTCGGTTCTACATTTGATCTTTGGGGATCCATGTTGTGAGTCATGATGTCCACCGATTGTGTAACATTCTTGTCACGTGACCAGCCCATTGCAATTTAAATTTCCAAATGGATTCTATGATATTTCGGACTGTTTTCTCCTTAATATACTGCACTCTCTTGCGATATCTCCATGTTAGGTTCTCTCATGTGCATGTAGCGTTTTTCACAGTTTGAGGGTCAGTCTTTTGGTGAAGTTTCATTCAGCTATTGATAAATTATGAATATCGTTCGAATATTTATCATGCAATATTATTCCCGTATTTTATCTGATTATTTGTAAGCAAGTAATGATTCATTTACAACAGAGAAAGCAAAGACGTATTTAGCAATACAATCGGATATATATATATAGGATGATGTTTACCATCAGTCTTTTAGCGTGTTTCGGTGGACATAGATCCCAATGATTTGCCAGACCACTCTATCATGAGCATTACAGAGCCAGTGCATCGTCACAACATCTTATTTTCTATCGGCCACAGTTTCGCATCTGATCCCTAGGAATCCACATTGTTAATTGTGATGTTCAGTTGTTGTCTAACATTCTTGTTACATGACTTGCCCCATCACCATTTGAGTTTTATTGCATTTTCCTCTAATATACTGTGTCGTCTGTTGATCTGTCTGTGTGATGTTGCGCACGATTCTCCACGTTGCATGCTTCTGAGTTTGAGTGTCAAAAATCAACGCAAACTTCATTTCTGTTTAGAAATACATTTGTTAGATATTCAAAGTAAACAGGTTGCTTTTCTATAATGCATATAAAAACAATTTAAGGATATTTGTTCAAATTTTACAATATAAAAAACACAGAAACTACAAAACTTGATGCAGAGGGGCCGAGGTCAAACATTCTATTATACCGACCTAATATCTAGTTGTATGTCCTCTTGCTGCTATCACAGTCACCAAAAGAGTGTTGTAATTCACAAGTTTTACCCCAGGATTTTAATAAATTCTCCTCTTCTCATAAATCTGTCAGTCAGTCAAAGAAAACCAGTACCATCAACTGCAAAACTCATTTACTGTATAATGTTGGCACCGCCATGTTCCACGGTAAGAGTGATGTTTTCTATCTTAAAAGCATCTCCATGTTTTTTCGGAACACATACATTTGATTATTATACCTAAATGATTCAAATACATTTTTCGGCTGACTAAGTTTTCAAAAATGTTTGGTCTTTGTCATTAGCAAACTGTAAGCAAATTATTCTATGCCTGTCTTGTTCCAGGGTCTTTTTTCCGGGTGCGATAATCCATCGACCCATTTCTGAATGGTTATGCTCTGACTGTATGCCCTAATGTATCCATGATCATGTACTTCGACTCTCCCACCAGTTCACTTTCGGTTATCTTTGAATTTGTTTTCAACAACTCTGACCAATTTTCTTTCCACCATACTTGATATTCTTGACTTTCTTCTAGATGTTGAGGAAATACTTCGAGTCCCGATGGACTTGAACTATGGACTGCACTGCTGGTTTGGGAGTGTGTATTTTTTAAAATATCTTTAGCGATTGCCAAGATATATTCCAAGTAGCAAATTGAGTTCTAATATTCTTTACATTTCCCAATTGTAGTTTTTGTTAATATGCTTCCCATGAGATTGTAGCGCTTTACGATGTAGACAATGGACAAGTTGGTAGCTTGTTCTAACAAAATGAAGGCTTTCATGCAAGTAGCTGCAATGTTATAAAATCTTTCTGGTAATGCACACTCGCTATTAATTCTTAGACCTCGATTGACACTTGCATTTGTAGTTTATAAATATTCTGAAATTCTTCGCTACTATTTCAGTTTTGTTTTTCATTGTTTCTGCTGCAAAACTTGAACGAATTATACGTGAATTACCTCCTTCAGACATTGAAAGGTATAACTTATTTTAAAGGGTAAATCAAATTGAAAATCATTGTTTCCTGTATTAACTTCATAACTCAACTGCATGTGTGTATACGTGGGCTTGAAGACACTGTTACCCATAATTTCGGGGAACTCGAGTGCAGTACAAATTTTTTTCATTGAATTTCAGAAACACTCTCGGGATCTCTGCATTGATGCCCCAAGGAAACCATTTCATGGGAAACGGTTGAAACTATGCGTCTATTTTACATAAGATTCTTTCTGTGGTCAACTTACCCGGAACTTCGATTAGCACCTCGTATAGACGTGTGTTGGAGAGAGTCGATCACTATAGAAGTATCAGTTTATGCTAGTTTTCAACACGAAAGAAATTAAGCATCTGTTCATATTTGTATCTGATTTAGCCAGATAAGGTCGAACTGATTAAATATATTCAAGTATGCCGGCTTGTAGATGAGTTCGTGTTTGGGAATATATACATATATATATATATATATATATATATATATATATATATATATATATATATATATATATAAGGGACATGTGTAAGGAAGCATGCATATAAAAATATGTATTTGCATGTAGATAGATAGATTGTAGGTGTTATCGAGAAAAAGAAAACAGAATCCACAAATCAAGGTTGAATTTCGTCTGAAGTTTTTGATTTTAACTTGGAAATAATCCCCTTTGGAAAGACATTAATCTATTCCTTTCTTTGCTCCGAACCATTGCCAAATACATTAACATAATCTCTCATTACTTGCATGTCACGATAATTGTCGGTAAAGAGTATTGTAAAGTGAGCACTTTAGCACACCTTCCTATAACTATCCTATCTGCCTAGACAATCGCAGAAAAAAATTGGTTTAACCTATAATGATGACTAGAAAGCACCAATATATATATATATATATATATATAGAGAGAGAGAGAGAGAGAGTTTTGCTGTGTCTAACACAAGGAGGAATGTGTGGAATAAAAGGTTAAAAGAATGTATTATATCAATCTTCCAAATGAAAAGGGCCAGCCTGCCGCGGAAATCAGCATTTAAAATTCTAGCATTCAAACTTGGCTCAAACACTGAGCATTGACGCCCGTGGGCAGAACGAGGCAGGCCCTTATTATCAACAACTATACATATTCATGCATATATGAGTCCAAACACACACCCACATACACAAATAAAAACACAGACGCACGCATTCTCGGACACATACACACGCACACATACACACATAAATATGAAATATAATAACATTAAGAGTAGAATAATGTTATTACTAACTTTTGAAATTAACATTTTGAACAATGAGATATGATATTTAGTTACCATACGGGTTCATAATTCAAAACGTACATGGACATCTACCTTACATTTTACTTGTTGTTTATTACAAGAAAAGGGTAAAAAAAATGTCGACAATGATTTCTATGTAAGCGATTTCTCAGTGTCACGTTTTCTCCCGCTTGTCCCTTCATCCCCTCTCTCTCTCTCACACACTCTATCTCACACACACTCTCTCTCCCTCTCTCTTTATCCCTCTCATTCTAACTCTATCTCTCTCTCAACAGATGTGTAACTTGTTTCTTATTCGACAAATGACATTTCCTTTTACTAGGTATTTATGCATGATTTTTTCCATGATACACTAATATGACTGAGCATAGAGAACATTTTTCATTACTTCCATTGAGTTAATGTTTTACCGTCTATCCCAAGAATAAAGCCTGGTTCAAGAAAATTCTGTTACATTTTAGTTGATCACCCTTCCACGGAAAGGGTTCTTTCAGTATTTCAGAACACCGTCTTGCTGCAATATTCACATGCATTTATTACCTATAGACATTCACACTTGTCAAGTATTATGTAATTGATTTTTTTTTCAATATTGATTCCTTTCTAATGATGGTGAGGAAAAAGAAATACTTATTTACAAACTTCGTAACCCGTCGTCACCTCTTACCCCTACGATGGGAAAAGAACCAACCATTTAACACACTGGATCATAACATTTGCTCTCAGGTGATAACATTGTAGGAATAAAGTCATTGCAGATGTTGCAAGCGCTTGACCGATTGTTTGTTCTGATTTCGACGTGTTGCTTTTTTTAATTCTATACTTCCTATGCCGGACATTCTAAAATGGCCACTATCGTCGTATCGATCTGACAGCAACTGACTTGTCAAACCGAGCGATGCCCGGTGTCTTTCCGTACTTTAAACCTCAAGTTAGATCTGACTGTATATTATGCCGAAAATAGCCCGAAATTAAAGATATCCGAACGGTCAATACATCAAATTCTCGATTTATTTCTCACTCGCTGTTCTTAAGATTAAAGACACTTACTTTGATTAATTCCACTAAGGGCCTTAGCACTGTTATTCGAGATGATGTCTACCAAGGGACACGTAAATTCTTTACTGCTGTCCGCGCCGTGCGTGTTCAGAATCAGATATTGAGCATTGAAACGTTTTTTCTTCCTTCTTTTTCATCTCTGTATTAATGTTCCACTACTCATTATGTTGGCCTATTCAAGACAAGGCACGTAACATTGTTTAAGAAAAAGAAAAAAAAAAAAGATGCCGGCAATAAACTTAGAATTTTGATGCTTGAATCGGAGCAAAGACGGAGGTAAAGGCAGAAAAAGAACGAGAGAGAAAGAGAAAATTATAGTTTAAAGGACAGAGTAGCAGAAGGGAAAGAAGAAAAAAAAACAAAAAAACAGAATTGTACAAATCTGATTGCAAGCAAAATAGCTGATATACGTTTTAGGACGAACATACGTGGACTGTTTATACATATTTATGTCGTGAAATACGATAAGATAAAGAGATGGAAACTAACAAAAACGCAACATCAAAAAAAAATGATGTGTTGCCGTTTGTTTTCAGGACTAGTCTTTTTTTTTAAGGCCGTATATGTATCGGTTGTTTTCATTTCTTTAGATGTAATTATCAAGTCGACGTGACCTAGTGTCAGTGGAGCTTAATCAGAATACCCAGGTAACAGGTGCTACATACAAATAGTTCGGCTATTTGATGTAGTACTCAGAGGATAAATCGTGCAATCTTCCCAAAATATTTGACGCCTGTAGGAGGGTCTAATCAGAGGTCAAAAGCAATGAATTTAGCAATATACCCTGAGAGACCGTCAATAGATTTATAACCTTTTTTTTTTTAAGTTTGAGTGATTTTTCATCTCATTAGAATCTGAGAGAATTATTTTCTTGGATCAAAGCTGGAAACTGATCACTCGTTGGAAATAGTCTTTTGAGATATGATATGAAACTGGGAGTTTTATTCTTTGAGTCTAGTTTGTGGCAGATACCCTTTAACCGTTTGGGGGGCAAATATCTCTTCTCTATTTACTATGTACTAACACATATACTACAATATAGTTGAATGCTTTACCTAGGGCCATGTTTTCTTCTCACTTGTTTATCCCATACGTAAAGCTATCATTACTTGGTTTTATCTTATAAGGTTGCTGAGGCTACAGTTTGGTAGCATCAAATTATGTCACCACATCCAGTGCATTTTACAAAAGATCATGAGTGATCTACTGAATTGAGCTTCTTTAACACATTGACTCACTCAAGCAGTAACCAATGAAAGACTAATTCATCAGTGGATGAGACTATCTCACAGCCCATTGCACGCACTCGATTACTCATTGCAGACTCAAATAAAACTTAGGTAATGAATTCAAGCAGGACTTGGTTTATTTCTTTTCCAAGAGTACAAGTATGCAGAGATCAAACTTGGCAATCCTTTTTCCAGAATTGTTCATCAACACGATTCTATTTGATTGGTTTGGTGTTAATTGAGATTAACATCAGGTAATTTTATCTATTCATGTCTCAATATATCGCTCTGCCTACCTAACCTCTTAGGCGCTCACCAGCCAGATATTGATTTATCTATAGGTGACTATGATTGAAACAAATGTCCAATTAAGATTTACCTTTAATATGCACATCTGGTGGACTCCAACATTTACTTTTCATAAGTAACTATTTTTAGGAAGTGTTTTACTAACAAATACAGCCACTGTTTGAACTGCAGTCTACGAATGACCACAAATTCCGTTTCATTTTATTCGACTTGTTTACATTTTGAAAGATAATAAATTTGAAGCATCCATTTTTTTTTTTTTTTACACGAAATAGAGAAAGATGATTGATTTTCTCAGAGTTTTGGATGTTTTTGATTCGGATCAGCTCTTAACCGATTAAGCTGCAGCATTAAGCATAATCTCCTGTGATGGTTGATGGTTAATGGCTGAGTCATTGGTTTTGTCTATAGCTCGAGTAACGGGCTCACGCAATGCTATAAAAGTGATTACAATCTAAAGCCTACCACACCTTATAGTCAAAAGATAATCAGTAATTACTAACTGTCCGGAAAGTCTCATCCCTAAAGCTTACTTATATTGGTGCGTTAAGTGCAAAATAACGATCAGATTTGACAAAAAATGTTACTCTCTTTCAATTTATATATATATATATATATATATATATATATATATATATATATGCATAAATATATATATGTGTATATATATACACACACACACACACACACATACATATAAATGTACATGAAAGTTTAAAGGACTAGATATATAACTATCAACAATAAGATTTCAGAAAAAATCTCACTTTTATATAGACAGCAGAATTATGATAATGAAAAGTGTATGTGTATTCAAAAATGATTATCAAAACATAAAAAGTTGAATGCGCACATGTTCTAGCTATGCTTTATCACACACACACACACACACACACACACACACACACACGTACACACAAATAGACACACTCACGAACCTATCCTTGCATTCATATGTATCCTAATTGTTGTTTATCATGACAAAAATATGACACGGAAATTGAATTCTTCAGATTTTCCAGATTCTACGCTATTTTCAAGGTTTCAGCCACTCCAGCGACCTGACACAATGCACGTGTTTATGAATGAATATTCAAAAATATTCAAATATATATATACATATATATATATATATATATATATATATATATATATATATATATATATATATATATATATATATATATATATATATATATATGATAATTAAGAACGATTTCATTATACGCGTATCGAAAGGATATGTGTGAAAGTGTGATTCCATTCAAATTCAAATGCATGTACATATTATGTTTGAGCAATCCATCTATCGGTCTCGGTACATCTCAAAGATCCAGCTGATGAATTGGGCTTCTTCTCTTCCATTCTCCTAATACAAGTGCTGGCATTTTATATGCAAATCCACTCCCTGCTGCTGCAAAGAAAAAACAAACAAACAAGAAAACATGTGTGACTATCTATTAGTTCCCATGTAGATTTTATATACATAAGTTCGCAGTCTCTTTATCATTCGCGAATGTATACACAGATAGTGCATTTATTGATTGGTTACATTTATACATGTATGCATTTCACCCCTCCCCATATATATATATATATATATATATATATATATATATATATATATATATATATATATATATATATATACATTAGAGATATTAATATATATATATGTATATATGTATTATAAGATTTGCTCTCTGACCCCGTAACTATTTCCTGTCCGCCGACAGCTGTCTGGCTAAACGTCATTCATTAATCCGTATTTGCCCATAGGCCAGTGAGAAATTGTATATAATTTTGTTCTTGTCTCTCTGTGCGACATATCCTCGGCGCCACATTGACTCCAGTTGATGTCCAAATGTAAAACTAGAAACAATAGGTGGCTGGAAGCCGATAAGCACACATATGCAAGCGTGTATATTGGCAGGTACGTAAGAATAATCACGCATACATACAGTGCCATAGCAAAAACATTGAACAGGAAACCGTTCCTCAGATCAACTGACCAACGTACAAATGCACACTTGAATAAAAACGTCCATTTTATAGAATAGGTTACACGCATACACACACACACACATACACACACACACACACACGTATAGACGAAATGATACATGAGAATGATTTTCTTGAACATGCAATTGTCATGAGGAATAAATAATTCACCTCGGTGCAGTGGATTTTACAAGATAAATATACTTATTGCAAGAAAATTCTAAAGAGACGTGTGCCCCTTAAAATTCTACGCTCGAAACTAGATCGTTTCACAGACTTGAATACAAATTTGTAATGTCGGCATTGAATTCACTTCGTACTGTCCAGTGATCAGGACTCTTGATTGATGTTTAGGTGGATACACTTAGATAATATCAGCCAAACCATGCATGCGTTATTGAGCAGTTCAATGACAGTAAGTGAATCTGTAATTAAAGCAGTTCATTTATTCAGGATTTTGTTAAACTTATCTATTAGCTCTTTTTCTTTTCTGTAAATAAACACAGAAATATGCCACCATTATTCATTGAAATTGATATGCTATTAACTTTGAAGCAACAGTATGAATTAAAACAATTCGAAGTCAGAGTAAGGATAGTTTACATCAACCTGTGTCTTTTAAAATTACACTTGTGTGTTAAAACGTATGGATATTTGTCGAGCACTCTGATATATGAGTAACAATACGTACAATCGTTTCGAGTCTCTTGGTATATTTTTCACTAATGTATACATATATATATATATATATATATATATATATATATATATATATATATATATATATATATATACATATATGTGTGTGTGTATGTGTGCACATATGTGCGTTTGTGCGTGCACACATATGAACGGAAGTACTTATCTCTCCCTTTTTTACATACAGAAATATACACAGGCTTGCGCATATACTAATTATATCACCTATTCGTCTCTGAAATTAGCTAGATGGTACGCACAGCGTAAGAATCGTTAGAAAATGCAAATGGAATATACAAGGAAAATGCTTATTACCAATTTCTCAGTACAAATTCAAAGTGTGATCGTTTCCTTTCTTCAAGAGAATTATTTAAAAAATTACAATGTTTATAGGATAATAGTGAACACTGACAGGGAGACGGCCCAGATGAAAATTTTGAAAAAAAAAAAAATCAGAAAAGTAATCTATGACCCTCCACGTTAATTTTCCCGCAAAGAACACTATTCATTACACTGATACACAAACGTTGATTTTTCCCAATTCTCAATTAGTTTCAATTTATATAAGGATCTAAAAGCAATGTGTAACTGATTAGGCCACTTAGTTATAGGTCTCTGTGCATGAATATTTTGCTTGACATTTAACGATAATTATGTGAATAAATTATTCTCTGGGATAGTTGTGAAGTGTACTGAAATCGGGCTTTTTGTGCGTTTGAGCACAGATCAAAAAGGTTTTACAACCAACTGTTTACGTGAGATTCATACGGACACCGGTAAAGTGATCCGAGTTGCCAAGATAAAACAATTCAAAACACCAGAATGTTTCTCTTATTTTAGTGAAGGTGCAAATACGCCACAAACGCAAAAAGGATTTGTACAGTTTATGGAGAATTTATTTTGAATGGTTGAACAAGTCAAAAGTGATTTGTTAAGTTTCGCGCTAGATATTTATCGCTGAAAGATACTTCACAGTTACATCGACCAGTAATGAAATGAAGGCATTACTTGGGAATAAGCAATGCCATTGGGTGGGTGACAGGGGCTAGTTGTGCACAGGGGTAGGTTGATTCAATTGTTCTACTTATTGTTTCCACCACTTGTTAGCCTCATTTTGACTAGAGAATCCCCTTTCGCTACTTAATTTACGTGTAATAAGCACGAAAGATGTCTACACGAGAAGCGTTCCTTCAACCAGGTCAGTAACTTTTTCATTTTGACAAATGAGTGCTTAGCTCATACTGTACTGTGCGGTTGATAATAGTGTAGTGTATGTTTACGAGGAGTGGTAACAAACAGTATCTATCTATCTATCTATCTATCTATCTATCTATCTATCTATCGATCTATCTATCTATCTATCTATATATATATATATATATATATATATATATATATTTATATATATATATATATATATATATATATATATATATATATATATATATATATATATATATATATATATATATATATATTTCAGGATAAGTTTCAGGAAGCGTCTTTCAGAACTTTTCCCTGGCATATAATGTAAAGGAAACAATGTTTGGAGCTAATTGGTACATTGTGAGTTGCACTGCTTGGTCCTCTGTAGTTGTATGCAATTGAGAGGGGGGGGGCAAAATAACTAAACCAACTTGAAACTAGTCGTTCATGTCGTCATTCTTTTCTTTTCGTTCTCCCCATCTTCCACATTATCAAAAATGTATTATCGAGATCCCCTCTCATATTATTCCACTTATCAGGTTGCCATTCAACGACTAAAATCGTACTTTTCAGTCAAATTCTTCTGTCTGGTTTCCTGATGTAAATGGTAAGATTATATTAACCACATTTGTAACTTACTCGCAAGCCAAACTTTCCAAATCAGAACCAACAATACCCACTAGTGAGATAGGTTGGTGCACCTTTTCCAGATGTTTAGATATGATAAACTTGACTAATTTTTTAGATTTAAAAGAACCATCCAAATAAAGTGTCTTTTTTAATGTAAGTTTTTTTCATATTATTATTTCAATTTCACTGGAAGTTACAACCATCATATGAAAAACGTGGAAAATAACCCCGTTGTCCCTTATATCCATACCCAAAATA
Source organism: Thysanoteuthis rhombus (assembly GCA_963457665.1). Classification (NCBI taxonomy): domain Eukaryota; kingdom Metazoa; phylum Mollusca; class Cephalopoda; order Oegopsida; family Thysanoteuthidae; genus Thysanoteuthis; species Thysanoteuthis major. Next base: position 45,635,647 of record OY735201.1, on the reverse strand, counting down.
TACGATCGCTGAGATTAATTTGCATTGTTTACTTCTATTCTCTACAACAACATGGTACACAACAGATCGTGAAGCAAGCAAACTGAACATCCTCTGAAATGTATTTTATATGCACGAGGTAATTCTGTGTATACGGTGAGATTGGAAGGGAGTTATGATTGATGATTGATTTAAGCAAGCATTGATCCAATTTAGACCAAGTGAAAGCAACAATGGACCATAAATATCCGTTCAGAATGAGTTCAAAGAAAGGACTTAATAATCTTTGGGTTAACACTAGATCATGTGTTTCTTTCTCTCAGACCTAACAGCTACGGCGGGGTGGATCTCTGGGGACGCAATATGTATGATGAACCCTGGAATATCTAAAAGATGATCTTTGAAGATCTTTCAAAAAATTCTAGGTGATGGGAGGATGAGTGGAATTGGATCCAGCATCGTCACAGATACACTAGAAAAAAAAGAAGTAATTGAAAGTTATTGTACAGTATTGTATAGTATTGTATAGGGTACAACGACTGGAAGGCCGTGTTGAAAATATGAACCGAAATTATGTGAAGAAAAAAAGATGAATGTTTTTATAAGTCTTACATTAATATTTGCTGCTTAGAATCCCCTTTCATGGCCTCTCTATAAAAACCATGAGGAACAATTACAATCAACACTGATTTTAATGCCGATGATAAAATGTAACAATAAATTAGTTTCTTTCAAAGATTTCAACGTGATTACCAAATCTATTTTAAATTGACTTTATAGATTATATCATTATTGAAAACACATCATGACATATGCCACAACAGAATTAACTAATTTTATAGAAAGTAAAACATGGCGATGGGTTTCGTTAGATATTTTTTAGCACCTGCGCGTAGTTTAATTTTCTACCGAATGCAATTACATCAAACGATGTCAAAATAATCATTGAATCTCCAGATAAAGAATTAATAGCAACAGTCATTTTTAATTGAGACGAGGAAAATATCATGTCAAGACCGAATTTCAAATTGGTTAACAGCGTTTGTAAGGAATGACCCGAAGAGAGAGCGGTTAAAAAGAAGTGAACAGTGTTCTTTTTTCAATTTGTCCATAGCGTGAAGATAAGAAGATATGACAGAGAAAGATGAATATTTTTTCCTTCCTCCATGTCACATCACACCATATCGTTTCAATTTTTGGGATCCATTCTCAGGATACAAACTTGAAGGTACCAGAAAGAAAAGAAAGAAAGAAAGAAAAGAAAGAAAAGAAGCAGATTAAACAGTGTTTATATTCATTCCATATATGTTTTTATAACCATTGTATTTGAGGGAAATCTTCGTTTCATTTTTTAAGCGATCATTATTTCTTTTTCGGGCGTTCTACCGGGATAAGCATAAAAAATCAATAGAAAACAAATAGCATTATTAGAGTTACAAATATTGATGAATGTTGTCAAAAATGTCCGTACAACAACGCTGTTTCTGAATAGAGTTCATTCCTTTTCTTCTAATTCTCACAGTTACTTTTCAGGTGCGTATTGTAAATGGCAAGCGTCCAGAATGTTGGGACGGGGGCCCCCATCAAGCATAGGGATGGAATGTCCTAAACACTTGAATGAGAACATTCTGACCCCAGTCTTTGACTATCGTGAATGATACAAGTAAGTAGTGATCTCAGGAAAGAAAAAAAAGCATTTTACATGATAAAAAAAATATATTCACGGATGATAGATATTGTGGCCGGTGATTATATGTCCTATCGCTTGGCTGTGTGTAAAAAGAAAAAGTCCTTGAAACAGCTGTTGGGGTATTTATAAAGGCAAATTAGAAAATTGTTCTAGTAATTAAAATAACGGATAAGAAGACGGCAAAGGACAGTATCAGAAATCAGTTATAAGCATTGTCCGCTTAAATTAATCTCTGCATATACAATGTCTTTCTATCATATATCTGCTTCCTGGAAATGAGAACTAGATAACATGAACGTTAGTATTGTCTGAGTGCGCAGCGAAAATGAATGATGGTATCAAATTCACCGAAACCTGAAACAGTACAATGTTGTTAATCATTTGATGAACGGCGCTCGATACATAATTGGTGAGTAATGATATTATATTTAAATGATTATGCATTAGCTTGATAGAAATAATTTCGACTTCGGGCGCTCAGATACCTGACGCTTTAATTGAAGAGAACAGATTCTTCGTATTAAATCACTGGATGTGAATTTTCAAAGGGGATAAAAAGAAAGGACGAAAATCTGGCCAATGCTTGAACATCACTGTATTGCAGTAAAACCTTTTTTTTATATACATTTGCGAATATTTTAATATATTTTGAAGGACATGGTGACCTAAAGTGCTAAATGTTTCCAGATGATATAACAATAGTAAAAGAAAAAGAAAATTGACTCTAGAGTGGACTAATGGCGTATGAAAACTACATCGTAAATTACACTTGTAATTATACTTGCATTTTCCTACTTTTTTAACAAATGTGTCATTTATATTAACCTACAGAGAAAACAGTTTAGCATACTTGAGTCAGCAACTAGAAAGTCTTAGCCTAGAAAGTAGGTTTTACTAATGTAGAATATACAAAGTTAAGGATGCCTTAGCCTCACAGGATATTCAAAGACTAAATATAATTATAACGTCAGTTGAATGAGTATGAAACGATAAATCGTCGGCACGGAACTGATGCAGCAATGGGATGACAAGATAGTGGAGGCAAAACTTTTTTTCTGTCAGATTGTGGGAAAAGCGGTTAGATTTCAGGGGTAGAACTTTTACATTTACACAATTTAGCGAATAAGGTCTTGTATGTGTTTGTTCATTTCGAAAGCATTTTTTTATCGAAGAAATATTGTTGTAAGCATTTTGATTTTTACCCAATTATGGGATAAGTGTGGTTCTTATTGAGAGATTGGTGGGAATGGATGGAGAATGCGTAGCGCGAAGATGTTTGCTTCCACGATGTTTTCTGTGGGCGGCGACATCACTGGAGATGTTGAAGAAGGAAGGGATAAGTATGGAAAGATCACGCGCTATGTATAAACGTTGAGGCTGAGATGAAACAAAGTAAAAAGGACACATACAAGTATTTGGACGGACGAATAAAACGTACATTTAATACAGGAACAGTAATGATAAATAATGAATGAAAATGAAATACATGTAAACATTAATACGATCGATCGTTTAAAGAGAAGTTAGAAGAGATAGTGAAAAGCGGATGCTTTGTTGCCATGATAGCACACTCGCTGGAGTCGAAGCGGAGTATCTGAACTGCTTTTGAATGCACAAGGCTTAGTGCGTACCAAGGAATGGTTATGGGGATCGGGTTCAGGGTGAATGCCAAACTGCCAAGTTGCGTGTGCAATTGGGAGTACATTCTCAGACGCTGGGGAACACACGACGGATAGACTATTGTGAGACAGAAAACACATAGAGTTTAATCCATGCCTGCTTCCTGTAGTAAGGAGAATTAGGAGAGATCATTGTAACTATCGAATAGTAAAAAGCATCGCCATTTCATCCATGAGAGTTACAGGTGTGTACGCGTTTGGAGCACGTGGTTAGGATACGGTTGAGTAGCTGAGTAAATGCACATATTTGAGATGCCTCAACATCGGTGATCCGTAATGAGCAAAGTTAGTACAAAGATTGGTCATGGAGGAAGAATGATTAAGTATGTTATACTACCCTACTAATGACACAGGCTACAGAAAAACAATTTCACATTATCTTATTAAGAAGGAAAACCGTTAAACGATAAACACTGAATTCATTCAATGTCCAATCGGCTTCTGCAGTCAAAACGTTATTTTAGATCGCATTTGATATTTTGAAAAATTAATTGAGTGAGTCATGAGAATATTTACTTATTATTTTGCCTTTCTTTGATCAATAATATGAAAGCAGGTGAAAATATAGTGATTTGAAATGGCGTACTTATAAATGTGAATTTTTATCTCACTTCACTTACGTCACGTATTATTTTGAAAGGTTTTTGGTTTTGTTATATGTCGTGTGATTGTTGTAATTATTCTATTAGCTATTTACCGTTTTTTGTTTTCAGTATAGTTTGGTAGTGAATGAGTTCCAGTTGTTGATAATTCTTTGAGAGAAAAGTTTGTCATGTTTTGCAGAGTTTTCTTCCTATACATTGTTGTTATTTCCATCTGTTTGTTGTAAAGAATATTAATGGAGGATATAAAAACATTAACATATTGACCCAAGCTAAAAGTGTTTTATCCGGAGATTTTCTATTCATATTGAAGTTTTAAAACGATAAGTAGTTTGTTTTGTGTCTTTATAATTTCTAACTGCTATCAAATCGATTAGGAGTGCTGAAATAGGCCAAATTTTTTGTGTCTTTGAAAAGTATAAGACAGTAAACACTCTTCCAGTATGATGTAGGAGGTCCAGATTGAAAATTATCAAGTGTCACACCTTCGCTCACTCGATGTTAAAAATGGTCCACAAATAATAAGAAGGAGAAAGTTATTGAACGAAAAACATTATTTGGATTATCCGCTGTAACCGTAATGAATATTAAATATCTATATAATAATGATAAATGAAGTGTTATAAATTTAAATAAATGATTCATATTTTGGAAATAATATTGATGAATAAAAGAAATGATTGACCATTGATAGTAGAGGAATATATATATATATATATATATATATATATATATATATATATATATATATATATATATATATATATATATATATGGTTTGGGCCACCTCTGTTAGGGAACACGGTGCTATAACCATTATGCTCTGTCTGCAGCAACCATTGTCTACAATATCTACTGAACAATGCAATCAAGAATGGTGACCCAATGTTCGTTTCTGTACTTTGGAAATATTTTCCCTTTGCTGTGAAGATTGTAACTAACATTTCAAATTTTAGTTTCTTACGGATATGATTAAGCTTGGGTATGGGTTGGACTTTCGCTACTTCATTAAATGCACGTTCAAGAATGAAACCCAGAAGGTTTGGCCTCTAGGCAGATGTATCAAAAGCTCCAGAGGGGGAAATCCGTCAGAACATATTTTGCAAACTACCCGAGTGTCGCTTGGGGTATGCAGCTGATTATTTTGCACCAAATCAAATTCCATGTCTTGCCAGAAGAATTTTGCTTGGCCACAAACTCCAATTCCATTCAATTCAACTCAATTCAACTTTTCGCTATGATCAACGTTGAACTTGAAAAATATTTGCTGAGTGTTGCAGTGTTGTTCAGATTTTGTCCTTTTTAATGTTCCGTATAAGTCTTTCCTTTCAAATATTTTTTAATTTCAGTGATGAATCCGAAACTGATATTAGATGGATACATTTTCCAACACATAAATTTTAATTTTTAGATGTTCAAATGAAAAATGTATTGTATGCAAAGCCCAGACACGAATATAAAAATCAAATTATTGTCTGAATTCTATCATGGAATTGATCAGAGTCCATCTCTTCTCCAAGTAGGTTGCAACAGGTTATACAGGGTTCAATTGTTTCAGTAACAGGAATTAACCCTTTATCACACAGATTGGCGATTGGACGCAGATCAATGGCTATTTTGAACGGTCTAGTTCTATCCTTAGGAATACATGAATTTTTTTTTTAAAAAGCTTACAAATCATGGCAACACCTGTTAATGTTATGATGCATAGAAATACGCTCCTTTTTTAGTTTGGCCAGACTTTCTAATTTGGACCTTGATGGGATTCCAGTGATTAGCTCCACCTGTCTCCCACTAATTCCTAGGTCAAGTTACCATTACAGACAAATTTCAAACGCCACAGTGCAGCCATTTCCGAGAGAAATACATGCAAGCAAACAGTTATCGGTCCACTAGTATTATATATATATAAACTACAAATTAGGTTTGTAATATCAGATAATGTAAAGCAATGTCTGATATGTGATGGATCTATTTCATAGAGTGATCGATACATTCAACTTAAAAATGACTTCAAATGTCAAGTTGGTTTACAGTAGAGCTGGAAATGAAATAAAAAGTAGAATTGCTGCACAAACACATTCGTGTTTCAGCCTTGTTTGGGCCTCTTCAGGTAATTATGTACGGTTTTTATTCCAGTTTGGAAAATTTGGGGGAATTTTTGAGTGTGCTGCTTGGTGGGTGGAGTTTTTCTTTTGTTTGTTTAATTTGTAGTATGTTTGTTTTGCTGGTAGTTATAAATTACAGGTCAAAGGGAATGGTCTGAGTGTTGGAGTTATCTGCAAGTGGATGCTTTGGGGTTGTAAGATTTACTACCCGTGCTAAGGTCTTTTATGACCATGGTGGACTGTATTATTCTTAATTTGCCAAGATAAGGGGAAGTACACAATGTTATTTAGATGATTCTTTGAGATGGCTACGTGGGTAAACTGTCTATATTACTTTTAAAGTACTAATGTATGGTTTATTGAGTTATATTTGTTAATAAAGATTTTGAGCGATGCCGGTATTTTTATGCTATTTCATTTTTCCTGTTTGATGAATGTGTTTTAGTTTTTCGGGGTTTTTTTTCTAGCAAAACTTACAAATTTATTATTTAGATAGATGTACCATGGTTTTTCCACACTTTGGCATTGATAGGTTTGCTTTATTATTTTTCATTTTACTATTGATTTATAATTCATTTCGCACATTTCCAGTAATATGTCGATAATGATGTATAATTTTTATATTTTTCGTTCGTAAAATATATATGCAGTTCGCTAATCTAAGTTTAAAGGGTGTTTAAGATATTCCTATATAATATTTCACTTCTAGGGGTTTCTCTTGGGTTGGTATTCTGGCTTGGCGTACAATATTATTTGATCTGAGACTCTTGATTTGTTGAAGGAAACGATTCTTATCGGTATAATTGCAGTCTTATTCATTTATGTTTATGGTTTCCTCATTAGTATTCTTTCTAATTACTTACTTGTTATGTTTTGTGATAAGTGTATTGAAATTTTCGGTATAACCCAAGCTGATTTTCAGTTTGTTTTTTGTTAAATATTCTACTGAGTGGGTTGCTTGGGGGAAGAGTTTTTTTCTATCAATTGAATGAATATTTCATGTTAGTTTTTACTCGTTGGTTAAATGGTGGTGTATACCAGATAATTTTTCTTTTTGTATTTGTGTTGTTGCTGCTATTTTTCTTGCTATTGGGTTTCACTTTTTTTGTCATAGTTGAGGTTTATTTCAGCGAAACCACTATTTTTTAGGGCTCTGGTATAGTCATTTTTAACTCTGTTAAATATCATTTCATTCGATGAGTTGTACATCAATCTAGTTTCTATAGATTTGGGGACCTTTTTAATGATTTTATTTGGATGGTTAGAACTAGTGTTGATGTACTTAATCACATAGATAGATAGATAGATAGATAGATAGATAGATAGATAACAGCTATTCAATCATTTGATAAGTATTATCAACGAACATTTAAATTTATGTTTTTTCAGTATCAATTAGTCAGGTATGTTAGCCATATTGAAAGAAAATTGTGCTAGAAAGCCCCCCACCCAATAGATCTCTGACCGTCAAAGAACTCTTGTATATCTCATGATGCACACTCAAATTGCCTTGAAAATGTGAAGAAACACTCTAAATAACGTGCTGAAAGTACTTTGAGTAATGTAAGTGAGAAATTAAACTCAGTGCCATTTTGAATCATCATAGTCCTTTGATATCCTGATATAGGATTGTCCTGATTAACTACATTTCGAGGTAATAAAGCGGAAATGATCAATCCAATATGGCTTAGAAACATATCAACAAGTTCCATATTTGTATAAGAGTGTTAATATGTATTTTGCAATACGGTAATGAGGGTATTAAAATTTGCCTATCAATGTTAACATGTTGACAAGAGGCTAAAAACATTGCAAACGGATATGAAACAAGAAGGTTCTAAGTGTTTTTGTTTTCAAACTCCTAAAAAAGAATTTGAATAACGTATCAACTTTGAAAAGTCTATTTTGTAAATGAAACTCCCACATCTATTACAGTACAACGTAGCTCAGGGAAGGTGAGGGAGGAAAAATGATTCTCTCCGAATAAGACTCTAGAACTAGGCATTAAATGCTGGCATATATAAATAAAGGTGTTAATTCTCTTTCACTCTGATATTTCTTACGACACTGGTTTTCCCAAACGTATTACTTCGGAGCCACTAATCACCTCTCGTCTATAAAGTATGTCTAAATTTCCTTGGTTTACTTCCCGGAACCCAAAATACTTGCTATGTGCTACTTAGTCGAACCAGTTGGTCTTGGGCAAAGAAGAGTCACAACAGTTTTATATGCTCCTGTTTCAGCATATTTTAAGAAATGGTGATAATATATTGCAATAAGCCTTCAGAAATATGTCTGCCAGCAACCTCGTTGTTTTTCTTTACAATGATCTTCATAAACACTCGAGCGACTGGTTCATTGCTCACTCAGTGAATCACTACCCAACACCGCCATCGAGTTAGCAGGTTGGGGTTTTGAAAGACAAGAGGATGAAGCTGAAGTAATCAAAATAGACTAGTTACCGCTTTCTTCCGAATTCCCTTCGGCTAATAATCTTCTACTTAAAACCGTACGGCCCAGCCGTTAGGTTGATAAATCTGTCGACTCCAATTAAGATGCTTGTGTGATTCGTTTTCTTACTTTCTTATAGTAATAGCTCAGAAGCTGTCCTAATAAATATGACTTGGTTTCGTTCTGAAAGCTGGCCAGCCTTTCTATTCCTGTGGTAGCCCGACTTGAAAACAATCATTGAATTAGTAAGACAGAAAGACGAAGAGGCTACCATCTACTTTGTTTGTGTTAGTCCAAGATAGGAACAGCAATATGAGTAAAGAGGCCCACGCAGTCGTCTGCGACTCCTGAGGGCTTTGGATTCGGCGCCTTCTTTGCACTGGTTTTGGTGCCCACAAGCATATTTTAAGAATACGTTTCGGTGAGGAGCATTGACTGGAATAACATGAAAAAATCAGGCTACAATAAGAATGTTTTGCACTGGATACATATTCAGTTTGCTCTGCGCATATTGCTAGACTGGCCTTACTTGAGAATGTATGATTCGTATTTTCTGAACTCTAATTTACAATATATGCCCTTAAAGCTCTTATGACTGCATTCTGCTTTGTGCTCCCTATCCAGTATTAACTTTAGAGTATAAGACTATGATTTATATGAAATATCCTTCAAATTTCCTATTAGAAAATGTAATTCCGATTTTTTTTATATAGACATTGGTATTTACTTATTCGAATAGATTCGTAGGCGTTCATTCTTATTACACTGAATAGTTGGGTTTTTTATTGAAAGAACTAATCTTGGCCAAATTCGGCATAAAACATGTTTTCAGTAAGATTGTATGGCTCCAATATCTTGTTCTGAATTCTTGCAATATCATATGATACCAGTTACCACTTATTACCGTTATTACTCAAACATCATCTAATTACCTGACACTCATGAGACATGTTGAATACAGTGACACATGAATTTTAAGCTGCGTCTTTGCAATTAATGGATGATACGGTAAATAATTAAACATTTCATCTCTGAAGCAGCAGCGACACTATAATTAAAAATGAATAAACTATAAGTTAAAGCTTTCACCGATATATATATATATATATATATATATATATATATATATATATATATATATTCCAAGATGTATATAATTAAGTATGTTTGTAAGTTTGGAATGTTAGTTGGCTTCATCCTTTTGCTAGGAGACAAATATCTAGCATTCGGCTATTTCCAAGCCCCTTTCTCTTTTCTCCCCAGGGCAACGTCTCAGTATAGTTATTTACTCTGCATTGTTATCTAGCCTGTAATTTTCTTTCCTTTTGTAGTCGATTTGCTTTGTTTTATTCTATCATCATCACCATTACCAGTAATGGTTATAATAATCATAATTGGAATGCTCTTGTATTTCTGGTTATTCTTCTCATTGTCTTTGTTGTTAAACTACCGCAGTTTTCCTCCGAGTCGAATTCTCTTATTATTTTTGCATCTCTATTTGATTCCCCTCCATCTTAATCACAGGCATCTTCCGGGACTGGGGGGCATTTATACCCCGAATCCATTGATCAAGTCTTCGCTCCAAAGGTGAAGGGGTTTGAAAGTTGCAAACTTATAGTCAATAAAGGATAATGGTGCAGTACAATTGTTTTATGTAACTACAACTTGATGTCACTGCATAAACAGATGGTGTTATTATTTGTCCATAACAGAGATGCTGCTAAGTTATATTACGAATAAATCCCTTTGCCTCCCTTGTGGAAATATATATTTTGCCCTCCCCTGGAAAAGTGACAGCGGACACCCATGATCTTGACCCTTCCACTATATCTATAATACGCAATAACCTTCTTTTTTTTAATCATTAACCTATAAGATTGTAGTTGTTAAGTATGATTACTTAAACAGTCACACATTTTACCAACGTTCGTTTATTAAACACATTTCATTTCTCACCATTTTTTTCACATACTTTTTACTTTTTGGTTATACCAACAAATGTCTTCTTTTTAACTTTTAATTATCGTCTGTCATCATCACTAGTAAATGGTTGTCATTGTGGCTGTCTCAGTATTGATGCAAATTAGGAAGTGGGCCAAAAGAATATATTCATTTTCTTTTTACCAAGGTAGTTGTTCATCATCTTCTATCCTCCCCCTCTTCTTCTTCTTCTTCTTCTTCTTCTTCTTCTTCTTCTTCTTCTTCTTATTATTATTATTATTATTATTATTATTATTATTATTATTATTATTATTATTATTATTACTTGGAATCTCACACCAGTTGCCTGGTGGTAACCGCTGGAGTTTGAGTGACAGCAAGTCTCCTCAAGTCCTCTCCTAGTACTCATAGGTCGCAGTAATACTGCGATTTACAGTTTCACGCCGGTTGCCCAGTGGTTATCGCTGAAGGCTGCGTGACAATAAGTCTCCTCAGGTCTTCAGCTAACGTTTCTTCTCTCCTTTGCCTATCATGCCAGTGCTACTATTTAAGTTTCCGCTTTCATTTCCCTTCCTCTATTGGGTCACTATTGACAGTTAGCGTTGCAGTCCTTATATTTCTAGCGCTTTCTTCAATTATTATTATTATTATTATTATTATTATTATTATTATTATTATTATTATTATTATTATTATTATTATTATTATTATTATTATTATTATTATTAAGACGATGGTGATGATTTTAGTACTGCACACATTCTCTTGAAGTACTCTTTCCTCACTTTTCCTTTCGTACTGACATGTTGATTTCCACTTCTTTCATTATTCCATATATAAGTGTATACCTCTTCTTGCTTTAGTTCTTTTATTATTGTTCCTACATCCAGTTCTTTTGAACTAGGCCTTAGAACACTTATCCTGGCTAAATTCCATTCCTAAGTCATCACTAAAATCGTTCATTGTCATCATTACCATATAATTTCAGGTCATCCAAGTGAAATAAGTGGCTGATGATCCATATACGTCTCACGTTGTATCCGTGAACAGTTCTGCTTAGCTCAATTGATAGAGGAATTAGTTGGATACAGAAAAGCATTCGGGAGAATTAATCCCCTTTGAATATGCCGCAGTTTATGCTGATATCCTTCGATGTTATGAACCCATTTGAAGGAGAGAGGAAGAGGTCAGAATTCCATAATAACATTCTGTTGCAAGAAGTTCACCAGCACTGGAGATAACTTGAAGAGATCTAAAGGTTTTATTATCCATGAGTGGAGAACACTATTGAACGCATTTTTTTTTTGTAGTTGATCCACGCAGGTTTCTGTTACTTGTGTTTACTGTGACGAGTTTCTAGGATCAGGCAGTTTATAAGGAGTTGATCCTTGTCGATAGCTCTTCTGTTCTATCGGGAATCCTTGTAAGCGTAAGCTCTCTCTGCGTGTCAATACTGATATTTGAGTTTTATAGGTCGCAGAGAGACATGTGCTGGGACAGTAATAGTTAATGGCACCTGTATCTTCTGTTTTAGAGTGGATGATACATAATAACTCCTTTTACAAGACAAACTAGTGTTGCTTTTTTTTCAGGTGAGTTCAGTATCTCATTACACTGCCTCACTATTTTATTATGGCAGCATGTAAGGGAGGAGAGCCAACAGTTGGATACCTGGTGATTTCCATTTGTGTGTGAATTATTATTATCATCATCATCATTATTATTATTATTATTATTATTATTATTATTATTATTATTATTATTATTTCTGCGTTCATTGATTTTTCAATAAGGACTGAGATTGAGTGACATCAAGACTCCTCAATACTCAATCACTCCAGCATTCTACTTGGTTTTTGTTTTTTTTTATTAAAAAAAAAGTCCTTTCCTGGATCATCAGTTTACTCAGCATTTTTGCAGTGCATCTTGGGACTGACACCAGTAATCCATCTTAGATTGGCACAGCAGCCACTTTTGGGTTCTGTAAACTTTCTGAAGTTTTCTAGTGAAGTGTAGGGACCTATGTAGTGTTTGATTTTATTTCGTTCCACCATATTGTCTGCAGCAGCAGCGAAATTTTGTAACTGAAACATTTTCTCCCATTTTTTTTTGGTATTTGTATTAGACGAAGTATTCAAAATCATTATTACTTAAAAATTTTCATGATCATCTATTTCCTTCGTCTTAATTTAGTCGTTGCTTTTTATCATTCATGTCTATTTATCTCCAAGAGTGGTCAAATAGCCTCGATATACTTTATTTTCCTCGATGTCCTTTATATCATTCAATGCTACTCACTGACTGAGGGAAATCGGCCCGAACAAAAAAATTGTTATAAAAAGCAACTAATAGGTTTTCTACTTATTTGCCATAATCGGATCGTGAAGTATTTTTCGATTTTTGATTCTTCAATGTGAAAATCAGTTTGAGGATACCGTTTAAACGGGCGAATAAAGCGTCTTTTTAGGCATAAAAAATTTCCCTGGTGAACCATTTTAATCCGTTTTGGCCCCATGAACTTCATACCCTGATGGATGCAGTGTTGCCTTTTCTGGAGAGTCGACTTATTCGGTGAATGTTGAACTAAACATGCATTAAACCTTAGTTTTGAGATCGACTTACGTCGGCATAGACGGTATATTATTGGCCTGTACGGTCAAATCGTAGTCTTTCGCAAATTTTCCATTGGATCACCCTTCCAGAATACTCATGTCTATTCTGCGACCTTCCTAAGCTCGTTTGGTGCATTCACCCATTCAGTGGTTGATTGTTTTGAGTCTGTCTCCGCATAGTCTGCGTTGGATAATCTTCCGTGTCCTATCTATTTTGAACTGTACATAATTGTTTTTTATGGTGTTGTTCTGGGTCGCCATTAACAGCTATTCAGTTTCTCTCCATGGATTTCCTTTCCCGACCATGTCATTTCTTCCGCAATCCTTTCAATTTGTCACCTGAAATATTTACACACTTTTTTTTGTACCCCAATTTATTGATTCTCATTTTCCGGTGTTTGTTTTTTTTTTCTCTTCTCTATTCGTCTTCCTATTAGTTTACAGCCACGTTTTGGCTATTGTAATGAATGTTTCCTTGCTCGGCCTTGTGCACTCTTCCCTTGAGTCAAGCAATCATCGATGCTGATGAGTCTTCTTCCTGTCACTTTTTTTTTTTTGCGTGGAGTCTGTCCGTACGACTGTCGCTACTGTATCGTGTCTATCTTTACGCATTTTCTGGTCCAGTTTCCCCACATACAGTAATTAGGTGCTTTACATTCTTATCTCATCCTTTGCAAAAGCAGCATTTATTGTTTTTTTCTGGCTTTTGTCATTCTTCACCGACGAAAACCCAGAGATTAAGTTGCGAGCATACGTCATCTTATAGCTGCCCTCAGAAGAAGACTTATACGACTCCGAAAGCAGCTGAAATGGTAGAAAAAATAAACAAAGAAACTTGCTGATCGAGTGGTCAACAACATGTCTTTACAGATGGACGATTACTGCTGCAACTTTGGCTCAGTGAAAAACAGTATTGGTATGAATGGCAGCCTGATTTACGATTACTCCCTTTTGCCTTATTATACTTGACGAAATATCAAGTCCAAGCCAAGTACACATGCTTGTTTAGTTTTACTTTTAGTTGATGCTTTACATATTTCTTTTTCAGTCACTGTAGTTGACAATGCTTCAACTAACAATGATAAAATTCAAGATAATGATATAACCTTGACAGTTTTCTAATTGTTTGGTTTCCTTCGTTTTTCATCACGTGTTTCGCTGGTGCAGAGGAATCTATGACCTGGCATGTCCTCTTTCTCCTATCAACGGCAATCAAATCTTGCTTGGATACGGTTGTCGGTCTGGATTTCCAAGTCCCATAGTATCTTATTCTGGTAATTTCCAATAACAGCCACTGATTTTTGCTGATGATATTTATTTAAAAAATTATCATCATCCTTATTTTGATGAAACCAACATATTCATTCTAAAATCTTTCTGTGGTTATACATAACTATTACATCACAATTTCATAAATAATGTCATTGAAAAAAGTGTATAAATAAAAGCTCTGACAGAAGCACTTTTTTTATATTAGGACTTTAGTGAAATCATTTCCCCTTTAACCGGAAAAAGTCTTTAAGTTTGGCCATGGAAGGGAACCTAATAAAATAGTATATAGATATTTTCATAGATAAAATTAACGCCTATGGCTTCCCATTCTCACTTTCTCTCTTTCTCATTATTGTTCTCTCTCTCTCCTTTTTTTCTCTCTCTGTCCTTTTTCTACTTTTCTTTTTGTCTTTTTCTATTTCATTCTTCCCTTTCCTCTTTCTTCCTTCCTTTCATTGATTGATGACGTAGGAATAGAATCTACCTCCCTTTTTTTCTTTTATCTCAATCCATCATTTCAAACTTTCCACTTTTTGGCCTTAACCAGAAGTCTGAAATTGCAAGTGTTGTTAGGTGAGGTTGTCAAAAGGAAACGTCTCTGATGAACGGATAAAGAACAAAAGATGTCTGGTTGGTCAATCAATGGAAACAGACAAGTGACCAACGTCGGTTAGCAAAAAAAAAAAAAAAAAAGGGGGTGATCAGTGAATACGTTACTTCGTTTGCTTTTTATTAGGCAATGATCAGTAGAAAAAAGTCCGAATTTAAAAAAAAACAAAAACAAGCTTTAATGCATCCAGACATGAACGAAGAGATCAATGTCGCAGCAACTTATTCTAGACATGATATAGAGTAAATGTTTTAATTCTAATTGTTGTGGCCTGTGCGCACGACACGTACATCGACAGACCCACTTAAAAACTGAAGAAATCTGTGATGACAGTTTTGGTGACAGTTTAGATTAACAGTTCCTAATAAAAGAAATTAAGATATGCAGTGGCAAAACGAATGTGTGTGTGTGTGTGCGTGAGAGAGAGAGAGAGAGGTTTGTATGAAACTAAGGTAAGGAAGCAACAATTATTAGTTTTACTGAAAGTTTATAAATCTATAGGGAATGTGATTCATTCATAATTACCAGTAAAAATGTTGTTTATTGCCACTGTAGAGCATTTTCACTTCACATTCCTACAACTGCCACTAAGCCTTCCAGCATTTTGTTATTGTTCACTTGTTAACAATGTAATTAGGATTTTAGTTTATTCGATGTAGCCAAGAGGTGCCCGGTCAAGAATGCAAATGAATGCTGGAAATTGTTCGACGATCATGTTGCAGGGTTCTTTTCTCATGCAGAGTATTCAGTGGCTTGACACGCGTGAGTTGTGGGCGAGATCCTGTGCCATGACGGCACCTGGGGAGCCGTCTCAGCTTACAGTCATAAAAAGTGTGAGATTTGGGGTTATAAATAGTGAGAGTTGAATTCTTTAGAGATCTGTCGATAAGGAAATAATAAACTTAGTTGTTTTTTTTTCTAGTTCACTGATGTTTGTTTTGACTTGTGATATGTTTTATTCTTCGTTTTCAAATATGTTATTGCATTTACTTGAAGGTCGAATTTTACATTCCAATGAAAGTTTGATTAGGCTCAGCTCAACACGACATACTTTGTGTAGCATATGATTAACGTACACGTAAATAAAATCGAATACACAACCATACATGTATATATATATATATATATATATATATATATATGTATGTGTGTGTGCATGTGTGTGCATGAAACGCGTTATGTTTTCGTTATATCTTGAGTGTTGAATCTAGTCAATGTTCTAGTAATATATTTCATGTCAATCAAGAGTTAAAAATTGAGATCAGCACACAATTCGGAGGTCTGCCCCTTCAAAGAGAAAAATTCGAAAGTCCCATGTCTATTCCCAAGGATTTCTTTCACGTATTGTCTATGGTTCTATTTCCCAGGCTCTAATCGAATACCAATTTCATCCCCATGGGAATAACATGCTTACAATAAGGATATTGTAACTTGAATGCTGTACAGGTAAATCACGTAACTTCGTATTCCTTTTAATGGTCCTTATTCATTGGCAAACATAGTTCTTTTTTTTATCTTGGTTTACTCCATGCTATGACCTATTCTCTGAACATCTAATCAATGCAGAGAGAAATAATTGTTTCTAACATTACGAAATTCAAGGCTGAATAATTTTATGTGCTTTTGAGGTCTGCCACTGAAAACGTGTCTAGAGACAAAAGAACTACAATTGAGTGATAAAAATCAAGAAAAGAGAGGGAGGGAGAGAGCAAGTTACTGAAAACTGGGTTATTATAATATTAATAATAAAAATAATAATAATAATAATAATAATGATGATGATGATGATGATGATGATGATAATAATAATGATAATAATGATAATAGTAATATCTGCCCAATCATCTCCTTGTTATTAATACAGTAAACATCAACAAATGCATTGAAAAGTATTAAAGGACGAACTCTTACGAAGAACACTCAAGTACAACTTCTTTGCTTAGCTTTCATTACATCAATACATTATATTGTTTTCATATTATGCAGTTTCCTTCATCTCACATATTTAGCTCTAGGAAAGAAAAAAATCTTGTACGAAACGACAAATGTAAGACTATGGGCGTTCGGACAAGAATAGGGGATAACACCATGTCCCCATTCAGGCAAAAAATGTAAAATTTCGGGTCAGATCTATGAGGTTCGAGCAAATCAAGCCCCACGGCCCCTTAACCAATGAAGTCCCATACGATAAGACATAGGTCATCTAACGAAGATTGAACTCGAAAAAATCAGAAATGTTCTGTAAAACTAGATTGATTACTACATAGTGAGGCATCCGAAGCAGATCTACGTATCACGCAAACTACATAATCTGATTTCATACGGTACAAATCAGAGATGCAATATAATATAATTCAATATCCGATGTATGATGGGGCTATTTCAATACATTCAACGTTAAATGTCAAGTTGGTTTAGAGTACAGCTTATAATATATTGGAATGAGGATTTGCTACACAAACACGTTTATGTTTCTGTCCTATTTGGGCATCTTCAGGCAAAAGGTTCAGTTTGTTTTAAATTCCTGTTTGGGGTATTTGGGGTGTGTGTCTATTATTCTAGGTGTCTTTCTTTTATTTCATTTGTAGGGTATGTATGTCTGCTGGTGGTTATAGATTACAAACCAGGCGGTATGGTGTGAGTGTTTACATTATCAGCAAGTGGTTGTTTTCATCGGTATCTTTTTTGGTATGTAATATCTATGGGAGTGTTTTATTTTTACCTAAATTTCTTGAATTTATTTATGTATCTTTAATTTTTTATCGCTCAATTCCCAATCACACCTCGACAGTGATGTACTATTTTCACATTTTTCATTAGTAATGGATGACTTAATTAGTTTGAAGGGTGTTTTCGATATTCCTATATAATATTTCACTTCTAGGGGTTTCTCTAGGGTTGATATTTTTGCTTATGATATCCAATTTGAGACATTTGTTTTACAATGGGCATGTATTTCTGTTTTTGCAATTGCAATCTAGTTTATATATGTTTTCTTAATTCGTATTAATTCTAATTCTCTATTGTTGCTTTCTGATGAGTGTTTCACAATTTTCGGTACAATCGAAGCTGATTTTCAGTTTGTTCTTGCGAAATATTTTACTCAGTGCATGCTTGCAGTTCAGTACTTTTCTATTAATTGGATAAATATTTATTTCCGAAGTTAGTTTTTACTTGTAGGTTGAATGGTGGTGTATATAGTACATCACTGTGGAGATATTATTGGAGACTGAACGATAACAATTTTAAACCAACTGTAAAATGGAAAATATTTTAACAAATACACATATGCGATAATATTGAAACTCCATGCCATTTATGCTGAAATGGAAAATTTGAAATCCTTAGTTTTGCAAACAAAAAACATGAAATAGAATTATCAAAAAGAAAAAATGAAACAGCATTAAAATGCTGGCACCACTCAAAAATTATATCAACAAACATAACTCAATAACCCACTTATAGATATACCAAAAATAACAACCATAGATATCTCATTCACAAAGCCACTCCAAAGAAGAATCCAGTCAACATAATTATTTTAGACATGAGGAAGTGTACCAAACCCAATATAATCAAACAACCCACTAGGGTCATATAAAAGGGATCCTAGCGTGAGGAAATAAATTAAGAAATTTAGGTAAGAATAAAACACATGAAACACTCTCAGAGAAAATACATACCAAAAACATACTGATAAAAACAACCACTTACTGATATTGTAAACACTCACACCATACCCCTGGCTTGTAATTGATAACCACCAGCAGATATTCACATCCTGCAAATGAAATTAAAAAAAGAACACACCACCTAGAATTATAGACACACACCCAAAAAATGTACCAAAAAGGAATTTAAAACATACCGAATCTTTCGCCTTCAAAGGTCCAACCAAAGTAGAAGCATAAACACGTTTGAGTAGCAAATACTCATTCCATTATATACGTATATATTTATGTGTGTGTGTGTGTGTTAATCTGAATGTATGTATTTGCATGAGGACCCATTTCTGTTTACTTTAATTATGTGTGTGGGCACCTAAATACCCTTTTGTTCGGAATTTCTTAGATGAGAGATTATCATTATTATTCGCTGGACTTTTCGGACACGTCCGAAAAATTAGGTAATTGATAATGATTGTTTTTAAATTATGTTAGCCTACTTTCTGTACCCATGTGTGTGTCCTTGTCTACATAGGTGTTACGCTATTCCGCCTATCTATCAACATTTATTTATTTTTCAACTCCTATTACTGACAACTTGAGGTTTTGTTGGCAAATGCTTGTCCACATAATGGCGGTTTTTTGTAATCTATCCGCAGGGGCGATACATGCATGGATGGCATTCATGATTCTGTCCTGGTTTATCCCCATACACTTACCTATCTGTCTACGTTTAATATAAACCTATAGTGGCTTCTGGCTACACCGAGTGCTTGACAGTTTGGGTTTTTCATCAGTTAAACATCAAGTAATTCTGAACGTTAGCAATGAAAAATAATCATTGTCAGGTGCGATTGTAGACGTTCACACGTTCCTCAGTGAATAGTTATTGTCTATGTCTTTAAAAAAAGGTTCATTATCATTTTAAATTTTATTTAGAAAATTGGAGTTTTTACTTTCAAATGCCGTCATTAGAACGTCTAAGTCAAGCGTATAATCTGTAAGAAAAGAAAAATGCTAAAAAGATGCATCGGCCGAAACGTTGAAGCCTATACATCAATTTAACCAAGGAGTTCAATATTCCGAACAAAAATTCTGAGCGTAAAAAATTATGTATCGTACCCTAAGACACGCACACAGCCATGTGAGTGCGTACGCATACACATACACATACATGCAACCATACACGTAAACATTAATATACAGTTTAATGTAAAATCATACTCACATTTATATCCTACTAGGTTCAAATATGGTGTACACATTTTGAGTGTGTGCAACCAAACCTTGGATTCTGTGTGAGCCTAGATGTTTTTATCGCAAAATGAACTTCATACACACATACATAAATACACTTGTATAGACATACGTAGGCACGTACATACATACATACATACATACATACATACATACATACATATATAAGCACAGATAGTTAAAGATGAATGAAAAAGTAGATATATGAAAAACACTAATATACGAACGCATTCATTAACTTTTCTAAAGAGTATGTATAAATACGTATATTGCTTAGTATGTATGGATACGAATTTATCTTAGTACACCGACGCACAAATACATGTATATACATATATTTATATTCACCTTTTTATACTATGTCACACTGACACACGCACACTCGGATATACATGATGATAAGTATGGCTATCTTTTTAGTGTAAACTTGCCCCTCACTTGGTTTTATGGCTGATATCAAGTATTTCACGCATTTTCTCTCACTAACTTTATTTCTTCAACCAATCATGGACAAAAACACCCTTATCTACCTGGCTACATTTATCTACACACAGACATACACACACACAAAGATTCACGCATACATACATGTATATATGTATATAATGAGTACACTTTTTTTTACTTACAAACTTTCTTACTTACCAAATAATATAAACATTGTGACTATCAGGCTGCAGTAAACATATCAAAGATTAGGTTTTGCCCTCCAATTGCAGCGTGTCTTTCGACGGCTACTATCAGCAAAGATTGTGTGAATTATTTACTATTTAATTTTTCGTCATTTTTACCCTCTTTTTTTATTTATCCAAATCTTGAACAATGCCTCAACTATTAACGCTTATCCAGTTCTTTTTTTGCTTTTTCTTGTTATTGTTAGTGTCATTGCCTTTCCTCTCCCACCCACTTCTTCTTCTTCTTCTTCTTCTTCTTCTTCTTCTTCTTCTTCTTCTTCTTCTACAAATTTTCCTTCTCCTTGTTTTCCCCTTTTCCAGCGAATGTAGCAAATTATCACAGAGGAAGAGCAAGAACTGGCACGGCTGGGTAGTAACATTCATTCACTTGTAACTATGCAAACGGCTTTGTTTTGTTAACGATAGGAAGAGATCAACATGAAACCGAGAGAGGAATAGGAGGAAGAATACCGTACAAGTCATTGAGCAACAAAAATGGAGTTGGGCAGGGCATGGAACATAACGATACGAAGGGACGACAGAGCAGAGCAAAAGACTGGACGTTTAGTTCTAGTGCGACAGTAAACGGGATAGGAGGAGACCAAACACCAGATGAAAAGACGAGACACGCATCCCACACACACATGAGCGTGCACACTCACTTGTATGCACACACACACATACACACACACTCCTGGAAATAAGATATGATCAAGCCATTTTCAATCAATTTTTCGTAATTTTCCGTAATTTTGTCCGCTCGGATAGTGAAATACCTCACACGCACAGGACTCGATTCCCCGAAAGAGCAGAAAGTGTATGAAACCCTTCATTGGGACAATTTTCCCCCTGAATTCAGCGGCTAATTGAGCACACTCTAAACTGTTGGACTTGCATCTTGCCAAGGAGGTGATCATGAAGCCACATAGGAATAGAGTCCTGGTCTTGAGACCTACATGAGCTGCTAAGCTGAGATATGCTGCATAAAACCGTTTTACTTCTTTGGGGGTTGTCTCTTGGAGAGACAGGACGCTTTACATTAACCCTTTCCTTTGGTTCTCTTCTATCCTATCATTCTCATCGTGAAAATTATTGATGTTTTGTAACATGTATATGAACACGAAACGCATATTTACACATAATAGAATATTTGTATCCATCGCGCTGATCTCAAGCCTGTTTGCTTTTGTCGGTCTCTTTGTACATATATATATATATATATATATATATATATATATATATATATCATAAAGTACTAAAGTTCGTGTGTTCGTGTGTGTACTCAATGACATCGAGAACTACGCCTCACTGAACAGAAACAAAGGCATGTACGAAATCAGCAGGTTTAAAATTAATACAACACATTTTTTAGTCAAATTTTTCAGAGAAAATGCCAATTTCTTTGGGGTCTGTTTTGGCACTCTCTGAAAAAAGTCTTTCTCCTTTCTTCTTCTTCCATACAGGATTTTCTCAAAGTTTATTTGAGTTAGATCTATCAAACTCTCTCTATATCAATCCAGCATCGTTCGTTTTTTCTTCCATTCTCATTTGAACGTATGCTCATGTAACGTTATGGATTTTTGTTTAATTCTCTTCAGAAACTTATTTGTGGGCTTCCTTTAATATGGTAGCCCATTACCTGGGACTCATGGAAAATGTTATCGGCGGATCAAGTTCAATCTCCAATAGAGAAAGTGTTTTTTTTTTCAGGCTTTTAAACTATTTTACCTTCGAACTTCCTGGAAATTAGTCAGTCCAGGTGTTTGATGGCGATTTCAATTTACCAAGTGATCATACTACTAATCTTGACCCACAATTTCCACTCATCTTAAGAGAACAGCAATCATGAATTTCACAAAGTCTCAGTGCTAATCGTAATTTTGGCAGTATCTGCAGGTCTCAAATTACCAACAGAACTTCATGTTCATACCAAATTTGCCCCCAAATAATCAGTCAGTCTCATCGCAGTCTACACTTGCCCACAATGAAGAAAGTATGTCAATTTTTTTTTTTTTTTGTAATTCCATCCAGGATATTACATCCATAATATTACATTATAAGCAAAAGTTTATTATTTTATTTGAGCCTACACATTGACGGTGATGGGATGCATTTTAAAATTTTCTCTTTGGTTATTAATTCATGTGCTTCAAGGTCATGATTGTTCAATCATTCGGTGGTTAAAAGTACAAAAACGTAACTTGAAGGCCAAGTTCAAACTCCAACGGAGAAAACATTTTTCTTTTTTTTTTACCTCCAAATGTACGAGCATTCAAATTATTTGACCTTCAAACCTTTGGGAAACTTTCAGATTTTGGGATGGATTCTGTTTATATTGTAGATATAATGCAAAGCTGTACGCATGTCATCGGAAAACCGAGAATGCAAATTTCTCTAAGTCTCTGTGCTGAAGCAATTTTGACAGTACCTATCAATATCATTAAGTACACACCTTTAAGTCGAATATTGAAATATGAGATACGTCAATTTACATGTGGTATGCGTTCGCACAATCAGAAAATAGGTATATAGGAAAAAATGTTTTCCTTATGAATTTTTTTTCATCAAGGACCTTCTAAAAATATCTATATTTCTAGGAATTTAATCGAAATGATGTTGTACATAAATAATGATTATGTACACAAAATATCTATAAATAAATAATCAATTTTTAGACAACAGCTACAATTGAAAAAAAAAAAACAGAACATATTTTTGCATACTGAATAATACCATAAATAGAACAAGCTCATCATTTCACGTAATAGGAGCGACAGCTGCTCGGCAACATGAGAAATAAAAAAAAACTAATAACAAAGCGTGAAATTTTCGAATTGTCAAAAGAACGAAATGCTGTAAAAGAAACAATACGAAAATAGTTCACCCAAATGATAAGTACAATGAAAGATGAAACAGTTTTGTTTTGTTGTTTTGAGAATATATATATATATATATATATATATATATATATATATATATATATATATATATATATATATACGGTGAATGTCAACATTCCGTGCCTAATGCCCTTTTCTGCAACAAGCAATATCGGCTGTGGTGTTATATATATATATATATATATATATATATATATATATATATATATATATATAACCACACCAAATATTCGTAGGTTTCTTGTGGACAATGCAAGAATTTTATGTAATACTAACTACAAGGAGAAACTTCAAATAATGGAAGCTCTTCTGGTTAAAGCAAATCAACCTATCATCAGTTTTGACATCGTCATAGGGATTTTTAAAAGCATGTAGCATCCACGCGTGCAGATGACATGGTAAGTATGTTGCGTTGGATATCTATATCTGTGGAGAGGAGATGATGTTGATCCGACAGAATGTTGTGAAAAATTTAACAGAGTGGAAAAGGAAAGACACTGCTTCATCATCATCATCATCATCATCATCAGATTTTTAACGTCCGTCGTTAGTTTTAGACCTTCCCCTGGATCCGCCAAATTTCTTTATCATTGGCGTTGCAGAGCCAGTATTTTCTGAATTTGTTTAGGTTATCTCTCCATCTTGTATTTTGTCAGCCTCGGTTTCTCGTGTAGTCTCTGGAGATCCATGTTGCGAGTCGTGATGTCCATCAGTTGTCTTTCATTCTCACAACATGACCAGCCCATTGCCATTTGAGTTTTTTGATAAATTCTATGATGTATCGTATACCGTTTTCTTCTTGATATATTGTGCCGTCTTGTGAACTTTCCAATTGAGGTTGAGCATAATTTTCTCGTGCGCACGTTGCATGCTTCTCAGTTTATGAGTCTGTCTCTTGGTTAGGTTTCATATTAGGCTCCATAAATGACTATCGAGAGGATGAATTGGTTGTATATTCTTTTTAAGATAAATGGGATCATCTTGTTACTAAAGGTTCAGCTTGCCCCGTTGAAGGCTTGTCATCCTAGGGTGATTTTCTGCTTGATTCCTTTTTTTTTTTTTATTGTGTGTGTGGGTTTCATAGAGATTCGTTCTCCCAAGTTTATGTAGTGGTCCACTTTACCCAGATTTGCATCTTCAATTTTTGTCCTTATTCTCGATATGATTGTTCTCATGACTTTCTCAAAGGTCTATTTGAAAAAAAAAATTTGCTTACGTACGTTTCATCCGTCAAGTCGATCCTCCTCATACTTACTACATCATCAGGTCCTTCTCATTTCTCTCCCCCAAACCACTATATCTACTTAAAACGATATCGACTTCTTCAGACAGCTGCTTTACATATACCAGAAACCCTATTCTCTCTAATATGCAGTAATAAAACCTCACTTTCCTCCACAGTTTCTCCGCCCCAATTACCATCTGGGCGATTCTGTTGTTTTCGCCATCTTTTCCAAACAGACTTTCGATTTCAATGATCTGGGGTAGCCCAGTAAAACGGATGAAACGCACGTAACCAATTGCACAAATTTCAGATGTACTAAGAAGTACCATGCCCTTTTCTTTTCCTGTATTCCACAATGCACACATATAATACAGCACACACATACATACACACACACACACACACACATATATATATGGGGGCATGTATGTACTGCGGTAACCTCATCATACGCTACCATATATATTGGAAATCTGTGGAGAAGTACATATACACTGGAATTAAAGACAACAGTTTCTTCTATGATAGATCTGCAGACGATACATTCTCTATTTATACAGCAGTCAAAAGAAATCTCATTCTTCCTGAACTTAATTATGAAACACATCTCTAAATTTCATCATAAAAAATTAACACAATCAATTTCTAAACGTCGGTATATGCAACAATGAAAACTGACAACTACAAGTAATACACGACACTAAATTCATTGACGCCCATGATTATCTCCACTTTGAATCCTCCCACTCTAACTCCCTAACACTTAGACTAAGAAGGATCTGTCCCACTGTTGAAAAATTTAATACACATAAAGACAAACTCAAACAACAATTTATGGATGGGGGACATAATGAAAAAAAAAGCAGGTGTACAAAGGAGAATGAGTCCTAACAATACCCTTCAACAAACAACAAAAATAAAAATAATCAAATCCCCAGTATAACATCATTTAGTTGCTGTCTTTCCCTACCATCTCAAAAATTAGGGAACCGTTAAGACATTTAAAAACTAACTTTAAAATATATCTAAAGAAATCATACACAGCAATACCAAACAAAACGACAAAGGAAAAACTGTAAAATTTGGTCATTCATGCAAAGTAATATATGCTGCGAACACCGTAATTCTACGAATTTTCCCACCAGTTCAATAGCCAGGAGAGCCTACTAAATATACCACGAATCTGATTGCAAAAGAAAATACTGATCTACCTTTTGAATGCACAAGTTGTCCTGAACAATACATTTGAAAATCAGAATGGCCTTTTCACTATAGATTAAATTATAGGTACAGAATAAAATCAATAGACCACATCAGACTGTTACCTGTAGAAAAGCACATCAAATTAGCGAACCATGCTTTCACCACAGACACTAAATTTACAATAGGAGAGATAAAAACTTGACTATTATCACCATACCGACTCTCGAAACGTTTGAGGAAAGATGGATTTCTATACTAAAAATATCTCCGAACCAATCGTATAGCAGACAGAACCATCCTCAAAACATTATATTATGCTCCTCATAAAATATTTACAACAATAACCAGCATATTACATACACATAGATATACACTTTATACATAGATTATCCAAGCTATAACGCCTTAGCAGCTCATTCAAACTCCATAACAATACTTTTATAACTTTAATATAAACATGAAACATCAACGATTACATTCAATGTAAATACTATGGTATAAAGTATTCAATGTTAGACCAACCAGCTCGAATTCTTATATGAATTTATCAAATAATCATCGAATATAACACCTATACACATCGTACATACTACAACTACTGCAGCTACAAACATTCTATGTACAGAATTTTACCAAAAGGAAGGTTGACGATTTCTATTACTGCATTCGTGGTCATTCAAGAAAAAAAAATCATCGCTATTCAATGAGTGCAACATTACGACAGTTTTTTTTAAAACCGAGGTAAATAGAAGTTCAGTATTTGACGGAGAAACCTTTATTTGAAAGAAGAGTATTTTCATCTTTTCTTTTCAGATGCTTTTAATTCATTATATCTTCAAACCTTCTGGAAATTTGTTAGATCTAAGAAAGGACATATTTAAAAGTTTTTAAGAGGGGGATTCTATTGCTCTAATGCTATGCTATAATACACGCTAATTTTCCATTCGTTATAAATGACCATGGATGCAATATTTTTTCCTCTTAGTGCTTATGCCAGTTTGGCAATGTTTATTTAAGGGATCCAACCTTAATCTAGAAAGAAACATGTTTTCCTTTTAGCAAAAAACCTAATTCAACCTCTAACCCCAACCGAAACCTAAACCCAGACGCAACAATAAAACATTGTCATATTTTGAATCCGATTGCGCGCTTTGACATGAGCGCTACTAACGCCCGAAGTGATCAAATAAATTCTCAGTTATCAAATTCTCAGGTATGCTCGGGATAGCACACGAACCTGAGTAAGTCCACCTGGATGTGTCTGTTGGCTAAACTGATGGGGGCGAGTAAGCACACTTCCCCCTTTCTTGATTTTATGAAATCTCTATAAAATATCATTTGCTTTTTTCTAAGTGGTTAAACTTTCAGTTTCCTTCCCAGGCAATGCCGGCTACCCCAATTATATATATATATATATACATATATATATATATATATATATATATATATATATATATATATATATAGAGAGAGAGAGAGAGAGAGAGAGAGAGAGAGAGAGAGGGGAGGGAGGTATGGGTGTTTGTGTCTTTTATATGTATATTATATGAACTCCACAATGGTACTCACTTTATCGTTGTCATAATCATCAGTACAATATATCACCAATATACACAAGATCTTTATAATTAACTTATTCTTTATATTTACTCTGTAGATCACAACCAATTATCCAATCATAAGTCATCTCCACCAATAATAATTCATTATCAATATCGTAACTGCTACAACTAAACTGAATGTTTTTATAGTTGTCATTACCAGAAAAGGTGTTAGTCAGTCATCATCGTAAATTCAATTACAATTTTAAGAAATATTAATTACAAGGTCGTATATAAGACTAACGCTCACATATAAATGTTTCGAACTTGCCAATAAATATCAGATATTATTTTGTTTATATATATATATATATATATATATATATATATATATATATATATATATATATATATATATGTGTGTGTGTGTGTGTGCGTGTGTGTGCGCGTGTGTGTGTGTGCATCTGTTTGAATAGTATGCCCTTTGTATCTAACCGAATAAAAACGGAAAATTGTGCCAATACTACTAATGCTTCCTATTCTTGATAATAATAAAGAAAGTTAACGATATTGTCCACACTCTATAGAATGTAGTGACAAAACAATCCCTTGTGAGTTCCCTTTGTATCAGCAGTATATCTTATAAGTGAGGAACTGGCCTGTAAGCTTTTCAGCGCTTACATCCAGGAAGAAGACAGGATGCGTTGGCTACGAATTACAGAACAATGATGGCCTTATTAGACAAGATTAGACGTGTGCTTCTATAATCCACAATGTTTTGTTAGATAAATACAAGTCTAAACAAACATATGGCTTGACGGTACTTAACTTTGCAGATGAAATATTATCTATATTTTCCGGTATATACTTTCATTTCTATCATTTCTTAGCGACTTTTGTACTAACTCATTTTTTCTGTGATCATCAAATGTCTGCAATTCTCAGAGACATGATATTTACTTATGAAGTTGGCTTTTGCACAAGAGCTAAACAGAGAAGGAATAAGAACTTAAACCCAGTTCAATGTTTCTCTTTTACACCGATTGGAGATACATAATGAACTTCTTAACCACTAAGATGCATGTTTAAGTGATATGAAGAATCTTTCATATATTTTGCTATCAGCATTTACGTTGGAAAGGTTTAACAATATTTGTATGCTGACTTTAAAGCAGTATATAAACATACGTAGTGGTCTAACGCTTGCAACCTCGTCCTTAAAAGGAAGTCAAAACGACCCTTTTTATCTCTCTCGTAACAAATTTATAACATTACATTGTTCAAATCCTTGTCTGAAGCTCAATCACAAACCTAAAATAGCTGGTCAAAGGATGTTCACTTTGAAAAATAAAATCCATGATTAATTTACTAGTGTATGAAATCATAAAATTGCTAAAAGAACATGATCATGGCATTCCAAGTGGATGATCACCTAAGAATCATTCCAAACATTGCACATATTAGTAATATATCAGTTGACCTCGGCGTGATGAATTGACTGCTGAGATATTTTCCATAAAAAATTATAGAACGATTTGATATTATTGTTATCATGACTAGGTTGTAGGCGTTAGACCACTGCATATATATATATATATATTGTGTCATCCACAGACATGTATTACATCTCTTCAATGTGGCTATAGACTTTCCATTATTCTATCCAGTACCACAAGGTAAGACTGAAACCTTCGCTGGAGGCCGATATCCTACCTCTGAGCTACGGAACTGGACGGTCAGTGAGGCTAAATTTGAGTGATATCACTATTTACGCATAGATTCCACATCCATCAGAGTGCTCTATTCCTATGCAAGAGAATTGCATATATATATATATATATATATATATATATGGGGATGTTCATGAAAGAGAAAAACCAAAACCAAAAAATTTTTTTACAAAAAAACAGAGATACGTTTTGAACAATGATGTACCTAGCGAGTGTATTGTCGTAGAGCTGTTAACTGTTAAAGATGATGTGTAGAAACGGAAGAGATAGAATTGTGGTCAAACAGCAGTAGAAGCACATTGAAAGATGTTTAAAATAAAACACTATTATTCAAGAAATGAAATGAAAAGCATGAAAGAAGAAAAAAAAATGACATCGTACCGAAAACGTGATGATGAGAGAGAAACTGTACGAGAAAATTCTGGAATGAATGCTTGTTTTTACAGCGGGAACAACTACAGAAAATCAATTTCTTTTCGCGTATTACAGAAAAATATTCTCCGGCTACAAGATAAGAAATTTCGCAAACTTTGTACCTAATATAGAATTCGTATACATAAATATTACCAAACATCAATTTGATCAGAGTAAAACACCTTTGAACCCTTCATCAGAGAGGACAAAAGGCCAGGTTATTTTAAGTAATATTAATTTTCAAAGTTAATACAGTCCTTGTTATTTCTTTTTTATGTTGTATTTCCAATAGCTTTTGTAGCGCCCCGATTTTTACCACTTCATTCTTCACTTTTTTTTTTCTCATTGCAATTGCCACTGTCACTCAGCTCAGGAGCACCACAAATCACGCTTATACACATCTCATTTCCTTTAAAATTAAACGAGTTTCATTTCGATTAGTGTCTAGACTTACCGAGTCAGAATACCTGGTCGCCACAAGCGAATTAGTGATAAACAAGCAAATAACAAGAATACGGATTGGTCAATGTCAAATCGTAACGTAATAAAGTGACCCCTAGTGTCAGAAGAAATCATAGCCCTAGCAACCCGGAGGCACGTCCAGGTTTGTTTAACATTTCATGTCGGTCCCCTTTTTCACTGAATCTACTTGATCAGAACTATGACCCGCCAACAAGAATTCAATTAGATGTGAGTTTCACGGGAGCCAAATTCGTAGCTGGCCTCAGAGAGTAATTTAATAAAAATGGATCTCTTCCCAGTGTCATACTATCATTTCTTTACACCCTCCTTATAATCCCTTTACACACTCTCTCTCTCACTCTCTCTCTCTCTCTCTCTCTCTCCTTCTCTATCCTATCCTTTTGTAAATCTTCATGCATTCATCTTATTCCTTCCAATCTTTAGTTCATTCTACCTGTCCAATTCTTTCCCTATTTATCATTCACTTCTCTTTCGAGTTCTATTGTTTCTTTGCATATTAATTTTGTATGCGCTTCCTCTATCTATTCTCCCTGTATAATCATTGTGATGAAAGACTATACAGTTTTCAACCTATAAAGAGTCAAGATGAACGGACAATGCATTGCTATGACAATTTCTCCTTGTCGACATTTTTTGTTCATTCTCCAACCCCCGCTTCATTTTCCTACCTGAATCACTCATCTCTCACGCCCTCTCTCTCTCTCTCTCGCATTCTCCCTCTCTCTCCCTTCTCTCTCTCTCTCTCTCTTGTCTTCTTATCATTTTTTTACTGTTTCTTCAACCACCTGTTCAAATATTTACGTTCCAGCGAGACTTTCAAAAAAGTCACTTTCTGCTCAACCGTTAGGGACACATGACAAGTGATCTTCGAAATTCAATAGCTCAATTATAGCAGTCGAGTTACAATTCTTCACTCTCCTTAATCTTAGCCACTGATCCAAACCATTCAGCACCTTTGTTTCATTGAGAAGAGACTGCAAGAGTTGGATATTTCCAGTGATTCATTTTTGTGTTACTTTATTTTTACACCATCAGTAATTTTTCTAAATTCATTCCAATTCCTTCGTTCTTCACTTATTCTTGTTAGAAACCGTAAACCATAACTATCACCAACACATGTTTCTCCAGTTTTTGAGTTGGTCTGACTGGTTGGTTGACCACGTATACATGCTTATATCCCACGTACATGTACCAATGGGGCTAGGGAGATTAGAATTTAAACTTTTATTCCTATTGTTTAGAACACCCGTTTCCCTCCAAATAGGTTTTCACTGAGGGGTCTGATTGACAATCGATTCAATTGAGTTTTTGCTAATACGTTGGTTTTATTTAGATAAGTCACTTCCCAACAGAAAGCGGGTTTAGTAACTTATTTTCCAATTCTTTAATTGATCATACAAACGTGGCATGCAATCAAAAGGTATTGCTCACATGACTGTTTCTATTGAGCTACTAACCAGAGCTGTTTCCTTTGTTTTCATTTGGCCTTTTAGTGTGTGCTTTTTCTCGTTTCAGCTTTCTTTGTTTTATTTTTCTCTTTCATCTTATCATTCGTCTCCCGTTCTCTTCTTCGTTTGTTTCGTTCGATCTCATTCTTTCACTAAATATTCTTTCATTGTTGACATTTTTTGTTTTTATAATCGTTTTTTTACATGTTTTTACTTAGTCAATCTTATTCCCCAAAATGTCATTTTTTTCCCGCTCAGATTTTATTCCAAACAAAACCTGGCAACTAATGGTATTAGTCAATTCTATTTTGCACCTTTCTTATTTTATTCCATGTATCTTTCTTTACCATAACCAGTTCCTGACACTTAAAATATATCCTTTATTTCACCTGCTCTTTCCTTTTCTTGCAGTTATGGTTGAGTGGAAGAGTCAGAGATGTGAGTTGCCGCTCTAAATGACAGGTTGTAAATGAATGTTACCTAGACACACCACACAAATTTCAAACAACAGTGCAGTTCTTCTCCGAGCAGTCACCACCATGTCTATAAAATCCGCAACGCCGAGCGAATATCGACCTACTATATTCTTGATTTCATCTTTGAACTGCTACAACATTATCTTTTTCCCTATAATTTTTTTTTTTTTTTTTTTTGCATTTATAGACTTTCAGCTTTCTATGTTTTCTCGTTGGTGTTGGTTTTCTCTCCATTCACTCACATTCTTTATTTTTTACTCCTCTGTCTCTGTCTCTGTCGCTATCTGTCTGTCTATCCGTCTTTCCCCCCCCCTCTCTCTCTCTCTCTCTCCCTCTCTCATGCTTCCATTAATCATTCGTATTCTTACCTTTTCCTGTCTCCAAATTCATTCCAGTTTTATTTTATTTTATTTTTTGCTGTCTAGCTTTTATAACCCAACTGATTCGTTTATTTCTGTATTAATCTTTAACCTAAAACCACATTTCGATATTTCCTTTCATCTTTACTGGTTTTTGTCGAATATTTCTCCTTATAACGATTTTTCTTTTTCCATGTTTATTTTCATATCTTTATTTTCATTTGATTTTTTCCGGAGACTGTCTCATACACATCTCTGCAAGCCAAAATCTTTGTCTCTTATTCTGTACATTATTCGCCGTCCATTCCCCTTTTCTTTTGACCATTCTTCTCATTATTTCCTCCATTTTCAGAATTTTCATTCAATTCTTTTGTTCTTCTCTACTATTTGTTCTTGTTTCACTCAGACGTTTTTTTTTTTTTTGTTTTTCTCGAAGATATTCTAACAGATACTAGTTATCTCGCAAGTCAGTGCTTTGAGACTGATTCCATACTTTCAAAACATACATTTTGAAACGTAAAATTTGCAACTATGATAATGTGATTCTTCAAATGAAAAAAAAAGTACAATGCTTGATTTTAGATTATTGCTACATTATTATCCTGTACGAAGCACGTTAGCAGTTGACACTTTGAGCATAAACTATCTGAGTAGTCTCTCTTTTTTTTTCTTTTTTTTTTTTTTTTGGCTCCTTCATTTGTTCTCTTGATTCTCCTTTTCTCGGACTATTTTCTCATTTCATTCTGATTCTTGCTCTTGAATAACTCTCACTATTCACCGTTTAATCTTTTTCTGTTTCTTTATTGATCATCATCGTCTGTGTGATCATCTCTCTTATTCCCCTCCCCTATCTTTTTTTTTCTTCTTCAACTCTCCAACCGACTTTCTTGATATCTGTTCTCACTATGTTTCTCCAATTTTAAGATTCTCTTATTCTGTTTCCATTCTTTATATTCTTGGTTTTTACGCCCTCTCCCTCTCTCTCTCTCTCTCACTCTCCCCCCCCCCTTCGGCTTCTTCTTCATTTGCATCTTTGCCTTGTCCCACCGATACGAACTCCCCAAGTCGAAATGTGTTGTCACGGGCCAGACAAGTCTTGATGATCCGTTCCAGCGTACCATTCATGACCTCTCATGATCACTGCTGTGACCCTTTCACTGAATTCAATTATCACCGGCAAGCGTCGGCCATTTACCTCTTTACCCACCCAGGGTTTTCCAGCTCTGTCGTTCACCTTTTCTGCTACCCCCGTCGTAATTCAATATTCACAAGTAATTAATACCCTGAGTAAACGGTGTTCTCAAAATTAATTATCGATCGACAATAATCTTTGCTCTCCACTTTGTCCCTGACGCTGCCGAACTTCTTTTCTTTAGCATTAAAATTCTTCTTTGCCTTGACAATTTCAGCTGTCCTTCTGTTTATTTATTTTACTATCTTCGTACGAATGATTTTATTTCATCCGTATTCCTCAGCTCATTCTCTCTCTCTCTCTCTCTCTCTCTCTCTCTCTCTCTCTCTCTCTCTCTCTCTCTTCCTTCCTATCTTGATTTCCACTCCGTGTCTTCGAAAGATCTCTTCTTTTTTGGCATCGGTTCATATTTTAGAGCCATTTACTAAGTAATCGTTACATGTGAATTCCGCAAACATCGACACAAAATCTATAGCTGAATAGTTATCGAAAGTAATAAAACTGAACGCAATTGAATACACACACATCACCACCATCATCATTATTTTATCGTCTGTCGTTGGACATAGACCTCCCCCAGGATTCGCCACATCTCTCAGTCATGGGCGTCACGGAGCCAATTCTTCCTGAACTGGTCTAGTTCGTCTCTCCATCTTGTATTCTGTTGGCCTCTGTTACGCATGTGATCTTTGGAGATCCATGTTGTGAGTCGTGATTTTCATCGATCGTAAAATATAAATGCATATTCACTTCGACGTAAAGAGTAAAATAGTGGTCACCTAGGTCAAGGCTCGTGAGGTTTCTTTCTATAATCGATAAGACTTCTTTCTCTGGCATCTACATTACAGTGTTGTCTTATATCCTCACCCTTTCAATATCTCTGGTAAGAGGGTATGTCGATAAGTTTATAACATATTGATGAAAAGAAAAACAAAAAACATTCATTTTATACAAGAAATTATTTATCAACACCATTTTCTACATTCTCAACGCACATAGCACTACAGGTCTCCATTAATCACGTAAGTCGAACATAATCCAGTGAACGGAGCAGAAATGGACGAATAACTACATGTCAGGCTTATAACCTCTCTTAGCACCCCAGAATAAATATTTTGTGTGCATATCTATTTATAAGTAACGTTGAAGAAACATCACGTACATACACTTCAAAACAAATACACACATACATACAGATACACACACACACACACACACACACATATACATACAAACATAAATATCAACACATGCGTATGTTGACCATTCCTTCTTTAGTTCCCTATGGATAAATATTCAGGAAGTTTTGTCGGCAGGGTTCACCTCGCGTACGTTTTGTACCCTTTGATATATTCTTTGACACATATTCCTTTGCTAAAATAATATTCACTTGACCCTCGACATAGTCTTTTTTCCAGGTTTCCTCTTTTGCTGACAGTCGTCATTCATTTGTTATTTCAAAGCAGCAGCAGCAGCAACATCACCATCATCCCCATCATCAACATCTATCATTGTGTTTATCATATTATTATTTTAGATCAGTTTCTCACTTATATCTTTTTCCTCAATAATAAAGAGAACCATATAAGAATTCCTGTTTTCTTTTTTAACCTCATAAATATTGTGAATCACGTTAGCGGTTCGCTGTATACCCGGAAATCAATGTTCTTTCTTCTTCAGCTATACGGCTTTCTTAATAATCTTTTTTTCTTCCTCCAGCTATATGCTTTTCTGTTTCTGTTCTCATTTTCTCTGTGGTGGTTTGATTTTTGCTCACAGAGAATAACGCTTTTTTCACTTCAGCTACATAT
The DNA here is from genome assembly GCA_963457665.1 of Thysanoteuthis rhombus. Lineage (NCBI taxonomy): Eukaryota > Metazoa > Mollusca > Cephalopoda > Oegopsida > Thysanoteuthidae > Thysanoteuthis > Thysanoteuthis major. Next base: position 45,600,325 of record OY735201.1, on the reverse strand, counting down.
ATTTTTAAATTTTAACTTATCTTCCGACTTTATAGCTTTTGGCGACCGGTAAATTCCACCATGCACATTTCTCCAAATTAAATTCCGCCACGGTAAATTCAACCATAAATGTAAACGTATCTCTGTTTCAACGTATCTGTGTGTTGAATGTGTTTATGAACGTATGAATGCGTATATGCCAACTATGTATATTTGTGCACTTGCATGTGAGCGTATGTGCATACGCATACACACGCTCTACATACACACGCTCTACATGCACACACACATGTCATAGATATACTCCGTAAACATATACACAAATGTTGCACACGCACATACCATATTACACATGCGTCATATACCCACCTGCGTACACACACACACCAAGTACAAACATGCATTTCATATTCTCACAGACACGTGCAAACAAATACCACATATGCACACGTACATCATGCCGTATACGCAAACATATTCAATCTTACATTTTGCATACACACGTGTACGCTTGCCCACACAGTACATGTTTGCACACACATTCACACAAAAATGCTTACAACATAGTCACGTGCATGCAAAAGGCTCATCAAGATCATGATTCCAATATCAGCCTGAATGCATAAGCGTATCGGAAACTCTTTGATTAAAAGGATGGGCTCGGCTTGAACGGATCAGAAAATCAAAAATCAACCTTCCCTGCTTTACATTGATATTAACATCGAAGCTATTTCACAGCGACAAAGACGAATTTTATTTGCGATGGTAGCTCGGGGATTGCTCTGCAACTATCTTCAGTTGAGATACAGAACAGGTATCATCATCATTCTTTTAACGTCCATCGTTGGACATCCACCTACCCCCATGATTTTATCGTGTGCTTCGCGGTGCCATTATTTTCTGAATTTGTCTACATCGTCACCCCATCTTAATTTTGCAAGCTACAATTTTTTCATATAATCTCTGGGTAGTTTCTTGGTGGGTTGCCATGTGCAGCGGTTAACAGACATTCTTGCAACATGGTTTGCCTAATATAATTTGGGGTTTTCTAATTAATTTTATGATATATCTAGCTCCTGTTTCTTCTCTGATATAATGAACCCCTTGTGATCTCTCTGTGCAATGTTAAGCACGATCAACTTTTATGTATGTTGCATGGCTCTAAGTTTGAAAGCAGATCTCTTTGTTAGAGTCTATCTTTATAAAAGTGTAGGTGACTATCAGAAAGACCCATTGGTTATAAAATCTCCCTTTTTGAAACGAATGGGATCTTCTTGCCCTTGGAGGTTACGCTTGCCTACTTATCATGATTCTTCATCTGATTCCTCCCTATTTTGAGGATTTCATGAATATTCCTTGTCCCAATCGTGGTCTACTTCCTTTAGCTGTGCGTTCCCGATTCTGATCATCGTGTCTTTGTTCTCAACATATTTGTTGCACATGACATCTGCATAATCAGAAACTCAATATCAATGGGAACAAACACAGGACGGTCGTTGGATTATATTTATTTCCATGTTATCTGTGATTGGTACAGTAATATGAAGTAGATATAATGTTTTCACGGATGTGTTTTAGACGATAAATTTGTTCTCTATTTCAAAGTCTTTTTTTGTTTGTTTTGTTTTTTCTATGGAGTAAGTACAATTTTTCCTATAATATTTTCACCTTAATACTCAGAGTGCTTACCAATCACAGTGGTAGAGTGCCCACCGCCGGTTGGCTTAGTCCGAAGCTGATTCTTGCGAAAAGACTTTTAAAATGGTACTCAATGCTTCAGTGTTCATCTTCCCAGATGCAATTGTTTCAATTCATCTCTTATAAAAAAAATTTATGTAACCAATCATAATTCTTTTCCACGAGGCAATTTATAATACACGTTGAGTCCCTATTTGGCAAAATTATTAAAACAGTCATTCATTGTTGTTCTTTAATTCGTGTCTTCACTCCAATCCTCAAAACTCAAAAAATCAAAATCTCTGTCTCTAAACTTGCATTCTCTTCAAGCACTGATATCAGCAACTGTTTCTTAAAGATCTAATAACAAAATAACTAAAGTTATTCCTGAAAATACGTATACAAAGAAAGATTATCTTTGTCAAGCACTCAGCTCATAGTGTAGCTTTGGAGAAGGCCTGAAAGAGATGTGCTGCGTCAGACTATCTCACACAAGACACACGCGTGAAAACAAGGGTATCCCTACAACACTGAACAGGGGATAGAAAAAAAGTTTATTAAGTCATACGCTCATGGACAATGGCCCTAGACGACCAAATTATGATTAAAGAACAATATTGCAAAATAAAACGAAAATTGATACATTAACTCCGAGTACAAATTAGGTGAGATGTGTAACGGAATATGTATATATATATCAGTTTGCGATATTGGGACGCTCTGTTCTCTAATTACACATGCTACCTCTGAATATTTTTGTCATGTAGATTTAGAATGGTTCACTTCTTCTTTAAGGCTTTGTTGTTTATCTTGACCTTTTTTTGTATAGGCATTATTAAGACTGTCTTTGATTCCTCATAATTCTTCATATTACGCTTCCATTGGTTGTTATTTTATTTGGCTGTAACCACCACCTTGCATCCAGATCAGAGCATCAAATAAAACTCTCGCTTGTAAGTGAGGCTTTTTTCTCTCTCCTCTTTCAACTTAGTCTCTCGATTAAAAACCGAACCAACATTTCCCGCTTTATTTGCTCGCCTTTGTTGACGTAAACACAAAAGAAAAGTCCGTTCATTATCCAGTGTCAATAATTGTAGGCCTCTATTGATTGGCGTTTCCCTAATTAAATAACCTCTCTGTTCAACGTGTCGCCTCGTCTATGTCACAGATGGCGTTCGGCTGTTGCTTGTCATCGCTGCAGAGGAAAGAAATAAATATAGGTCGGATGGGTGTGGAAGTACATCGGCCGTGTCGAAATACACCAGGCAACAAATTGAGATGTTGAGCAGCTTGTAGATGGGAGGTGGATTTCCTGAAATAAGGACGAAAGGAAAGATATTAGGATGTTGCCAAGAGTCTTAGTTATTTCTTATTACTATTTTCCTATCTGTCTTTTCTACATCTTATTGTTATTCGTTTAATCTATATTGTCAGATTGTTAAAAACTGCCAATCGAAATTTTCAATGTTGGCTGATTCAGATTTTAAGTTGGTCTGACTCGCTGGCTACATATATATACAAGTATATATATCTATCAAGTATATATATATATATATATATATATATATATATATATATATATATATATATATATATACTTGATATAATATATATACTTGATATATATATATATATATATATATATATACTTGATATATATATATATATATATATATATATATATATATATATATATATATATATATATATATATATATATATATATACTTGATATATATATATATACTTGATATATATATATATCAAGTATATATATATATATATATATATATATATATATATATATATAATGTATATATATATATATATATATATATATATATATATATATATATATATATAAAGTATATATATATATATATATATATATATCAAGTATATATATATATATATATCAAGTATACAGGCCGCACCAATGGAGTGAAAGGGCTGAAAGTTTCATCATTTACTCAGTATTATGTCTAGGAGAAAAACAAAGTTTTGTTCTTTTAAAAAATCTCCCAATTGTTTGGGTTTTTCAGAAAGGGGAGTGGAACAATGTAATTTTCAACAAGCATCGTGCCTGACAGCGTCTATGTGTTTTGAGAAACTATGATATTGTACAGTGATCACTGACCAAGAAATGGTGAGAGAAGTAACATTTTGTTTTAATTGATCATTACCAAAACGACATTTGTTGCATGACGGTTCCCATTTAGTGACTAACCAGTCCTGTTCTCTTATTCTCAAGTGTCTTCTACAAATTTTCCTGTTCATACGACCTCAATTCATACGCTTCCTTCCTTTCCTTCATATGCCTGTCTTAGATTAATCCCTCTTATAATTTCTCATTATGCTTTGATATCACCTCAGATTCTTCAGCCTTCTTTATATCAAGCCCCATAATTCCTTCCTTCTCCATAGGCATTTCCTCTTTTTCATTTCCTCGATTCTTTCCCTTCTCAGGTTTGTACATTTTCTCTCTTGGGATCAATTCTGTTGCTTATTCGCTGTTTTGGTCTCCACTTCAGCTCTCTGTTCATGCTTGTCATTAAATTCTTCTCATCCCTTTGTATGGCACATTATATTAATTCTGTCCTTCTAAATTACTTTTGCTCCCGTATCTCTCGTTTTCCCTCGTTTCTCAAAATATCTTCCCGGTATTCACTAACCATTATTTCTTTCCTTTTACTCTAACCTCTTTTAAACAATACTTTTTTTATTGTTTTCTCCATCTTCTTAGACTCAATCGTTTTAACTCATCTCTTTTTAAACTTTTAACGCAGCCAATCATCTTTCTTTTCTTTGCCTATTCACGGTCTATATCTGCTCTATTTGATCCTTTCAAGGCGTCGGTAATGTTATTGGAAAATGGATGTATAATCCGATGGAATGATTATGAGTTGCAGCAAGGTGAGAATGTGGGTTTCAAACAGTAATCTCGGCCATTTTATCACCAGCCGCTGTTTAACTCAATGGTAAGAGCAACGCTACGTTGAATCCCTTACTCTATCGATCGCAGGTTCGATTCTTTCAGCATACCAATTTTTTTCTTCAATTTGTTTATTTTATTCACGTTGTCTTGGTCAAATGATACATTCACTGCGTAATGACAGGTGATAATTCCAGATAGAATTTCAATATAATACAACGAAACACACACACACACACACAAATATATATATATATATATATATATATATACACACACACACACATATGTGTATGTGTGTGTGTACACCATTTTGTCTATAATATACTCTTGCTTAATTCAAGAGATTTTTAATTATAGCTTTTGTTATAAAGCTTTATTAAGACTAGTCATTGTAAGTTCATCTATTGAGGGAACAATCTCGACGTTTAAATTATAAACAAACCCTTCACTTCACTAGATATTTAGGAAAGCGTAGCGTTAATCTTACTCGTTATCGGAGACTTTCCTTAGAAGACCTGCAGGAAACGGTAGTTACATATTATGAATTTAACCTTGTTCTCAACAGTCGGTGCTTGAATTCAGGTGACGGTTAACTACTGAATTTCAGCTAGGGCAACTCTTAGAACATCCATCTTACATAACCCTCTGGAAAGGCGTTGGAATTATTTTTAGTACCTAATTGATTGCATTTTAAAATCTGCAAAATTAAAAATCTTCTCCAAACGTCGATAGAATCTTTTTGATTACCCGCTATAATGGACTGCCCTGAATAGAACAAGCGAAGGGAATACACAGAACAAACACTACAAATAATCTTGGATTTTCCAAAAATCCGGAACTTTTATTAACAGAGTGTGGCAAAGAACAAAGAAATCAGAAGAATAAAGGAAAACAGTGATTACAAAGAAGTCTTGACTTAGCAGGAGAAAGATTTCCGTAGAAAAATTTCATTTATCAAAAGCTCATTTTCATGAGTTTCTCGGACAAGATGTTCATAGAGATGGGAATACTTTTTGTTCGGTTCCGTTGGAGAGAAGAATGTTTTCATCGAGTTGAGATTACAGAGGTTTTGTTGGTGGAGTTGATCTTTAGTTTGTAGCGGTGAGTTGATAAGGGTTGACGATGTCGATTTGTTGTCTAGAAACGTGTAGAAAGAAAAGCGTTTCATGGTGCTTTTTAGTTTCTCCAATATCCGTCATCGAGACGTAAGGGTATTATAGCCATGTCTGCGCATTAAAGGAAATTTAGACAGCTTCCCTCGCTGTGAGGCGCCGGCATGTGCTAATACCGGCCATGGGGCTAACCCCAAACTTGAGCGAAATCGTCCCTTTGGAGATCGTGTAAAGAATGGGTCTGGGAGTAGGAAGAGATATTTCTGCTTCCCTATGGATTTTGGTCACATGACCCTTTTCAGCCAATGAGAAAAGTAAATGTTCTTAATCCCAGAATAATTTTTGTGAAACGGGGTGAATAAAATTTCACTTTAAGATATGCGCTTAGTTTCCTACTGAGGCTCTCCACAAAGATTTGTTAAACTGAATGCCTTCTTCTGTTTGCTGAAGGCCTATCTCAGAGGAAAGCGAAAAATGAAATAATAAGGGAGAAAACCCTGAAATTCTATATGTACTTGACTGCATCCCAGAGAATAGATTTTTAGTTCATATTTTCATCTTGTTGCATAAAGCCTACTTTTCCTTTTGCTTTATAAACAGTGACAAAAATTTCTTCTCAAGACAAAATTATAATTGTTCGAAGGAATCAAGTGACCCGAAGCGAGGTTACTTAAAAAGAGTCAGAGGCAATATTCTAAACAAAGGAATGGGGTTGTTGTCATTATAAGGGTGGGAATGATCAGAGTCAGAAAGAAAGAGAAATTAATCAAGTATAAAGAAAGAAAGAGAAAGAAAGAAGGAAGAAAGAAAGAAAGAAATGGAGTCACTCTTTGAGTCGCTCAATTCCTTACAAACGCTGTTAAAGAAAATACCCAACAAGAAAAAAAAATTGGTAACTTTGTTTTGAAATGACTGACAAGTAGATGTAAGTTTTTTTTACAACTGTGAAATTTAAATCTTTTAAAAATGATTTACACATTTCATCTAAAATATTATTTATTTTGAATTTTTTAAATAATTTACTTTTTATGTATTTTTTCTAAATAAATTATTTTATTTTCTATTTTCAGCACAATCCAAGGAAGATGTCCCGATTGCAAAGTTTCTCACCATAGGATATTAAAAATGGTGCAATTACATTTTGAAAATTTGATCCATTCAAGTATTTACTCCTGTTTTTATTCCATCAATTTTCTCATTTCGTTAAATTTGTGCCCTGTTTTTGATTATTGTATCGTCTTACGAAAGGAAAATAAAATATGAAATATATGGATGCGTCTCAAAAGTTGATTAAACGATGATTGAGACATTTGATTTCAAAAACGCAATTAACTTGAAAAAGTGATCAGTATATTCACAACGCTAGAAAGCACAATTACAAAACTCAGAGAGAACACACCTTTGTCGTTTATTAAAGTCAGTAATTATGGTGAAATTTAGAAATTTTTATGAAATTCCGTTATATAAAATTATTTTATTTAGATAACATTCTAGATAATTGATAGCATACATTTTATAACTCTTTCGAATTTGATGATAGATATTTTCACTTCAGTCAAAACCATATTTCATTCTAGATATCGAAATTTTGATGAAATTCAGTAACTGATTACTAGAATGAAAAAGACCACCTAATCTCACATCAGTTAAACTCTCTAGTTCTACAATTTTGCTGAAATCGTTTTGAATTCATTTTTTATGAAATATTGAAATATTAACGAAATTCTGTAATTTTGCCAATAATGTTAGAAACAAGAAATTGTGTAAACAACGTCGTATTTTTTGAAGAAAATCTTTCTCTATTTCTTTTCCCTAATTAGGCCGCCCATGCAGTGAATCATAATGAAATAATTTCCTATTTTGAGCTCAGGATTCATTTCTTTGAGGTTAGTCTTGTTCTAAGAAAGTAAAAACATCAGACAAGTTTTTGTTTTGTTTTGTTTTGCTTTTTCATCTTTCTTCTTCTTCTTCTTCTTCTTCTTCTTCTTCTTCTTCTTCTTCTTCTTCTTCTTCTTCTTCTTCTTCTTCTTCTTCTTCTTCTTCTTCTACGATTCAGGCCATAGTAGAATAGTGGTTAACATACTATTATCGTAAATTTGAGTTTGTTTTTCAGAAGGTGCTCTGTTACTGCAACCTTCTACCAATATCGACCCAGGTTTGCAAATATATCCCAAATTCAAACACTGGAACTATTTCAAACGCAGCCAACCACGACTTTCCATTTTCGAACACGTTTGCACACAGGAACTTATTTTCGATTTTACTACGGTATATTATTTCTATTAATCATAATGAAATACCGTCCAAAGTCTCAAATTTGTCAAAGGCGTTCTAATTTGCTAATCGATATTATTATTATTATTATCATTATTATTATTATTATTATTATTATTATTATTATTATTATTATTATTATTATTATTATTAATAGTAATAGTAATAATAATAATAATAATAATAATAATAATAATAATAATAATAATAATAATAATAATGCATAAATAGAGCTATCGGCTCAACGGCATCTTAGTACCGTTTATTTTCATCTCATCTGACATTACTTGACCAAAGTTTGCCGAAAGGAAATGGCAATCTATAAAAGAGAAAAAAAAACCGAGGCCGCACAACATTACTCGCTAATTACCTTCTATAATAAGACTGTGAATTAGAAGCTAGTCTTCAGGAGGACATAATCAAGTTCTTAATAGCACACAGACTGACCTTTCCAACCGAGAAATAAAGTATAATTTGTAACAGAGTTAAAGCAAAGAGAACAAAAAAATTAAAAAGGACTAAAGAAAGTCGATAATAGTGTCTGTTGTAGTCATTGGAATTACTCACAATTATTGGTGGAATAAAATAGATGCTCGCCAACTTTAAAAGACTGACGATGGTATTTCAAGAAACCGAGTAGCTTCAGAATGTTGCCAACATCCAGTTGCCTTGCACTGAAATTATATATATATATATATATATATATATATATATATATATATATATATATATATATATATATATATATATATATATATATATATATATATATGTGTCTGTGTCTGTGTCTGTGTGCGTGCGTGCGTGCGTGCGTGTGTGTGCTTTGAAATATATAATAAATAAATAAATTCTGCTCACGAACTAAATCATTACTCAAACCAATACTATAAGGCTGTTACACATGAAATGTTGTAATCATAAGATGAAAGATGATATAAACAATAGAAAATAATAAATAGCCAATATAAATACCATTCAAAGGAACAATATTTATCCAAAGATCTTCTTACTACGATATGCGATTTCAATGAATATTTCAGTTTTAGTAGATACAAATTCAGTAAAAGCACGAATTTTGGCTTCACAATTATTGAACAAGTTCAAAATGCTTGATGGATTGAGAATCAGTAGAAAATGTCAGTTGAATATGGAGAATGCTGTAAGACTACTGCGGTCATAAGGAACGTGTTTGGGTCTCCCTCAAATTTTGTTATTGATATCCATGTTGAACCAATGCTAAACAGTTCGCACCACTGCAATGTTTACCCCGAATGCTTTGTTGACCTTATCAGCAGCTTTGGTAGTCTTGAAAACGAGTTTAAAAATTTAGTCAAGCACCTTGCTAGTGGATGCTGAAAAAAACCTTCAATAATGATTACAAATCTCTATCCGTATAAAATATGCAGAATAATCAATTATATTAGTGTTCGACTAAAAAAATCTTTTTTTGGACATAGTTCAAGTCAAAGCGCAATGCTCAAAGTTTTCTCCTCGTTTTGGTCTTTAACGTAGTTAGATTAAATCTTTAAAAAAAGACTTTTAATTAAATTTTTAATCTCAATTTTCTCTTTAATTTTGTGAAAAGCATTGCCTGCTCAAATAAAGCATTTGATGGAATCGACCTTCTGGATACTTATGCACGGCTACGCTTGATATTTCCAAACAAAAATGAAGGTTTTCTTATTTTTATAGGAATTTTTCAAAACTTTAATTTTATCCATACCTTAGGCGATGCTCATTTTTATGTTCCTTGTTTTATTTGAAAGTCATTCAGAATTCTACAAAGACCGACATTGCAATCAGCGATGAACAGTGATTGTCAACACACTTTTAAGGTCAAGAAGGAAAGGGAAAGTCTCTTGATTACAAAACGCGTTTCCCTTAATGAAAATCCGATACATTCAACCGGACAATAATATTTAGTCTCCTAGCACCACGATGTGATATACCAAAAAGCAATTATTCCGTCAGATTTTATTCGAATACTGCTGTAATAAATGCACATACCTATTGACGATATATCTTCGCTTGCATGATTTTATATACTGAGTTCATTATCAAGTACTTGGATGTGTAGCCTTGCTTGTATCGGAAGACTCCTGTCTTTCATCGTCTATGTTTCTCTTCCTTTTTTTTGTCCTCAGCAAGGAAAGGTTGGCGACTATCCTTCGCTATGGTTGTCTGTAAACGTCTTCGTAACCTCTTTCTCAATTGGATAACTCATTTAGTCCTTAATATATTTCAATGAAATGTTATATGTAGGCTTGTGAAGAGATTATACCTTAGGATTGAAACATTATTATCGATCTGAGCGTTTGTTTTCCTTTTTCTATGCAAATAAACATATGTCAACATTCAAAAAATATTGAACTGCTGAACTGATCAGAATAAAAATTGTTGTACAAGTTCTGTAGTATCAAATTACTGAAGACATATAAGGTTTTTATGATTTTTACGATTTGAATGGATAAAAATCGGCCATAATGGTATTATTAAACAACTAATTGACACTGCAAGTTCAACATACCATATTATATAGTTGAGTGAAATAGATTCTACAGAAGAAGAATTACAAATATTACAATGATTAAAGACTGCGTTATATTATATAGAAACTCTTATCTAAAATGATCTCCCATCACTATACGGTTAATGTATCACTCACACTAAACAACGTAAATCCGAATAAACAATAAAAGGAAATGGGGCTACAGCAAGAATCTAACCTGCAATCGATAGGGTGGCTGCTTCAACAAGAAGTTGCTCTCATCATTGACCTTAATAACCACCGGTAATGCAAGGACCTAAATAACTGTTTTCTCGCCAAATTCTCATCTTTTTTATTCTCAGTTGTTTCAGCACGACGGTTACGTGTTAAGAAATTAATACATACATATGATCCGATAATGATTGTTATATATATATATATATATATGTATATATATATATATATATATATGTATGTATATATATATATAAATATATATATATATATGTATATATATATATATATATACATATATATATATACATATATAAATATATATATATATAAATATATATAAATATATATATATATGTATATATATATATAAATATATATATATATATATATATATATATATATATATATATATATATATATATATATATATATATATATATATAACCGTCACAGTCATATGATGATACTTTCTTCAATTATTACAATTACTATTACTAGTTAGTATATTCGTTTCTTCAACTGTACTGTAATGCAAAAAATCCCCAGGCCTACGAGATCCATCATGACGTCGAGAGGAGAACAAATTTGCATAATAGAATTAATATTTATCAGTTTAGCTAGTCTGTGAACATTCCTCCAGTCGCTCGCCAAGCAAGATCTGTCTGATGACATAATTTTTTAAAATTTGATTTTAAGATTTTGATATGAATCTGAACTTGTTCAAAACCTAGAATCAGTCATTACTTCGTGTTTTGAAATCTAGTGTTTCTACTATTATCATGATGTTTCGTAATATTGATATATTCCAGATGAGATATCGCTTTTCAATTTGTTTTACTTCTGTTGATATTACATTGATAGATAAATTCATAAAAAGGCATAACAAGCAGGTAGAATTCTCAAGATCATTCACACACAATGAATTTAGATAGACGAGGAAAATGAGCATTGTCCATGCCAGGAGACTCACACTTTGGGGGCATTGCCATCTAGTCACGCATGACATATATTCATAAAAACTTACATTCATTTCAGGCCTGCTAAGACAAATATTTATCCGTCGAAGTAATCTCAGGTATCACTCATTATCCTGTGTGTACTTTGTGTTCAATAGTAACGTCATCAGTTCAACAGTTTTGCTATTATGTATCAAATGATCTATTGTATGACTATCTCATTAACAACGCTCAGAAATATAGTCTAACCATGTTGAGCCTGGGTCAAGTAGAGATGATCAAAATACAAGAGGAAGATTAATGCGATTTTGGTTTCTATAATGATTGTTCGTGGAACCTTCTTCAGGAATGCTTTAAAGCGATCTACTTTTTTTTAAATTGTTATTGAAATGTATGATAACTACCTGATTGACTTCATATACCTGACTCGTGCTTCGCTGTTGTATGTTTTCTATGAATGAATTGTTCAGCCTAAAATCAGTATCAACTAATTAATAAACAAAGATTCAAAAAATCTAAAACGAAAATCCTTGGAAAAAAAAATGTAATCTTTTATTAATATCACTTATAAGTATTTCTGAAATATCAAATCGTATAAAGGTATATTCGATTTCAATCTTAGCCTCATCAAAAGTAAACTTGAACCGCCATTGACGAACCTTTGGTGTTAATGTGTTCGTATGTGTATGATTGGTATAAATTATCACTCGATTAGGCAGCCTCCAGTGTTTTTCTTTTCACTTCATTAGGCTGTTATATTTGGAAAATGCAGTTCACAGATCCCTACTATGGTTCGAATCTAGCTTTTAAATGACTAACATCTGCAACGTATGAGTACATTATGATTCTAACACATATTAAGCGGAGAACTGTTTCCTAAAATCTAAACTGAATAGAAAACAGCATATAAAACAGTAGGTGAAGCTGAGTAGAACGCTTAGTTGATAACAGCCTTGAGCAAATTTTGTTACATTAGTTTCACACACACGTATATGCAAGCACATTCGCTTACACACATTACTAAAAGTCGTCCGTCGGAAGTACATTTTCTGATTTATTTTTTTGAAATTTGAATTCAGTAAGGTAAGAGTTCTGTTAGTTTACATTACTGCTTATTCATTTAACCCTTGATTACATACACGTATATACGAATTGCTAGTATAGAAACATGACATAAGGAGACACTATAATTTTAGTCTCGCTTGAAATTTAACAGAGCTATATTTTTTCCCAATTATGTAAACACCTAAAAAATCTCAAGAAAAATAACCGTATAATTACTTGACAAAGCCTCGTACACCAGAATCATGGGAACTGTCTGATTTTGAGAACAAAAGTCTTGCTGGTCAAACCGTCAGTTGAATAGGCCAGTGTCAAATAGTGCCGTAATTAAAGATTCAACTTTCAACTCTCGAATGCGTGATACAATACAGTAATGAAGAACGGGAATTCATTGCATGACTAATCTTTCCATACGACGCAATGGAAAATTCTGAAAATACTAAATCCACGTTTACAGTATTAGTCTAGGAGCGACGATACAATGCAAATGATCTTTTCCGAACTTGATTTATTATGACATGGGAATCAGTAAAAAGTCACCTTCAAAACTGCAGGCTGATTTGCGCTCTTTTCGATCTCTAAATGAGTATTGCTTTGCAGTCTGCCCTGACAAGTATTTTATTTGAACCAACCGCGGATCTCTGTAAAACAAAGCGAAAATCTCGGTTAAGGTGTGGTTACTCAAAGTTTCTCAGGTATAAGGAGAATATAAATCCAGGAAAATCATATTCATACTGTTAAATGAACCTCTTCTAGTACTCAGTGACATAAATAGAATTTTCTAATCGTGAATGGAATTCCATGACATGGAGCAGAAACAGCTAAGGAAGCCAAGTTTCAACAAGTATGAAGTATGGCAATATCAATCACTTGACATGAATTCTAGAATGTATGCAAATAATTTAGGATCATGAAATAAGGATAATATTCAGAAAAAACAACAACAAATGATTGTGATTTATATTTTCAGAGCTATCAGGTTGTGTATTATGTATATCCCACAAAAGAAAATAACTCATTTGATAAACTATTTGCCTGAATCAAAAATCTGCCATTGAATACAACGAAAATAAATACTTTTTGTCATGCAGGTAAATAAACAGAGATATATGAGTATATATATATATATATATATATATATATATATATATATATATATATATATATATATATGTGTGTGTGTGTGTGTGTGTGTATGTGTGTGTGTGTGTGTGTGTGTTAGACAAAAGCAAATGCTTGAATTTCACCTATGTGCACATACTTGTCTATTCATATTCTGTGTTTGTTATTAAGATGATCTTATTGACTAACCTACTCATAAATACATATAATTAACTAATATATGAGCGTGCATATAAAATATACATAAATGAGTATATATTCATTTATACATATATATATATATATATATATATATATATATATATATATATGTGTGTGTGTGTGTGTTTGTGTGTTTGTGTGTGTATGTGTGTGTGTGTATGTGTGTGTGCTTAACGAAGTATACATGTATCAATCTACACACTAAGATAGACAGATGGATAGATAGATATGTTCTTTGATCAACAATATGCCTACACTTACATGTCATGATTCCGTCTCATCTTTCTCAATTGACCTTGATCTTTGGCTCATTACTCATTTCCCCCTATCACTGTGCTGCATGTCTCCGTGGGTCCAATTATGTAGCCCTATCGAGTCAAATATATGCCACCCTCTGACAGATGCTGAAGCGACGAGGCCAAATAAAAGTGCTTCATCATGTGCACACTGGCAACCCGTCTCTTGCTAAACTGCAATTACTCGGCAGGACACCATCTCTCTCCACGCCATCCCTCAGTAGGCAGACAGTGATTTGCACACGATCTCGTTTTGCTGACAGATAACATTTTGGCCAGTCGCTTGACACCGTTTGCAAAGTTGGTAAGACTGGTCGCCACTCACAACTGTGAATTTACATCAATTCTTATTGCACTAGGCTGAATATCAAGGTGTATAATCCTTTCCGTTCATATCACGTTTGTGAGGTTCGTTATATCAAACACCTAGATCATTAACAAATTCAGTTACATATTTACTGAGAGAGCTATAACTTGAGAAAAACTGGTGTTCCGCATTTTTTTTTTTCTTTTTACAAACCAGTTTATCAGAAAATGAAGAATTGGAAGAATATGTCTCCGACTACAAATCACTATTTTAAATTGTAAATTCGAGAATAAGATACTTAAGCAGGCAGTGGAAAGGTACATGCAATCTAGCAAACGTATATCAGGGTAGAAAACCGATGATAGATTTGAAAGCTTTCGTAGGAAGATACACCAGAAAAATTATGTTTGAGGTGAGAATAGCATATATATATATATATATATATATATATATATATATATATATATATATATATATATATATATATATATATATATATTGCATTAATGTATTCACTTATTAGAATGAAATAAGCCCGTGTGTAAATGTATGATAGATCTCCGTTAATATCTAAGGCTTGTAAGTTCATATCAGTAAGTAAGCCAGTCTCCCAGCTGTCTGTTCGTCGTGATTTCAAATCTCGCTAAGGGATGCGAATTTTGAATACCTGGTTCACTCATTTGATTTTTGGGGAGGATTGTTCATGTTCTTGTTACAGTAGGGAAATAAAATCAACTCTAGTTCGGGTGTTTGATAACAGAAAATCACTGATTTTAATACAGATGAAGAGCAAGTCAAATCGAGGGAGTCTTTTTGGAACATCACCGGAAAGACTGTGATATGAAAAAAGAATGCAGATATCCATACATTTAAGGCAGAAAATCTCACTGAGGTAAGGAACATGCGATTATCTTGGAAATGTGCGAGTCTCAAAAGTTGTCTACAACTTTTCACCATTTTTGTCTTTCTATGATGACTCGATGAATGAATGGTGACAGATCATTGAAATTATTTTTTCACATGAAAGATTTCCATTCCCTTTTAACAATATTGTTGATTTTCTTCAATGGCTGATTTTTTAAATTTTGGACCAAATCTGACTTTTGTTTATCGATCTCTTAATCAATTGATTCCAAGCCCTGTGAAACTTTCCACTGCACCAAATGCAGATATTCTTTGTTCTTCCTATACTCACCTAACCCAGATTTCGTAACTGTATTTATAGTCTGCAATAGTTCGGACATATCTGTCAAAGCAAAACGTAGTGAAAGACAACGGTCAACGTAAGCGCAAATAAGTAGTGCCAAACCACCGCAAGTCATGAAGCTGGAATTAACCACGTCAGTAGACGATTAATCTTAAAATTATCACTTGTCCATAATTAATCCCTTCCAGTAACCATCGTCTGCTCGTCTTTCGTTGCAAAATCTGAATAGTAGGGATTTATACATGATACAATAATTTCCATTCTGTTTAGGACAGTTAATTCCAGCAATCAATGGAAAACTTGTATTCACTTGAAATAAATACCCTCTCTCTTTCTCGCACACATACACAGAGACAGTGAGACAGAAAGAGAGAGGGGGGATAGAGGATAACCAAGTTATAAAAAAAGTTTGACTGTATGTGTGTCAGTCTTTCTGTCCTTCCTTCTGTCTTTATATGCATAAATTAGCTTTAACGTTAATGTTTCTATATGAGTATACTTGCACGTATAATACAAACTCGTGAATACAGACAGACGTCCGTGCGTATCTTTGTCTTAGTAAGTAAATTGGTGGGTGTGATGGGATGCATGTGTACGTAAATGTACACGCATATATTGTATCCATTAAGATTTCTGTGACAAAAAATATGCGTATTCACCTACATGCTCATATACACGTTCATATACGTAGTTGAGTGTACCTTTAAAGGGTTTTTACGAATTTGGATAGAGCCAAGCGTGCGATTCAGTATCGATATGTTTAGGTCACTTTCTCTATTGCCTCAAGACTACATTCATAAATTACTTGGGGGGGGAATATCAAACTGAATTCACCATATTAGCACACAGATCACTTCTAAAAAGGAAGATCACGAGCATGATCAGGAGTTCGAAATAAATAGGTATCCATTTATTCATTATAAAAAAATGACTTTCAAAAATGTGCATTTCATGGAATAAATTTATTACAGACATGGAAAGACGCATTTAATTCTTTTCGGCTTCGTTGAAGGATTTCATTTTCATTTTTTCCCCTAAATTTTGGACCCTAGATGCATCTATGGAGTACCCTTTGTTGATTCAACAAAGTTTAACAACATAATATTTTCATCAGTAACAAGATGTGATCAACACCATATCCATGGGATGCACACTATTTGTTTTGTTTTGAATTGCCAAGGAGCACATAAAGTACACATACACACGTGTGCACACACATTCGCACTCAAACATGCACATACCCCCCCATATATATATATATATATATATATATATATATATATATATATATATATATATATATATATATATATATATACATCAGTAGCTCCTTTTTAGCGCCCGACGTTGGTCATAGACCTTCCCCAGGATTCACCAGACCTTTATCATGGGAGCCAATACTTCCTGAACTTGTTTAGTTCGTCACGCCATCTTAGGGTGAGATTAATAGAAATATGGAAACCCAGAATTAAGGACAATAGTGTATTTATTCCCGCAGCATGTTTCTGGAAGTGTTCCCTCCCATTGTCAAACGTCAAACGGGAAGAAATGATACTAATACGTGAATAACACGGTCTGGGGAGGAAGTGGGAGATGATGTGTGGTTATGATTATTATTATTGGTTTTTAGTTCTTATCTGTTACTGGCGAGAAAAAGGATAATTATATTGGTGTCAGAGTTCAACTGACTTGTGTATGTATGTATAGGAAGTTGAAATTAGAAGGGTTATGTATGTATGTATAAGTCTGTGTGCGTGTGTGTGTGATTCTGATGCCTGTGTTATTGAAGAAAAATTGTATGTGTATATGCAGCGTATATAAGTGCGTGAAGTTTATTTGATTTTATTTTAAGTTATAATTGATTATTCATGCGTTCTATGATTTTATGTTTTGGTTTGTTGTGGTTGTATAGTTGATGGGAAAAGTGTGTCCACATCGATATTTTGTTATATGGATATGTGTGTAAGTAGTGCATTATTCGATCATATACTAACCTTTTGAGGAGTAAAATGTGTCTGATATTCTGCTGTGTACATATGTGTGTGCGTAATCCAAACTTTCAGAGGTGTGTAGGTAGTATATTTTAATTTGAAAATGAGTTGGTTATATATTCTTATGATTTTGTATAAACCAGTTTCTATTGGATGACGTGTGTATTTGGTGTATTTCATGGTTAGGTTGTTTTGTATCAATATTATTTATAAGTAGTGCTTAGATATATTCTTTAAACCTTAACACACAGCAAAATCCCAATGTAGACGCATTCTCCTCCTCAGCAGGTCTGTCTAAAAATCAAAAAATGTATAACAAACACACTTTAAAATTCATACACACACACACACACACACACACACACACACACACACACACACATCCTGGATTACCAACACACAAATTACTGATGTAGACACACTTTGCGTCTCAACAGTGCACCCACAACAAACCCACACGTAAAAACAAATAACACATGAATCACCCACACACATCATCACAAACGTATATATTTTTTTGTGTCAAGCTCAACTTCGGGCATACATCGACGCCTACAGTGAGTGCATATCATATTTATTTACTTGACCTTCCAACGTACACTTTTTGTCGATATTATATTTGGGTTTCAGTATTTTTCAATTCTTTGTATAGATGCTGACAGTTCTGGTAATTTATAAGGATGTTAAAGTAAGCTTTTCGAATTGTATCAGATACTTTTTGGACTACTTGTATGTGCTGATGCAGGGAAGTTGATACATGTGCGTGAAGATCGCAGTAATAAAAGTATTTCTTCCTATAGAAGTGAAGCAGCGAGCAAGCAAAATGAAATGTTAAGGAAAAAGCACAAGGTATTAAAGAAGAAAGACAAGAGGCCAAGGTAGAAAATAAAGACAAAGGGAAGGGCGCCTGTTCAGTCACTCAATAGAAACAGTCATGTAACCATGTAACTACTTCTGGTAGCAATAGAATACGGGGTGATCAATGAATAAGTTATTTTCGTCACCATTTTTTAGGTGGTGAGCATTTAAGGAAGTCTGTATTTAAAACCAAGGAAACGTGAATGTTTCTGGGCTCAAACTTAGGAGCAAATGTAGCAAGGAATTGCATTGTAAATTCGCTTACTCCCCCCCTCCACGAAAAATTAAAACTTTGGGGGGCAAATTTAAAATGAACAAACAAAATATTTCCCCCATACCTGATAAGCAGTATATATTTGAAATTTCTGGGCTCTTACTCCATTGGTGCGACCCTCACGCATGATGCATACATACATACATATATACATACATACATAAATACTCCAGAGGCAGACCAGCTTAGAAACTGAAGAAACCTATTTGGGCAGTTTTGTTGATTATTCTGGTTGACGGTTTCAAAGGAGAAATAGGAAAAAGTGAAACGAGTAAAGAGAAACTTGAACAAAATGTAAAATTAGGGGGGAAAAAAAGGAAAAATATAAAATACATTAAGAAAAAACAACAACATTTTTTTTCCTTCACAAGCCAAGAGACTATGGAACGAGGAAAGGAAATAAAAATGGCAAAGACGTTAAACGTTGACAGTAAAAATGAATTTGAAAAGTCGATTGAAAAACTGCATCCGTGGATGGCACTACAAAATGACACGCATATCTCCGACGACTGTCAATGCTCGACAGGGAAATGAAAGACAAAAAAAGGGAAAAACGTTCCTAATCAAATTTCAAACCGTCAATAACGTATTAGCTGTCTGCTGAGACATTAGCTTGTGACAGTTGACAGTAATCATATACATTTAAAAACAAAATATTTGATAAAGAAATGAAAAATAGTTACCTTTGTGAGGAACTAATATCATTTAGATGACAAATGTTTTGCCTTGGTTGTAAAACAATTAATCTTTAAAGATTTTGCTATGGAGGAATGTGATCGTACTCAATTTTGGTGAATACTAGATTCATATCAACAAAGATTGGTCTTTTTCCAAAAAAATTATATAATGTTTTTATCATATCCTGATCTTCATTTATTAGCTGTGTGCAAAAGTTCCTAGCATTTTTGTGAATACCAGAGACTGATTATACAGTTGTGTGCCCTTTTTTTTTTCGTTGGAAATGTTTGCTCACTCTAATAAGCACTGATGATCGCAGGTTATAGTTGACGATTTGGGGGATATGAATATTTTTTGTATTCTGAATCATCATCATCATCATCATCTTCATCATCATCATCATCATCAGTCTTTTAACATCCGTCGTTGGACATAGACCTTCCCTAGGATTCGCCACATTTCTCTATCATGGGCGTCGCGGAGCCAGTACTGTCTGAACTTGTCTAGCTCGTCTCTCCATCTAATATTCTACCGATATTCTGAATAGTGATATCTTTTCAACACTTTCTTTGCATAACAGCGTGCATAAGACTAAAATGTTGAGAAGAATTACGTTCCTTCATTAGGAACTGACAAATTTCAGTTTTTGAAGATTTAATTCTAGAGACACCAGTACACAGGACGGTTTTGTCCTTCCCTACTTCTTGGTTGATCTATACGATGCACGTGTGACCTATTAAGTGGAAAGGTAGTGTAGCTGCATCCATGGGCAGTGACAGAATTTAACACCATTTGACCACAGAGTAATTGTTAGAGCTAGAAAGGTGGGGCACCCTATATCTCCAAGGTGGCAACTGCTTTTTTTCTCAGGCAGCATAAAAAAAAAACAAGAAAGTGCTCAACTGCTAATGACCCTTCTCAAAATTATAGGCAGTGTCTTAACAATAGCAAGAGTGTACCAAGGATATGTAAATTCCGTACAGACACCAGCAGCACGTGAAAACTGCGGGCGCCCACAGGTAATCTGAGAACGGGACAGCCGGCGACTGAAAAGAATGGTAACCACTCAACGAACGGGACCGTTGCATCAAATTGCGTCCCAATTCGACGCTGATGCCGCTTAAACCATCGGTCCACGCTCTGTACAGCGTACATTGTATTCAGTTAGGTTTCGAAGTTGTCGACCTACGAGGTTACTGAGCCTTACCTAGAAGAGATTGCCAATAGACGATAGAAAACTGCTGTGTTGCCTGGTCAGAAAAGTCATTATTTCATCTCTTTAATCTAACGGTCAAGATCACATCTCGAGGATATGGCATGGTGCTATGGATCTAGCCTGTGAGCTGGTGGTGGCTCTGCAATGGTGTGACTGTCTTCAGTGGGAGATTACACTCATTTATGATCACCATGTTTTCTTGTGGCGATCGTTTGTTCCAGGAAACCACAACCATCGCGTATGCGTACATGTATGTGTGTGTGTGTGTGCATGTATGTGTGCATGTGTGTGTGCAGCGAAACCGCTTCCAAAAACATTATAATGACTTCTAGGTAGATCACAGGTCCGCTCACTTGACAGATTTAAACTCCATTGAGCATATATAGGTTGTGATAGACCACAGAATATACCCGACAAACACTATCCAGTTATAGACATCTCTGAAACATGACTGAATAGATGAACTCACTCAGCTATCGCTTCGAAAACCTCAAGTAACTGCTAGTGTTCAGGTGAAAATAGAGGCTACACGTTAGCTGGTGATTTTTGTCTTTCACTGCAGATAAAGTGATAGCAAGTCTCCTCAGCATTCTAGCCTAATTTTGTAGGAATGTTGTCTGGATGGGCCAAGTCCTCTTCCAGATTCACAGTACTTCAAGTATCCTTGCTGGTACTCCGGGACATTTCCAAAAAGTCCAAATAATTAATCTATGTAGAAAATATTCGAAAGTCAACTTCAACCGAAAGCAAGAATAGATAAAGTCAGTTTTGCGATTACAACTGAACAATGAATGAAAGCAATGAAAACGATTTAATTCAAATTGATGCATCTTCAGATTACCGAAGCCATCTAAAAACACATTTAACGGTGAAAATGAAATAAAGCTACCCTTTTGAACCATGCTTCAGTAAATAAATTACGCATGAGCCAAATGAAGACGTTATTTCTGAAAAAGACATCGAATTGCCTTCTGGGAACGAGAAGCTGGTGCGCTATTTTCTTCATGTATTGTGTCATTTCACCTTGCAAGAATTCATTTTCATCAGGCAAAGAGAATTTATGTTGCAATGCATGTCAAAATATACATATACGTATACATATATGTGCGTAGGTGAAAGCTTATGAACGTAAACATATTACATACCATATCTCTCAGATGAATTTATTAGTGTATATTGGTATGCAGATACGTTTCGAAGAGTTCAATAAAAAGCTCATCTTCTATCGTTTCTTCATAAATAGCGATTGTCTGGAAAGTGCCATTGAAAAGATGAGAGCAGATATCCTTAAGATATCCAGTCAGGCATTGGAATAACGTTTCAGCTTGGAATAGTGAATAAAATCTTGAATTTTCTTTGGAAGAAGAAGGTTCATCGTCTCGGCAATAGGTGCAGAAATAGATCAGTTGGTGTTAAAAGCGTGAAACTTGATACAAATAATCCCTGGTAGGTACTAATCATTTTCAGATATTGAAACATTTCCAACATGTCTACCCATAGCAATGGTTGCTAAGGAATTAATTTTCCATAGCAATTACTCAAAATCCAGTTCTTTCGAATTTTCAAAGGAAAAGATTCTTCAACGTTTTTTGCAGTGTCAGTCAGATTCAGTGACACATTTAAAGTCTCCCACAGGTTGACAACTGGAATGGTTTAATCATCAATATGGCATACAGAGGGCTTATTTTAGACTTACTTCACGAGAAGAAATTGTAAGAATTCTTGTCTTTGTACTCCAGTTTTTGCATTTGTGTGTGTGTGTGTGTGTGTGTGTGTGTGTATGCTTGTGTATGTTTGTGTGTGTGTGTTTACTTACACAGATGTGTGTGCATATGCCATTAATCATGTCAAAATTCGTGTCATACATTGTACTGGTCGCTTCTTTGAGAATTTTTTTTCTTTTCCTATTTTATCTCCATATTGTTTCATTTCAATCACTTGATATGTGAAGACATGAATTGAAATGTTTTATTAATGAATACCAGGTTTAAATTGCGTTTAATGTTGTTCTAATCAGGGAAGCAGATTTTTTTTGTATCTATTCGCTTACTTCTGCAGTCAAGCACATTCAAATTTTCGTTTAGTTCTCATGGTTGACAATCAAGTCCTCTATACTATAGAAGATCAAAGACCCCAAACTTGTAACGTCAACAAAACCAAGAAAATTATAGAAAAAAAAAATTTTTCTGTGAGTTTTTTGTGTATTTTCTAGTTTTGTGTAATCATGTATTTAACGTTCATTGGTCCTCTACCCAGCAACTTCCTGAAAACTGTATTTTCTTCACCAAAAAAAAAAAGAAGATATTTTTGGAGAGAAAAGGGTAAAATCTTTGGCGGATGTGTTGGCTCAAGGAAACGCCTGGCATGAGACATACATACCAGAACCGAAAAGACATCCACTAGCTGCGTTTGATTGGTATCCAAGCAAAATAAGATCAGGAAATGTATAGAAATGTCATACTGTATTAGTTCAAGAAAACGAAAGTGAAAATAAGAAGAAAAAAAAAAGACGCTGTTCTCGGTGTAAGGCGGAACAAATACGTGACAGCACGTCAATCGGATATTGCAGTCGTGATGAAGACAGCGAAATAAAATAAAAAAAATCGAACCGAAGCAGAAATCAATATTGCCGAATCTTGATGGTCAAACAATGTCATCTTATTAGCGAGTAGCGGGCGGATGGAGTAAGGAATGGACTGGTGAAAGGCGAATAACTCTGCTTAGCATCAGAATCTAGTAAGAATTTACTTTGTGAAAAAAACATCTTTTAAATATTTTCTCCTCATTACACCCCATCCTATGTCATTCATTTTTTTTTTTTTTCATTTCGAAGAATTATCCCACGTGATACTTTTTATGTTCCTGATTGGAATAGATCTTAGAGAGAAAGGAAATCATGTTTCTCCGTATTGTATGTTGCAGGTTCTTTTTTCTCAATTCCCCACTATGAAATAACTATAATCAAGCTAAAAGCACTCAGAGAGCGCATATCTTTGCCAAAGCAGCAGTTTTTGTGCATGGAGATGCCCCAAACATTTAACCAGTTTTTCTACGGTTTACGGCCTGTTCACTCATCCATAAAATATCATTGAAATTCATTGACCACTTCCAGAGATATCATGTTGACAGACGTGAGGCTATGGCTATGTTATGCAATTTAGACACATAAACTTCGATGTAGGTGGATGAATATGCATAGATTCGTTCGAAAATTCAGTCAGTTCTCCCACAGCCTATTGTCAACCTTTTCAAAAATGTCATTTAAATTCATCGAAAACTTTAGAGATATAGAGTGGAGAGTTAAGAGTGTTTACAAAAATGTAATCAAGAAAAAAGGAAATATATATTTCAATCAGAAAAAAAAATTCCCACCCTTCCACAAAATTTCATTGAAATCCATCCATTACTTTTCGAGATATCATATGGGCAGACATTAAATTTTGACGCTATTATGGTGTTTGATCATATGATATTTGGGAGGCAATTGTGCATGGATCTGCAGCAAATTTTAATCATTTCTTCCTTAGTCTATAGTTGACACATCTACAAAATCTGTTAAAATTCACAGATACCTTCTGGGGATATCTTGCAGACAGGAATGACAATTTGTTATTTTGACGTTCAACTCCGACGTAGCAGGGGAATTGTGAAAAGATCCGCTCCCTAGAAGCCCAACCTTTCTGATATTCGTTCTCTTTTATCAACATTCTCCCCTCTTTTTCTACATTAGCCCACCCCTTTTTTAAAAAATCAGCCCCTAACTGTTTTTCTCAACATAAGCTTCCCTTCTTTTTAACAGTGTGAAAAGAGAGTTGTATAAGGTAAGTTTTAAAAATGAATCAAACCAAACACTCTCTGATATCTATCAATGTATCTTTATACGATACAAAATCCAATTTTGACAACAATTTACCCCCGACGGTCAGTGCAGGTATTTAGTCAAATTCAAAGAATATGAAATTTTGCGTGTTAAAACTTATATAAGTTGATATTTTCAAAGTTTGTGCAATAAACATTTTTTATTAGAGACTTCAAAGATTTCAGTCGTACGTGTTATTTTTCACTAATATATTTCAAATATGTTTCCAAAATATCCGAGACCGACAAAAATATTTTAAGAAAAAAATTTACTGAGGTGTCCAAGAATAAGTTGCTTGTATCTATCTCATTTCTTTAACCTGCCTAGGAAAATGGAACATCAGCGAATATATTTAAACCCTGCCACTTTTTAAACTATTCACGAAAATTCAATAAAAATTGGTCTTTAAATGTATTATATACCGTTCAAGATTATTTTTCATTATTCATTGATCTGATATCTAGCAATTGCCTGAAAATCGTATTTCAGATGTATGTATACGCAGTGAACTCTGCCTATACATTAGTTAGATAGAAAGTATACAATACTATATACATGCTATCGTGTATGATTGTGTTTTGACTTTTGACTGACACAACCGTTCAGCTTGACACAGAAGAATTGCTAGAAACCTATTAGTGTATTTTCAGTCAGGGGTTGGCCAATCCACAGATAGGTTTCTTTTGAATCAGGTCTTGACCGGAGAGCTCTCCGCATCAGCCTTGTGACATTAGGGTCAGTTTGAAGGAGTAGGCAGTTGGCGTAAAAGACCATTTTTTTTTCTCCCGAGGTTGGAATACATGGACACAGGTTTGATCAAATCGTTGCATTGTGTAAAGAACTCGAATGCGATCTCTGATTCGTCGTTAGGAAAAGAAACAGCTCCGACGACTGCAACCCACCGAACTCTATTCAGTTCTACCGGATGATATTGGCGAGACTAGGAATCGTGATAATTTGATTGGCTGTTGGTTAGAAAGGTGTAATGGAGCGTTGGGGTTGTATGTCGTGATTTCTTGGACGAGCAGTAAGGGAGAGGCTGGTGTTGGGGAGATGCTAGTGAATGCTGGCATTTATTTTGACAGTAAAATCCTTGGTGGATATATTGAATTAGTGGCTGGTCGCCTCGTGTGCAGTAAAGGATAGAACCGTGCTTCTGTTAGCGTTTTTCCGATTGACATATCGCTGGCGGTTCAGGGAGGTCAACGGACGCACGATGCTGCCTACGTATAAATCATGCAAATATTATCATCAACATGAAGAAGGAATTACGAACTCTTCTCTTGGTTATAATTTATTTTACGCTGGAGACCAATAATATGGCGGGGAAATGCAATGGAGAATTTCATTTCAAGCAAGACACGCAGAATTTAGTCGTCAGATTTACATCTATTCTTTTCTTTCTTCTCTTCTTCAGAGTTTTTTTTTTTTAACTATTTTTTTGGCGCTGGCTTTTTATCGGCTGTCACCATTGAATTCTTTCCTTTGTTAGCAGCTTTTGTTCATTTATTTATTTTTTCATTACCCTTTTTCTTTTCCTAATTTTTCTCCCCGATTTTTTTATTTTATTTTATTCTTTTTTATTGATAGTCTATTGACACTACGTATACATTCTTCATTTGTTTCTCTCTCCAGTTATTTTCTGGATCTACCCGCAATTCATTTTGACTTTTTTTTTCCTTGCTCATCTCTTGACCCCAAAGTATCCTTCCCTTTACCTTCCTCTTTTAACCCTGTTTTCTCTTGTTGTTCCATTCTTTCTAGCATGTAAATTTTTCATTCCTGTTCATTGTAATTCTTCTAAACGTTATGTATTTCCTACTTTTTATTGTTTTCTGCAGTATTTTTTCTTTTGCGTTTATCATTTGTTTCATTTCCGTTATGTACGTTGCTCAATTTTTTCATCTTCCACTAAATTTGCCTCACACATATATATATATACATATGTGCGTGTGTGTGTGTGTGTGTATGTGCGTGTGTGTGTGAATGTGAAAACTTCTTATAGCGTGTATACTGAGTGTAAATATGAGAAAACACTAGAAAAATAGCCAGATGTTATAGTATATGTTTAGTTTTAGTTTAGGACTCTTCAAGCTCAAAAGAATTTTAACCCTGAGAGGTTTTACAAAGAAAACGAAACATTTGTCTATTTTTCATCGTAATACATGTATATCTATCTGTCAATTTTTATACATATGTGTGAGTGTTTGTGTTTGTATATATATATATATGCATATAAATATATATATATATATATATATATATATATATATATGAGTGTGTGTATATGTACGTATACATACAAATATATATATATGCATACATATATATATATATATATATATATATAATATATATATATATATATATATATATATATATATATATATATATATATATACGCATAACTTTTCTTTCATTTGTCTTCTAATTCTATCCTTTTCTCTCTTTTCCTTTTCATAATTTCTCCATCATTTACTCTCGTGTTAATCTGCTCAATCAGCATTTTTTCTGTCAATGCCGAATTTCCGAGAATAAAAATCTCTTTTTCCTATCATTTGCGTCTACTTCAAAGCTTCTTGCTTTCCAAACTTTCTCTTTTCTCCACCGTTTCAATGGATGATAACCATTCGACGTTTGAAAACATTTTCTTCTCGGACAAACTAACGTTGTAATCTCTCTAGTTTGCAACACTTTTCATCACTATGAATCGTATCATACGTTTAAGTCTATTAAAAAAAAGTGAACATTTTTATTTCCCAATTTTAGTAAACTCATATATACCGAATACGAAAAAGGCAGTGGGATTTTTTCTTTATTTTTTTTCTTCAACAAAAAATGATTTTTATTCCCAGTGAACCGTCTCTTGATTTGTACCATTTCGTTGCTCTTACAAAGTTAGATTTAGTGTCTGCGATATCAACTGTTCCTACCAGAGAGTCAAAAGTGCTTTAGCAGCTTTCAAAAATGAATTTTAATTCATTCTATCCAATATTCAGATCAATATTTTTATTCTAGTTTTTATCACATCAACCTTCCTTGACACTTCTCAGAATAGCAAAAGTTGGCACAAAGGGATTTTAAATATGTCATGACTGCTCAGAATGAATATATAAATAAATAAAAACAGTGAATCTGATACAAATGAACTGAAAAAAAAGTATTTCTATAGCGGTGATATTGAAATCATATAGAAACACTCAATTTCTATTATACATCAGCCCAAAAGGTTGGAACACCTGCCAAATCTCTGCTCTTTCGTGTCTTTCATACATTTCTGGTAAAAATCAAGGTTATTGTCAAAATATTGATACCGTTGTCGTTCCACGTCATTTGTTTCTTTTACTGACTTTGAAAATGTCTTCCAGAATATCTCTAGAGGAATTCGGTATTTCCTGAAGGATATCTATCAGAAAGCCTCAACAAAGGAATGATAATAAGAAAAATGATCAGTAATAAATTGTCTATGTAAGTAAATGAAATTTAACAAAAATGACAAAAGTAAAGAAAGATTAGATACATTTGTTTCCAAATAATTGATCAGTTTGGATTTTCTTTTCAACGGAATAGAAGAACAAAGCAAAATGAAATAACTACAATGATTGATTTATTGATGACCTATTTGAATTAGTATGATTCATCAAAATTTTCCATCTTTCCTTTGGGACTTGAGGATGAAGGTATCAGTTTTTACTACTATTTGCTCCACAACATCTGGATTTATAATCTAGAGAATTCAGAGTCTGTACTTCTTTGATTGGTTCTACTTCCTCATCATCTTCAGCCTTTTAGTGTCCGTCGGTGGACATAGACCTTCCCCGGGATTTGTGATCGTTCTCTATCATGGGTACCGCAGAGCTAAATTTTCTGGACTTATCCGTCACGCCATCATATATTTAGCCGGTCACAGTTCAGCGTATGATCTCTAGGGATCCACGTTGAGAGTCGTAATGGTCAGTGGTTTTCTGCCACTCTTGCAAAATAACCAGCCCATTGCCATATGATTTATCTAATGAATTCCATGGCTCTGTTTTTTGTTTGATATATTTGTGATCACTCTGAGTGATGCTGAGCACGATTTTCTCGCTTGCAAGTTGAATTGTTCTAGCTGGACTTTCTTGTTCCTAAAAGTTGAGCTCGTTCTAACGAAGACTTGCCATCCTAGAGTGATTATTTGCATAATTTCTTCTTCTCTCGAGGGTTTCATGGAGATTAATTGCCCTACGTAGATGTAGTGGTCTACTTTTTGGGCTCTACGTTTTCAATTTTGATTTTTTTTGTCTTTGTTCTCAACATGTTTGTTGTACATGACATTTGTCTCACTAAAGTTCATGTAGAGGTCAACTTTCTTGCTTTCTTGGTTCAGTTCGTCTAGCGATCATGAAGGTTAGTTCTACAACGAACATCGATATCTATATTAACGTAATTTTTTGTGATAGTGAGTCGATTATATAAATTGGCAAGTAGCTCGAAAGATGGCACATAGGCCCTAGACGACAACTGTCCTTTTCCCGGGGAATACGGTTTGTGAAAAAAAAAAGAAAAAAAAACATATTTTCAGGAGGCGGGCAAAAGGAAATATTTTTAGGGGGCAAGCAAAAAGATTTTTTGTTCGGAACATATCTTAGTGGCAATGCTGTTCCCAGCGAATAATCTTCCTTTTAGCGCCCGTCGTTGGATATAGACCTTCCCCAAGATTCACCAGATTTCTCCATCATGGGCAATTTAGAACTAGTAGTTTCTGAATTTATCAAACTCACCATGCCATCTTACCCACTGTCGTCCACAATTTCGCGTATAATCTCTGTGGATCCACGTTGTCAGTCGTGATGTCCAGAGGTTGACATTCTTGCAACATGTCCAGCCTATTGTTTGCATGTTTTTATGATATCTCAGACTCTTGTCTTTTTTCAAATATACAGTGTTGTCATGATCTTCCCACGTGAGAGGGAGCATGATTCTCTCATGTGCACATCGCATGGTTCTCAGTTTGAGGGTCACCCTCTTGGTTAGATTCTATGTTTCAGCTCCATAGATGACAACCCGACACCGTCCTTTGTGAAGAGAACTATTTAGTTTGGTTTTATAAAACAGTTGTGCTGCACAATTATCCTTTATCAATTATAAGGTTCCAGTTTTGAAACTTTCTCGTTATAGGTGGGGACTCACGAGGTGAGAATGTCCTATTTGATCCCTATCAGCAGCAGGAGTCCATTACGGGACGCTGTAAATAACAAAATTACGACTATGAAGGGTAAAAAGTAAGATGGACAAGACTTATTAAATATAGCAGAGTAAACTTATATAAGATAAAAAGAAAGGTTAACTAGTCTTAGAGTAAAAGGGAAATATTTATCCTTACATGTGTGAAGCACGTATAAGAACAAATTTATGCAAGTTATAAGTCATTGGCATAGCGGTAACGGCGTGGACAATGGATGAGGTGATCCGAGTTCAATACTCCGGGTTTCGCTGTTTATGTTCACTGGGCATTAATGACCTTGGGAAAGGCACGAATATATCTCTTCTCCTCCCAGCTATTCATAGAATACCAGATCGGTCTCTCTAGCCTTGAGAAGGCAACTCTGATCCCAAAGAAGAGAATGGAACCCCCTTACCATGATTACTTTCCTTTCAACCTCATCAGCATGATCAGTGGTTCTGTTGACAGGGCACCCAATGATCTCCATATTTCTCGCCCACGCATGCATCCTGAAGACGTTCCGTTGTCTGTATAGACAAAACAGAGGCCATTCACTCATTGAATTTATTATATCGTGTAGATGTGAAGTACATATAAGAATAAATTTATGCAAACATGGGGCACATATACGCCTGTTTTTCAATACACACACACACACATATATATGCACACACACATATATATATATATGTATATATATATATATATATATATGTGTGTGTATTCGTGAGTTTAGTTTATTATTTATGAGTGTGTCTGTGTGTCTGTGTGTGTGTCTCTCTCTCTATGAGTGTGCGCGTGTGCACCTGTCCGCAGGTAATATTTCTCATTCTAGTAATGCATTAAATTGATAGTGTTTCACAAATGATTGCCGTATTCCATCGGTTAACCTCCACTACTTAGACTAAATGCCCTTTGACCCTGGCCAGTTCCTGTTTAGACACAAAATGAGTCACTAACCCCTATTGTCTTCCACCGCTGTCTTCTCTGGAACATTCTTACCATTTTAGCATAAGAAATTGGAAATCCTCTTTGCCTCGCTTCTCTATATGCACGCATGTGCAATGCAATAGACAATCTTTGATTCACTAGTGACGCTGCAAACCGAGGACAATATGGACATCATTAAAGAGATCGGTCTGTGGGAACCGCAATCGAGAGAAGAAAATTGACGTGAATACTTTCGATGCTAACATCATCTGTCGCTCGTTCTTCAGTCATTAGCTCGAAGTTAGAGTATTGTTCTAAGTATCGCGAGGTTCAATTTTCGAAGAAGATTAGTTATGGTTCAGATTACAGTTACTGAAAACAGCATTTAGTTTACACAACAGATACCTACCTGGTGCAAAATACTAATTTCTTTGTTTGAGACCTGTGTAGTCAAAATATTCTACAATAGATATTGGCAAAATTTCATTTAAATTAGGCTCCAGGACCGTAGACTGCATTTCGCTATTCGAGATGGATTCAAAGTCAACGATCATGCTCTTGAAATCATGATTTTTACATTTTTTCTCATTTAAGAACAATAGTTCTATGGTAAACCAATAAACACGCTAACCTTTCGGGAACACGGTTGTAACTCTATATTATTCATGATAAACCTTTAATCCGATAATTCATTTATTTGTTTTTAATTGAAGCAGTTTTCCTTTCTATTTTTCAACTGAAGACTTGTCAAACTTTCTATTCAGAAATACTCCTCCTCGAAATTCTTAGTCGGTATGTAGTATGTAACTGAGAAATATTCGGTAATGATCATGACAAAAGATTGCATGTATCAAGTTTTAGTTAAGGATGATACTTTCCTGTGGTTGTGTTTGCCCAAATCCGAGTGCTACCGAGATATCTGTCTGGAAGGCAAGTGAGTTCAGTCTTCAAGTTCTTCTATCCTTGCTTTTGTAAACGAGCCATAAATCTTGTACTCTGCTATCATACGTGATGCTTCTTGATCCCAACTTACAAACATTTACCATGCTACCAAAGTTGAACCAGTATTTCTCTAATAATTGGTTAATAAAGCATTGAAACTCAAAAGGCAAACATGACCTTTGTGTTGTATTTACTTGGATTTTCGGATCCAGTTGTTATAAGAATTGGATTAAATGAAAAACACGTCTAAGTTACAGAAAAGCTCTGTTAGTGTTTTAATCCTAATTTATATTTGACCATGAATTGTTATTCTTCTTTGTGGCTTTGGTGGATAAATACATTTTATTGAACCAGTTTTACACTCGGGGTAATTTCATGCGGGAGCTTTTTACTCGGGAATTTTCTCTTGGTATTCATGAGAGTGATTTAACAAAATTTGGAAATATTTGATGGTTCTGACAAACCGAATAAACGATACGGATTAAACTGTGTTGAGTCATTTTGGTGTTAAAGTACTGAAGGTGAGCCGTTGACTGCAAAATTTCCACTTAGCTTTCTCATGAGACATTTTCATGGAATTTGATTGTATGTAAACTGCAAAGAAGATAAGTTTTCCTTCTCTAAAATAATAATTGGTTTCAGATGGAGAGTTGCTTTCTGATACTTTTGTCTCAGAAATGTTTAATGCAGATGTGTATGATATTATTAACAACCCAAGTTTATCAATATAAATATTTTAGTTTAGCATTAACATCTTCATAAATACACATGAAATTCCATATGTAGCTTCATTGGGTTTACAGTAAATTTGCTGCTTGTTGTAAAAAGAATATCAAACGAACTGAAATAGTGCTTATTGACTGGATCTAAATTGGCTTTATAAACCTTTCCAAGAAAGATCCAACTCTAGTAAAAGCTAATTTCTGAATAGAAATTTTAAGGAACATACGCACATGAGCTTACTCCACTCACTATTCGATTGTACTTTACTAATTTAATAACTGTTCTCTATTCAGTATGATCTTCAATAAAAGATTGTGAAGTAAACCCCCAAAGAAACTCTTAATCCTCATGAGCCGTTGTAAGTCCACCATTAGTTGAGGCCCTTTCCCATATCCTTCTATGATGCCCCCCATTGTGCTGATCTTTGGAATGTCTTGCCAGCAGAGCTTTCTATCTCATCTCTCAATCTTGTATGCGGCCCCTTTTTACCACATTTACTACCCATGGTCGCTTAAGATTTCATCTGTTATCATTTACAATAAACCCAATGTAGCTACACATGGAATTTCACGTGCATCTATGAAGATATTCATTTTTTCTTGTTAAGTGTCCAACCAATCTCCATTTTTCTTACCCGATTGCGATATTTTTTTCTATTAAACGTATTGAAAAGAACGGTGGAACATCGATTGTATGACCTGACTCATGCAGAAATAACGCTTGACCTTTTAGTCCTATCTTTCATCCTGGTAAACCCACGGATTGATGAACCAACTTAGAATCGCTTAGAGAGCCATGGGAAGAGCAACGTTGGGGATAACTCCAAGCTGCTGTCAATGATGCTAATTATAAGATATTAAACCCAGCAACATTGCTATTCAAAATGATATCTTAGGTTTGTCGGAGAAAAAATATATTGTATTTAGTGGTGAATAAAAATTCACACACACCGAAGAAAAAAAAAAGGGTAGTCATGAATTTATGACAAGCTTCAAAACAAGTATAGGTTACATATTAGTAGATGAAAACTGTGCGCTATTACGTGAGCTGCCCACTGTATTTTTGTATGGGGCGGGGTCATTACTTTGATACCAAGCATCATCTTTATTCAAGTGTCGGATGGAAAACTTTCCATTTTCATTTCTATTCCAGAATGTGAACTCTGTACATACTTAGAGACCTGCAGAAACGACCTATAACCTCGTCGCCAGGCTTACTTTCTCTACTCTACGACCCAATCATCCACCAGTGAGCTTCTCAATATGTACACTTAGAAGTAGAGAACGATTTTTTTCTATTATGCGGATTGAAAGAAACGGAAGGTCATCGATGATATGACCCGACTCATGCAGAGATAACTCTGTAAAAACGCTCAACCTTTTTACTGAAGCCGAAATAAGAGAAAGAGAAAAAAGAGTATGAATAAAAAGGAAAAGCGAGAAAATATAGAAAGCGGGGAAAGAGAAGGGAAAGCGGACATAGATTAAGAACAGCAACTGGTAAAAAAAAAAAAAGACAATTGGAAAAACTATATGAAGAAGAATGAATGGAAAAAATATGAGTATATTTTGAAATCTGAGAGGCGGGGCAAGAGATATATAAATAAATGTGGTCCAGGTAGATATTGGGAGAGCAATAGATATAGAACTGAAGTAGATAAGAGAAAAAAAGAGATGAAGACGTATAGAGAATAGCAGTGATTTGTTTTGGTTGGTAGACAGAGAAAGTAAAAGGCAGTCTGATCAAAAGAGCAAGAAATTGAGATCACAGAGAGGTGGAAAAGATAAAAAGAAATGGTGAGGTGGAAAATGAGAATGGAGAAAGAATGAACCAAAGAGAGAGAGAGAGAAAGAGAGAGAGGGAGAGAGAGAGAGAAGCAGAGAGGATGCAAGCCAGGAAGATGTTTGAAACTACTCTTTCAGCCATGAATAACAACACTTCTATACTAGACTTAACGTCAAAACCACTCGCTCGCTGGCGGATGAAAGAATAAAAGGGGGAAAAAAAAGAGACATGCCAATAAACAAAAATGGAAAACAGAATGGCTTGAAAGTATATAAGAAAATTTGTATCCGTAGGATTGCCCCTTTCTTCTATTCTTGCTTGACCCCGGGTTGTGAATTGGGTGCGGTGGTGGGTGCTCAGAAAAATGTTGATCGTTCTTTAGAGGTGGCAAAAGCTTCAAGATGCAATTCAATCTAATAATGGAACCATGGCATTTCTTGGAGTTCACGGGTTCGCGTGGAGAAGTCAGACCGTGTCAGCTAATCAGAGATTGGAAGGATATACATATATAATTCACACGGACAGGCGCGCTGATACATACGGGCACTCACATACGCATTCTCTCTCTCTCTCTCTCTCTCTCTCTCTCTTTCTCTTTGCCCCCCCCCCCACACACTGCACTGTGTGTGTGTGTATGTGTGCGTCAAAAGAGAAAAACAAAGCAACACGATACATTGGCATAGAAAGAGAAGGGGAAGCAGTGAAAGAGAGAGAGAGGGGGTGTTACACACGAAGACAAATTTAAACAAATGGAAAATTGGTGGTACAAGTGTTCCAAGTAGAACAGTTGGAACGGAACATTTGCAAAAAGAAAAAAAACAATGCTATGAAATGTAAGTTGCCACAACGATTATCTCTTACGAAAACTGACTTATTTTTGATGACGGACTATGTTCTTTAAACGAATGCAGACAACATGATGCTCATTTACTCGTATAATGACCCGATTGTATAGAATACCGATTAAATCTTCCCTTAACAATGGAAGATGATGTCTGATGGAGAGCCCAAGAATTCCAAACATATAACCAGAGATAATTAGAACGTTTTTTGTTATTTTGAAAAAAAAATCTCATAAACAAATTCTGTTTTGGAATTATGATATTTTGATACACTTTCTTGGAAAGTATAGGTTTTCGTTGCTAGTTTAATGAACTGAACTATCATTTTTCTCTGATAGCTGAACAGCTGACAATTATTTTGAAATAGCGTTGCATAGCAATATCTTATTTTGCGATATGGTGTGAATGTTGGATAGAACATTACACAATGAAGTTGCATTCATAAGACTAGGAAGTTATAATTTCTGAATAAAAAGCTTTTTATACACACAAGTGCATTAATTTGTTAAATCAGGGTAAAACAGTTCCAGCAGAACGTGTATATATATATATATATATATATATATATATATATATATATATATATATATATATATATATATATATACATATGTATATAAGTATATATACATATGTATATATACATATATATACATATATATATATATATATATATATATATATATATATATATATATATATATATATATATATATATATATATTGGAAATTCAGTTCTTCGTTGCGACTCTGGTTTTATGCCAGTGGTGCAATCATCCACTTATCCCCAAAAGTTGCTTCCTATATAAAGAGCGTTTTGAAGTTACGCGTGGGCGGGGGTATACGTGGAATGTTCCTGATGAAAATGTCACGACTAAAGAGGTTCATTTCTCGCTAATTGATTTTTGCAGTTTCTGTAATTTTTTTTTTTTAACCTTATAATGTTAAGTTCAAAAAAGAGGTTTTATCATAAAAGATTTCATTTTTTTTTTTAATTTGGAAGAATGAATTAATTTTGGGGGGATGTTCGATTGTTAAATAATTTTTAGGGAGGCTTTACGGGGTTTGCATACTTTGGGGCTTGAGTTGTTGTTGTTGTTGTTGTTGCTATTGTTGTTTATTATATCATCATCATCATCATCATCATCACCATCATCATTATCAATGTCAGTATCATTATTGTCAACATGAAAAAAAAAACATTCTTTTAGACTGATGGTTGTTAATCTTTAGAATCGTGGCTTTAGTTATCGTAAAAAAAATTTGTTTTCATGTCAACGTTTTTTTTTTGTTTGTTTGTTCTTTTTTCACATATATACCTTAGAACTGATCTTTTGTTTAGTAGTTTTTGTTGTTGAGTGAAGGTGATTATTGCGATTTTTTTTTCATTTAGGCAGAGTATACATGAATAATTCAAAACCTCTTTTTTCTGTTTAACTCAAATTCATATAATAAAAAACGTAAATAATCAAGAAACAGTTTTAGTCGTAACATTTCTGCTTAGATCGTTTCACATATCCCGTCAACTGCTGCCCACACGTCAACTCAAAAAAGCACCTTTTTTTGAGTAGAAGACGGTCGAACGATGGCACTTCTGGCATGAATCTCAGTCACTGCGAAGAACTTATTTTATGTAAACCTATTCATATATGCTCTATTCCCAATATCGAGCACTCTGCATGCATAGATAACTCAACAATCAGAAAATTATATGTTTATATATATATATATGTGTGTGTGTGTGTGTGTGTGTGTGTGTGTAAATCGTTTCTTGTAGATTCCAGACGCAGGTACGTACCAAAAATGATAAACTGAAATAAAGGTCTCCGTTATGAATAATATTGTTTCATGAATTCATAAAAAATGAGCAGTAACAAGTTCTATGTTCAATTTTCCAGTCAAAAATACAATAGCACTATCAGAGACTTTTTCAGATTAAGTTTCGCCGGAGAACGAAATATCAAAACAAAATCGTACCAGATTGTGATTAAAGTTTAGAAAAAGGTTATTAATATTCAAAGAGTTTTTTCAAACAATTGAACCCCCACTTGATGTTCCAGCCGATCCAGGTGTTCTATATGACAGTGTTCTATCCAAATAGCACCGGCCGAAACGTCGTTTTAATATCACAAAAAGAATGGAGTCCGAAAAAAACATACCAGTTTTGTACCTTGACCACCCCTCTACATTAGCAAGTGACTAAAAAATATTTTTGGATTAATTCCTTGTAATTCATTTATCAGCTTGCGTGTTGGTTCATGGATTTTTATTCTGTATTTATGTACTATTTTTCCTGTTGCATTTCTTAACAATTATCTGATTATGAATTCTTTTTTTTGTGATGATGAACTATCTGCTGGACGGCTAGCTCGCTGTCTCCTTGTCTTTGCTTAGAACGATTCTATATTTATTCACCATATCTAAATATAGTAAATTTAAAAAAAAGGAAGACTTGATCACTTCCAGTCTAATGTTAACCCTTCACCGATTGTGATATCTCTAAATATCTTCTTCTTTTTTTTTTTCAATTTTAATAACAAACCTTGCGCTAAATATGGAGACGAGAATAGTCGAATACTCAGATGGTAGCAGGATGGTGCTGAGGTTGGGGACGTCGTGTTTCTATTTCAAGGGTGTTAATGCAATAGACCCAGACATAAAAGGTCACATAACTATCATTTTCCCACTCTATCAACCGTCTTTGTATTACGTCATCTAATATTATGTCAAGAATGATTGCAATTTTGCATCAATTCGTGTGAGCCTCGGTTTTTGTCTCATCTAGCGTTTTCATGAAGTCAAAATATGAGTTCATAAAAATGTCTATCTGCGCATATTTGAATGCGCATGTATAATTATTACAGGAGAGGAAATAGAGGGCAAGGGATAGACAGTGTCAGGGTGGGGGGAAGAAAACGACAAAAAAAGGACAGTGAAACAGAAAATATAACTTTTATTGAAACTGAAAATCGTTAAACCGGAATCAGAGGGAAAATGAATAATATTATCAGAATAGCAAAGGAGGTAGATTATTCTAATTCGACAGAGTCAAAGAGATAAGAATAAAAATCAATTGTGAATTAAGAAATAAAAATTAATTTTGAATGGAGGAAAAAGAATTTGAATTAAGAAATAGAAAAAGAATTGTGAATTTAGAAAATAGAAGAGTAATTGTGAATTAAGGAATACAAATTAATTGTGAATTAAGAAATAAAGATATATTCTGGATTGTGAAATAAAAATTATTGTGATATAAGAAATAAAAAGTAATAGCGTATTAGGGAATAGAGATTATTGTGAATCAGGAAATAAAAATTATTTGTGTATTAAAAGATAAAAAGTAGTTGGGTATTAAAATCTGCTGCACAGATTCCACAAACTTCGGAATGAAGCAATGGAATCCAGTGAAGCACATTGAGAATTGGTCGAAAATCCAAGAGGATAAATCAAAGCTTCGAACTCAATGAATAATTCTAGTGACAAGGCTTCATGCAGTTCTTGTTTTACAAAATTCATCCAATATTTGAGAGTGATGTCCGCCTCTTATCAAAAGCAGATATTTAGTATTTCAAGGGAATAGCAAAAACCATAGTCATATTTATTCGATATAATATCCATCCATATTAATTTTTGTTTCTTTTGCGGTGTAACACAACGAATGCATCGACGAGAGAACTTCGACTAAGTCAAATAAATGTTAAGCTATTTAAGTAGTTTTTACAATTCTTCTCACAATTTATTCCAAAGACACCTGAAAGTTGTATATATTTTTGATTGAACAAGGCCAATGTTTAAAGAACGAAGTTCCCGAATAAGGTATATCAGCAAAACCATATCTCGATATCATCATCATCATCATCATCAGTCTTTTAGCGTCCGTCGTTGGACATAGACCTTCCCCAGGATTTGCCACACTTCTCTATCATGGGCGTCACGGAGCCAGTACTTCCTGAACTTGTCTAGTTCATCTCTCCATCTAATATTTTGCCGGCCTCGGTTGCGCATATGGTCTCGGGGAATCCATGTTGTGAGTTGTGATGTCCATCGATTGTCAGCCATTCTTGCAACATGGCCAGCCTACCGCCATTTGAGATTTTTAATGGATTCTATGATGTCTCTAACTCTTGTCTTTTCCCGGATGTGTTGTGCTGTTTTGTGGTCTCTCCATGTGAGGCCCAGCATTATTCTTTCATGTGCACGTTGCATGGTTCTCAGCTTACGGGTCTGTCTCTTGGTTAGGTTCCATGTTTCAGCTCCATAAGTGACTATTGGGAGGATGCATTGGTTATACACCCTTCTCTTTAGGATTAACGGGATCTTATTATTTTTGAAGGTTGAGCTAGCTCTGCCAAAGGCTTGCCATCCTAGTGTGATTCTTCGCTTGATTTCTTCTTCTTTTGAGGGTCTCATGGAGATTCGTTGCCCTAGGTAGATGTAGTGGTCTACTTTCTCGAGTTCTGTGTCCTCGATTTCGATCTTAATGTTCTTATCTCCAATGTGGTTGTTGCACATGATCTTCGTCTTGCTGAAGTTCATGTGTGGGCCGACTTTCTTGCTCTCTTCATTTAGTTCATCTATCATTAGTTGGAGGTCGTGTAGGTTCTCTGCGAAAAGGGCTATGTCGTCTGCAAATCTGAGGTTGCTCAGATACTCGCCGTCTATTTTGATTCCTTTACTCTCCCAGTCTAGCCTTCTGAAGATCATCTCGAGGCAGGCTGTGAAGAGTTTAGGTGAGCTGGTATCACCTTGTCTTACTCCTTTCTGGAGCTGGAAGGGGTCCGAGTCTTTATGTAGCCTGATAAAGGAGCTGCCGTGATTGTATATATGTTTCAACACTTCAACATATACTGGATCTACACCTTGCCGACTGATGGCCTCCATGACCTTAGGGATTTTTACTGAGTCGAAGGCCTTTTCGAAGTCGATAAATGCTACGGCAAGTGGTCAGGCTGGCTTTAGAAGCTACTCGACCATATCTCGATATACTTAGATTCAAATCATCTGATTTTAAACTACAATGGCAATTAAAATTCAGAATAAGGATTTGGTGAATCAGGCTTTGAATGGTCATAATTGTTCCCCTCATCAGAACTGAGCAAATATTTCTGAAACTTTTCATCGTGAATATTTATAAATACACGACTGAATGGGGTAAGAGGGAATTTCAACTTCCGAGGAAGTTTTCATTGTTCAAGCTGTCCGTTTTCAGATAGAAAATTCCAAGCTTTCTCTTTCTTGCTTTATCACTCAAGCAAAAGTAAATTTTAATGAAGTAAAAAAAAGGACAACTTCTGTATCTGATAAAGAAGCGAACATTTTACGATATTTTTAATGTATGTTGATGCATGCATAGGTTTGATCACACGTAAGGTACATAGATACACAAACTCATGATAAAAATCCGTTGACTTGGAGAGAAAAAAATGAAGATTTACCAGATACTGCCTGGTAACTGTTACAGAAAGAAACAATGATAACCTAGTTGAACGGTCCTTCATCGACATTAGACTCTAATGAGAATACGATAATATTGGAGTATATAATATCATCACCATCACCAGCAGCCTTTTAATGTCCGTCGTTGCACAGAGACGTACCTCAGACCTTTTTTATCGTGGATGTTGCAGACCTAATACTTTCTGAACTATATTCTGCCGGTTATAATTTTGCATATGATCTATGGGGATCCACGTTGTGAATCGTGATGTCCAGTGATTTTCTGATATCCTTGCAACATGATTAGCCTATTGCCATTTGAGTTTTTGTAATGGATTCTATGATGTCTCGGACGCCTGTTTTACCCTAGTGCTTTTTTGTGATCTCTCCGTGTGAAGTTGAGGTTTTACGTGCACGTTGCCCAGGTTTCAATTTGAGGGTCACTCTCTTGCTTAGGTTCCATTTTCCAGCTCCATTTCAGAAACAGAATGAATGCGTAGGTAGAAGAATGCATTGGTTGTATACATTTCTTCTTAGAACTAATGGAATTTTCTTTTTCTTGGAGGTTGAGCTTGCTCTACCGAAAGCTTGCCATTCTTAGAGTTACTCTTTGCTAGATTTATTCTTCTTTTGAGGATTTCTGCTAGTTTTTTTTCTCGTGGATGATTTATTGAATAGAGATGGTCAATGGTCGAGTACCTTCGTTTAAAGCCAGCTTGTTCCCAAGGTTGGTTTTCATCTAATGTTTTAGTGATTTGCTTGGTGACAACTTCTATAAAAAGTTCGTTGATGCAGTATGGTATATGTATTGTTCTGTAGTTGATGAGGATTTTGAATTTTCCTTTTTTTAATAAAATGACATTTTAAAAAAAGAAATTGTCCGTTCCATATTCCATACATGATTTTATCCCTCACAATGCTGCAATCATCTATATCTACCTTATCAAGAGGGGGTAAAATGGGGGATAAGGGCTGGTGCACATCATGAGCCAGCAGGTTAAGGTATGGCCCAGCACTCTCTATGTTACATCTTAAAAGAATATCATATAATATCAACAGCATAACATTCGGAGGTAAAAGGCTTAGATGGAATTTTTCTGCTGGAACGAATCTTCATTCGAAACTCATCCAACCGCTATTATCAGCGGAAGAGATACCATATGTATCCAATTTCAATGAAAGCAAGTAGATATTTAGAGTAATAAACCAGTTTACGATATTCGTGATCAAAATAGTTTACAGACGATATCAAAACGCATCCAAAATCCATGTATCCTCCCTAGTACTCGATTAAGAACAGGGAGATCGTGTTTCTAAACAATAGCAAAAATTGAAAAATATCTTATGTCTTAGGTCAGATGAAAAGTTTTATGCTTGCAATATGTACGTTGCTCAGACGTATGGAGATACTGCACCGTCATCAGATTAGACCGTTATACGGAGAATTTGGACGAAATAATGGAAACACTATTTCAATAATCACTTTTCGTATTGTGCATGTTTTGATATTTTTGGCCTTCCTTTTGGATTATTAATATTTCCAATTCGTCAAGGAATTGATTCATGTAGCCTTTGGACATTAACAGGGAATATTGAGCCATTGCTCGAGCAAAACATCCTTCAGGGACACTTGTGAAGGGAATCGGACCCTCGGGTGCTGCTCCAATCGACACCACAAATGCTCGATTATATTAAGACCTGTTGATTGATGCATCTCAAAGTTGTTTTCCAAAACTCGATCGGTGTGAATGGGTGTATTATCGTCCTAAAAAACGGTGCCACTGTTGGGAAAGCATGTTTGTATCATTGGATGAACAAGACCAAAATTGACAGAGAGACCTGGGAGTTCACACTGTCATTTAGTGCTACCGCTGGACCAAAACTCTAGGATATTGCCGACCAAATCATCACTGATATATGTCCACGTTTAACTATTGGAGTGAGGCAATCAGGGTCGTGAACTGTTTTGGGCTGCCTCTGTCGAAGAATGGGCCGGAACATGGAAATAATGCAAAGGGAGATTCCTCCAGGTATAACACATTGTCCAATACTCGTGGTCACGACAACACTTTTCCATATTGATTAGCCAAGGTTTGGCAATTACATCCCTTCTGTTGAAGCTCAACAAACAAACAAGACGCTTGTGGAATAATACAATACGTATTAATCTGCAACAAAGTCAAAGAGGTTTTCCAGTCATTCGAAGTTTTATGTAGTATTAATGCACACATGGAATACAAGTGAAATCAGCAGGTGATTCCATTATTTTGTCTATACACCCCCCGTCTCTCTCTCTCTCTCTCTCTCTCTCTCTCTCTCTCTCTCTCTCTCTCTCTCTCTCTCAATATATGATGATAATTCGTTACATTTTACAAAAACTTTTATTTAAATGACCTCTCTTCATTACATGGTGAATGTATAATTTAGCCAAGACATCGTGAATAAAGTAAACAGTCAAAGAAAATGGGACAGCAGCCAGAATCGAACCTTTGATTGAGTAGCTGCTTCAACGTAGCGAAACAGCTACCGGTAATGTACGGCCCAAGATAACTGTTCTAACTCCGAATTCTCATTTTCGTTCATCCACGGTCTATGTCTGATCTATTTGTTTCTTTCGATGCAGACCATCATATTACTAAGGAATGAATTTCAGCTCAATGGCAGCGGCTATCGTGTTGGTCATGGGTTCGATTCTTGCAGCTGCCGTATTTTCATTAATTGTTTATTCAATATACTTGGGCCAAATAATATATTCACCGTGTAATAACGGGCAATGATTTCTAATAGTTTCTATATAATGTCACGCAATTTATGATCATTCTGTCGGATCAAATATCCATTTCTTAATAATAATATTTATATACGGAATTTTTTTTTGTTAGATGCTATTAGAAGCTTTTTGTTTCAACTTGTTTCATTTAAAAAGATCGTTTCCAATTGTTATGTGACGGCTGTTTTATAATGTTTATTTCGTAGGAATTTTCCGTAAGACAACAGAAAAATCCTGCCCTTCATAAAGGAAACAGTGTGAATTGTTGAAGGTATCAGGAGTGGTTTGCTAAGTTCCGCACTGGTTACTCCTTGCTAAACTGTGTTCTATGGCCAGGTTGAGCAGTTCAGATTGCTAGCGATTAAATCACGATATGAGAATAATCGACCTATGTGACGTTGGAGACATAACCGATATGATAAGCCATAACTTGACTAACTTCTGATTGGTTATGCTCATCGCTTTAACGTAGGGTTTCCGCAAAAGTTAAGCGGAAAAAAAGGGACTGAAATGTATT
This sequence comes from Thysanoteuthis rhombus, assembly GCA_963457665.1. Taxonomy (NCBI): domain Eukaryota; kingdom Metazoa; phylum Mollusca; class Cephalopoda; order Oegopsida; family Thysanoteuthidae; genus Thysanoteuthis; species Thysanoteuthis major. The sequence goes on along the minus strand of OY735201.1, from coordinate 45,556,448 downwards.
TGCAATTCGCTACTTGAAGCGAAATGTTCCATTTTTGAGCAAATTATTGGCGAATGAAAAATTGAATTTTGCCAACAACATGGAAGGCAAAACATCGTGAAGCAACGGTAATGAACCACAGACCGAGGCAATCGTGATCCCCCAAAGAATGATGCTGCATATATGGTGTGATGTGACATCTCTATTATGATCTCCTTTTGGGGTTCTGCTTTCATCATCATCATCATCAGCAGCAGCAGCAGCAGCAGCAATAGAAGCACCCTTTTAACATCCGTTGTTGGACATACAACTTCCAATAGACTCCTCGATTGTGGGTGTCGCAGCACCAACATCTCTTTAATCTGTCCAAACCTTCACGCTATTTTATTTTTTGCCGGTCACAATTTCAGAAGTCAGTGATATCATAAAATCCATCAGAAAACTCAAATGGCAATTCGCAAGCCATGTCACAAAAGAGTCAGACAACCACTGGACATTACGACTCACTACGTGGATCCACAGAGATCATACGTAAAATCGTGCAAGGCAGAAATTAAATCGGATAACGACTCATACGGTTACGCCACAACGTCTGCGATCAAACGGTCTACAAACCCTTGGGAAAGTCTTCGCCCAACGACATTAAAAGGAGGATGATGATGAAAATGATGATGATGATGATGATGATGATGATGATGATTAAAATAATGAGAAGAGTCTTTTTAGATGCCTTGTGTGACGCATTAAACATGGACTATATGGTAATTTGTATATTTCTTCAATTATTTCTTGTTTCAAGTAACTCCCGATCGAATACAGCACACATTAGCATACGTAAACAGATGAAGATGTCAATTGCGAAGTATCTTAATTGATTGACTGACTGTCATTGCTATTATAATGACTGAAAAAAAATTGAATAATTCTTTCTAAACGATTCTTTAGCACTGTTTTCAGCCCATTGCGGGTTTTTTTTTTTTTAGGCAAGTAGCATATTCAATATATTAACAAAGAAAAGATGACAGCACATGAAAATTACTGTAACCCCAACCTCTCTGGAAATACCATTCGGGTAGAGGAGTGGGTAGTCAGAAAGAGGGCAGAACAATATGTTGCTAAAGATAGAATGTAATCTATCTGCAAAAAAAAAATTGATCTTCGTTCCAAAGTAGCTGAGCTTCCAATCGTGGACACACAATAAGCCAAGAGAAAGGAAAAAAAACTGAGAAAAAACATATCGAATAATAACTATGTGAGGATATGCAAAAAGCTAAGAATATGGTTTCGACAGAAAACTGTTGACATAGCTTCACCCGGCATGACTTAAAGGACCTGACCTGAAACTTCTGCAAAACTCGTTCCGAAATTAAGCTGTTTCACTCATACATACATACATACATAAATTTATGTTTGTGCCAGTGTGTTTTCGCAAGCGAGTTTGTGTACGTATGGTATGGATATGCGCTTTTGAAGTAGGTATGCAATGATATCTTATGTACGCAGGAACGTATTTACGTTTGAAGGCCTGCGTATAATTTTGAGTATGCCGGTTGGTTCGGTGGCATAAGAGGAGATAAAGTATTTTGGGAGGGAAGGGGACGCTTAGTAAGTAATCAGGAATGAGCGATTGGGGAAGAAAAAAAAAGGTTGGATACATGTTTCGAGAGTGTATGTGAGTGTGTGTCTTTAAATTATTGTCAGTGGTGTCGATGGAAGAAGAAAGAGAAATGTGTATGCGACGGCAGTGAGTTATGTGGCGCTAGTCATAATGAAACTTACATATACTCTGAAACGCACTGACACGCGCATGCGTGTTCATACGAGCGCTAGCGCACATCCAATCTCAGTAATCGCAATTAAACTACTGAGTCTGGGATTTTAACACTATTCAAACCTCAGAAGCTATTACCAGAATAAATACCCAGCAAAAGCGAGTCTTCGTGACTATCATCAGCAGCAGAAACATTGTAGCTTTGTTTAGTTCGTTACGCCATTTTCTTTTCTGCTACATTTTCGTATTTGATCTCTGTGGATCAATGTTGTGAGCTGTGATGTCCAACAGTTGTCTATCATTCTTGCAACATGACCAGCCTATTTCCATTCAAGTTTTGTAATGTTTTCTATTTGAGTTTTCGAATGGTTCTCATGATATCACTAACTCCTAATGACCGTGAAAAATACGCAATTTCACTTGAATTCAAACCTTCAAAATATTACAAGAAGATCTGCATTGGATTGTGTGTAATGAGTGAAGAATGGAGTGTACAACAGGCAACTGATTTATCATAATTAAAAAAGGGACGCGTAGTGACTGAAGTAGGGCCAGAACCTCTCGAAACCAGAACTCTTTTATTCACCTGAAATGTTATATTTCAGGTCCACTTTTTATTGAAAACCTAATAATATTTGAAAATACTAAAAGTTAACATACGTCTATTTAGTCATGGTATCATGCATTTAAGTAAACAACATGATAACAATCTCCTCTGTAAACCATGCTTGCTGACAATTTGGATAAGAATATTAGTAATTCGTAGATTAAGAGTAGACACAAAAGGGACAGAAAGTAGAATAGGAAAGTACGTGAAAAAAAACTGGAAACATTCATAAGGTTGGCAAGTTGATGAAGCAAGATTTTGAGTGTTTACGTACTAATCATTAGTGGTATACTGTACGACAATAGCGGTATGTCTCGACATGAAATCCTGATAAAAGTAAGCTCCAGTGAATCTCAGCGTAACAGTGGTTACTGACTGATAACTATTACTGTAGGGTGTTCGATCCCCTTCAACTCCTACGCAACACTTTTGGCTTTTTTTCTCTAGATTAAACTAAACTTGATATAAATCCATTATGAGATTATGTGTTTATAAGGTGCTTAGATATATTTTGTGCCAATTTGATGTTCATACTCATGGTTACCGTTGACTTATTGGAAACAGTATACACATGCAAATACTCACCTATATATAAGAGTACAGGTGTTTTCTTCCCTTTTTTTTCTTGGCGAATTTTTTTTTTCTTTTTAAATCGCCTTTATGAGATCCAAATTCTTTTTCGGGTAAGCCGAACGACAAATTACGATGATGGAGCATAATATTTAATGATATAAAACACCAAACGAAATTCTGTATTGAAATCTCCCTACCGGAATATTGGTGAACTTGAAAAACCGAACAACGAAAGCAAAATGTTGACTATTTCTTTGTACTAAAAACGAGGAAATACAGTAATTCAAGTATTTATTCAAATCGGTTACTCAAAATAGTATTGCAATACTGTTTCTGGAGATCATCCAAAGGGTGGAAACTGAAGACAAAAAATTCATTCTTTTTTATTTCATCCTACTTCTGATATGCATTTGTCAATCCTGCAAATGTTTGTATCTTTAGAAGTATATATTAATGTATATGACTGTATTTTAATCGAAAATAATTAAAAAAAACAAGTAATATTTCTTGTGCATCGGTAGGTTAGCAAAAACTGCTCGTTTTTGTTAGGTATCTCATTACATTGAAATACCATTCGTGTTTCAGTAAAACGATTATTTCTTTCTTTAAAGATATTGATTGAAATCTGATGCAACAGTTTTTGAACGGAAAACGTAGAAGACCAAATTTAGATTCGGGGCAATGGCTCAACCGTTGGCCACAAAAAAAATGATTAACGACAATGTAAACAGGAATAATATTTTTAAAAATCACAAAGTGAATTTTTCTTTAGAATCACCAGAAACAGTAAAAGGTTGCGTAGGAAAACGACTATGCAACCTGAGAGAAAAAAAATTAAGAATGAAAATTATAGCGATAAGAGAAAAAGAAGCAATGTTTTAAATATGTGCTCCGGAGAAAAATAATAATTAGAGCGCTATTATAATAAGTAGCAATTGTTCATATAAACAGCAAACCAGCCAGTATTTCACACGGTGAAAACGCAAAGTGGAGGGAGAAATGGCGAATACTTTGACCTGTCAGAGCATACATTGTGTCAAAGGTTATTTCCCTAGGCTCTTGGCGTTGAAATTGCCTTCCCGAGTATGTGGGTATTTGAATTTGACACTATGAACCCATTTCGTATCTGTTTACGAATATTGCCATTGACGGCAGCCCATACGGAATTTCCCATACTCTGGATTAAGTATCGCTGTTGGAACCAACGTGCCCATTAGTAGCGAGTGCTTTTACGCCAGTTGAAGATCAGTGTGACTAAAAGCCTCGTAGATTATTAACTATGAAATACTCCGAAAAAGAGCGAGAGTAGTGGGAAGATTCTGGATAAAGACGATTTAAAGGTGATATTGGGTTGGAGGGATATTGCTTTGAGGAGTATACGTGGAAGGAGAGTGAGAGAGAGAAAAACGGGAGGGTTGGAGAGAGAGAGAGAAAGAGAGAATGCATAGAACGAAAGCTAAAGATGTGAAAGACAAAAGAATAGAGACAGATGGATAAAGAAAAGATTATCATTGGACAAATAAATATTCTGGATGAAAAAAGAGGAACGGGTGAAGGAGACAGGACAAAAAAACGTAAAAAGAAGAAAAACAACAGCAAAAGACAAACAATACTCTAGGAGGTAAAAAGAAAATGAAAATACAGAAAAAGCAGGAATGAAAAAAAAAGATTCAAAAGATGTGAGAAAAAGAACGTATATTCGAAACGTAATGGAAGAAGGAAAAAGGAAGAAGCAAAGAAAGAAGGGAGGAAGGAGTTTCAATCCCAAAAGAAAAATATGACGGATAATCTCAAGATAATATAATTGGAAGAAGAAGAAGAAGAAGAAGAAGAAGAAGAAGAAGAAGAAAAAGAAGAAGAAGAAGAAGAAGAAGAAGAAGAAGAAGAAGAAGAATAGAGTAAAGTTTAATGGAACAGGAGGAAAACGGGAAGAGGGCGGGACAGGAAAGTATACACACACATGCATATATAAATATGCATATATATATATATATATATATATATATATATATATATATATATATATATATGTAATTATAAATTGCGTCATATATATATATATATATATATATATATATAGAGAGAGAGAGAGAGAGAGAGAGAGAGAAAGGCAGGAATAGACATAGACACATAAACTGATAGATAGATAAAAAGCAAACACAAAAGTAAGTTAGCTGAGAAGAAAGTGACAGCAAAAAGAAAAGAGGAAAATAAGAGTTGTTGTGACTTCAAGAAAGAGGAAGCTTACTTATCCTTCTTACTGACTGGCTCTGAGGTTAATGTTGACCTTTTACGGTCGAATGACAAACCATAGTCCACCTAACCCCTCAACCCTTGAGTAATATGTATCGTCTGTTGTGATGGGATTTTCTGATTTCTAGTTGACGGCTTCATAGCTATTTAAAGATAGCATGACATGGAGGCTTTTAAGTCATATAGGGTCTGGAAAATAAAGCGAGGATCACTTAGAAAGATGGATAGGCTGTTTCTAAATTGAACATGTTCGCGTTGTGAGCCGATGACAAGTTTTGGCAGTTCAACAAACTCTCATAGCTCATACATATTTCATGTGCAATGTAATATGCACAGTTATGTAGAGGAGAATGGTTTTTTATGTTAGAAAAGATCTACAAATCAATATAAATAGATACATACGTATATATACTGATACATATATCCATAGATATAGGCAAGCACATGTATATTACATGAGCATTCATGTATTCAAATAATTATATATATGCATGTATATATATAAATATGGATATACATATATATATATATATATATATATATATATATATATATATATATATATATATTATATATATATATGTATATATATATATATATATATATGTATGTATATTTCTTGTGTGTACACATACACGAAGCACGCACACAGATATGCTAATCAGTTGATAAATGAGTGCATGTGCAGATAGTATTTTCATGTAGGATAACAAACTTATGTTTGAAGACAAAAATATCTACTTTTTTAACTTCCAGCGAAATCTATCCGTTTTTTGTCAAGCTTTAAGAAGTAAAAATTGACTTGACCATCGTATAAGCCAAGTTTAGTAACCCATGATTTCCTTTTTATCATTTGAACCATCGGTCAGTATCGGATATTAACCGATTGCACTGGGTTCACCATTTGATTTAACCGATCAATGCACACGAGAGTATATGACTTTTCTTGTTTTCTCTTTTTTTTTTAGTTGGTTAGTCATTAACACATACACATATACGTACCAACATTATCCACTCAACGCATATATATATATATATATATATATATATATATATATATATATATATATATATATATATATATATATTTTAAAAATTGAACAAGATTTTTTATGTTCTGTGCTTAAAGCTGCAAAGCTTTCTAAGCAATATATATATATATATATATATATATATATATATATATATATATATATATATATATATATACTGTCCAGTGACTTGGGTCAAACATGAAAAACCACGTGTTCCCTTTACCGGATAAGATTCGAGAAAATTAGATTAAATAATGTTTTCCTAAGAGCCCTAAGGCATTTAAGTCACAAGGGAGAAATTCGGTCAGAAAAGCTGTAATACGTCATTGGTAAAGACAGAATTCAGCAGACGACAACTCGGAAATTCTGATTTAACCGAGGAATATGATTTTTTCCAGGTCTCCTCAAACAAATATATACATGGATATTCATCCGTCTGTCTGTCTTTCTGTCTGTCTCTCTTTCTCACACACATACACACACACACACATACACACACAGAGCGTCAGAATTGCCTCGATCCTGTTTCCAATCGTGATTTTTAATGCCTGTCTATATGTTGGTAATCTGATTCTATACTCTTTACACGCATAAAAGTTTACGTACACATATACGTGCTCTTACACGAGTGGTTATTTTCCGATTTTTAGTCCATACTAACTTTTTTTTTTAAATACTATTATTGAAGAATCCATCCTGAAATGTTTCATTGCTTTTATAGTTCTTTGCTAGCCTTACGATCATTCTGTCAACATGTATATGAACACTTCAAAACATAATATAAAATCTGAATAAGGTGCCTCTTTGTGCTCTAAAGGTCAACCAACTGATTTCGCACATCATTATTACTGAGTTGTGAGTTTGAAAATCACTGGGTGGCTTCAACTTGTGGCGTTGTTCTAAAACTGAAATACGCTTTGTTTATAACTATAAATCTGCATGCAATATTCTTCTTGATGAAATTGAATTAAAATTGAATTTCTATAGATTGATAATTCAGAGCCATCAGTAAGGTTTGTCGGGGCATTTACTGTTTAATACGCAACGTAGCGCAGAGAAACAAAAATATGTTGTTCTTTCAAATAAAATTGATTTAGTTATTCATAGTACATTTAGAATGTACCTCTTGGTTTACTTCATTGTTCCGGAGAAAAAAGATATTGTAAAAATTGTTTATTAAACAATGATGTTTCCCCACCACATTTTTCCTACGACCATGCTAGAAATCCTAACCGAAGATTCTATCATTTCCAGATATTTTACTATCAGCAAAACCAACGTCATCAGCAAAATTACGTCACTTGGTGTCGAAGCAAAATCTCAAAAAGAGCAAAAAGTAATAATGATAAGCATGTTTGCTCATGTCTAAAATTAAACCAACGGCAAATATTAGCACGATTAAGAAAGGCCCTGCTGGAAAAACTAATTATATCTAAGAGAAAGAATGATAAAATATAGAGAAAATTGTTAAAAAACGGGGAGAGAACTGCACCTTCTTTCCTAACGATTGGTTTATCTTCGGTGTTGCTGCTCTCTGCCAGAAGAAATAATAAAAACGTTGAAGTGAATAAAAGAAGTGTGGGATTTAGATAAGGTTATCAGGTTATCGTCTGGCTTCGGCTGAGTGACAAGTTTTTAACCTGCCGAAAAACACCTAGAAAAGTTTTTGCGACCAAAAAAGACGCACTTCTTAACTTCATTTATGTATTTATTTTTGCCTGTTGATATAAAAAAAGAAAGGCTTTTGCAAATAGCTCTTAAACCCGTGACCTTTCCCTTCACTTTCCCTCTCACGGATTCGCCCTTCTTTTTTACTCACTTTACAGCAGGTTTGTTTTTTTGTTTTTTTCGTCTTTTTCCGCAAATGCTTTCAATGCATTTTTCTTCTCGAATCATGACACCAAGATTACTTGAACTCCACACATATTCCACACCCGATTCCTGTTTCTAAAGACAGTGTCTCGCCTCTTCTTCATTCTTTTCTCGTCAGTCTTCAAAGCCCATTTTGATTAAGATGGAAGAAAACATGGTGGGGGAGATTTCACTTGGCATTACTTGCAGTAGGTTTGTGCGCATTTGCTTCAGTTCAGCGGAAGTTGAAGAGAAGGCGACGATAAAGAGGCGCAACTCAGCTTTGAATAATAACGGGTACTCGGTAGAGCGCATAACTTTTCTTTTTTTCCCCATAACATGCTGCCAAAAATCTAAATAAGAGGATTTTTATACATTGAAATGAAAAAATATGCCGGAAAAATACATTAAATTATTTGAGCATAACAAATGTTTATACTAGAAGATCTTCCAGTTTTCAGAGAAAAATCAATGAAAAGGATATGCTAATCAGAAGGTATAACAATTATATTCAATCATTGTTTATGCTTTTGACTACATGTAAAATGCATTTCGAATATAAAAGCGGTATTCTGTGTAAATGAACAGGATTATTTAACGCAGCATTAAATTATATACCTATTCTTCTTACGTATGTCTCTCTGTTTTATACGCCTAATGCTTACAAATTTAGACATTACCAAATAGATTTTTTCAAGTGTATTTAAACTTGATTACTTACATTCGTTACAATTGTGCATTTTTTTAACCAGAAAATATTTGCATTATTTGTCGTTAATAGAAATATTCCGCTTTAACTTACAAATAATCGAATACTATAACCAATGATTAAAATCATAAGTGTCTCACTGAGAGCATCAACACCGTCCTTTGCTCTCCATCTGAGAACGTTGTCCGAAGCACAGTACAATGACAGTGTGCACTTGTCTTTACTTGTGTTTGTGGACGCACCGAGCTAAAATGCTGCATTCACCCTGAACTATTAAAATTGAAATATAAACTCGATTTTGTAAATTCTTTTGACGGATTAGTTTCAATGCATTAAAAATCATAATTTACTCAATAGCATTTGTTTATGCATCAAATTTTCATCGAACTTTTTTTTCTTACATTTTATTCTCAGTTAGATGTATACTCGTTCTCTGTTGGTAGCAGTGTTTAATTGGCACAGTATTTCTGTTACTTGAGAACGAAATTGCACAACGAATGATCAAATGGAAGTAAATTACTGGTAAAGTAATGGCGCTTCCATTTGTCCGGTGTTGCTCTGTGCGCATGCCTCTTCAATATGGACGTTTTCATGACAGAACCCTTCATTTGCTTGACAACTCATCTATCGACTGAGAACTCTTCTCTTGGCTGTGTTATTAAAATCTTTCTAAAGCCATTCTCATAATAGAATATCGCATAGGAGCTGAATCATTGAGAGGAAGACGGCAAAAAAGCGGATAATGTTCGTTATTTATATGGTCAATGTGCGGACGCACATATTCCAATTATTCGACTTGCATGTCCAACAATGGAGATATAACAATGATAGTTTTAATATTTTGCAATTTTGGGAAAAAGATCCTTTTTAAAGAATTCTGTTCTTTGGTTCAGCATAACGAGATATGTTAAGGTGACCCTGAACACCTCTTGCTCACTGCAATTTAATACTTCATGCAAACGTCAAGTTACCATTTATGTACTGATTTCATAAAAAGAATGATATATATAATATAAGGACTTCTTACGATGAATGATAAAGAAATATTTAGGTAAACAGATTCTTAGTGAAATTTTGTGGTCCAAAATTATTCGAGACAGCATGGATACCGTAATGGGTTGAATACAGAATAATTTTTGCTTTCGTTTTTTGCTTCAATGTTTACATATGTCCAATTATTTTAAGCATTAGCACGTATACATGATAATCGATATAGCATACACTCTAACACTGACTTTGTTTTTGTTATTATTTGGATCTAGTTGTTACTGCTTAAATCATTCAAACTGCATTCAGTTTAGTGACAGCATTATCAATTTTCGATCAAACTAGTTATTTCTTTGCTGACTCATTTGTTTCTTCTTCTTACGAATGATGTTTATGTAGTAATTAATTGACTACGTAGTTATTAACCATCAATTTTGTATCATTAATACTGGGCACATCTCATTGAAAAAGACGAATCAAGTGCACAAGAATAATTGAAATGTCCGTTTTTATCAAGTTGAACCTTGTAATAAAGTATTGGTAGGTCTTGATTTACATATCAGCCTTCTATCATCTTGGTCTTATCTACTGAGTCTCTGTGTCCACTTGCCTCAAACTGACCACGATGCTTGCGATTTTCATGACTACAAACAAATCTGTTTATATTTATCTTCAGAAACATCATGTGAAATTGCGATATTTTCTCCATCAATATTCATTGTTGTTGATTATGCTGAAGAAATATGATGATATAAAGCTCGGTTTGACAATTATTTTAAATTGTATTTTTATGACGTTTTTTATTCGTTTGGTATAAGCAAGCATCTCGACATCCGGTATCTCCACTTGATGACTCCTCGACAAACCCTTATCATTCCACTGCAAGCAGTATGCAACACTAAAAAAGGAAGAAAGTTTTATTTCCTTTAAAAGGTTTAGCCTAACCTTTGGTTTAAAACATCATCCCTAACCCGGAAATTGCATTTCCTTTGCTCGATAATAATTGTTACCTTTGCATATACATACATTGATTTTTGAACAGAGGCAATATTTTCAGAGGATTTTATTATGATAATTCATCTAATTCAATATTATTTAAGTAAAATTATTCCATCAGATAACCAGGTATTACCACTCGCATATACGGATAGCATAGCTTTGAGATTTTCTAAAGATGATACAGAATGATATTAGGATTTTGAACGAGCGATGCTTTAAATGCATTAGCTAGGCGGACTCGAATTGTGTGATAGCTTGTAATTAAAAGAAACAAATTTCAGTCATAATCTGCGAATCGAACAGTTTGTATTATACATTTTTAAAAGTATTTGATTTGCAGTAAGATTGAAGAAACTCTTAGACAAGTAACCCAGTTGCCAAAAATATGCTGACCAAATATATGTAAACCCTTACAAGAAAAACTTTTTGCAACATGATTTAAAAGCTAGCTCATAAGTAATACCTGATAATATCCAATTTGATTGCGTAGTCTTCGAATGAAATAATAAAAACCTGCTATGTTTGGATTAAAGGAAAATCTGATTTTCATAAAAATTGGCAAGAGTGCATAGCTAAATAGATAGGTAGATGTGTGAACTATACTTTTGGAAGAGTCTTTTAGAATTATAGTTTGTAATTTCATGTACAACCGATTCCAATTTTTTCAATATAAGAACATCGTAACGACTGCAAATTTCTAAGAGAATTCAACGCACATGATCACTGAACCTGAAGCATCTTTATACAATCATTCAAATAATTATCTAATTCAATCTGAAATTAAAACGACTATTTTCAAACTATAGAATAAAAAAAATGGTATTTCTTGTCCACGGATTCGATATCTTTTTTGAGTTACAAAATAAACAAAGAGTGAATAACAATTAAAAAAATACTAGATATTTAGTAAAGATTATTGAAACCTCTATCTAATCACTGTGCATTTTCAAGAACCGTCAGATTGCAGAATTGTCGATTTCCATTATACCGTTCAATCACTTGAAAGTGTATTACGATACTTCACAGCCCCATCAGTTTGATATTGTGTGCTAACTGAATGGAACCATCAAATGAGACCTTCTATTTCTGAGCAAGTGCCCTGAAAATGCAATGCCGCGACCTGTGTCCCGACAGGACCACAATCAGACAACAGCTCCTTCCATTAAAGCAAAGTGGCGAAGCATCCTTTTTCCTTCAGACGATCTTCATGAACAGACATATTGAAAAACAGAAAAGAGAGGGGAAAAGTGAGGTATGAACAACTCGTTCAATTCATAAATGGCTCTTTAAGTTTGAGCAGATACGAAGATAAGTCGGTGAAAGTTCTTAGCGCTAAAAAAAAAAGGGTTTGTGGTAATCGCTCCTTTCTTTGACTCTGCTGAGCCTTTCTCTATGGTGTCATAACCTGGGAAGACATGAAAATTGTATTTTTCCGAAATGCATGTCGACATTAGCTGGCTCATTTACAAAACACACAAAATTTTATTCCATTTCAGTAACTAAAAGTTTCAATAAATCCACAATAGGTTTTCTCTCCAGCTAGAAAACAATATTAAAATGACTCAATCTTTCCCTTCCAGATATTACATGTTATAAACGCATATCACAATAATTCCTTTGACACAAGATTTAGTTTCTTTTTTGCAATCTAATCCAACTGAAATAACCGATCAAGTGTGTTTACTATTTCAACTTATTTACATGACATATCATTCTTCAGATGATAATATTGTCTCCACTAAAAGATGGTAAAAGCAGTGACAGATGGTGAAATTTTATTTATCACTGACATAATTCACTACCTTTACAGTATTTCAATGTAAAAAAAAGATATATTCCATTCTCCGCTTTTGACAAAAACAATGCTGAGAGACTGGTATTACCGACTCCCTTATTTCTGAATGTCCTGGCACTAAGAAAATTTTGTAATTGCCGTAAACATATCATAATCCATAGATGCTGGATTTGGCGAGTATGGTAGATGAGATAATACTTTAGAACTGATAACTTCATTTTCTCCTAAGTTTTCTTTTCCTGAGTGAAGATCTGTATTGTCATGCTAGCGGATGACACCCTTTTTGAACACTAAAGTTGTGTATTGTGCACTAATGACGCGCTCAATTTGTTGCAGATGTTTGTGGTGATGCTTTTTTTTCTTCAGAATCTATTAACTCATGGAAGATAGCAGTCATTTTCTAGCTGATACTCAATAAAGCATTTTATGGAGGGCGTCATGCTTCAAAGTTTGGATCAGTTTGACGTAAGGTGATAAACACTGCTTTAGTGTTGTGTTGTTAATATACTGTATCCATTTCTCATTTCATGCGGAAATCCGGTGAAAAAAAAAAGAAGTTTTCATTCCTGGTCAACAGACTGTTGCAAATAGTTAAACGTTGCCCTCGCTCACTTGATGAGAGGTCATGAGGAATATACATTTCCTCTATCCTCTCTGATTTGCTTGAGTTGTTCGTGTACATAGTTGAACATAATTTATTGTGCCTTTTTGCTACTTTGACAAAGATCTGCTTCATTAGATAATTTCAAAGGATCCTTATTCTAATTGGTTGGTCTTGCAGATCGAGGCTTCAAAAGTTCACAGTCATTCTCTTTCATACTTGTTAAAGCCTCTCAATCACTCCAGCTGGGTACCCGTCATAAATATTCTTCAATGTATTGCATTGCCGCCCTTTCTGTATTCAATATTCACTAAAAAGTAGAAACATCTAAAAATATCATTTTGGCAAACCAACCGTAATAAATAGACGGCATGCTTAATTTCTGGTAGATTAAGGTTATCTGGAGATGAATAAAACTATTTACTTTCAGCAAATTGTGAAATGAATTATAAAAATCATTGATATTATTTCTTTGTAGTAATTGATTCTACTCAACAGATAGCCTCTTCTACAAACAAGGAATCGAGTTTCCGGTAAAACATTATGATGAACGAAGTGGAATTCACATAGAATGCTGGACAAATCTCACTACTGACTTCCCAATTAAAATATAATCACACAGAAATGAAGCAATGTGAATAAACTACATAATGATATAAAAAAATTGTATTCTGCTAAAATATCCTATTTCGTTTATAACAAGACGTCAAAGATAATCACTCAAGATGAAGTAATGAGGAACATAAAACATTGAGATAATTGTCAGAAAAGCATATAAATTTGAGTAACTTTTATGGTTTTATTTGCATGAAGCAAACGGTTTTATATTTGAGAACAAGTCTGGAAATGTTCCAAGTGAAACAGATATTTTAAAGGATAATGTTTTTCCAAGTACTTGACCTTAAAATCGGTAGCAGTTTTGAGAAATAAAAGTGTCATCAGTGAGGCAAGCGAAGTGAAATAATGACAAGTACAATTTGCGAATTCTCTAAGATGACAAAGATAAAAGTGCAAAGAAATATGAATAGTTTACATAAGTGGCATAAATGCTGACATAATATATTCGGGAAAGTGCGAGAAACAAGATTCTGGACGCTCTCTAAGGAAGAGGGACATAACGCCCAGTTCACGAAAGAAACTAGATATATAGCCATTATCGATGCAAAAGTTGGAAACGAGTGCTTGTTAAATAGTTGATATGATGGTACTGTCAGTGTAAAGTGTGAGCGTAAAAGTTAAAGGAAAAAAGATATCCCACAAGGTATGAGAAAATGCAATACATCAAACTGAATATGCTAACTATAATCATAAGAAGCGGTGCTAAGATTGCTTCAGGAAGCCTGGAAGAGAAAGTAATCTGACGTACGATGAAAACCAAAAGGTTATCGCTGCATAACTGAAAACAGTGAAGACTATGGCAAAATTAATACAATTTACATGTAAATCGCATCCTATTAGTTCGAAACATATCATCAAAGTGTAAATATAAGATATTAAACTTTTGACCTTTTGCTGTACTGACATGACTTTCATGTTAAAATATTGTGTGAATATTCTTACACAATGTTAACTGTAATTATTCATCATATTCCTAAATATTATAAATAACCTTATAGACAAATTCGTAGCTCCTAAGGGTTAGTGTTCAAACTCTGGGAATCTATAAGACGTGCATGTGCAAGAAAGATCACGAACATTTGTCGTCTTTACAGTGACTGATTTCCATTGATGATATTTTACACATAGTTTACATCTTCATTCTCATTTCTTTCTTTTAGACATGAATTACATAGTCCTATTATTTATTTTTACATTATATTCCAGCTTGCTTTGCAGCCTAATAACACAACTGTTACTCAGCTTTAGTTTAATTGCGTAGAGACTGAGGCCTTTGAAATTTAATCCCCCTTAAGCTATGAGGAAGAACTGAAGACCATTATATAATTAAAATCAAGTAATATTTTCTTCTAAAATAGAAGTATCAATAGATTGTTTGCAAAACTCCGTAGAATTATGTTGAGAAACAGCATATAGTAGCTGGTAGTGATTAAAAAAGGAAGACACTTCCAATATGTGTATACTAGTAATAAATGCTCACTAAAACTGAGGATATATATATATATATATATATATGTATATATATATATATATATATATATATATATATATATATATATATATGTATATGTATATGTATATATATATATATATACATATATATATATATATATATATATATATATATATATATATATATATATATATATATATGTATATATATATATATAACTCCCTCGCCATGAATTTTTATGATGTTCGATTGTTTAGGGATGACATATTCTGAAAATTATCATCCGTTCCCGAGATGCTTTGGGAATGTGATCATCCTTGACAGGGATGTAAAATAACGTTGTCTGTGTGCTGTCTTAAGCTACTGTATTTCACAGTCGCGTAACCAAAGGTTACCAATCATAATTTGAAAATAATATGCAAACTACAAAGGCCACTGCAGTTTTCAGATATGAAATAAATCTTGAATTAAGTAGCTACTAATTGGTTAAAACCCTATGTCTCTATCTTGATGGATTTCGAAGTTTTCAAGCTTCAAAAAGCGTGAAAAACGGATCGAGCCAGATCAGGCCGTTATTTTTTCAATTTGAATTATTTTTTGAAAACACATTTCATCGAATGGTGAAAACGGTATTCCTCTACCTTTGATAGTTTTCGAGCTACGAGGCAGTTCTCTGACGAATATATCTTATCAGAGCAACCGAGCCTACGACATGGTTGCAAGGATGAAGCATTTCACTAAATAGCTCGAAGCCTTTGATTAAAGCCAAAATCAAAATCATTTTAATCAACGTCGTTTACTTGAAACAAATTTAGTTCATGAAGTGCAAGCAAAGCAATAATTCAATAAAATCGCTATCATCTCACAGAAAGTTAATCTATTAATACCAGTTCTCATAGTATACGTAAAACTTGAATTTTTTTTAAAAAGTTCTGATGATTACACGGACAATACTGCTGCCAGAGGAGAAATTCATTGTATGGGATTATATATAATCAACGGACATTTGAAAAAAGATTTTAAAGAATGGGATTATTACTGTGTCTTTTTTATCGAAGTGTGTGTTTTGCATTCAGAAGTTGATAAACGGCTATTTGCATTTGCAATTGATTTCTCAAAAATACCAATCATCCCTAACAAATAGTAACAAGACAGCTAAATTGAAATATTTTAGATTGATATACAAGGAAACAAGGTCATCAATTGACATGTCCTTTGTATATAGTTAATGTATATATATATATATATATATATATATATATATATATATATATATATATATATATATAATGTACAATAATATCAGTATACAATGTGCATCACACCCTACATAAAATCACAAATTACATGAACACCTTGTATGATACAATCTATAAGCAATATAGTAAAATTTAGCCGAAAGGGAAGTGGTATTCGGTCAAAACTGATGGGGTGCCATGTTCATATAATTGTTTTGCTTTTAAAATTCCCAAAACCGTTATATGGTGAACAACTGATTATCCCAACAAGGGAGAATTCATACATTGTACCATAATAACAGTGTATATGTAAAATAGAGGAGAAACACTGAAGATAACTGCATAAATTGTATTGACTGATATTGGGAAATAAGTAACGGAAGTGACACAAACAAAAAATTTGTATGAGCCTTCCAATGTATAGTGTTCAAACCTGTAAAGCTATCTAGACTATATATATATATATATATATATATATATATATATACGTGTGTGTGTGTGTGTGTGTGTATAACAGCCAGAATAGTAGTTTCCAATCTTCTAAAACTGGATTGAACTTACGACAATAATCTAAACTAACCATATACGTATATGAATGGTGGTTATCAGCGTAAGCGACTATATGTGAATCTATCTATTCACATCAATAGTCTTAGTGACGGGTGGGTTTTGGTGTAAGAAGTTTAAGCCCTCTTCAAAAGCAGACTGGGGGAATAGAATGAGTATATATGAAACAGTTCGGTATGATTATACATTATTTAATAGTTTCGACTGTATTAGTTCGTCAACTGAACATTAAAAGGCGCGCCGATGTTAGTTCAGGATTGTTGGAAAGAAGATCTGGTTTAAGATAAGACTAGGACTAGATATCACAGCATTTTGAGGCCAGCACGGAGATTACTGACCTTAAAGCAAAATTGGTCTTTGTAGAGAATAAAAAGGTTCGTAGTTGGCTTTACATTGAAAAGAAGATGAAAGGAATAAAAGGAAGTAGATCGTACGAATGTGATAGATATAGACGAAAAAAGAGAAAGATCACAGGAATTCTAGTCGAGGACCATGAAGGAAAGTTAGAAGGTGGAAAAATGAGAACTAAAGTCTTGCTGGTGAGCGGTGATATGGAAAGAGAGACAATTTGAAAAGCGACCAGATAGAGAGAGAGATAGGTGGGATGAGGAGGATGAAGAGGAAGAAGAAGAAGAAGAAGAGCAGCAGGAATGGTTCAAAAAGGGGATCTGTGGAGAGAAGTTCTGAAGGCGACCGGGTGGCATTAACGTGGTTACACATCCAAATGGTATCGTGAAATAAGAAAAAATGGTGGCACTACCACAATTGCTAACATCAGAATCGCCACCATTCTGTCTCGTACGCCTGTACCATTTCGGGTGAAATTCCAACATCTCTTCGCTCGCCACAAACATTATCACCGCCAGTTTCGCTACCACCGACCCGCCGCCTACACCATCGCTCCTACTTCCACGTCTAACACGACCATCGTCATCGTCATCTTCATCATCACCACAAGGAAATACAGCCGCTTCAGCCGCCATCGGAGTTATAACCAACTTAAGACACACAGCCACATCCACAATCATCATGGTATAATACCTCACCCACCAGCCTCCCCATTAAAAGTAAAAATGGTGTCCTGCGGATTAGTAAAAGAAGTAAAGATAGCAGGAGACGCAGATGTTTGGGTCGAGATAAGAGGCGTCTTGAACAGAGTTATTGCCCTTATCTCTCCAAAGGCCAAAAGATCAAGACTTGCCGTGCTGTATTTTCAGACAACTTTTTCCTTCCTTTATATATCTGCCTCTGCACATATTTTCTCTCTCGGGTCATAACCAACGTACTATCCGAATTTGCAGGACCGACCTCTTTTCCCGCCCCAAGACACGCATATCTTGAACTGCTATCTGAAGAGGCTGACTCTTGTTAAATTCAAGTTGCGTGTTCTACTGTGCCGCCCCAGCCTTTGGCAAGTTGGTTAAGTCAAGAAAGAACAGATGATAACGAAGACGTAATCTGTTTCAATTTTTCATTCTGTACATTTTACAAAACATATATTCAACTACCAGTATTCCTTTATAACCGATGGGAAATGCGATTAAAATGATAGACAAAGAAATCCACTCTGTCAGAAGCATTTAATTCCAGTCACAAACAAAAAGAAGAGGGACAAGCCTGTCTGCAGCAAGGTCACACCTCAGTCCTACCTCTATCTAGACTGGAGGTGTTTATTGCAATTTTTGTATTGTATACATAATAAATAGATTCGTTGGTTTATGAGACTTGTCAGTTTAGTCTAGTTGGTAATTGAGCTTCATTTCAATCACATGGCCGTTCTTTCAAATCACAACTGGAAAATGTTAAGCTTATATAAAGGTTCGATTTAACATGACGTCATACACAAACAGAGAAGAGTTCACTTCCCTAAATTTTGTGAGGACTGTTCGTGTTCTGGTCGTTCTTCTTACAGAATCGACTCCAACTTGGACAAAAGTTAGACAAAATGTATTAATAAGAATCAGTATACAATGAATAATATTTAAAACTTCAGTCTTATTCTGTGGCATCTGACTTCGGAAGAGATATAGGCAGATGAGCCAGCAATAAAAACTAATATCTTTTTTCTGATCGAAACCTCACGTTTTCATTTCATGTCGGAGTAACATAAACAACCATAATAAGTCGACAAATCATAATTATCAAGTTGTTTTTAATGCCGTTTTAATCTTTATTTTGCGTTTGTATGAATGCAGGTGCAACAGGAAAATTCAACAACTCGGCATGGTATGAAATTGATACTCGCATTATATGTTGCCCAGGACACCAGACGTTACAGTTGGAACTTGTTTGAATCAGCAGTTCTAGATATATCGATTTACAATTAAAAATCCATCTCGAAATGAACATATAGTCTAGGCCCGTTCAATTGAGGTGTTCTGGTGTGGTTTTGCATTAGAATTGAGAGAAAATGAGAGAGATAAAAAGGAAGACGGGGATAGCAAGGGGTGGGGATGATGTTCATCTGTTTTCGATAGAGAGAAAAGGAATGTTTATCGTTTCACGACAGAGTGAGAGGAGACACTCTTTCACGATAGAGTGAAAGAGAGAAATTATGTTTATCTTTTTACGATAGAGGGAATTATAAGACATATTTATCCTTTTATGATAAAGATTAAGAGAGTGAAAGGGTATCTACATTTTTACAGTACAGAGTGGGAGCGACAAAGGATGTTTATCTCTTAATGATATAGAGAAAGAAAGAGTGAGAGGGGATGTTAATTTTCACGAGAGAGAGAAAAGATTTTTTCATGATAGAGATACAGTAAAGATGTTCATCTTTTGCGCATGAGCACGCGCAAGAAGGAGAAAGAGAAGGAAAGGATGTATATCATTTTAGGAGAAAGATATGAAGAGCTGGAATTTCATTTTAGCTTTAACTTTAATTTCAACTTTGAATCTAAATTAGAGATTAAACACAACTTTGTAATGTGTGAACAACGAGGGGAATGAAAGCACAACTGCAACGTCTCTGAACCAATTCTAATTGACCCTCCTCTTTTTCACATTAATCTCCTCTTTTTCACATTAATCTCCTCTTTTTCGAACTTTATTATAAAATTACTTTTCAAAAACAAATTATAGCGAACATTGCAACCCTTATAACTCATATATATCAATTATTTTACGTAACTATAATGGCAGGCTTCTCCACAGACTATAAATTCTGACCAATTCCAAACACGCAGCTTTCGGACCAGAACTGGCCTCGTATCGCTATACTTTGTGCGTGCGTGTGTGCACCCGTGTGTGTGTGTGTGTGTGTGTGTGTGTGTGTGTGTGTGTGTGTGTGTACACCAAGATAACTCAAGAACTAGCGATTGTACGAAGTTAATATCTGCCCGATATGTTTTCTCGTGCACTAAGTATTGCAGTGTCAAAATCGTTTATATTTACGGTTCTCCATATGAGGTGGGGTTGCTCGATTCATATTGAAATGGGTAGAGTTTCTTGCCCGATGATACTCATGCAACCTGAGCGTGTTTTTTTTGTTTTGTTTCGTTTTGTGTTTGTGTGAAAGAGAGAGAGAGAGTGCGCGTGTAAAAGAGAGAGAGTGTGTGTGTGTAAAAGAGAGAGAGACGTATAGAGTGAAAATGAGAGTGTTAGAGAGAGATAGAAAAACTGAAACAGGATCAGTTATTTTTTCCATCGATTGAGATTGAATAAAATCATAATTAGATGACGTAAACGCATTCCTAAAAAAATCTGATTGTCATCAGTATTCACGACGATATTTCTATTTTGATTTTTGTTATTAACGACATAATAAACAAAGAGCAGTGTCTCATCATCTCGGGTTAAAATCTCCTGAAGATCTCCACGAAACTGAGGAATAATACATAAGGAATAGCGTCGGTATTTCTTGTTTTTTTTTTCTCCTTTCTTCAAAATCAATTCAAGGAATTATATACCATTTTTTGTACTATTCCAACAGCTTTTTTCAAGAAGACACGAAAACAAATGTTTTCATCAATGCGGAATAGATAATCTTTAGAGAGGAGTCTTTTTTCACAATCTGTCTTCATTGACCTTAAATTTCTATGTAAGATATCTCAAACGAAAACACTGATAAATAACCGAAATACTTCAACGCCGTATTTCCGTAAGAAGGACAGAAAATTAATTTACATGGCAAATATGGACGGCATTTGAATGGCCATGTCCTACTTATCTAAAATCAAGTTTGTTTTTTTTTGTTTGTTGTTCTTTAGCTTACCTTACCTTATTAACAAACAGCGGAATAAAATTTCTCATCTGTAAACTTTGAGATTATATATTCCAGGAGTCGACATTTTCTATTGAGCATTCAGTGGCCTACAAATAAACCAAATTAGTTGATGAATAAAACATGGTCATATACAGTAAGGATGTTAGCGTTTAGTTTTATGCTGATTTTTATTATTGCCAATTCTATATTTGCTTTCTTAATCATTGACACAAATCTAAAGCGGCATGAAATCTCGCCTTGTGTGATTTTTCCCTTAAGACAGGTTTTTATTTAGATTTTCTTTTATGAAATCGATATGAAATTTGAACAAATCATGGAATGATTCTCAGTTGTATACTCATTTAATGATCATTGATATTTTCTTGGTTCTCTGTCTGTAAACATAGACTCTTACGCATAAAGGTAATATTTGCTGATGAAGATGTCCCCTACCGACTGTTTTTAAACAATGGACTCTTCCATAGTGTAATGACCACAATTTGATATGAAAAATTCATCTAAAAGAATAAAAATATAAAGAAATTAAATATATTTGTCCAACCTATCACATACACGCACGTATACACACACTCTCACTTTCTCTCTCTCTTTATATATATATATATATATATATATATATATATATATATATATATATATATATATATATATATATATATATATAGAGAGAGAGAGAGAGAGAGAGAGGGGGGTATATTTTCTCCCACTCTCCCACTTTCATTTGTCTATTTATCTCACAACGCAGGGACTAAATTTGAAAGCACGAGGACAGCTGAGATTCCTCTGAAAGCTAAGCATTTTCCAAGAAATGCTGGCAAAATATACAGGTTTTCCATGTAAATAATCCCCTTTTACTATACATGCTGAGAATTCACAGAAAAAGGCTTGAAACTCTGAAAAAAAAACAGGTAAAGGCAAATAAAATTTCAGCGTTCCAAATTCTCATTACCATCAATATTTGTTAATAAAAACGCAACGGCCCGTTTCATGTACCTTCATCACGGATTAGTATTTTACCCACTGAAATGACTCTATATCCTCTACTCATTACAGAAAGTAGTTTCTTATATTCGTTTTAAGTTCATGTAATCATGAATAAATTCTCTTGCCTTCCACGTTATATAAAAATCATCACTCTCATCGCCTGTCACAAAACGGAACATGTTACGTTAAAGCAGAGAATCGCTCATGGAAATATGGGCATGTCTGGTTGTCTTCGAATAAGTCATGCAGAAGTCACACATCAAAACTACTAATATAATCAAGTTGGTGACAATCAATTTTGATGCATCATTTTAATATTCTGTGGTCATCCCGTCCGTGGAATGAAAGAATCGACGACTAATCTCTTACTCGAAATTTTGCGAACCAATTTTGATATTTTAGATCATTCACTATACTTCATCTGTAAACAGCGCAAATTTCTTCGGTCTTGGAGTCTCAGTTTTACTTTTCTAAAAAAAAACATTCTATGGTAAAAATGTTGATCAGTTTCTCCCCGATGCTGTGTTATAATCAATAAAGAAAGTTTGCCAAATCTTGCAGTTGAAAAATACATGCTGATGTGACACATCATTGTACAATCAAACACAATCTTTGAAATTAAATCATTGTAACTAATGCTACGTTACGGAAATACAGTATCCTCATTTCATACTTCCCGTGCAATCCTGTATTTTATAGATCACTAAAATTCAGCTGCAATATACAAACATCGTGCTATAGTCTAGCATGCAGAAGAAAAAACCGTGCGGATGGAGATAAAAGCATCTCATTTGAAAGTAAAGGATACTGACCAACTGAGATAATCATTCAGACAAATGACTCTCGGTCAAACTCTTAGTTCAATTTAAATCATTTACAATAACTTAAAATCTTAATTATGACACGCTTACATAATTGATCCATTTAATCGCTTATCAGCATGTTCCTTTTCAGAGTCGACCATGTATCATCATATTTGCCCTTACAGCAGCCTCATCACATGTCTTTGCATCAACATCGGATTAGTTCGTCGCAGGATTTCAATGCCTCAGAGGTGTTTATCCGGAGTAGTTGCCGTTTAGGTCCACTTTATACCCAGCCCCAGCTGAACAGATCGGGTAGAGCTGGGTAAGCAATGAGATCCTTGCACCATACACATATTTGAAACGCGTTTGATGTGTTGCGTGAGTTTGAGTCGGTGGAAGATTTCCAATGGTATGCGATGGCCAAATATCTCCTTCCGAGCTCCATTCACTCTAAGACACATGGTAACAACAAATCTTTAGTCCTCCTGCAACAGAGCTTCATTTACATCATTTGGCATTCCAGAGGGGCAACGAATGCATCTGTAACTAGGGTATATACCCCAAAGGCTGATTTTTCCAATTACGAATAACAAATCATACCCCAACAGATACCCCGTAGGATTAAAGGTAAAGCTATTGATACCACAGACAGAGATATATCCGTGGGGCGTCTCAACTTGGCTATCAATAACTTGTACGAATTCAATCATCAAAAGAAAGTCACAGCAGTATTACTGTCAACAGTCTTTGAGAGAGCCTTTTTGTACCATTCCTTTCTACAATGTGTAGCGTGTATAATTACAAAGGAACAGCTCATAATGCTTATTTTCATCACTTAAAAATACAGTTCCATTGTTGAATGCACTGATGGCGTGCTTTGACTAGAGTCCATTTCCTGGTTTCTTAAGGCCAACAAGTTGAAGAGGTTTTCCTAATTTACACCGAGTCCGAGGAAGTCTTCTTAATTCAGTTGTATAGAGGTATCTGGAAGGACACATCCCATCACGGATCATACTTATTTGTAACGATGCACAAGCGCACTATGTTCAGAGCTGTTTTCAATGTGTATATCCTGCATCACAACAATTCTGTCGACCGGTTAAAGCAAAGTAAGTAGGTTAAAAAAAAACAGAAAATATTGTCAGCATCATCCTTGATTTCTTTTCTTTTGGGGGGGCGGGAGGTTGATGACAACACTTGAACTCATGCAGCATCATTATATAGCTTATCTTGAACGTCTGGAGAAGTTTGTAGTTGTATTTCTAAATCTCAAGAATCACCTCATGGTCAGATTTCTTCTCTTGTCTACTGTTCCATATCCAAGATGGCTTGTGAATAGCTGATTATCATAATAGAATGCTTCTTCAAGGCATCCGGATCAAATCTGATTCGTAAGAACAATTTGAAGGGAACAGATTTTAGAGATGAAGGTTGTGCTTGAGATTTCTTCATCACTCGTGAGAATAGTAACCTATAGATATCTTGAAAAAAAAGTCCAGTCCGTTGTGTCAGATGGATATTTACTTCAATTCATCTCTCATCATCGAATGGTTGGTATTTCTTGGCTCCTGTTTCCTGAATTGCGTATAGCTCCTGTGCTATTTAGTCAGCCATGACAACGCTGGTGTCTAAAGTAAAAAGCTCTTTGCTCTCATTTACAAGGTGGTCAGCAAAGCTCTTACTTATTTCTCGAATGCTTTCCGAAAACTGCAGACCATTTCTTGTGTTAGGGGTCATCGTCGCTGAACAATGACATGCTTTTGGAGCATTGTCACTGCATCTGCACCGGCCACAGTCCATCTTTGAAGAGCCTGTGGATTGTCAAAATACCTGCAGATCCTCATTCCCTTTAATTGGACCTGGGCCTGATTTATGGCAATAAAACTGAGGATAATTTATGAACAATAGAGCGATCCTCAGGGAACCCGTCGAAAAGTGACGAATAAAGAGTAACTGAAGCCACTAAATGTGGTGAAAGGTTTTATCCTTTTAATATATATATATATATATATATATATATATATATATATATATGTATATATATATACATATATATATATATATATATATATATATATATATATATATATATATTCAGGATGGATGGTACTTTCGGATTTGATACAACTGAGAGAGGATTTACTTTTACCAGAGGCACGCTCCTTTTCTAGCGTTATTTGGTTCCTAGACATGTCTCTTGAAATGTCAGCTGGTGACTGGACTAATGATACACCTCTACCATGGAAATGTTATGTCATTGAACTGGTAACAATGTGAGCAACTGCACTGACCAAAATATATCCTCCTCTATACTGAGCACAAACAGCATTTGACGCGCCGATGGAGATGTTCGACAAGTGTTTATAAGATACACACAGACCAAGCTTATGCAGTTTGTCAATCAGCTCTCTCTCTCTCTCCCCCTCTCTCTCTCTCTCTCTCTCTGTATTTAGCTTCAGATTCAGTTATATGGAGAATGCTGCATCTCTGCCAGCAGAATGCCTAACTATACTGATTTAATTGGAAGACAGAGTTATATAACAATTCCAGATGAACAGTCAATAAATGTTTTTTGCAATATTTTGTTTCATCCCATTAGTGTTCGATTGAATTATAACATGTGTTTCTTCTAACTGATGCGCAAGGTGTCTGAGGGACCCGATCAGCAACAAGTTCTATGAATGATCCACCAGGTCGAATATAACATCTTGCAAATCTCTCATCAAGATCTGAGCAGCGCTAACTAAATGAATGGCATCAGAATTCCCAATACATTAGGAATACATGTTTTCCCTACTGCTATGATCTTATGTCAACTATACGCTATAAGTTTTTTCTCCTTCCAGGCATAAGGAATGCGCATTCTGCGACAGTTCTGCTTTTTGTATTTGGTGGGGTTTTTTTTTTTGAGACAGCCATATCTTGCTCAAATCAGAGGCTTTGAAAAATGGAATCATGGCTTCTTCATGCTGTTTCTCCTTTATATATACTACATACTCTCCAAAAACCAGAGCATCAACTCTCTCTCTCTCTCTCTCTCTCTCTCTCTCTCTCTCTCTCTCTCTCAACTTTTGATACTCGTCGAGACCCAGGATACCGTTTTTAAGGCTCATCAAACATGGCAATCGATGCAACAGATCAATTTCAAACATGTGTCCGGATGAAAGTTTGACGAATAATCGTGTGACTTTCTGATCTGTTGTTTTTCATCACAGAAATAAGCATATTTCGACACTACGAATTTCTACGGGGATTTTTAGGGTCTGTTTATTCCCTTTCTTTTTTTCTCTTTCTGATTTTAAAACCATGACGCTGTGAATGACAAGGACTGTAACATTGTGCCCTATTGCCCATCTTTGGTTTATCATCATCATTAGCCTTTTAGCTCCCGTCGTTAGACAGAGACTTCACCCAGGAATAGCCAGACCTCTCTATCATAGGTGTCGCGGAGCCAATATTTTTAAAGCTTTTTCGTCTGTTTCGGCATGCCATCATATTTTTTGCCGGCCATAGTTTCGCATATGATCTCTGGCGATCAATGTTGTGAGTTGTGATGTTCAGCAGTTGTCTGACTTTCTTACAACATGACTCCTGTTTTTTTTTCTCTAGTATACTGAACTGTTTTGTGATCTCAACATGTGATCTTGAGCATAATTCTCTCGTGTTAATGTTTCGTAGTTCTCAGTTTCTGGGTCAATCTTTTGATTAGTTTCAACTCCATAAGTGACTATCGGGAGAATGCCTTGGTTGTAGACTTTTTTTTGAACCAATGGGATTCCAGAGAAATCAATCACAAAAGGAACCTCTCCATTTTCTTTTCAACTCCAAATTAGTTCTAAGTGTTCTATATACTGAAGGAAGTGAATTACTTGGGGCTATTTTCAAAGCTGGATTCACAGTATTTCCTGTTTTTATTGCTAACATCGCATACACAAGTTCGTTGGCCTTTGTCTTTGGCTCGTCTACCGCAGTTGACTATGGAAGCATGAACAAGTTGTACGTTCTTTGCTATATTTAAAACCAACACCACAAAACTAAACCACACACAGTGTCATTAGTACAGACACCACATGTATCGACCGTCATAACAAGTGATGACAAAGAAAAGCAAAGATATTGGGTGTGTTTTTTTGCTTTACGTAAATAAATATGGATTTGAAAATGTAATTTTTTAAAAAAGGAATGATATTTAAATGTAATACTAAATATAACTGAAAATCCTCCTTCTCACCAAAAAAATATATTGTTATGCATTCTGGCTCTTTTTTAAAGTATGTTCACAGATAAAAAGATACCCATCAGATAGGAGGAGTGTGCATCAGATCTTTCGCTTAACCACCTTTGGAGCTGAACCATGGACCCTAACCAAGACACTGACGCGCAAACTGAGAACCATGCAATGTGTACATGAGAGAATCATGTTCAACATCACATGGAGAGATCACAAGACAGCGCAGTATATTGGGGTGGAAATAGGAGTTCGGAACATCATAGAAACCATTAGGTAACTCAAATGGCAAGAGGCTGACTATGTTGAAAGACTGGCAGACAACCGCTGGATATCACGACTCGCAGCATGGATCCCCAAAGATCAAATGCAGAACCAAGGCTGGCACAGATGGCGAGACGAACTGGACTAGTTCAGAAAATATTGACCCCGCGATGCCCACAATTGCGAGATGCAGCGAATCCAGGGGAAGGTCTTAGTCAAATGACGGACGATGAAAGAATGATGATGATTATGATGATGCATCAGATCGTATCCCTCCTTATCATATTTTGATCCCAACCTACAAGTTTCAGCCGAATAAATCATGATATCATTCATTGTATGATTGTTAAAGTATATTACAGCAGGACAATAAAGGTACGTACAATAATGCAGTTTTTAAAAGATATTTTGATATACTTATGCTGTGTTATGTTAAAAAAGCTGATAGATAATTTTGAAAAAAAAAATACGTTCCGGGTTTACGCCCATCCCCGAAATGAAAATCCCAATGGAAAGAAGTTCGGCAAAACAGGCCTAAAGTAAAATAATGCATGATTACATCACCAATGATTTCATTCATTTTATATTTATTCTCCAATACAAGTAAATGGATAGAATAAACAGATGTATAAAATAAACAGAAAGAAATTAATTGGAGACGGATAATATAGACACAAATAAAAAATATATATTGTTTTGTGTGTATACACGTGGATATGTAGGGACATTACCATGTCTATAGGTTCATAATTAAAAGTATTTATTTTTCAGCATAATATCCTTCGTTGGCAATGCACTTAACCAAAAGCTTCCCCACATATCAGATAGTTTGGAAATTTTGGATAATAAACATTCATTGTATAAATTGACTGCTTTTTCTAACATTAGGCATTAGGCTTATTGCTCGTATACGTGGATGATGACAGCGTACTTTTCAAGACACGTTTAATCGTTGAGATTTATTTCTCCGAAAAAAATCTTGGTACTTCAGGTCACATTTTTCAACTGATGAAATAATGTTATCACGCATTTGAAATGAGACTTCAATGTGTTTATGTGCTGCAAATTCTATGCATATGAAAGACTGCCAAATTCTTCTAATTAACTTGTTGACTCTTCCACACTTGTGCATTAAAACATGTTACATTTCAATGTAAGCAGCAGACGATAAAAATATTTTTGCACGTTTGTAACAAAAAATGAAAATAAATTACGATTACTTTTGGTCTTTTCCCAAAAGACTGCTTTCTTTGTACCTCACGGTGTTAGCATAGATTTTTTTTTTTCAATTTTTTTTCCCCTGAATGGGATTTAAAATATTTGTCAAAGAAATAATGAAATTTTAATCTCATTCAAGTTTTTCATTATAGATTATTTTCAGCTTGTCATATTATATTGAACCTCGAACAAGATTTATCAGATTGATAGACTCCTGTTCGGTGCAAGTAAATGAAAAAAAAGGCCTAAACTCGAACAATATAAAATCCTAAAGTGAAAACAACACAGTTTTGGCTATTTGGTAGGATTTTGTTTTTTACCATCACAAATCTCATTCGTACTACGAGTTAAAAACATGAAACTGTTTATTTAACTAATCTCTTTATTGTTTATATTTGCTAGACATTGAAAGTTCTCAGTGGCATATAATATAACTTTATCACATCTAAATGCAAATTAATGACAAGTCTGCTTCCTTTGAAAATTATGTCCATTGTTTGCGCTGTTTATTTCTCTTCCATCGTTTTGATCATTGTAATTGTTGCAGCTGTTGTCGTTATTAAAGCAGAGACTCCTTGGGAATAATCTTCGCGTAACTTCTTCATTACTTCCCACTCAAAATTGATAACTGCTTTATATATTAGACAGTAGAGGAGACATAAGTTCAGGTGAAAGTCGAGGCTGATCAAGCTCGAATCTTGTAATGAACGCATATTTGTAATATCTTGATATGTAGGTGCGTAATTGGGGTTGATTTCATAAACAGTTTTCTCTCTTAAGAAATAGTTAACAAGTGTAATTACTTTCTTGTCTATGTTTTGATGAATTTCATACGTCTGGTGGGAAAGACATCTTTCTGTACGATCGGCGAACATTTATACTTGTGATTAGGATATAAACGTCTCAACTAAAGGGAATACTGAAAGTAAATACTGAAGTATTTACTTCTACAACATCATTACAGAAACAAAGTACAATAAAAAAAAAAGTTGAAATGGATTTCACAATAAACTATTTCAATATAAGTGCTTCAGTAACCCTTATCTTTGTTCCTCCAAATTTTTTTGAAAGTTAAGTTCTTGGACAATATATAGTTGTGCACACGCCTTTTATTTGGGTGCATTCTCTAGTACAAAGTTTGGATTCTTTACCAATAGCCCTTCCTTCGGCTATAATGAGTGCCGATTTAATTAATGGGTGGTTATGTTTCGGCTTCCAAAGAGCCTTAATAACAAGTGAAGTCATCATTATTATTTTAATAAAGTAACTGGAAACCTCTTTTGTAGGGAATTTTTTTTTCTTATCATCAGCACGAGATATGTATGCTCAATTTAACACTACGAACACAACTAGATTCTAATCATTATCTTTGTCTGAGTCTATTCTGATTTCATCTTCTATCGGTATATCGATATCATTATGTTCATTAGCGTTCTTATTCGACAATCTATCTACCTATCTATCTGTGGTGCTAAAATAAATGGATAGTTCAACTGTGATGAAACCGGTTTTATTTTCCAAGAAAAACTGAAATTCTGGAGAAGAAGCTGAGGTTCATATTAAATGATCTTCTTAATTAGTTAATCTATTCCAAGAATTATCGACGTAGCGAGTACTTTTACTTACATACAAATGTATACTTAGAAAATATGTATGCCGTTCAGATACGAGTGGATATGCATAAAACGAATGTCTGTTAGTCTCTTTAAAAAGATGCAAGCGACTTTTCCTTTGAATCTACGTTTTCTAGTTTTAATCTGTTTGGAATGACCTTTATGACGAGATAGGATATATATTATATATATATATATATATATATATATATATATATATATATATATATATATATATGTGTGTGTGTGTGTGTGTTTGTATGTGTGTGTGTGTATGTGTGTGTGTGTGTATGTATTCATATATATATATATATATATATGTGTGTGTGTGTGTGTGTGTGTGTGTGCGTGTGTGTGTGTGAACTTTTCAGTTATTATAGTTAGAGCGATTAATCTTGAATAAGCTGTTTCTTCATTTTTAAGGCATTAGCCGATATTCTTGGCAGATTTTAACTGATAGCAAAATGCATTATGAGAATTTAA
The DNA here is from genome assembly GCA_963457665.1 of Thysanoteuthis rhombus. NCBI lineage: Eukaryota > Metazoa > Mollusca > Cephalopoda > Oegopsida > Thysanoteuthidae > Thysanoteuthis > Thysanoteuthis major. Next base: position 45,525,589 of record OY735201.1, on the reverse strand, counting down.
TGGTACACAACTTAGATAAATATTTATATATCTATTTTTCCAATCATTGTTTTTGTCTACTTTATTTTGTTACTGCGTTTTGAATTCTGGTTCCGAAAACTATCTAAACTAGGAAAACACTTGCTAGTTTTAGTTGCTAATTTGTCAGTACTAATGAATGTAGGAGATGCCGATGATGAAGAAGTCTTGCAAATTCTAGGGAAGGCCTTTGTCCAACAACGGACGCTGAAAGGCTGCTGCTGCTGCTGGTAATGATGATGATGATGATGATGATGATGATGATGATGATGAATTGATGTATCTAATAACCATTATGTTAGCTATTCTTGCGATGAAATAAGGGGAGATAAAAAAAAGGTTTCTAATGAATTTAGTTAAAATCAAGGATAAAAATGTTAATATAAGTGTCTACAAATATATGAGAAGGTTCATATATATATATATATATATATATATATATATATATATATATATATATATATATATAAGTCGGGTATACTTTTATATTTATAGAATTATGAATGAGCAGGGTCCTCAGTAAATGAATGAACGTTATCGGCTTATCTCTCTAAGTGCTAAAAGACTTGGAATTGGTGCGTTTGCTTGCCATTACTGTTGCTAATGTTTTATTTTCCAAAGAGAAGTTCGTCCGCAAGAGATAACTCAGTTCAGAAGCAAAGGCAGAATAACAATAGAACGCATATGTATGCTCATAAGGGAAAAATATTCGTAATTCAGGCGGCAAAATAACTACTGGCTTCCATATGTCAGTCGACAGTGATACCGGAAAACAAATTGGCGAGAAATTGGATAAAGACGGGAGAATAAAGAGAAAAGAGCTAAGGCTCTGCAAGCATTCATCTGCATTTAATGATTCACGTGTTGGGAAGAAGTTTATCGTTGAGAATTTCATGTTTTACAGAAATTATGTCTTTTCAAGCGCACAAGTGCAAAAGAAACAAGGAAGTGATATTTGTTTTTTCACCTGCTTAGTTTCTCCCTCAAACTAACTCTCTCTCTCTCTCTCTCTCTCTCTCTATATATATATATATATATATATATATATATATATATATATATATATATTAGTTAATTTAAGTCTTTGTCTTTTTATAACTCGTCTTCATTGCTATATCAGTTTTTTATGTATGTATGCATGGTTCGTCTTTAGATCAGCCTACCTAATATTCTATGTTAACATGCTTTTTGTGTATACGTACAAAATGTGAATGCATATAAGGAATATGTATATATATATATATATATATATATATATATATATATATATATATATACATGTATAGAAATAAGAGCTCAATTGAAAACATATATGTATTTATCTATCTATCTATCTATCTATCTATCTATCTATATATATATATATATATATATATATATATATATATATATATATATATATATATATATATATACTCGTAAACAAACACGCACACACACTTATAAACACAAATTCACAAGTTTCATAACACTGAGAGACATGTAACAAGATCAGCTTTGGAATTAGATCATGAAGTTGCGATGACTTGAAGGGTCCTCCATCGGGAATGATATCGGGTCAGTGGAAATCTATCATGATTTGAATTTGTTGACCAATGGGTTTTCCCTGATGTTTCGCTAATAGAATGAGAAATATCTTAGATTTTGATGGACGGAAAGGTATGACAAAATTCGAGTGTTTGATACAAATAGATTCATCTTGATAAGCCACGATCTGCTTTCTACTCATGACCCTCGTGATTTAGGCTAAGAAGGAAGAAACAAACAGATACGGTCAGTAACTCAATAGGTACAGTCACGTGACCCACGTTTTCAGTCCTGTTAAGGGTGATCGATTAAACTATTGGAAAAGAGGGATGATCAATGGATAAATTACTTCTCTCACCTCTTGTCAGCTAGTGATCATTTAGAAGTCTTATATCCATGAGCATGAATGCCACTGAACTTGAACTAACGGGCCAATTTAGAATGAAAATGCTTTGCAAATTTAACTGTCAAATTGGTAAAAAAAAAAAAAACTATTGGGGGAATTTCCCCCCTTAGTTCCATTGGCATGGTCGGTATGTATCATCATCATCCTCATCATCATCATCATCATCATCATCATCATCATCATCATCATCATCATCATCATTTATTTATCGTCTATCGTTGGAATACAACTTCCCAAATATTCGTCACATCTCTCTGTCGTGGGCGTCACGGAACCAGTACTACGTCTAGTTCGTCTCTCTATCAGGTATTCTGCCCGTTTGGTTGCGTATGTGATCTCTGCATTGGTTGTATACCCTTCTTTTTAGAATTGTTTTTGAAGGTTGACCTTTCTCTGCCGAGGGCTTACCACCCCAAAGTGATTCTTTGCTCGATTTCTTCCTCTTTTGAAGATCTCATGGAGATTCGTCCTAGGAAGATGTGGGTGGATGTAGAGGCCCAGTTCCTTCAGTTTTGCGTCTTCGATTTTGATTGATGCATTCTCCTTTCTGATGTCATTGTCGTACATGAACTTCGTTTTACAGAAGTTCACGTGAAGGCCAATTTTTTTGCTCTCTTCATTTAGATCATTTAGCATTAGTTTGGGGTCGTGTAGGTTTTCTGCGAAAAGTCTGGCTTGCTTGATAGCTATCTATATATGCATAAATAGATAGCAATCGAGCCATCTAGCCAGTCAGACTAACTTAAAAACTAAAGAATTTCCAGGGTCCCAAACAAACTCGCTGAGAGCTTTTCTTTCTCCTCCTCACCGTCTCTCTCTCTCTCTCTCTCTCTCTCTCTCTATCTCTCTCTCTCTCTCTCTCACGTTTGTTATTTTTCCTTTTCTTTTCATCATCATGAGTTTTCTATTCCTAATGTAAAGTTGACCTTAAAATTATACTAAAAATAATCAGAATTTTTCTCTTCGCTGCTCTAAGAACCTAATCTGTTTTACTGTACACATGCTCTGAACACAGGCTGTACTTTTTTTTCTAATTTTATTTTACTCTTTATCGTAACTTTTCAAAGCTTACCGACCTTGCTGTCCATTAATGATGTAATCGAATCTCAGTGTTGTTTCAAGAAAGAAAGCTTTCCAAGACACGACTCTTTTTGTCCAGGATAATATTCTTACATATAAAACCCCCAGTCAAATGAGAGGAAAGGGCTTAGAAAAATTATGGACCTAACTCATATATTTTCTGTAATAACAATATGAAGGACACGTATTTTTTTTCTATATAGTTTTCTCATTATGAAACCGGAAGTGAGAGCAATGAATACAATCAAGTCAAATTAAATCGCTCGGTGTAACATAATCAGTAGAAATAACAGCAGTGAATGGGTAGGAAAACTTTCGAAATGGAAAATTATATAAACAGCAAAAATGCATGCAAAAAAACCCCGAGGGCCTTCGCATGTGAATGGACAATTTAATTTACAATTTGTTTTTAATATATTTCAACTTACTGTTTTGTTTTCGGGGATTCAGTTTTAAGTAAATCTGAAGAGGTTGAAAATATTCTTTGTAAAGAAACGGGAAGTGCATTTGAACAAATCCCCTCAGGCAATACATTTGAGTGATATCTATGATATTGTCAGCATTTCTTCTTGATGATTTTGCATAAGAGTAACCGACGTCACCCGGTAGGTCCTCTCATCTGTAAACCGTTTCATATATATATATATATATATATATATATATATATATATATATATATATATATATATATATATATATATACATATATATATACATATATATATATAAAATCAACTACTGTTACAAGTTGTCAACTGCTGGACAAAGCCGTTTCTCCTCTCCCTGATGTGCGTAATTGCGTAAACCTTTGCCATGTGATACCAGCAAATATTTCTATCCCATCCTCCCCATCTTGTATCTGGTATTTTCGTAATGTCTTTACTGTACCAGTCGGTTAGCATTCTGCTCCATCTGTTTTCTACTCTTTGAATTATATTCAACAAATTTTGATTAAAGTGAATCCCTATCTTCATAGCAAAAAAATCGTCAGTCCTCTCAATGAATAATACGTCGTCAGCCAAAACATCTCAATCAAGTGGTGGTCCATATATTTTGCAAAAATTTCATGTTATAAATTATTATGAAGTGTTCAACTGGCGAGAGTAAACAACACAGTTTCTGCTTTTTGTCAAGTATAAAAGGTTCCCTGATACCCAAAACAACTTCCTTTCCTTCAATGGAATAATGTGATAATTGTTCAAGTGCAATGAACTTGACAGCAATTGAAAATTGAACATTGTATTTTTCATTTCCATACAACATTATATACACATCATGATTCTGTTGGTTAGTCATTCAAAATACTTTACAATATCAATGAATCAATAAACACATATTTTTTAAAGATAGCGTATCATCTTTGGATCAGGCTTGGTTTTCATTTGCTGGATGATCCTGACAATCTAAATCAGAAGTGAGCAGTTTACATACCGTACATGTCCAACCAGAAAAAAATGGCAAAATATGTATGGCCCAAAATCAACAGTTTGGCTTATAGTCAAGTCACTCAAAAATGGCCAATACCTTTACCTATATGAATATAACGTCAAGAGACAAAATAGTGGTGAGTGATAATACCTGTTGTTTTAACGATTCATTACCATGGTTGTGTACGAAATCTTACGTTGGTAGTATACGGTTTGTATAATGTAATATCTATTTTAATTTATTTTTTCAGGTAGTTTCGTCATCAATGAGGAGATTTTCACATTTACAGACTTGAATGCAACGATCAATATTTTAAGAATGGAAGAAATCTATATTTCGGTGACAGCTGACCAAGTTTCATAAACAGTTTATTCAAAAGATGATGATATCTCTCGTGACGACGTTATGGCAAAATAACAGATTTGGTTTATATTCGAGCCAGTTGATTTTCTGAAATTCTATCCTCTATTTCAAACACGTTGATGACCGATCTTTAATTTAAAAGATATACAGAAATTGCCGATCGAATTACCAATCTTTTCCTTATATATTGTATTTTCTCTTACCTAATAAGAGAAGGCGACTACAAGTGCTAAGAAATGTCTTTGTACAATAAATCGCCAATTGCAGCCCAGCAGTTAGTGTGTATATATATATATATATATATATATATATATATATATATATATATATATATATATATATATATATATATATATATATATATATATATATATATATATATATATATATATATATATATATCAATTTTGATAAATAGGGTTTTATCGGAAGAAAAATTAATACGTGGCTTATCAGGAAAGAAAGAAAGAATAACTGAAATATGAAAATGAAAAAATACCTCATTAAAGAATTGTGCAGGCGTATTCACTGAGATGATTTCTACCAAAAACTTGAATAAATAAACAGAAGAAGCAAATATTTTATCTATATTTAATCTCCATTGTATTTGCCCATTTAATGTTTTTCCTGCTTTTGCTGACAATGTTTAGCTGATACGGGACATGATATTTTCTCAAAACAATTGCAAATCATATGGTCCTATCTAGACTTTTCCAACCCAAAAAGACTTGGAATATATTATGAGGCTAAAACAATAAGAAAAAAATCCGAATTACCATGGAAGAGAAAGTTGTTATCATTAGCAGAAATAGTCACTTGAAAAAAATGTTTTCAATATATATATATATATATATATATATATAATCATAAATTGCAATGTATTATATAGAAACATGTTTAAAATGATCACCCGTTATTATACAGTGAACGTTGCATTTGGCCAAGACAACGTAAATAAAATAATCAATTCAGCCAAATGGTACATTCTCCGTGTAATAACGGGTGATCATTTCAAATAATAGTTTCTCTATAACGCTATTTATGATACTTTTATCGAATCATATATCCATTTTTTTAATAACATACACACACACATACACACACACACACACACACACACACATACACGCACACACACATATATCATCAGTCTTTTATTAACCGTCATCGGACATAGATCATCCACAGGATTCACAACACCCCTCTATCAGGGGGGCGTGGAGCCAGTACTGTCTGAACCTATGTAACTTATATTCTGCTGACCTCGGTTATGTATATGATCTCTGGGGATCCATGTTTTGAGTCATGGTGTTCATTGGATGTCTTTCATTCTTGCAATATGACCAGCCCATTGCTATTTGAGTTTTCTATTGGATATTATGATGTTTGGAACATGTTTTTCCCTGATATATTGCACGGTCTTGTAATCTCTCCATGTGAGTTTGAGCATGATTATTTCATGTGCACATTGCATGCTTCTCAGTTTGAGGGTCAGTCTCTTAGTTAGGTTCAATGATTCTGCTCCATAGGTGACTATTAGGCGGTTGCATTTGCTGTATACTCTTCATTTTAATACTAACTTCTACTATACTAGCTGGGGTACTCAGCATTGTCTGGTTGGGGAAAAAATTACAATATAATGACACATGAAAGCAAACAAGATTTCATAACATTAAAATGAGTGGGTCGCAGTTATAACATAGAGAAAACAGTATCTCAGTTAGTTAACACAAAATGTAACGTTGGATATTGACATATAAGTATGTCAATTCTTAAATTGACTGCTGCCTGAATTACACGTTTGTTGATTCCAGTTTCCGAGGTCTAATTAAAGGTGCCATGTTGGGTCTTTATAGCGAGATGGTACGTTTGTACACAAATGTTAGCAGACACACATATATATACACACACACTCACTCACAGACGCATACATGCAAACCTACACGCATAAAGATACATTCACACGAGCATTTACGAACGTGCACACATATATCAACAATTTTACTTCGCTCAGCTTGACTTGACACATGGAAACATAGAGGATGGAGCAGAAGATTGTATGCGTCAATCTACTGATAGGGGAGGATACTCTTGTTTGACTTGAGAATCTAAATCATAGTTTCTCCTCTGGCTTGAACACTGATTACCGACAGGAAATATGCAATTATCGTGGTTACGTTGCACGCTACTTATTTAGGTTAAATTAGTCTATATATTCTAGGGAACATGGAGATGGAACAAATCGTGTGTGCAGTTAACCTGAGTTGTAGTCAGCTCACTTGATATATTCCGCGCGCTGTACTATGAACCCTTAAGAATTCAGGGAGGACGCACGAAACCTTTTTGACATGTTTCTGTTGGAAAATCAAGGTACAATAGAATTCTGGCCCCGTTCCACAGGGTTGAAAACCCTAGACCTTAAAATGTTTTTTATTTTATAATTTATGGCCATGTTATACATCAATGGAAAGGACACTTTATATTGTTTATTCTTTTAAAAAGTGAATAGATTTGAATTTATAAGTTTGTTTAATACTCAAAATAGGGTAAAATCCCGAAAATAAGCTCGCCATATATAAGCCTATAGCGTATTATGAATTCTAACATTTTTTAGAATGGGTATAATTGCATAAAATGTTTTCTTTCTCTAAGTTATTACATTACAAAGATAGATTTTTAGACACCGTGATACTAACAAACTTTTTCTAGATGCTATTTTCAAATGAAGAAGCCTTTTTATCGTATCAGTCCATGAGCCTATTTTCTTTTTTCATATGTTGTTTTCATAACAATCAAAAAGTGTAAACATGAGGACAAACACTTTTCTAAATTCATTATAATTTGTGTCAGTGCAGTCTTACATTACAATAATGAGGAATTAGTATAATCCATTACCCCCTGAGAAACTTCTGCTCAGTGAGTGCATTTTTCAAGGCAGCAACATAACCTCTGAACACATGGTAAAAAGGTATCAAAGCTCTGACTACAACTGGGGAAAGCCAGCTCTCTTCCTCAAACCAACCGAATTCACGAACAATTCATCAAGCAGGTGAGTATTCTGGCGAACTATTAAGTCACAACACAATGTGTTCAATGAATTGCTGATAGCTAGTATTTGCTGGTAGACATTCCCCCCGACTCAGAGACATAATTCATTTGACTTATTGGTCCTATAATTCCACTAGCACTCTTTCTTTACCATTGAGTAGTCTGCTCCAATTTCAAATCCGTGGCAACAGCATTGGAAGAACAAATATTTGCCTTTACCGCGAAATGACCTTTCAAGAAATCATTATAAATTTGTGGGTGTTCAATTGGCAATTCATGCATATTCCTTAAGTACAGTCAATCATTCTGCACGTAGTTTATGCTGTCACACTCTGCACGTATATGGATAAGATTCCAAATTGCTCTTGGATGGGCATGGCAATTAGATCTTTTAGATACTCTATGTGGTTCAGTGATGTTTGTAAGTACCTACGCAATTTGAAGTCTTTCAGATTCCTTCAAATTCATATTGAAAGTTTAATACATTCAGCTAAAACGCACCAACATGTGATTATGGACGTTCTTGATCTTAAATCTTGAAGGCATGCATCAAACTTTCTAACAGTTTCAAGAACCGCTCGTAGCTGCTTTGGCTTCTTGTCTCCCAGGATGCTTCCTATCTTATACTCTTTGCTACCCCTAAAATAATGAGTAATTGATGCAGTGGCTTGACATAGTAAGTTCCTCCCTAACTGCTTCTACAGTCTCCAAATCAAAGATTTTTGTGTCCTGTAACGCATATTGAAAGACATTTCCTCTCAAAGACTTTCTTATGCATTGCTGGAGTCTGAGGGTTTCTGCAACATTGCAGGAAAAACCTTCATCATAAATGGAAGGGGTGTTTACCATAGCTGTTTTTAGGGGGGGTGCATGAAGTTGCACAATGCTGTGAGGCCTGTGTTAGATTCAATCTGATAGAGATACTATCCCTTCCAGACACAGGTGAGGATTTTCAAGATAACATATAAATGTGACATAAGGAATACTTACATTGCAGTTTGAATTATACGTTGGAATCATAGTTATACTTTTTATTAAGGAGATAACACATGATCTATCAACATTCAGAGCATACTCTTCAAAGACTAATAATCAGTATAAACTTTCCCTTCCATTGATATATAACATGACCATGAGTTGGGAAAAATAAACATGTCCATCAATTTGAGGGCTGGGTTGAATTTATCCCAATTTTAGATGTACACCTTGTAGAGAGTGGCTAATATCTGTATTTCTGGCACTCTAAGTAGCCTAAAAACATGTTAAATATGCTTCGTGCATCAAATCTGAAACTCCTAGGCCTTCTTTTTACAGGGTCTGTAGTAATAGATATAACAAATGATTAAAGCATAAACTGCAGTCATATATAAAAGAGAGTAACACATAAAATGTCACTTCCTGGGCAAATGGTAAAGAATTGATTCAATTGCAAAATCATTTGTTGATCAAAACTACCAAAGGTAGCCAATGCTGCCACATTGAACGTAAGTCCATGGCAATTAGGAAATAATAATGCATAAAGTTCATAGTCTGAAGTTATAACTTCACAAAAGAAACTAAAGCTTTCATACAGTTAACCAGCCTTTCCTGATTTTCAAAATGAATGAAAATGGCAAAGTAGTAAAATGAACATTGTCTGATTTTCGCTAATGCTCTTTTCCATTCCAAGCCACCGATGTGTGCACGTATTCACAATTTACATAGAAATGTTGATCTTTTCACCTGCGCCCTGATCATTTCGTATGGCCTGACCTCTTTCGTCCCCCTCTTCCAATATTCTGACTCTTTCATCCAGAGCTATATTTGTAGCTCTCTCTCTCTCTCTCTCTCTCTCTCTCTCTCCTCTCTCTCTCTCTCTCTCTCTCTCTCTCTCTCTCTCTCTCTCTCTCTCTCTCTCTCTCTCTCTCTCTCTCTCTCTCTCTCTCTCTCTCTCTCTCTCTCTCTCTCTCTCTCTCTCTCTCTCTCTCTCTCTCTCTCTCTCTCTCTCTCTCTTCGTTGCGTTATGGGTGCCAGTATCTGCAACGGTTTATTGGGCATGATGCTTCGGTTTGAGCAACTTTCAGGATTAGAAATCAAAAAGATAAAAGCACTTCAATGCTAAATGATCACTTGGAAAGCAACAAAAGGATCATCTATATTAGATTGGTGCATTATGAACTGAGATCACCCAGAGCTTATAATATATATGATATGATATATATTGGAACGTTCGTTTGTGGATATACTTAGATGTGTCTATAGATATACAAACATGTACGGTTATCCATACACCCACTCATAAACACACACACACACACACACACACACACAAACATATATATATATATATATATATATATATATATATATATATATATATATATATATATATATATATATACACGCACGTGTATTTCTGTGGATTCATATGACTTCTATAGTCTTTATCAAGTTCCCATACTCTGTGAAAATATTTTCTTTTGATTCGTTCCGAATTTTGGGAAAATTGCATATCATGATTATATAACTATGCCCTAGGTTATCATTGTCTATCTCAAAAACCTTTTTAGAATTTTTGTTTGTGTAATTTGAGTTCCCCAATCTTTCAAAAGCCGGATACAATCAAATGAACAATCGATATTACATAATCAGCCATCCCTAACCAAACAGGACCCTTTTCTTTCCTAACGGATTTTCAGCCTGTAGAACGCTGCAGAACAGTTCTGATAAAAGAATGAGTCTGATCGTCTGAACGATACATGCAAAAATAACAATGTATAAATGTTCCTATATTTTATATCAATTAACGTTGATATACCATAAGTACCGTAGCCTTTTGATGTAAATTTATCCATTTTACACGACAAATACTTATTATCAAAAATTCCACCTTCCTTAGTCAATGCACTTGACGCAACACCGAACAGCGAACAGTGAAAATTTTTGATAGCTAGCCAAAGAAAGGGAAGAAGTTTCATATTTTGCCATACCGATTATAAAAATATTCAGAAGACAAGACTGGCTAGTCTTTCTATATAAACCGTCCCCTGACCTACGTACGCTTAGTTCGGGGTGGTCAATTTGAAATCAGAAGAAAGGATTATCTATGAACAAATCACTTTTCTTTTACATGCCTTTTGTTGGGCAGTGGTCAAAAAAAATATCTGTTTATGAAACAAAAACAAACTTGAACTGGGGGATCAATTAACTTACATTCTCGAGAATTCTTTCATCCCCTTTTTTTCTCTAACACAATCTTTCCATGTCAGCTTTCGGATGCAGAGCCCTGTGCATGTTAATAAGATCCCAGTTCGTCTGTCCCTTGATTCGAGTTCCTCCGTTGCACAGCCCGGGGATGATGCAGTGCATCTCACTATAAGTAACTTTTTTATCAAGTTTCTGTTATTCAGTTTGTTTTTTAGTTTAGTGATCTGGAAAGCACAGTCCATTGGATTTAATATCATTTTTATGAGTTATTCTGCTGTCTCTAAGATCGCCTATTTCTGCGATTCTTCTTCGTTTGATTAGATGTCGAAATAGGATCTCAGTATTTGTTACGTATTTTCTCTCATCGTCACAAAATAAGCACTGTCTTCATACTGTTCTTTCTATTCACCTTTTAGGAAGTGATTTGCAAATTGTATGGAATTGTAATCAATACTTTACAATGATGTGAATATTGTAATTGGATTCTTACATACCCCCAAAATGTCATCGGGTACCAAAATTACTTACCCAGAATGAATAATGTACGAGTAATGAGAATTTAATGATTAGGCAGCCATCTTGGACACCATCTAGGATGCAATCTTGGACACCATCTGGGAAATGCTATCTTCCCGATGGCCAGACTGAAGTTAACTTTTGAAATATCATTAAACGCACATAATACTTCAAGAACTGTTCGAAGAACTTGTCTTGAATGAATTATGAACGATATGGGGATTTGAAGTATTTGGTGGCCATTTTCGATGATATCCTGTAAATCATACTTTTCTAGTTGACAGATTGTGGTAGACCTCTGGTATGTTATTGAGCACATGATACTATGATGATTAATGAAAGAATGACGGGAATCTCAAGAATTTGCCACTCATATTGGACGCCATCTTGAAAATTACACCTTTTTCACGATAATAATAAGATAGACCTTTGATATTTTACTGGGCATACTTGACAATAAAAAATACCGTTGGGGAACTTCTTAAGGATGTACAATGAACGAACATTGGACATCTGAAGGATTTGGCGATCATCTTTGCCGCCTTCATGAAAATTACACCTTTCCCGTGGTGAGACTGAGACAGATTTTTGATACGTCATTAACAACATTTGATACTACCGCCAAAATTACTCCGCGTAAACCCATGGAATTTCTTGTGAGTTCGGATTTGATCCTTGGGGAATGTTTCAAGGCTGCGGTCAAAAGAGGTTGGGCTAGTGAAAACTAACTCCATGGAACTAGATATACGAACAGCAATAAAAATTTAAAAAATAAACAATGAGAGGTATATGAATATTTAGATACTTATGATCGAAGTGGAACTCAATATCCTAGACTGAAAGAAAAAGTAAGAAAAGTGTGATTCAAAAAGGTGTGCAGTATCTGTTACGGACGACTGAGCTAAATCTTTGAAGTAGAGTATAAGTCATCCATATACTTACAATCCTTGTCATAACATGTACCTTTAACAAAGTTAATTCGAGCCAAGATGAGATTGGAAAAATTGATACAGAAGTCAGGAAACTACTAACGCACCTCCTAATGCACCGCCCTGAAGCCGGCATTGATCGTCTCTATTTGCCAGAGAGTAACAGCGGTGAGGGTATAATGCAACTCGGACTGACACAAAATAGCAACAATAGAATTACACCAGTACCTCAAAATCACTTGATGTTAAAGAGAGCACGAAAAGTAGCACTCAATAGTAGAAAAAAGCAAAAGCAAAAAGTTTGCAAGAGAACTAGACGTAAACGTGAACAGTGGAGAGCATTCACAGGTGTGAAAAAGATGAGGCAACAGGCAAAGGAGTAGGGACATAAACAGCATGAAGGGAAATGTGGACAGAAACCTCTGTTCGGGCAGTTATCATCATCATCAGTCTTTTAACGTCCGTTTTTGGACATAGACCTTCCCCGGGATCTGCCACATTTCCCTATCATGGGCGTTGCAGAGCAAGTATTTTCTAAATTTGTTCATCTCTCCATCTTGTATTCTCTCAGCCTCGATTTTGCATGTGATCTCTGGAGATCCATGTTCTGTGTAGTGATGTCCATCATTTATCTGCCATTCTTGCAACATGTCCGGCCCATTGCCATTTAAGTTTTCTAATAGGTTCTATAATATCTCGGACTCCCTTTTCCTTCCGGATACACTGTGCTATTTCGTGATCTCTTCATGTGGGGTTGAGTATTATTCTCTCATGTGTGCGTTGCATGCTTCTCATTTTACAGGTCTGTCTCTTTGTTAGGTTCCTTGTTCCAGCTCCATAGGTGACTATCAGGAGGATGTGTTGGTTGTATACTCTTCTTTTTAGGATTATTGGGAAGACTCTGATGTAGATGTAAAGCAGACGCAGAATGTTTTTATTGGCTGCTCAATACCGAAGCTTGCCCACACGAAACTTCTAAGCAAATATCATAAAAATGTTTCCGACACAAAATACTGCTTCTGTGGCCTGCATTTAGAAACAATAGACCACCTTGTCTGACTGCTCAGTGATAACACCTACATAATGCAACTCCAGACCTGACAGAGTAGGCCAATATTTACATTGGAAAATCTGCAAGCATTACGGAATATCAACAGACTGGTATGAACATCAGCCAGACCCAGTAACTGAAGGACAAAATGCTTCAATACTCTGGAACTGCAATTAATACCGACAGAACCATCAAAGTGAATAGACACGACAGAGTAATCAAGGACCACCATAAAAGAACTTGCCTTTGAATTAACGTTGCAGTTAAGGAGCTTGTGAAACTAGGCGAGTATGAGGACCTTGAAATCGAAACACAGAAGATGTGGCACTTGGAAAAACATTATCATTGTTATTGTTGGGGAATTCGGAATGATCAAGAAAGGCACTAGAAAATATCTCACTAAAATCCCTGGCGACCCTTCTCTCTGCGAAATCCAGAGACGAGTGCTTTCAGGCACTGCCCATATATTGACAATAGCACTATCATCTCTTGTAAACTAATGTATAACTTGAAACAAAAAAAGGAAAGAAAACTGCCACGTACAAAATAAGATTGCAAAACACACGTACACACACACACACTAACGCACCAAAAAAGTACATCACTTCAATCGTCATTCGATATTGTCTCGGCAATAGAATGTAAAGAACAGAGGTTTAAAGTGATAATAGTAATCATCATCATCATCATCATCATCATCATCATCATCATCATCAGCAACATTAGTCTCTTAATGTCCGTCGTGGGACATACACCTTTCACAGGAATCGCCACACTTCTCTATCGTGGGCGTTGCGGAGCCAGTACTCTCTGAAATTGTCTAGCTCGTCTCTGTATCTAATACTCTGCCGGAATAATAATAATAATGATAATAATAATAGTAATGATAATGATAATAATAATAATAATAATAATAATAATAATAATAATCTAGATTCACCATAAAAAGTGAGCAAAATAGGAATCATTGTACCTCTTTGATATTTCTTTCTTTTTTACCATTTTTGTTCATTTATTTTCCCCACGCAAGATTTTGAGAGCTTTATAATGCTATCCTGTCATAGATGAAAAAAAAAAAAAAAAAAAAACAGACCCCACATCTAAAAGCTTACAATGATTTCTTGGGCGCCATGACAGCTTCCTATACCATGGTTTCTGTTGAAAGTATTACGATTCCCCAAACTCCACATTTTCTTTACATTTCTCATCCCAACGCCACTGTATTCATGTCTATATTAAACGAAATACATTCATTTTTTTCTTAGACATTAAACGGGAATCACTTTTTTTCGGGGCAAAGTAAAGAAAACACAGATTTTCATGTCTATATACAGTAAGCATTTTCCAGTGAAAAGGTACAAGCAAAAACAGTCACTTCAACGTAAACAGAAAACACTCATTTTTGAAAAGAAAAAAAAACAAAACAATGTTTATGGGAAATTCAGTATGTAAATAAAGAAGAAACGAGAAAAAAATGAATGGTAATATAATGATGTTGTGCCAATGAGAATAAGATTAACGATGATGATGTTGATGATTGCATTGAAGAAAAAGAGGAGAATATAATACGCTTAGTAAGAACAATAATGATGGATATTTTAAGCTTAGGTGTATTGAAACTTTTTGGTTAAGAGGAGCAAAGGGCTTATTGTGCCCGAAATTTTACACCGTTTCGCCCGGATCTCACTGATTTTCCCGAAATTTCAGAATGTTTGGTCAATATAACAAGAAAGGGTCGCCAACATCACACGTACGACGAAGATGATGACGTAGATATTATTTATCCTTTGTCTCCATCTATTCTTCCTTTTTAACTTCAATATAGTTATCATCAATACTATTACTAGAATTCATTATTAGTATGCTAATTCTCATTGCATCTTTTTGATCGCATCATCATCATTAAAGTTCTTTAGTGATATCTTTTCTTTATTTTTCTCCACGCTTCTTTTTCTTCGCCTCTTTCTCTGTCAACATCATCTTCCCTCTTTTTATTTCTATCTCTTCCATTATTGAACGCTAGTTTTCTACAAGCCTTCCTTTCCTTTCCTCTTCATGCGACAATGTCTTAATTCACAGATCATTCTACAATAACAAAATGGACGACGCCTTTTTTTTTCTTTTCCTTTATTTCAACTTTTCATTTATTCATTTAAGTTTTTGGGGAGCTCGGAGCTCTATCATTAGAGTTTGTATTTTTTTGTCCGTTTTTTTTTTTTTTTTGTTCGTTCACATGTATATATTTATATTTTAAATCTCTTTTCATGTCCATACTCTAATTATTTCGTTCTTTTTCTCCCTCTTGTACTTACTCCTGTGTCTCTTTCTACTTCTCATGTGCGACCTAACAATGTAGAATTTCCAGAGGACTCTGGAGGCGAATCTCTGTCATAAGAATTGACAAGAAAAAACATTTTTCCTTTGGCTTTTCCTTTTCTTTTTTTTTTTTTTTATACCTTTTGTCAATATAAAGAACATAATGACTAAATATCAGAAGATTCTTTGAAGAAATTAAATGTAAGAGATGTACTGGCCTTCTGGGAGATTCCTCATACCCATCCGGCCTTTACGTTAACTCTTCCTCGTCTTTTTCCTACTTCTCTTTCTCGATTTCCCGCTTTTTCCCTAACCGCAAATATTCTCCGATCATGTAGGCCACCTCAGACCACCGAAAAGGGAGAGAATTCGTCGAGGTTTGCACAATTGTACAAACAAATACGACCGAGGCTGTTTTAAGGCGTGTTGTTCGTTTATGAATTGTCCAATACAAAGCCGCCAATTCATCAGGGAGAGCTTAGATGCCTAGTGGCTGTGAGCAAAGAAATAGCGGGTTCCAATGCTCCAAGCATGCTCAGGAAAGAATTGTCTTTGTCAATGTTCAGCGCGTCCTTTTTCTTTAGCCTGTTTACCGACTACCACCTCCTAACGCCTACCATCTCGTTGGTCTGCACTGAGTCTTTGGAGGCGTTGAGGGAAAACTCAGTTACTCGAAAACAAAATTCGGCTGTGGCTTGTGTTTTACGTCTGATCAAATGAATGTAGAAATTTGCTATCGGTCACATCAAATCCCAAGCAAGCGCCACCTTTGAATTCCTCATTGTTATAATATGCACACACACCCTGACATATTCATGCACACAACTGCACCTATCTTAACAGACTAACGTAGATACTGAAAGAATTGTAATAGAATTCAGATGAGTCATTATCATTCCAGGTATTGTGGCTAACACACATACACGCACAAACATACACACACACACACACACACACATGTATATATGTATATATATTTTGAATATATATATATATATATATATATATATATATATATATATATGATTGAATTTGATGCCTTTGAAAGCCAACAACGAAAAACAGCCGTGTTAAAACAAGCGTACATATATATGTGTGTGTGTGTGTGTGTGTGTGTGCGTGTGTGTGTGTGTGCGTGTATGTGTGTTTCACGTTTCAAAGGCACCAAATTCAATCATTTATATACCCATATATGTATGCATTATTTTCGACTCATTTAAAAACATAGTTTCATACTCATTGAATCTGATATTTGATACACACGAGTGCGTTGCATGGTCTTCCCTATACAATCATACAAACGTATAGGGAAATAAATGAAAATGATATTTTCAAAAGATGTACAGCTGAATGATTATTTTTAACTATAGTTAGCGCCTAAGTTGTTTTGCTGTTATGCAGAAAATACATGTACAGACCTGATCTTCCACACACACTAAGTCTCAGCGTATGTACTGGTATAAAAATGCCTTGGATTGTGTTTTGTTTTATTATATTTACCTACAGTTATGCCCCAATACAAACTCATTATTTGACATTTCTCAAAGCCTACCCGAATCATATATTCGCACGCATTTTTAAAAGTGTACTCAGATCGCCATACAAATGCAAACACCAATACTATCATAGAAATACTGAGATCATCAATTATTTCATGCCTCTGCTCTCCTTTCACCCTATCCCTTTATCTTCTCATGATCTCCCTTATCCCTTCCAATATTCATCGTTTATCCATCACTTCATCATATTACAGAGATTAGTTTTTGTTTTCGGAACTTTTTTTCTACCATCTCTATTTTTAACATTTTATTAAACGACCAAACTTTCGTTTCCCTTCATTTCTCTCTCTCTCTCTCTTTCTATATATATATATATATATATATATATATATATATATATATATATATATATATATATATATATATATATATATATATATATATATATATCCTCAGTAAACTAACCGTTCTCATTTTCTCTTCTTTTCACGTACCTTCTTATTAAACTACCCAACACAATTCCCATCACTACTTTCTTCCTTAACTGATATTTTCAATGAAATAAATCATATTTTCATTCATCTAATCTATAGTGAAATAAAAGTATTCAAAAAATTACTTCGATCTATTAAATGGAATCCTTAAACTTTTTTTTACAAACTTGTAAATCTATAATGTAACAAAGACCTCTGCTTCCGCTTTTGAAAGTTTGGCTTTCCCAATTCTCACTCTCGAAATTGGTCAGTTTTGGGGTATTGATAAATCACAGTGCAACGTATAGAGATTGTGACCGGCGTATCATTAATACAGATACTTGATTTTTTAATTTTTTTTCTAATTCAAGATGCTCTAGTACAATTATTGCTTTTCAAGTTATAAGTGGAAGAAAATAAAAATTGAGAAAAATGAATGTAGATTTATCATATATTTTTTTTTTATGAATGTTGATGATTTCTGAACTTATTTTCCGGAAATATTCAATATGAATTCCGTGACACACTCTAGTTAAGAAGAATACGATGATCATTTTTTTTTACTGCAAGTATGATAAGTTTTCAAATCTCCATCTTCATGTCATCTCTCCTGTTGCTAATATCAATATTTAGAAAATGATATTCAACAAATATATATATATATATATATAAATATATATATATATATATATATATATATATATATATATATATATATATATATATATATATGTAAGAAATGAACATATTTGGTCCGACAGAATGAATTATAAATTGTGTTATATCATATAGAAACTTATTTGAAATGAATTCCCATTGTAACATGGTTAATATATCACTCAATGTAGACAATTCAAATAGAATAAACAATTGAAGGAAATTCCCTATTTTCTTTGCTGTAGGAATCGAACCTGACACCAATAGGATAGCTACCTCAACGTAGCAATGATCTTACCATTATACATGCACACATACATACATATATATGAATGAATGGCTTGGTGTTACGAGCAAAGATTATGAGGGAAACCAGACCAGACTAGTGGACGTAAGCAACCCTAAGTTGACAGATACCAAGCTGGCTATAGAGTTCTACCATCCCTTGAAGGAGAATCGGGACAATGAGCCTGTCCGCAACTTATAGCACTGGACCCCCGGGTAGTACTGATCTTCTGTTTGTGTATGTACATGGGTAAGTGTAGCACTTGAATGACTTCTCCGTGAATGAAGTGACAGCATTAGGATGGAACGTTTACATGACATCAGCTTGGAAAGGTTTCCTCACAAAATCAATGTACTTGCGCAGTAGGCAAACACACTGCCGTATCAGCCACAGGGCTAATCAGATTTATTATGCAATTGATTCATCGAGCAGGGTAAAATAATGAAAAACTCCGTCATCTTTCATATATGCTCAATTTATGTACGTCTGTTTATCTTCCACACACTCTTTCTCATCCTCTCTCTCTGCCTCTTTCCCTCTCCCTTTCTCTCCCTCTTTCCCCCCCTCTCTCTCTCTCTCTCTCTCTGTCCGCACGTAGAAATTAAGAATTGAATTACAAATATGTGTAAATATTCTGAAAGTGTATAAAACAATTCATAAGACATTTTCCTTTGGGTTTGTTTCTTTACCCTTTATTTTCTCTACGGTTTTGACTTCTTAGCCTTCAAGCTTAACTTCTGCAAAACTGCTTAATATGCATACGATATACAATTGTTTTCTAACCTCAAGGAGAAGCGTCTAGGACGTATTTTTCCTCAAACTCAAAAATGTGTCTACCACTATCCAGGCAACGCGCAGTAATACTTCAGTGAAATTGTCGGATTGAGAAGTGATTCCGTGTATCATTCCCACTGAATTGAATAGCTAGTCCTCTGATAAAAAGAAATAAAATTGATGCATAAATATAATCATTCATAGCTCTGCACATATGGATGCACCCAGATTTTCTCCAAGGTATTAATGGGAGTACAATTAATATCATTGCGTTAACTTATATACAGATTTCCTGTGAAAACCTTTTAAAAGCCGAAACAGTGTAAATCAAAAAAACAAATATCATCAATTGATACAGAATTTATTTCAGCTTTCCCAGTCTCCAAAAAAGTGATAATTGTAAGTTAGGCCAAGTCGTCTGAGGTTGGAGGGCTGGAAGGTACTGCAGAAAGGGGTAAAGGATATATATATATATGTATATATATATATATATATATATATATATATGTGTGTGTGTGTGTGTGTGTGTGTGTGTGTGTATATATGTATATATACATATATATATATGTATATATATATATGTATATATATATGCATATATATATATGTATATATATATATGTATATATATATATATGTGTGTGAGTGTGTGTGTGAGTGTGTGTGTGTATGGTACAGATTAGGTTAGCAATATGGTACAGATCAGGTTAGCAATATAGCATAATATGAAGCAACGTCTGATATGTGATGGATTTATTTCATAGAGTGCTCGATACATTCAACTTTATAATTCGAAAGTCAAGTTGTTTTAGAGTAGAGCTGGAAATATATGATAAGGTATGGATTTGCTACATAAACTAGTTCATGGTTATATATATATATATATATATATATATATATATATATATATATATATATATATATAAAGAATAAGAGAGAAATAGACGGAGAGAGAGAAAGCTTGCAAGTGAGCGAGCACTACCTTTAGAACAGCTTGCTGCAAAACAAAAGCTGTCGGTGTGAACAATATGAACTCAATTTTCATCGGAAAATCGACAATTGAGAAATTTGAAAATGGCAGATATCAGCATATAATCCGATTTTAATAAAAATTTCTGATACTTGATTATCAGAGAACAATTTTTTTAACGATTATCATTCTAAATATCGGGAAAAAAAATGTTTTTCCGTGTGATTCCAACCCCTCTTTTCATCATTTCGATGATTTATTCATTGATTTTTTACACACCTAAGAGAGAAATCCCTGGGTGTTATCGGAAAAATGGAGAAAAATCTTTTTTTCAAAATATTGAGTAACGATCTTTTTTTTATAAATCAAAAGCTTGAATTACAATTGATCATATAAAATTAAAAAAGAAAATTGCCCAGAAGAAAAATATTTCATTCAATTTTCCTGTTTTTTTTAATTCTCAATGTAAGACTCCCAGTAAGAGCAATTCTAGGGCATTTTTCTAAAAAAAGAAAAATGAATAGAAAAGAACGTACAGCGTGATTGATATCTCCAGGGATTTATCAGTTAAATGTGTAAAAATCAATGAAAAGGATGAACATAATTAATATCACAAAAGATTTATCGGCTAGATGTGTTAAATTCAATGGAAACAGCTATGTGTAGATAAAATAAATAATGAAAATGGTAAGAATCATATGGAATAAGGATTTTCCGATATTTGGAATGAAAAATCATTTTCCGAAACAGTTATCCTTTAATAAATGTGTAAATTGATAATAGAAAAAAATTGAAGTTAAAGTCTTAATTAAAATCGAATAATTCGCTGATTTTTGTCAAGTTTTAAAATTTCTCAGGTGTCGATATTCCGATGACATTACTTCAACATTATTCATACATAAAAAGCTGAATGCTATTTACGTTTCTTGCCTCTTTCGGTAAAATCGCATTTTCATGATAGTACGTCAACTTCAACGAAGTAGACACTAGCAATAAAACCCGACTTTGTCGAGAGTGGAGATAACCCTAAATATAACAACACTGTCTCCCCTTGCTTCAGACTCCCAAGAAATAGTTCCCCCATGCTTTGGGCACGTACACACGAGAAAACGTTCTCATTCGTAGTTGACTATTGAAAGTGGAAAAAGTTTCTAATCGGTTAATATTTGGCGCACGCGCAATCTAGTGTACAACATTTTCCAGATTTTTCTGTCCATACTACCATTACACCTTACTCTTTCAAATTCAGTTTAATTTACTTGGCTATGTATTTTCTTAGGCTGGTCGGCAAAAATACAAAGGCCGCCTTGTCCAGAAACACACCTGTTAATCAGACGGAATCTGAGACGCCTGATATTTTGCTGTTATTGTTGTTTTATTTGCTGTCACCGTTGTTGATAATGGTGTTGTTGTTTTTGGTGTAGTTCTAGCTGTTGTTTGTCTTGGACAAGAAAACTCACCCAGGAAAATCGAGCTGGTAGTGGTTTTACATTGGAGCTAGCCTAAACATGCTTCTCTGATCAGACGTATGTAAGGACTTATCCTGTAAAAAAAAAAAAGAAAATGAAAAGAAGAGAGTGGAGAAGTGGGGGAAAAAAGAAAGTCGGTTAGGGAGAGGGAAAATAGCGTTGAGATAAAGTAAAAAAAAAAAAGAGAATTGTGAACCAATTATAAATAATTTGATGTTAAAAAGAATTTAAAAAAAGTAATGACGTACGAACTGATTATAAAAAGCTTACTCAAAGTATTTATTAGTGATGATTATGACACTAGGATTAACTAGAGAAATGCTGACAGAATATTTGATTTAATATCTATGTATCTATCTATCTATATCGATTCATCTATTTATGCATATCAATCTATCTATCTATTTCTCTGTATATATATATACATATAAAAAATATATATATATATATAATATGTATAAAAATATATATATATGTATAAAATATATATATAAATATATATATATATATATATATATATATATATATATATATATATATATATATATATATAATACTTGTTTGTGTAGCAAATCCACATCCTGTTGTATGTTTCTAGCTCTACTCTAGAAAAACTTGACCTTCGAAGTATAAAGTCGAATGTATCGAGCACTCTATGAAATAAATCCATCACACATCGGACATTGATTTATATTATGCTTTATTGCTAACCTGATCTGCACTATAAATATATATATATATATAGAGAGAGAGAGAGAGAGAGAGAGACAGACAGACAGACAGACAGACAGACAGACAGACGGACAGAGACAGAAAGATAGACAAATGTATAGAAAGAAAGAGCAGTTAAAATACCTGAACATTTCGTTCAATGGCATCTGCAGGTATTTTTAACGTATACATCAATATTTTCTTCTCTCTATTGCCTAACCAAGAGTAGTTACAGTTTCAATTTTTCATGATAAATTCTTGAATCATGCGCCAGAATAACGTATCAATATTCTTACATTTTCGTATAATAGCTTTAATATACTGCTAATTTATATATCAAACAGGTTTGGTTAGTCATGCAACCAATATATATTTTGGCAGCATGCCGTGTCAGAGGTGATCAATCAAAATATTCGGAATCGGAGTGATCAAAGTATAACTTATTTATCTTGCCTTTTAGGGGATCAGAGTTCTGCATTTGTACATACATTGCAAATTGAGCCCTACGCAGAAACTTTTTTTAGAGGAAAGGTTGAAGACCGTTCTTTCTGGACATATTGAGGAGTGAATGCCTAAGTTTTCAGCCGTCTAGCTCTACTTGTGCAGCCTGCACGCGTAATATGTACATACAAAGCTAGATGAAGAACAGATGTGACAGAAATATATTGTTATAATTGAGAAATAGAAAATTCCAAATGAGGTAGGAGGATATAATTGAATAAAAATTATGAAAGACAAGTAAAATTATAAGTAATAAAGCGAGGTTATAAGATGGATGGTGGATAAAGAGATAAATATAAGAAACTAATGACAACAGCAGTGACTTGTTTCAGGTTTGTTATTTTGCAGGCTTTTGGGTTCCCTCTGCCTCAATTGCATACAATAACAGATAATAAGTATCACAGCTTGAGTTGTACTAACTAGCCCCAAACATATGGTTTTCTTTACATTCTATTCCAAGAAAACTTTCTGACAGAAGCTGCTTGAAGTCTAGTTTATTCACTGTTTATTTCCACTTCTCATAAACATACACTACGCTATCATCAACTGGACAATGAAGTATGAACTGAGGACTCGTTTGTCAAAGTGAAAAATTCACTTCTCACAGTGAGAAATAATTTTCGTGCGTATGTCACATACGACTCAGTGGAAGCCAGGAATTTTTCTGAACAAAATGAGTGAGTGAATATGTGTGTGTGTGTGTGTGTGTGTGTGTGTGTGTGTGTGTGTGTGTGTGTGTGTGTGTGTGTGTGTGTGTGTGTGTGCACGCACTCGCAAAAATATAGATCAAGCTGCCTGAACTCTCTCATATGAAATGTGTAAAGGAAATATTTAAGTGAAAGGAAAAAATTGATATTTTGATTTCGTAGCAAATTGAAAGAATTAGTTCGACTCCTCCAAAAATGATTATAAATAAATGAGTATAAGTTTATACACCGGAAGGTGAAAGGCTTTATCCGTACTTATGTGCATGTCATATATTTAGACGGAAAAGTTAACACAAGTGGAAAACCAGGGAGTCGAAAGAGAAGATAAAGAATTGAAAATATAATAATTCCTCTTCATTTTCTCGATAATACTTAACATAATCGACGAGAAATGTGTAAATAAAGCAATAAGCAATAATGAATAAAGCGAATATATATACAGAACCCAATTGTATATCTATAAAAACTAACCACATATGTAATTTTCCTTTTTTTTTTCTCTTCAAAAAGCCACAAAATATGAAATGACTTATCTATCATTATTGACATAGTGCTATTTATTATTACTTTCACATGAATTCAATACTATTTTACTTCATATTTATGAGGAAATTGCTGCGAAATAAAACCTCATCTTTAGTATATATGACTAGGGTTGTTACTATCGAGCTATAAAGTCAACAATGATTGAGAAAAAAACTATGTGAATTTTAGAGATGGTGTTAAGAAAAGATATGCAATAAATTAGAATAAAATTAGTAGAAAAGGGTTCAAGTTATTTACTGTCACTCTACATAGTGGATTGATCTCCTTGTGAGAAGTAAACTATCAAACTAACTGTCCGTTCACGATAAACCAGCTTAAACAAAAATGCTTTAAATTTATTTGGTTGCATTTCAAAACAAACATATCAAAATATTGTTACCTGTGCAACAACTTCTATAAGATGTTGATAACCTTTGAAAATCTTGTAACTCATTACACTGAATTCTATTACTAATTCTTTCTTATTGTCCAATAACTTTGTTTCATTATTCGCAGAACAACTAATCTTACTTTGGATACACCTCACTAACGCGACTATTTTTGACTGACACAAACTAACAATATTCTTTTTTCTGGAACTTGTTTTACAGAATAATGAATACTATCTGATTTATAATCAACAAAGAGGTAGCCAAGGACGAAAATGTATTCAAAAGTTCAAGCGATTATTTCAGGATAAAAAATGTACCTATATTTTTTTCAGAGTTATAAAAACAAATATTTGCTCCTACTTTTTTTCCAAATTGCCCGGAAATATAACAATGAAAATGAAACAACTTCGCAACAACGAACAAAATATGTTGAACCAAGCTCATTGATTAATCGTCTCAAGGGTAATGCTGAATATTATCGGTTCACTGGTGTCCTTTGTTTGAATAATTTGATTAAGTCTGCACATATTTTACATTTGATAAATATTTACTAACAGATACATTAGAAATGCCGGAAAAATCAACACACCATCAGTTCAAATCACCTCGTACTTCACGAGAATGAGAATTGTCAGATTTCGGAAGAGGCGAATGGTTAGTCAATATGAAGTGTGGATCAGAAAGCATTAGAAGTATCAATTCCATCTTTAACCATGAAGTTGGTGCAAGTCACTCATGAAAGAAATAAAAACGTTGAGTTCCGTTCAGGCCGATCTGTATCAGAAAAGCTGATGAGTAAAATGAAAATTACCTCCATTGCGAGGCGGCATGGGTGTGTCTGAATAACAACAGCATAGCATCTTCCCCCCATGGGCTATTATTTAAACCAGAAGAAATCTATTTCTCAAAATTGTCAACTATCTTCAGAGGAAACAGTGGGCAACTGAAAATGAAAAATGGCAGACCCGTAGAGTTCCAGCAGTCAGTAATCTTTCCAGATGTGTTCTCGTTTGCCCAAACTTCAAACATCGTTCCTTTCTCAACGTCATTTATGGATGCTTGTAAGCGCAATATTAGTTCATTTTAACACGACTATAGTGTATTTTTCTACACCTACTTAGAATATGTATTGTCACAGAAAATTAGTGTTATATTTGTCAAAAATATGAAATTAATACTCAAGTGTGACAGTTAATTTTACATCTATTGATCCACCTCTTGCAAAACAATTCCATGCAGAAATATACACATTAATGCATGACAGTTGGTGTATCGCTTTCACATAAGAAGTACTTGTTTCATTGCTCACCAATTATCAGTGAAACTTATTAAAATCAAAAACAGAAGGCCGAAGAAAGTTGACCGCTTCATCTACCTCGGACAACGAATATCCAGGGAATCCTCAAAAGAAGAATAAATCAAACGAAGAATCATTCTGGGAAAAGAAGCCATCGGTAGAGCAAGCTCAACTCTCAAGAACGATAAAATCTCATACATAATTCATTCATCCACTCAATAGTCACCTATAGAGCTGAAACATGGAACCAAGAGACAAACCCTCAAACTGAGAACCATACAACGTTCAAATGAGAGAATCATGCTCAACATCAAATAGATAGGTCACAAAACAGAACAGAACATTAGGGAAAAACAGAAGTCTGAGACATCATAGAATTCATTAGGAAACAAAAATGGCCACAGGCAGGTCATGTTTCAAGAATCATTCACAACAGCTCGAATGTGAAACTGAGACTGGCAGAATATGAGATGGCAAGATGAACTGAACAGGTTCAGTAAGTGTTGGCTCCGCAACGCCTTCGGTAGAGAAATCTGACGAATTCTGGACACGGACAGACAATAAAAGACGAATGATGAGGCCTCAACTCTTGTACGCATATTCTTTGATCATTCATAGCGAACAAATTATCGTTTGATCATTGTAGTCTCCACAAATATATCTGTTTATGTCTCTTCATCTCATGATTTATGATTCTAAGACCTGAGGCATACTTCGCCAAAACTCATTTAAGAGGAGCTTCAAACAATATTTTTCCTTGATGATAATTTACTAAAACTGTTCCCAAATCTAACTGATAATCTATATGTAAAAACATAAATTTGGCACGTACTGATATATTTATATATTCCTATCAATCAATATACGAAATCTATATTCCCAAGTATAATCATTCATTTATATATATATATGTATATATATATATATATATGTATATATATATATACATATATATATACATATATATATATATATATATATATATATATATATATATATATATATATATCAATTTAATTAAGTGTTAAAGTTTATAATGTAAATAATTGCTTCCTGCATTTAATTATTACTAGGACTGTCAGCACGTATCTGATACCTTGGTATTTAATTAGACTTTTTTGATAAAGAGAAAATCCACGTGTGACTTACACTGTTCTCTTAGAGTAATAATGTTGTACGGATAAAGATAAACATCATTAAAATGTCTGAGAAATTAGATTTAATTTTCTGTCCGATATGCATCTGCGTGTTATATCCTCGGGGGTGGCTTGCACATCGGCATTTATTTTGAGGATACATGGCAACATTCACCGGAAACTTATCATCTTCAAAACAAGATCTTTCCAGATACTTTCAGCCAAGGTGAGTTCTTCGTTATGTCAAACGTTTGCACTAAAGTTTTGTACTATGCTTGTTCTATGCACTTCTAAAAGTGAATGGCTCCTGCGTAGTAATGTTGATGGCATTTTAAATACAGAAAGTCCTAGGCTCATCTTGCTTCGAATGACAACACTCCAATTATGAAACAACATTATCAAAAAGTACAAAACAATTGGTTTACAAAATATAATAAACTAATGCATGTTATCAAAATATTTATCTTTTTCGCAGAACCATAAAAATACTTGAAATATTTTGCTTTTTAATATTATATATGTATGTCCCTGATTATCTGAGGCCAATTCGCACGCTTTTTTGACTGGGATAAATTCAGTCGATGCAGTTGTCGCTTTCAGCTGAATTGATTCGAGGCAGTGACAACGGAAAGAAGTCAAAATTTCCGAAGATCTATAACCTCAGAATTTAATACAACCCGCCGTTTCAGATCACAGACGATACCATGTGAATCACAGTCCCAGATTTATTTTCGCAATGGCCTCCAATCGTCATATAAAATTCACATGGTTGTTGAGACCTCACGTACCAATGGAACTATCTATATATCTATTCATACACCATCAGGAAAATAAAACCCTAAATACGACTGCGTTTCTTCGGGGTGGAATTGAACCGGGCTCTCCTATGTGACAGCTGAAGGTGCTTACCACGCCACCACCGATGACAGGATAAATTTGGTGGTGTTAAAATGTAAGGGAGAAGAACAAAAGCATCGACACAATTCCCTGATTAGTCATGTGAAATTGCTTGTCATTCATTTAAGTCGGGGAAATTAAGTATGGTGATTTCTATACAGCCTGGGTTTCTATAAAAGAATAAGTCTATTAACGAAATACGAAGGTTTTCAGCTACCAAAACCATCTTTGATACCAATTATGGTTTTGATTGTATGACCCGTGTTCCCGACAAGGGTATGAATATGAATTGGTTCAATGGAAAATAAATTTCCCTTTGTCAGGCATCCCACTTTCTTGTTGTTATTATTGCATCTAGTTTTGTCATGATTTTTGTCTACATTGACGTAATAATTGCACTTCTAAGTTCCTATAACTTTCTATAGAAAAACAAGCACAACATTGGTGTAGGTTGAAAAAAAAAGTCACACAAACACTCGCGTGCGCGCTTATAAATCTGTTTGCGTATTAGGAATTCTACGTATACGTTTTCAGTCATATATCCACAAATATGTATATATATATGTTTACCTCTCTCTCTCGTTGTCTACCCAAATATGTATATATACATTATTTGATGTATATGGATGTGTGTGTGCTTTTAGTGGATGAGAGATGATCTGATTGGATGTTTATGAAAATAACAATCGGGGGGTGAAAAGAGAAAACTTTGGAGAGAAGCAAGTGTTACAACACGAATTATTTTATTATTTTGTGGGCACGTTTCAATGCATTTCGATACATGCCAGCCATCTTTTTCAGAGAAGCTGTAGCGGTGACGCACACACACACTTACACACACACATATATATAGTTTTTCATGCATGTGTGTATATACATATATATATATATATGTGTGTGTGTGTGTGTGTGTGTGTGTGTGTGAGTGTGTGTGTGCATGAATGCATTAGTGTGTCTTAGTGCACATATATATTGGGTGCATTTGTATGTGCGTTTATATATATATATATATATGTGTGTGTGTGTGTGTGTGTGTGTGTGTGAATGCGTGTGTTTTTCTGTCTGCCTACTTGTGTATGTTTATGTGTTTATCAGCGTGTCTATGAAACGCTAGGTTCTCTGCGTGACAAACACAGTACCAGGATGCTTATACATGTACGTGCGTATGTAGATGTAATTGGGCACGTTTACTGGTGTGTTAATATCTATATGTATCTGTACATGAGAAGGATGTCTATATGTGTTCTGATGGGAAGTACTTTCAAATTGATTTGCATATCTATTCATATAATTCGTCAGTAAATATACATGTGTCCACCTGTCGTCTTAACATTTACTAAAGTAAGGTCTGACCAAAACGTTTTGTTTTTTTCCTATCTTCTTTTTCTAGCGATTTCCAATTAAGAAAGTGTAACTGATCACTGGTAGGTTCTTTATAAACGCTTAGCCATATAACCGGAGTCATGATTAATTACACGAATTTTAACAAGGTATCTTTGAGATAAAGCACAGGCAAAGTTTTATTGTGTTACTTGTACAAAAGGAGTAAGAAATTTGAATCGTTGAACTCAGATTATTTTTGTCAGGTCAGTTTTTATCGGTCTAGGAGACAGTCTCTTCGTGTAATAACAGAAATTATTTCACTGACGTTCGTGTCACCATTGGTTTCTCAGAGTCTTGCTTAATCTTCATTAGCAATTAACGATGTAATGTTTAATTAACATTATAACGCTGTAAGTTTGTCCTCCTTCCTGGAGAACGAAAAAAAGAAAATTGCATTATTTTCCCCAAGAAATGTTTCTCAATACCACATGAAGAGAAATGGTGTGCCAGTGACAGTTATAAGTACAAGAAGTACAAAAAAAAACCGTGCTTGTTAGTTTTCACGTATATGTAAAGGTAACTAATTTGATAGATGACTTTGGAAATGTCTTTTTTATTCAAATGAATGAACTCATCAAGATTTAATCTAATAACCGATATTGGACTTGACTCTTTCAAAGGATAGGCTTAAGAGAACTACTGAAACAAATGTTCAAGACAGAACTTTGAAATAAAGTTGTTTACAAGCACAACCATCTACAGACGTCCCTCACTTTTTACGGATTCCTTCGTATATAAATTATTTCATCGCATAATTTTTTTTTCAACATCACACCTAGCAATATGGAGTAGTAACAAATTATCGTTATTAAAAAGAAGTGATGAATTCGTCAATTTGTTTCTATTTACTTTACTCTGTCTGTCTGTCTGCCTGTCTGTCTCTGTCTCTGTCTCTCTCTCTCTGTCTGTCTGTCTCTCTCTCTCTCTCTCTCTCTCTCTCTCTCTCTCTCTCTCTCTCTCTCTGCAGTCCCATTAAAAGTAAATTACCAGTTTATAATCTTCAAACCTTTAAAACATCTTTGAAATTTCCACGGTTATTTTCCAAAAAATTCCCTCTTCTGCCTCATTTTCCAGCAAATGATGTACTGTAATTTCTGAGATCACAGAAAAAATTGAATTCTGCCAAATTCCATTATGCGAATACACTAATGGCTTCGACTGAGGACAATGTAAGATGAGGAAAAAATAGGGGATCCAGTTCTGTTTTGTGGTCGTTTCTATCTATGCCTACGCGGAATGTCCATAAATGACTGCATCTATTTTGCTTTCTTGATTCTTAGGCCTGTGTTTCGGAGATGCGCTCAAACAAGAAAGTAAGGCAGCAAAAATTTGAGGAAAAAGAAAAAAAAAGTACGTAAATATTTCTTTGATGTCTGGCTAGGGCTCGCTCATATGAAGGAGAAGTAGGTAATTCAGACAAGAGAAATCTAGGAAAAAATGTAATATTTCTAAGACGAACATATAAAACAGAAAGCGAGAGGAGAGAAAAGAGGAGAAGAATAGTAAAACAAAAAAAAAATAGAAGAGAGAGGAGAATGATATGATGTAGAAAGAGTGCACTGAAGGAATAAGGGAAAAGTAAGAGACTTGAATAGAAATGGGCGAGACAAAAACGAAGAAGCACAAATGTGTAAGGGTTTTGGGGAAGAATAGAGAAAGAAGAAATCACCGGATTATTAGAGTCTAAAGAGAAAGCAAAAATGTATTACATAAGGTTTTGTACAATGATTAAATATCCTCGGAATACTTTTTGCAATTATGTTCAGCAACAAAGGAATGAATGTATACATACTCATGCAGAATATATATATATATATATATATATATATAAGGACTTGTGCTAATGTCCGTTTGTATATACGTGTGTTTCAGAGTGAATATCAGAGGAATAATTCATAAAAGGCTTGAAAAAACTATAGATGTTGACTCAGTTGTTTCAGATTAGGTATGTTTATATGTATTTATGTGTGTATGAGGAATATATATACACACACACATATATATATGTATGTACA
This sequence comes from Thysanoteuthis rhombus, assembly GCA_963457665.1. Taxonomy (NCBI): domain Eukaryota; kingdom Metazoa; phylum Mollusca; class Cephalopoda; order Oegopsida; family Thysanoteuthidae; genus Thysanoteuthis; species Thysanoteuthis major. The sequence goes on along the minus strand of OY735201.1, from coordinate 45,494,029 downwards.
TATGTGTGTGTGTGTGTGTGCGTGTCCATGATTGCGGTTGCCGTTCTCTCTCTCTCTCCCTCTCACACACACACACTCACACACACATACTGTTTTTTTGCCACCTCATTCAAATATATATGTATATATATATATATATATATATATATATATATATATATATATATATATATATATATATACATATATACACATTCATATATATATGTATATATATATGTATGTATATATATATGTGTGTGTGTGTGTATGTATGTATGTATGTATGTATGTATGTGTATATGCATACATATATATATATATATATATATATATATATATATATATATATATATATGAATGATATTCCTTTGCATTTTTATAGATATGTTAAGGACTGCGCATAAGGGAAAATGTTTGAATTCCCCAACCAGCCCAGATACGTGCATAAAATATTTCGGAAGAGGGAGAGGAATTGAATGAAGAGAGGGAAAGAGAATGAACATGAAAAGGAATTGTGAGAGGGGATGAGCCAGAGAAACAAAACATTGGCTGAAAGACATTTAGAGGAAATTAATGTGTGAGTATTTTGCACAAATCAATAATCCTCAAGGGAAGATAACTCAAGGAACTAGACCGTTTCCATATTCTTAACGACGAGAAAGCTAAAAGCACTAAAATCATATGTAATACTATTTTTCATAGGCATATTTTTGAAAAATATTGTTTTTTTTTAAGTAGATAAACCTCTTAGCACCCATGTAAATCTGCATTTTGCTCGTACAGCAAGCTATTTGTTAATTTAAGTAATCATGCAGGTACCTTTTTTATTTTAACGCACGTATGAGCATAGCTACAAGCGTACTTGCCAACAGAAAAAAACACTTTCGTGCACATGGGTGAGCTCACGGTTATACATATATGTACATGCATACGTATGATTGTGTAATACGTATACATCAGCAGCAGCAGTTTCTTAGAGTCTGTTGTTGAACATAGACCTTCTCCAGGATTCGCTGGACCTCCCTATCATGACCCTCGCGGAGCCCGTACTTTCTGAATTGGTCAAGTTCATCACACCATCTTATATTTTGCCAGCCACATTATCTCAGATGATCTCTGGGGATCCAAGTTTCGGGATGTGACGTCCATCGGTTATCTGACATTCTTGCAATATGGCCTGCCCATTGCCATTTGAGATCCCAAAAAGTTTATACGATTTCTAAGATTCCTGTTTTTTTTTCCTGTAATATACTGTGCTGTTTTGCGATTTCTCCACGTGAAGTTGAGCATGATTCTTTCAGGGGCACGTTGTATGATTCTCAATTTGAGGGGCAATTTCTTGCTTAGGTTCCATGTTTCAGCTCCATAGATGACTCTCGAGGAGATGCACTGGTTGTAGACCCTTCTCTTCCAAACTAATGGAATTTTCTTGTTCTTAAATGTTGAACTTGCCCTAAATATTTATGCCAATATGTTATCAGTGTGAAACCTCTACCTAAGATCCTGGCTTTTATCCTTACTTGGACTGTGACTACAGGTGCTGGGGACAGGATATCATATAAGCCAATATCAATCACTTAGAACATTCAGTTATTATTGTGCAGATAGATAGATAGATAGATAGATAGATAGATAGATGGATAGATAGATAGTGATTTTGTCTGGATTCAAACAAGAAATACTTAGGCCAAATGTATCTTGCTGTGAGTTCTACACAGATGGATGGATAAAGAAAAAAAGAGCAACCAAGAGAAAGAGAAAAAGAAGAAATCTGAAGGAGAGAAATGGAATGAGAAAACGTAAAGAAGACTTACAGAGGGAGGATTATGGTAAAATATAGATTGGCGGAGGTATTGGGGAAATAAACGGGAGATAAATGAGAAAGTGAGCGAGAAACACAGGAAAAAATACCCAGACAGAACAAAAGTGTGATACCATTTTATATATATATATATATATATATATATATATATATATATATATATATATATATATATATATATATATATATATATACCCATGCACGCATATTTAATCTGGTTAAATTGCACCAGTGTTAAAGGGGGACGAAACCGTGACAAAAAGAGACAGTTGTTCTGTATGACAGATAGATAGATATCAGTAAATACATAAATATATATATATATATATATATATATAGATAGATAGATAGATAGATAGATAGATAGATAGATATAGATATATAGATATATAGATAGATAGATTCATGGATAGATACTGATATATAAATATATAGTTAGATAGATAAAAAGACGGATGAATAGAGAGAGTGTGTATAATAGAAGGTTACCCGTATCCTTTAGATTCTCTATATCATTACACTCCAATCAACCCCATTATTGTGCAATAATTTGATTTAGATTTACATGAATATTTTTGCAAACTGACAACTTGTTTTGAAACCGAAAAGGAAACCTATTAGTTGATATTTCTCGGGGTTTATTTAAGATACAATAAAATTTATTCCTTCAAGTCCCGTTTTTCTTTTTTTCGTGGAAAGAATGGTTCCCTTGTTTTCTAACATGTAAATATTTATACCAGAGCTGATATACAATTCTCATACATCTTCTAAGTTAATTTGACTATATATCTTTGAATGTTCCAGATTGGACAAGGTTTTAGTCGTCTACGAATACAAATGAGAAGTAAAGACAGACATAATTGATGATAGAAAATAATATAATCAAACACACGCACATACACATTCATACAAGAAAAAGAGCACGCACACACACACATACCCATAAATGAGAGAGAGAGAGAGAGAGAGAGAGAGAAAGCAAGTGTGTGTGTGTGTGTGTGTGTGTTACTGTCATGATTTGATATGAGCCATCAACGAATCACTATAAACAAACCTACATTCATGGTCACATTTATATTGCATATGACTGATTTGTGTCTTTCAAAGTTGGCAAAGGGTTTAAGAGTTTTTGGGGGGTTTTTCTGACCAGGTTGGCAAAGTAGATAGAAGAATGGTTTAACTACACGTCTGCGTTAACAATAGTGGTATATCACAGATGAGATACTTTATCAACATACCAACCGATGGTAAAGAGAGGGGGAGGGAAATAGATCAATCGTATTCAAATCAGTTCGTACCTTGCATAAATGAATCCCCGTAGCCCACATTTGTAACAGAACTAATAATCGAAAATAAATTGTAAAATCTTTTTTTTAAAAAACACCTCAAGTTTGGGCATCGTTTGTTCCAACATTGCCATAAAGACCAAAAAAGCACTTTTTTGGGGGAAAAAACTGTTTCAGATGGTACTGTGTGGTGTATAAATTTTCCATAACGTGACCAGGGGATCCCAGAGATACACAGATGGACACATGGATTAAGGCACTCAAAGAAAGGTGAATCTTGGACGGTTTATTAGCCATTTGTGGGACAACGGGGGTGATTCAATATATATATATATATATATATATATATATATATATATGTGTGTGTGTGTGTGTGTGTGTGTGTGTGTGTGTGTGTGTGGTAGAGGAAAAGCATTTCCGACTAGATCCAATTAAATGACAATATTAGAGAAAAGCATTATGGTTTTTTTTTATACTTCATGACCGGAACGCGTTTTAATGTTTCCCATCTTATACATCCAATTTTACTTTGTCATAGGAACCTTGAAACATTTCTCTCGCTATGATATTGCTGCAAGAAGTCATCGATTATCTTTAGTTCATGATCCCGCTTTTGCTGTTCGTTACTTTTATTCCATTTTCTTACAATATCATCTTAGCTAATAGCAATGATATGTAGATCTTGCCCGGCCGTTGTTTTAATGCATCATCGATTCCTAGGGACGTTTTGTGTTTGTAAATCCTCTTTTTTTCCGAATTGTTCATGTTTATCCTCTATATCTTCTATTGCAGTCTTTACATATCACTTCGTATATTCAGGCATCAGAAGTTGGTTAATTTCGATGTACAGTGCATAATCATTAGTACAAGTTCAAGTTTGTGTAAGGACATACCTAGCATGCATATAGATATTTAATTACCCATATACAAGCAAATATAAGCATGTATGAAACTGCATGAGACAACGTGAAAATGATCGATAAATGAATTCAGTCCTGTGAATGTTACAACACCTGGAGTATAATTTTTAATGAAATATCTGTTTCATACAAGTATATATCATCTATCCTCACTTTCTCATTCTCTCTTGCCCTCACTCTATCAGCCTCTCTTTATACATATATATATATATATATATATATGTTTATGGGTATATGTGTGTGAGAGAGTGCTTGTGTGTGTGCGTGTGTGTGTTTATCTACCAGTATACGTGCATGTTTAAACAAAATGCCATGTGCAGCGATAAAACATTCAACACGTGTACAATTTAGACATAATCTCGTATTGCATGGGTTGTATGACAGGATATGGGATGTAAGAGAGTCCCATTATTTATCAAGCTGATGAGTGCATCCTGCGATAGAAGAGCTGACTTATTTCAACAATAACCTAATGAACCTCTTCATATTTTTCATAGAGTCTGGCATCGTGGAAATATAGTCCGTGGGACGTTTGCAATGTCTATCAAGTCTCTCCCTAAACGTATCTCCATAAAGCAAATACCGGGATAAATCAATCGAACTGTTTATTTATCGTAGATGTTGCAATAAGAGTATCAAACTTATGATTCAGTGAAATCCTTAGTTACACACACAGAGTACTAAAGGTTAACAAGTTTCTATTTTTAGAGGAATTGCTGTTGAATGATTCGGAACAAATGCTATTTCGGGCTTTTATAGAATTAGACTATATCAAATGTATCAATTCCATATATCAATATGTTTACATCATGTTCATTAAATATTTGATTACAACAAATGTAGGCGTATCCGTGACCTAATTTTTATGAACTGTAATGTATTTTATCAATGTTAAGTACAATGCACCACTTCTGGCTGTAGAAGAGTGTCGGCCAAAGATTAAGTATTTGCTTCAATTCAAATTCCCACTCACAATGTGCTGAGAGAATTAACTTCTTTTTCCCCCAAGCACATTTTGAAATACTATCTGGGTGACTTTAGGTTTGGATTTGAGCTTGAATCAAAATTGATATATTTTACGAAGTAGGGGCAATTCTTTGAGTACATTGTTAGTGTGCATGCGTATACGTGTTCGTGCATCTGTGTGTGTGTGGAGGGAGCACCAACTACTCGTTGAAAGGATTGGACTAAGTTCAACGCTTCCACTTTTGAAGTGTCGTAATGGCAGTCTAAGTGACAGCTGGAAAAGACTTAGTTTGTCATATTGGAGATTCAGAATCCTGGCGAGGATATTTAAACACTGTCACTTCAAGGGTGTGTCTTTGTGAATTATAGGAGGAAACGAGAAGGAAAAAGAAAAGGAAAGATGATAAAATGTCATTATTCCCTAAATAAAGGTTAACTCTTCTATTTTGATATTTCTTGTATGCATTCGTGTAAACTATCAAACTATTTCTAAACCTTTATAAGGAGAAACCCGTATTGATCAAACCCTTCCTTATATTTCGTGTGTATGCACAGAGAAGACAAACAGCAATTCCAGCTCTAATCATGATTCAAGACAAACTAATACATAAACATTACTGATCAAATACTAATTTATATTTATATAATATACATAGATATTAATAAATTATAGAAAATGTATAATTGCTCCAAAAGCAAACATTTGAATAATTGAGTGAAATGTGCACGTACAACAATTTCTTCCTCAGAGCATATGTAAGTGAATATGTAAACTATATATACATACGATTACCTTTCAGATATATATATATATATATATATATATATATATATATATATATATATATATATATATATATATGTGTGTGTGTGCGTGTGTGTGTGCAAGTGTGTGTGTGTATAGTTACGGTCATAATTTTACCTACATCACCGGGTTCTACAGAAATCATAAATTTCCATGTATTATATATATAGTATTTCTGGACAATTACTTCGAAGTATACGAATAAATATGCTTATACAATAATTTCTTTTTCTAATATATATATGTATACATATATATATATATATATATATATATATATATGTGTGTGTGTATACATATATATATATGCATATTTATATATATACATATATATATACATATATATACATACATATATATATATGCATATATATATACATATATATATACATATATACATACATATATATATACATATATATATATATATATATATATATATATATATATATATATATATATATATATATATATATATATATTTACAGTCATAAATTTATGCACATCACTAGGTTCCACAGTAATTATGCATTATCATGTATCATATGTAAAGCTTTTCGGTACATTTACTCCAAAATACATGAATAAATATGCATATGCGCCGATTTCATGCGCTGAAAGTATGTAAATCAATACACATACACTTATGAATATATATATATATATATATATATATATATATATATATATATATATACATATATATATATATATATATATATATATATATATAGTCCTAAGTGTACGCAGACTGCCAGCTTTTACACATTTCTCATTCATATACCTAAATTGTACCCATATACCTTGGGTTTTTTTTAATGTTTATTTCAATGTTAATAAGAACACAGACAAAGATTACTTATACTAAAAATAAGATTTTGAATTGTATGGTTGGTATAAAAGTATAAGCATGCACCAACTCTTTGTATACCTCGTTTAACACGTGTAAGAATATGGATAAAACTATAAAAAAATATCCATGAGTGATGTGCATTCCATCTCTGCTTTCTAAATGCTTACCTTTTACCAACAATTGAATTGCTGGCAAATATAAAGACAACGGCTGAGGGTGTTAAAGCTGCTCGAGGAAGGTGAGTCATTTAGGAACATATCCCAAGCCCTTACTTACCAATTCGTACTAGGAGAGCAATACTGGAAGTAGGTCTGCTAACAAGATCAAGACGATTAATTGAGGTGACACCCCTGATATTAAGCTTGATTGCAAGATAAGCCCCTGCCCCCTTAAATCCTAATGTTACATGATCCGATCTCCAGGGAACAATACAAGTAGCAAGAATCGATATTATCACCAAAAATATGAGATGTAACTTGAACAAAGTTGGACTTGTTCGGAGATTAACATGAACAAAACCATATTTGAGATATAAAAATGAAACTGATCACCCCAAATTTTCCAACCACCATCATACATTATATGTTCAAAGATAACTAAAATTGAACACTAATTGCAAACATTTTGTGTAGCGTGGAGCAAAGCTAGCACACCAAGAACAGTTTACCAATCGAACTGTAAAGAATAGAGGCAAATCACTGATGGGTGGAGGTACTCAGTGCAAGAGGCCTTTGTCAGCTCGACACAGTAGATGGCAAAATAAATGCTGATCAATATCGGGAAATTCCAAAAGAAATTCTTCAATCTTTTTTCCTGAAAATTGGGAATGAACAGGGATTGAATATTTCAACAAGATAATGACACCAGATATTAGGATAAAAACTTCCGAAAAAGTGTTAAAGGTCAAAAAGTATTAGAAACAAAATATAAGAATAGCCATTTCAGTTCTACGTCTTGACGTATTAGAGATTCTGTTGGGTATATTTGAGAGAGTTGGACATGAGACAATACGCACAAATCTCCAGGAACAATTTATATAATAACGTATATATCCGTTTTAACGCTCCCTTATTCAGAGTTGATCACACTTTAAGGGATAAGGAATTGTGTGTGAGTTAATATATTGCTTAAATTCAGCCTAACTAACCGTCCAGTTCTACGTAGGGCAGAGAGAAGATGCTAGCCTCTGAGTCTGAAACGAAGGTTTCGATCCTATTGCGTGGTATTGGATAGTCTATAGCCACACAGAATAGTTGTAATACAACAAAACATCATATTTGGATGATACAATTATTTAATTATAATTATATATGTATATGCTTGATATTTTACTGATATCGGCATATATATCGATATATACACAGACAGCAAGACACACAAACACACACAAACACACACATATATATATATATATATATATATATATATATATATATATATATATATTGTGTCATCCACAGACAGCTGTTTCATTGTATTACAACTCTTCAGTGTGGCTAGAGACTATCCATTATTCCATCCAGTACAACGAGGTAAGATTGAAAACTTCGTTTCAGAACGGGAAGCCGGTATCCTAACTCTAAGCTACGGTCAGCAAAGTTGAATATAAGCGATATATTTATTTAGCATATATTCCCCATCCACCAGTGTGCTCTATTCCTATTGAAAAGCATTGCATAAGCTTACAATGAACAAGTTACCTCACTTGAAAGTGCTCAACCCTGAATATATATATATATATATATATATATATATATATATATATATATACGTGTGTGTGATTAAGTGTGTGTGTATATTCTTAACTGTACCTGGGCCAATATCAACGGAATAACATTTGCATATATATGTATATATATAATTTTTTCATTAACATCAAATGTTTACAGTGATTTATTTGATGGTCTGCAAAAATGCAAAGCTGTAAATATGCTTACATAGCTGCATTGCAGAATGCATGTGTACATATATAGATGCGTATGAGTACATATGTATACGTATATATATATATGTGTGTTCACACATACACACACACACAGATGTATATGTGTGTGTGTAAGTATATATATATATATATATATATATATATATATATATATAAATATATGTGTGTGTGTGTGTGTGTATATATATATATATATATATATATATATATATATATATATATATATATATATATGAACTAGTCTTTTATCTGTTACACTTACTTATGGATGTAATTAGCAGTGATTATGCTATATATCAGTAGAAATATACTCCGGCTTTTTATCACATGCCCAAAAGCGTCTAAACCCGCTCTTTGTCTCTCGCTAATCATAGCAATCACATTTCAATGCAGACATTTCCTTTCTCCTTTGATTTCTCAATTATTTATCGGTGACCGAATTTCTTAACCACTGCAGCTGATTTTTCTTTTTCTGGTACCGCTTGTATTATTATTATTATTATTATTATTATTATTATTATTATTATTATTATTATTATTATTATTTCCTAATTTGCCATAAAATATATATAAAAACTACTCGATAAATATCATCATCAAACGGTTTTCAATAATCTTTCAGTACTTAATATCAGCAACTGAAACTATGTGGGAGTTGATTATAAATGTTCCAATCAAATAAACAAAAATCAATAGCGTTTGATTTATTTCAATGTTGATTCTATATGTTTTATCTTTTAAGTTGTTTATGTACCAGCCAGCAATTTGCATGGTCGTAGTCGTCCTTCTTCATTCTTTTTTTTTTTTTTTTTTTCATTTCAATTCCATTTTTCGAAGAAGGATAAGAGTTTGTGTGCAAGAAGCCTAAGAACCAACATTGATTGAGTTTGTAAACTAAATATTTGTTAGCTAATACCAACAGCCCAAGTGTATGTCTTAATTTCTCTCTCTTATTATAAATATACCAAACCAAAGATAAAGTTGAATCCTGACCAATCTTCATTATCCAGGCGACCCCTACACTCACTTGCATATGTGTTAAAACACATACATATTTGTATGCACACACACATACACTTGTATATAGATAGAGAGAGAAATATGTTAATAAAAACTAACAAATGAATAAAGCTACGTTTTAAAAATATGAATATAAATGAATACAGCTGAAGGGCTGATGCTCTTTAATCAACACTGCTAAATAGCCATGTCAATATAACTGTTTTGTTTTTAAATACCCGAAACGGTATAAACCAAACAATGTTGATCAAACACCACAACACTTACACCTATGATTTGAATATATAGTTTATATCATACATGTAGTTTATTATTTCATATTGGGTATTATCATAACGCATTGTATATTGATGTTATTCGATACTCTACATCATTTGATTTCTTTTTAAACACAGGCCTTACTCATGTACGTTACACAGAAAACGTATTAACCGATGGGGAATCAGTATACGTAACAACTAACGTGCCTCGTTGTTCATGTCACTTACATTGAGTGTTCACCCATGTGAACATCAAATCTGCTATTTCGGTTTTAATCTCAAACTGCATGCAACATATCTCAGGTGACTGTTTCTGAGAATACTAATTACACAGAAAAAATCTTAGAGTCGATTATTTACCAACATATTCAATTGAACAATTTGACAGCTTCATTAACTAACTTAAAGTTAAATTTTCTACATCAAATACCATGTTTTTTTCCTTTTAATTATCGATAGATATTCTGATATACATGGTTGAAACGAAATGAAACGAAACGAAACCACTCTCTAACCAGAAGTAACACCTCTAAAGGCTATTCTATTATTGTCCATCGAAAAGCGACTTCTTTCGGTTGAGTCGTTTGAATTCGAAACATTTGTCAAGTCAACCAGCCTCAAATGCGTGGTGTTCGTTACGTTCTAGTCAACAAAAGACTTCTAACAGAAGCTGCTTGAAATATGGTATTTAGGATGTATATCGCCACTCCTCATAAACAGACACTACACTTTCACTAACTGCACAACACAGCATGGACTTAGGACTCATTAATCAAATTACCAGGGTGAAAAAAGGAAGTTTTCCGTGCAAATATTTTCGTGCTTAAAACGCATATGACACAAACTTAGCAGGAATAACGGCCGAAAAGTTTTTGCTTAAAGTGTGGCTAACAGACGGACCATCAAGTGGTGGAAACAAAATTTGAAGTGATTCAATTTGTCCCATGCGCCCAACTAGCACACACACACACACACACATATATATATATATATATATATATATATATATATATATATATATATATATATAAGAATTATCGTATACATATGCATTTCTTCTCATCCGATGTTGATGGGTCTTATTCTTCAATATTTTTTCATAATGTATTTTGAATAATCAATTAAATCTGCCAAGTAGGGTTTTCTGTCACAGAATGTTCTACAATAGGAATGAAAAAAACCAAGAAATTATCCTTTACTGTCCATTATTTTGATATTTACACCGTGCTGAAAGTATCAATAGTTTTCTACGAGTTAAGATCAGCAAAAGAAATCCTGGTGACTTCGTCTGTGTTAGTGGCAATTTTTGAATACAAGTATATTTTTGCTGAATGACCTCTACAGACTCACAATTCATATAAATCTATATGTATTCTAGTTTTTTTCTAGATCTATCAGACCAATGTAATATGCATGTATATACATATATAGAGATATATGATTGTATCATGGATGTGAAATGATTCGACAAAATTTAGATGGAAAAAGAATTGGAAAGTTAAGTGAAATTGATTGTTAGTTGGAGAGGAGGTGCCCTCCATCTTGAAATAGAAAAAACTTGATCAATCTTTCCC
>OY735201.1:45150096-45477596 GCA_963457665.1 Thysanoteuthis rhombus | reverse complement strand
CAACAGTGTGATTTTCTTGGCTCCGTATCACCAATAATAGACACTCCCACTGGAAGGTAAGAATTTTACTGACAAAAAATTTGAAACTATGGACTCTTCCTGTGAAGCAATTTAACTACTTTTTTCTCTAAAAATTGAAGAAAAAAAAAATTATTAAAAAAAACAACAACATATAACAGAAATTATCTGAGAATGTTTTAACTTTGGACAAACCAGTAAATCATATGAAAAAATAAAGGACTAGAACACATCTTCCAGGAATGACCAGCTGAATAATCTTGCCGGCGATTGTTAGTGGGTTTAATATCCCGCTATTGATGGTCTGATTGGAGACTGTTTATCTAATAGATCATATTTTTTTGAAAAGGACACGGTTTCGTAGCAATGATAAGCAAACTGATCTTACCGGCCTTATTTAGTGGGTTGAATCCTCATTGGATCTCCACTATTGATGGACTGATACCAACGTTTTTCATATGAAAAGGACTGGGCCACGACACACGTCGTATTGTAGTAATCGGCAAGCTCAACTTGCAGGTCATTTTTTTGTAGGTTCATTCTGCGTTCGTTCTCCCTGTCTCGATAGTGAGATACTGACTTGGTATGCTAAACTTTATATGAATGAGCAGTGTGAAATTTTGTTCATCTTTCCGTAACAATGGACACCTCCATTCAAACGTAACCATTTTGCTGATGAAAATGACCACCAACCAACCTATGAAACTATACACTGGGATACATTTTTCTCATAGGAATTTAAATGTATCCGTGAATTTTCTTTGACGGTGATTAATCAGTTAAACGAATAATAATAAGTGAATGTAACACACAATACAAGTGTTAAGAGACGCCAAAAGCAGCTACTCTCAAGAATGACACGAAGAAAGAGAAATGAGAAAAAAGAAAAAAAAATCTCAATTGCAAATTTGAAAGGTAGATAGAAAGTATTGCAGACGAACATGTCGTACGAAGGACAGGTGGGGCGGAGAAACGATACATTGCAACCCAAAATAAATTTATCAGAGGCAATTAAATCAAAACGAAAATAGACATCTCAGGGAAAAACAGCAAATGCTGCTTTTGTGGAGAAAGAGATGAAGCTGTTAACCACATCATGAGTGGATGTGGAAAGCTGTCTCAAAAGGAAAACAAAAATAGGCACCACAGATTAAAGACAGTATGATTCGTTAGAAATTATGCAAACGACCTCCATTTGGCCATGTAAGCAACTAACGAACCAGAAGCTGCCCTGGAGATTAAAGATATTTATATGGGATTTTAAGATCCAGGTTGGTCACCGTGCCCAAACGAGAACAATCGATATCATACACGTAAATAAAGGAAAGAGGGCTTGCCAAATAGTTGATATAAGTATCTTAGCAAATCATAGGTGGAGGACGAAATGAAGCAAAAATTTGGAAAGTGCCAGGACCTCACTAGAGAACAGTGAAAACTTTGGAAGATCAGTGTGGTGCCCATAATAGCTGGCGTCCGTGGAACTCCACCTAAACTACAGCAAATGTATTGTGTGAATTTCATTTTTATTTTTTATAATTGTATTTGTCTGCTTTCATCTTTTTATCCTCGATGTTTCTTTGGATATTCCACGAAGCCTGGAATCTATTCTGTTACCTGAACATCGGTGATAATCAAGACCTCAGGTGTGGCTATTTAATGATAATCAATAAGAATACAAAAACTGTTGATATTAAGTCTATTTGTTTGGCATTTGCCGATTATGAAAAAGCTACATAGAACAAATACAAAAGTATAGTTCAACAATGAAGTTCTTAAAGAGTCATAAATATAAACTGGGTTTCCCAACCTTTTGAATGGTCAATGATCAAGTTTCGCACCCCCTATTGAAGTAATATAACATGATGAATTGACTACAGCTATTTTCCTTACGACCCAGTGTTTGTAATTCAATTTTTCTCTTGCTACAACCGTGTCAAAATGGCAAAAAAGAGCTGATTTTTTCCTGCTCATTCGGAATTTATGGCTAAAAATAATAAATACTTCTATGTTGTTAGTAAAACATTTTTGAAATGGCTATCCATTATCAGTTAAGCAGGGAAAAGTCAGCCAGATTTAGCCAAAAATGGCCTATTTGGTAGCCTTGCCAGCAATGAGCCAATCGCCTACCGGTGGGCGATTTCACCCAGGTTGGCGACCTCTAAGTTATGAAAATGGGCTGCCAAATTAGGGGAATCACCATCATCATCATCATCAGCTGCAGCAGCAACAGCAGCAGCTTTTTAGTGTCTGTTGTTGGACATAGACCTTCCAAAGAATTTGTGAGACCTCTCTATCATGGGCGTTGTAAAGCCATTACTTTTGGAACTTGTCTATTTCTTAACGCCATATATTTAGCCAGTCACTGCTTTGCATATGATCTCTGGGGATCCACGTTATGAGCTTTGTAAGGTTGTCAGACATTTTTGAAACATGACCAGCCCATTGCCATCTAATTTTTCTAATGGATTCTATGAGATCCCTGACTCCTGATTTTGTTCTGATCTGTTCTCTTAACTCTCCATATGGTGCTGAATATGATTTTCTCATGCAAGTTTGTGAATCAATCTTTTGGTTAGGTTCGATGTTTCAGCTCCATTGGTGACTATCGAAAGGATGCATTGGTTGTAGACTTTTTTATGCAATTTCCTTGTTCTCAAAGGTGGGGCTTGATTTACCAGTATTACCTTCGTAATATTTTCCCCCTTTTTTTAGGGTTCCATGGGGATTCCTTGTCCTTGGTAGATATGGTCTACTTCTTCCAGTTTAGTGTTTTCGATTTTGATGTTTGTCCTCAAGATGTTTGTTCTATTTGACATTTGTTTTACTGAAGTTCATGTGTACTCTAAGTCCTTGCTCTCTTCGTTCAGTTCATCTAGCGTCATTTGGAGATCGTAATGTTGTAATGTTTTTGTTGGTAGGAAATCTAAGGTTACTTTGATATTTGCCATCTATTCCGATTCCTTTATTTTCCCTGAGAAGGTTTCGGAAGATCATCTCGAAGCGGGCTGAGAAGAGTTTGAGTTAGCTGGTATCACCTTGTTTTACACCCTTTTAGAGCTGAAAGGGCTCAGAGTCTTTAAGTAACCTAATAAATAAATTGCCGAGTCAATATATATGTTGTGAGACTCTGACATATACAGGGTCTACGCCTTGTATGATAGCATCAATGACCTTGGGGAAAGTCTTCTTGAAGTCATTAAATGTTACCGCGAGTGGCATTTTATATTTTAATGCTTTCTCTTTTAGCTGATTGCTATATAAATATCAAAAATGAGATATATTCCATCACCTCCCTTGTTGCATCACTGGGAGGCCACTGAACACCCATGGTTGGGATCACCTGGAATAAAGGGTGAAGATTTAGATAACAATACGCACAACAATCGGTTGGAAAGCATTTGGTATTTATATAGACATTGACGTAGGAATCACTTTGCCAATTTGTTAAAATCACGGAATATACATTGAATGAAACATTTCAACTCTGATTTACGGATAAGAAGCATGGAAATTAACGAATCAAAATCAAAACTAATTTAGAATCATAAGAAGAGCAATGAAAATAGGAATGCTCGGGATACCTTTGAGAAATCGGAAAAGTTCAACATGATCCGGGGACAGATCGGGGTGATGTATATCAAACAAATAATTAAGCAATAAAAATAGAGATGGGCTGGACACAGGAGAGGGAAAGACAAAAGAGGGATCAATAGATTAAGAGACTGGTCCCCATAGGACAAGAGACACGGAAGGGAAAAACTAGACACGAGATGGAGGGATGAGACATGTATACCGGTTGGATCAATCATGGTCGTCATGGAATAAGTTGGGAAAGTTTTGGCCAACGTGGAATTATATATATATATATATATATATATATATATATATATATATATATATATATATATATATTAAATAACAGTATTTATATTTATTTGAAAAATCTTCTTATTACTTTATAAAGTTTATTATGTAATGATGTTCATTTTTATTGTATATTTTTCAATCGTAATTTTGAGTTAACATTCACTTAATTTTTTGATATACGTGAAAATGCATAAATTTCTATTCAATTCAAAATAAAAATGAATAGATCGTCATATCAACTTCAAATGATATCAAAGTTCTTGAATTGATGAAATTCAGCTTTAAGAGTTTGAGAATTACCTCATAAGAATGAGAACATAATATTTTTTCAAGTTGAATTGAAAACGTTGATTGATTTGAGAATAATCCGTTTTGTCATTATTTCAAGGGCGAAAATCAAGTATTAAAATCTATCCCGGTTAATTTGAAATTCAGTGTTCTAGCTGTAATTTTTTTTTTTTTTTTTGAATGGATTAAAACTAAAAATAATCCACCAATCTTGATAAAACATTGACCAAATGAGGTAAATGTAAGGATTGGGAGAGGCGGATGGATTTTTATGGTGAAAAGATATTGTAAGAATGAACAGGTCACAGAAGAATCTACATATAAGTAAGATAGTCAACAGAAAAAAAAACAACCTCTCATTACCCCAACAGCCTTTGTGCTTTTGTTTTTGAATTAAAACCGAATAAAACCACTCCTGATAAATTGATAAACCCAGAAACACGTGTTGAGTGATTTCTCACCTAAATGTTCAGTGTATACACTTATATACAATATCATATTATATCACATTATATATATATATATATATATATACATACATATATATATATTACTTGGTAGAATCATTGCCAGAAGTTGTGCTCATGGTATTACCGGGAGCTGACTCGGTTAATACTAACACAGCTACGTCTAGTATTTGTATCATGTTACCACTTTTATCATGAATCCAGCAGATTGTTTTCTGATATGCCCAGATATCGTGATGGCGAATCATCTATACAAAAACTCATCAGAAAACAAAGAGGAAACTAAACTAAACACAGATCAAATATACCCAAAACCATCCAAATATATCCATAGTTCCAGCCTGCATTTCGAACTATCTCCTAGGAGCGAAAAAACAAACTAGTCATATCTGCTCAAATAATAGCACATATTTTCATTCTGGGGTAGATTCGGTAAATTTCTTCAATCACATGATTCATAATGGGAAACGTTGAGAATTTTGAAAACAAAAAAATACGTCGTAGCTCTACAGATTCTTCCGAAGCTTTCCTCACTAGTTCAAACATAGAAGACATATTGGAAGCTTTTTTTTATAAACGAACTCAATCATGCCTCTGATTTCTTCAAACCAGCAACGATGTCTTCATAAAAATAATCAGAAAATAAATCAATCACTTCCATACATTTTTTTTTTCTGAACCTGACTGCTAAGCTCTGTAAAGATCTGTCAACTCGCGAGCCAAAAGCATAAATATGCGAAGAGAGTGATAAATACAAATGGAGTAGGAATATATAAGAAGATAGATAGAGAGAGAGAGAGAGAGAGAGAGAGAGAGAGAAAGAAAGAAAGAGAGAGAGAGTGCATGTATGTGTGTGTGTGTGTGTGGCTGTATAGGTTTGAGTATGTGTGGCTGTATAGGTTTGGGTGTGTGTGGCTGTATAGGTTTGTGTGTGTGTGTGTGTATGCGTGTGTGCAATGCAATTACACTACTCTACTTTTTTGACGTTCTCTGCTCAATTGCAGGTTCGTATTCGTTTATCGATCCGAGCCAAAATGAAAAAGACTCTTTATTCTGAAGAACTTTTTACATTCCTTTGAAAATCAAAATTCGATGGGTTTTGATCAATGATATTTAGGTAAACGTTTATGTGTGATTTGTTCCTTCAAAGAACATCAAATTGAACATATTTCAATATCTGATAACGATTTTTAAAAGGAATTAGCTCGATTGCATCGCTATTGAAGCAGTTCGTTTTCCCTTTCAAGTTTTGTAAATTAACAAGGATTTCACGATTGATGTTATGTGTGTTGACGTCTTTAAACTTCGAAAGCCTGAAGCAAGGATCGAATACCAAACATTAGTGTTTGTTACCTCAAACACCTGAGATATTCTGATGCTGATAAACATTTTCATCAGAAACGTCAGGGTGATGAATTGAAATAAACAAAAAAAAAAACAACTTTCCTTTATATTGCTTAATATAGAGTATATATAAAATGCAAGGCACTGAAATGGTTTCGAGAATGAACACTGTCTGATAATATAGTCATCTGTTATCTTTCATCAAATACCTTTGTTTTCCTTCCACATGAAAATGGTTTAACTTGGTCGTTTCAGTTTGTTCTTCACCCTTAGATAATCATTTTGCTAAAAAATAATTGTGATATTGAATTGGATACTGTGATTCTTAAAAGCACATGGCTGGAGGCAGTAGAGACTAATAATGAGAAACTTCACATGATTATAAATGTATTTGACCATACTTACACAAACCCTATAAGAAAATGTCTAGATTCAAGTAAATTTCAACAGTTATATTCGAGAATATACCCAGGCCATCCAGTCTGTCTACGTGCATCAAGTTACTGTAGGAGTACGTGTACGTGAAAAAAAACAGGAATGTATGTATATAAGTATACATGCAAAAAGGCATCAGTTCACAAGTGTACATGTATGTGTGCAAGTTTTCAGGAAGATTTTAAGGTTAGATACGACTATACACACACACATATATATATATATATATATATATATATATATATATATATATATATATATATATATATATATATATCATTGTGTCATCCACAGACAGCTTTGATGTATTACATCTCTTCAGTGTGGCTCTAGACTTTCCATTATCCCATCCAATATCGCGAAGCAGGATCGAAACCTTCAATTCAGACCCGAAAGCCGATATCCTACCTCTGGACTACAGTCAGTAAGGCTGAAACTAAGCGATATTATATTTATCTACACAGAAATTCCTCATCCACCAGAGTGCTCTACTCCTATGGAAAAGCATTGCATAAGCTTACAATGAATGAGTTACCTCAATTAAAGAGTGCTCAACCCTTATATATATATATATATATACACACACACACACACACACACACACACATATATATATGCAAACTTTCCGTTTTTAACGCTGTAAAGGAAAATTTTACATATTTTTTAATTCTTTCTAAAAGAGGGAGACGGAATTTGATCAACACTGCTGGGTGACTTGTTAACTGTTCTGCTTTAAAAAAACTGAAACAGTTACATGGTAAACAACTGATTATCCCAACAAGAGAAAATGTACACATTGTACCATAATAACAAAGTAAATGTGAAGCAGAAGAAAAACATTACAGAAAATTACATGAATTGCATTGACTAATAATGAGAAATAAGTGACTGAAGTGACACAAAAAGATTTTTAATGTTCACTCTTTAAAGCTATGAAGCTTTTTAGATTATATATAAATATATATATGTGTGTGGGGGGTGAGATAGAGAGAGAGAAATGAAATATGAAAGAAAAAAAAAAGAATGAGAACTAATGAGTGATTGGGTTCATTAGATAGAGCTCAAACGTTAAATGATTATGAATCGAAATATAATAGTGCCGAGTTTTAAACATGGATGTCTCCATGTTTGACTGGAAGTCTACACCTTGGATTCAATTTCGGCTCATGTTGAAATTCTTCACGGACTGCGATGAAAGTAGCAACAGATTTCAAATTAGACACTATAACGAGAGACCCTTTTAAAATGTTGAAATCAGCAGTAAATAGATTCGAGAAGACGCGATAGATTGATTGACTGTCCTTTTATGAATCCTTTCTCAGCCTTTTAATGTAAAAACTAAGGGGGAGCACTCTCGAATTCATTATCATTGCCACAACGTCAAATTGAGAGTTATGCTCAAGATCTCCAAAACTGTTTCTGCTCCAAAATTTATAGTAAAACAAGCTAAATTTCTTTCTTTCAGTAAATATATATATCTTTCTCATTCATTATATACAATATTATCATGTGTCTTCCCTGTCACTCTCTTTACTTGAAAATACAAATATTATATATATATATATATATATATATATATATATATATATATATTAGGATACATTTGCATGTTACTGTCAGCTAGCATGAGATTATACAAATATGTCAGTATATTTTCAACAACCGGCGAACCATCTTTAAAAGATTTCACAAATGTTGATACTTAGAGCTTTTTTTTCTTATTCGAAAAACATTCACAACTGTTATATATACGTTAAATACATCCATCACTGTCTAAAGTAAAAGTTGTTTTTTTCTTACACGACAACTGATCCCTCTTCCGGATATCCATGTACAAACGTTGTAATTAAAGCAACCAATCAAAGATAATATGTTTTGAAATAAATACCCCCGAATAGGAACAAAAAAAGACCTATCTATAGTGGTGGTCTTTTACCGCACAGACTATCACAATAAGCTTCTTTTTTTTTTTCAAGTACGTGATGAGATACATTAAGAAAGATGGAAAGAGAGATAACTTTACTGATTTTTATGTATCCCGGAAACAGGCCTTTTAAATGTAGAATATCAGGATCTAAATTTGAATAATAATTATAACGTAGATTCTGTTTATAACTTGGAATATCCTGAATGCAGTATATCTTTAGTGATCGGGAAAAAAACAGACTTGCACGACATAGCGTCGTAGGATGATTAGCGACCCTATAAGAACAATCAAATCTCTAAATGAAAATTCTTTCTCAGCAGAAGTATGCAGTTTACATATAAATCAGTGGTATTTGTCCGTGTGCAAGTTTCAAGATAAAAGTTTGTTTTTTTATTGGAAAGATGTAACAGTGTTTAGTCTGTGTTCACACTCAATTTGATTCTCATCTATTCTATATATACATTACAAAAATTTAATTTTGTTTACTTGATCTCTGAGTACAAGACTCTGCGCATTGTAACGAGAAGTATTGAACTAAAGTAAGCCTGGAATCAAAAGAATTCAATTGTACTATGATAATAATACTATTACTACTACTACTACTACTACTAATAATAATAGTAATAATAATAATAATGATGATGATGATGATGATGCTCACTCTTGCAATAATGATCTGATTTAATTTATTTATCTATGTATATATCTTACTCTTTTCTCTGAATGTGGTCTTCAAGTAACCAACATGGTGCTTTGTAGCTAGAGGTACAATTTTGATCATATATTGGAAGCAAATACCCCATTTTGGTCTGAGCAAGAATTAACTAAAAATCTTGTTCGTTGGTCAGGTTTTCGACTACAATGAGAAACGAACTGAGATAAGATATGTAAACAAAATTAATAGATATACAAAAGTTTTGAATGAAAGTAAGTGACTATGAAGATACAAAAATGTCCATCGCACATACTTTTTTCCATTGTGTAAAATAGATAAAATGCTGAGTCTTGAGCTTTAAGATTTGTTGCACGTATAGAAACCCAACTTTTGTAGCATGTCTGCTTAAACATTTGAAAAAAAAACGCGAGCTTGAGTTGGAATAGAGAAATGACATAACTGATAAAATAAACGGGCCATGACTTGTTTTTTCCTGCGATAAAATAATGATAGTCTACACAGGACTCTCTGCTTAAGACACGCTGTGAGCTGATTTTCTTTAGCTTTAAATAGAGAATATGCGAGTTGGGTTCCTAAATTCATCATTCAAAAAGAATCTGACACCGGACACAACATACTCAGTTACTTCTGTTTCAGGACATCGTCTTCCCTCAACTCTGACATATGGAAAGCATTAAAGGAAATAAAATGAACGACGGAAAGAAGACTTTAAAGTACCACACGAATATCAGTTGGAATTACATTAGTCATAGTGTAGTTTTAGTCAGAAATAAAGATGTCTCCTTTCAAATGAAAAGACACAAGAAAATAATGGACATCAACTGAATTTGTTTGAACAGAGTTTTAGATGAGGGTTTGAACTCCCCTTTTTTCATTCTTGGCCAACTTGGACAATGTTTAAAATTATATGGTAATCTAACTAGACCAATAAATCTGTATCGTACATCAAACAATACATTTCTGTTTCAACAAGCTCCCTGAAAATCTTCAGAATTCATAATTTTTTACTGGCCAACGTTGCTAAACCACAAAGTGTTTCGATATAAGCTTATGGTATTCTTAGTTATGATTTGAGACTTTTGTTCTGATGATTGCTCAGTCCAGCTGAGAGTCCATATTATCTTTGAGAACATAGAAGGACAGCAGTAACCCATAGGTTTATGATGATTCATTCACAAACGAGAGAGAGAGAGTAAATGATTCTGCAACAAATTACAAGGTTATTTCGAGATATTTCACATGGATAGAGTTAGTAATGAGAAATTTTCAAATAAAATACTTAGGGATTGTAAATAAAAAGAGTTTTGACAAGAGGAAATATCCAATGTCTGTGAATTTGAATGAAATCAATAAGTTGAAACAACTAACTCGACTATAAATTCAAAAGAAAAAACTAACTTCGTGCTCACATATACTCATTGACATATATATGTATTATTGGACTGGAAATACAATTAAGCTTCTGGAGGAAACAAAAACAATGAAATCCATATCATTAGAGTAAATCATTATTAAGGACTAAGTGGAATGCTTATTTTTTGTATTTGTGTTCGGTGACCAGGATCAGTTTTAGACAATTTATCTTGCGAAGAGCATAAACCAAGCAAGATGAATTGTCTAAAACTGAACCTAGTCACCGCACATAATAGGAAATTAGAACATGGTAATATGATAGATTAACTCGTGAAATATAATTAAAGGAAATATTCAGAGGCAGTTTTATGAGTGAACAATTTACTGGATGTAAGTCGACCTTTTAAGCCTGATGAAGACTCCCTAATTGATCATCTCATTGTATTTAAACCTTTTAAACATGACTGTCTGATGGATGCAGTACTGTCTCATTTTGGTGAGTCAATTGATCAGACGACTATTGAATTAAACTCGAAATAAGCCTTAGTTTTGGAGACCACTTCTACGCCAGCACATTTCGTGATCCATTAAAATATCTCGATTTTGATTCAATGGATTTTTTAAAATATGGCACCTGAAGTCTTTCCCCTAATGTTGAAGTCAGAAATGAAAAGTGATATTTAGTACAAAGAGAAATATGTTGTTTAAAATGAATAATAAATTGAAAAATGGTAAATAATGATCTGAGAGGAAAGTAGACAAAGACACATGAGAAATGCAAATCATCATCATCGTCAACAGCAGCAGTAGCCTTTCAAAATCCGTTGTTGGACATAGACCCCTTCCAGACTTCAACCAGACCTCTCTATTATGGTCATCGTGGGGACTATACTTTCTGAACTAGTCTCGTTTGTCACACCATCTTTTTTTATGGGCCACATTTTTGCATATAATATTTTGGGATCAACATTTTGCGTTCTCTTGTCCAGCAGTTGTCTGACATTTTTACATCATGACTAGCTCATTGCCATTTTACTTTTTTAAAGGATTTCATTATATCTATGACCCCTGATGAGAGAATTATGGTAGATCTTAAACGTCCCACCAACGAGGATTTGAGATGTTGGAGAAGAGTGACATATATTATATTATACCATACTTTGTTGGAAGGGTATTGCTATGATTTGGATCCTCAATGAGTGATGTTACCTTTTTAAAAAATATACAGAGAGACAAAACAACATTTATTTAAAGTTCAATCAGTTGGATATCAAAATAGATATTTGTATGATTGAGTTACTTCTTTCTTGGAACTTCAATTGACGGATCAGGGAAAATAAACTGAATACATGTCCTTACGTGCGGTTAAAGATTTTTGTCCAAAAACCAATAAAAATTCAATGAAATAGGTAAATGAAAATTTATTTTCTTTAAAAGCAAATCAATACCACCATTTCTTTACAATGTTAGAAAAATGGTGTTATAATGACAGAAAATAAAGGTGCCAATGTAGGTAAGGGGTAATAACAAAAGGGACGGGGTTACATTTTTTTAAAGAAACATAGAGTGGTAACACGTCTAAAATAAATTAAATGAACGTTATGATAAATTCCAAATTCATTTTTATGTTCGATTTGATATTGAATTTGAATCTAACCTATTTTAGATATCTTTTTAAATAATGTGAACGCTTCCAATTTACAATGGCAATTCTGCATGAAATATTTTTCCTATTTCTTTACATGCATTAGCTCACAGACGACCTGAATTTCCATTTTCTTGAACAGCAGATTTAGATAAACTGAACTTTTCCTCTAAAAAGCAGATCGGATTTTCATGAACTAACTTGCAGGAAACCTCCTTTGATCTTCCTGGAGTGCCTACAGAAGATGTCGAGGAGTTATGTCGAGTCGTATACGGACGGACAAACGGACAGACATTTAGTTAATTATGATTTGATGGATGACAATGCAAAGTTTATTTCGAGAAAACGATGTTTTGATTTGATTTGAACAACTTACAAACAATGATATTGATTGATTTTTCTTCAAGTTTATGATGTGAATGCATACATACCTTGGAATATACATGTGTGTGGTTGCGAATGTATGTATGAGTGAGTGTGTGCATGCGTGCCTGCTTTGCTATTAGAAACTTTGACATTATTTATTATTCTTTCCATGAATCGTTGGCATTCGTGTCCTCATCTCTGTTGTTGTTTTTTTTCTGTTTTTTTGTTTTTTGTTGGAGCTGGGGGGGGGGCAAATAACATATCAACCACCATAGAAGTAACAAAGGTGAGGATACTGTTAGAATAATTCTCTTGTATATCTGGAGAGTGTTATTTTATCCGTATTTACTCGCAAATACATTATCAATAAACCTTTTTTCCAGTTAATTTTTCCTGTGTCATACAATCTTAATCTCTTCTCAGTAGAAAGAAATTTCTAGCTCGGTATCTACGTTTATAAGAACAAATATATGTGTATGCGCTTAAAATAAGGCAAATCAACAAGAGTAATCTACTGTACGGCTTTATATTAGGTACTCGTCAAATTTCATGACTCTATCTTGTACGTCTTTAATATAAATCAATATCTAATTGTACTTCGATTTGTTATATCAATGTTCTTGAAGAGCTTCATTGTGTTCTTGAGTCACAGATCGCCGACCCCAGTTATATAGTCATTTGTCTCGAACGTTGGAATGCAACCTCATTGAGTTAATGAACGAACCAAATGACTTCCTGAATGTACATTGCTTAATGACTTTTCTGGATGTATATTTTAGACATAGCACGTTTTCATGATTGAAAAATCAAATTCCCAGTAAACGTCCTTGACTTTTCATAACAAAAAAGGCTTCCTCTTCTTGATTTTTAGTTGCTCAGATCACACAACTAGACGTACACACATGCATATATATTCGGCTCTGTTTACGTATACAATATATTTACATAAAATGGAGTTAGTACACGCACACTCACTATCATACCCACGCATACACACAAATGTGTACATATATACATATACACACACACATATATATATATACATAAATACACACACACATATATATATGTACATACATACACATATATATATAGAGAGAGAGAAAGAGAGCGAGAGACAGACAGACGTATATATGTATATATCATATATTCATGACCTCAGAAAACTGCTGATTGTTTTAATATCATTCTGTTCCAGTTTAAAGAGATGTATACTCACATAGATCTATAAACTCATGTACGCACATGTATCTCTACGCAACTAAATATATACACATTAGGAAACTATGTCAGACGAACCAAAAACAAAATATACATATAGCTCTATTTTAGAAGCGTTTTGCAGGCACACGCATGCACACACATGCACGCACACACACATGTCCATGTGTATAAATGAATGGTATGTATTTCATATGTTTCTTTTGAACCTACATGGAATATGTCATTTTTGTCATGTAATTACATGAAATTATATCTGACGGATATGTTACAATGCAAGAGTCATCTGCGAAATTACTTGACCATTTTTGCGGTATGTCAGACAAAAGTTCAAAAAGAAAAGGTGACTCAACCAGAGAACTTCACCGCTGAAGTTCATAAAATTAGCCACCCTCATCTTGTATTTCATGTTCTCATTATGGGAACCACGCCCTTCAAAAGTGTTGGCTGAGAACCAAAGTTTTACTTTGGTGCTTTGATTATTTTGGAGTTTCAAAAGCAACTACAACAATAACAACAACAACAGCTGTAATGATAATAATACGTATACATAAAACAATGACTATCAATTGGCATACGTTTTTTGTGCGTACTACATGTACTGCACTCTGATCCTAGACAGAAGTGCCGATTCATAAGCAAATAATCCTATGTATAGTCCATCTCCAATTACCAACGCGTATGTATATGTATATGGGACGGAAGTATGGTTGCCTCATAGTTACATAGTGAATAGAAACCAACTCCCCCTAAAACCCCTATTTTTTCCCTTAAAACTCTTTTATTTCATTACATCACCCTTGGTACATAGAGTCTGTAGATCAAATGTATGCAAAAATCGGTTGAACCTGGCCAATTTCTAAAGGAGACACTGTGACAAACATAACTAGTTGTGTTTTTTTGATAGATATATAATTTAATGAACAATAGAATTTATACATGTATATTGAATGGAAAATGAGTGTTCAGTTTAGCATTATATTTGTATCGTAAAGAACCCCACCCCTCTTGAACCCTTAGATGTTTCTCTTTTTACTTTTAAATTTTTCTTCCATGCCCCTTGTGTATGTATGCCAAATTAGGATATGTTTTACTTCTATTGGTCATCGATCCTTGAGACTTTTCTCATTCGGATCTTTTGGCATTTTTTGTAACTTTTGGAGATATTGTATTTACAGACTTAGAATTGGGGGATATTTTGTAATGGCGGACAATTAGCTTGGACATAAGCGGGATAGTTTTGTACAGAAATTCCTGAGTTCTTCTTAAGTCCAATTTTATCACAATTTTCTGTTTAAATCTATTCAGAAGTTTCGAAAATATGGTATGGACAGACGGAAGGAATAAACAGTATCGTTTTATTTAGTCCTGGCTTTCCAGTATCTCAAAGTTCTAAATGAATTTCTATTAAGTCTGGTACAAGGCTCAGTAATACAAGGCAGAAAAAGAAACCTGAAGAATTTGCACAGGATTTATGCACAATTATCTCCCCTATGTCTCAGCTGTCAGCAACCACAAGGTTGTCGGTCCATAGAATGTCTCAAAAACTTATCAATGAATTCCAGTTAATTGGTGTAAAAGTAAACAATAGATTAGATAAGATATGATATACATTATCTCCTCTACTTTGTATCTATCTGTCCACACCATAAAACACCCTCAACTTTTCACCAGAGCTAAAACTCCAGTGTAACAATTGAAACCATACCGAATAATTTGAGAGCAGCATGCAAGATTTTAAAAAATGTACCAAGAAACTAAAAAGAAAAGTGTGAAGACTTGCATTACCCCAGTTCAATAATACACTTAAAATGAAAAAGGATTTTGGTGATAACCAGAGAACTGTATAATGACTCAATGGACGTTGATGAAAAGTCTAATTCTCAATTTGAACCGCGCTATCATTTCTGGGAATTGATGGTTAGCGCTTGGTAGAACAGGAGTGTTTTTGTAAATCGAGCTTTCTTCGAAATGGCAAAACATAAACAGTTCCGAGCTTGGTGAATAGAAAGCTTATCATTTTCATGAATGATAACTCCCGTCCTCACGTTGCAAATATGTCATTAACAAAGTTACGTCAGTTGAGGATGGAGATCTAATACATCCTTTCTATTCAGCCGACCTCTCTTCTACGTATTTCTGTTTTCTTGTAGAATTCAATCTACATCCTTATATGCAAAAAAAAACTTTTTCCCGGTTTGGGTTAACTGGGTTTTCTGGAATTTTTTATTTTCTCTGAATCAAGACTCTTTCAAAGAAATGAAATCGACGAATCGCTTGACGAAGTGGATGAAACATATATATTTCGATTGAATAAATTATTTGACAATAAATCGGTGAGTTAATGTTGAACAGCCTAATAACACCATTGTTCTTCCTTTTTTTTCTCAAAGATTATTCACTTATTTTACTTGTTATTGGAAAAACAGAAAAATGACAGTATCATGATCGTTACTCTGACTTCAATGTCACTCCTGGATTATTAAAGATTTTTGAAGTAAATCAATCTATTTTCCAATTTAAAAGGTGTATTTACAGACACAATTCAAATTTAGACGCTCCATATCAACAGCCTTTGTCTCTAACGCTTTCCAACCTCCATATTCCACAATTGCTTATAGCTGTAGCCTTAAGATCATTCAAAAGATGAACAGAAAATAACTATCTATTTGAGATGTCGTCAACTTCCGGGGAAAAGTCTTATTCAATCTGGTAAATATATCGGCTATGATTCGTTTTGTTTCTTGATCCAAACCATTCAGTCATGCAAGATTTTCCACGGATCATTTGTTGACTAAGTAGCTGTGGTTGCATAATCTTCATTCCTGAAAAGGTGTTTCATGATAAAGCTGGCTCAATGAAGTAAAGATCATTTGATTATGATTTCGAGACGAGGTTCCTTTTTTCATTAATATGTTCCAGTGAGATCAAGCATCTGAAGAATTAGCATTGGGAAAGAAGGAACAGAAATGGAGAAAAAAAGGAGAAAAAAATGATGATAAGAAAAAGGTTATTTAGATAATAGAAAGTGGAAGAAGGAAAAAGAATGAGTGCAGTGTTTATTCACAACGCTTTGTCAGTCTCTCTGAGTTAACTTTTCTGATCTTTCCCCAGTTATTGCATGTGTTGATTTTTTTTTATTTGAAGAGTCCTCGTTTTGGAATAGGGACCTGTTGTCCCTCAATGTTTCAACGAATGACATTGTAGCAAAGCGTTTAAAATGAAAAGCATGAAAGGGTAAGATGTGTTAAGAAGTGTGTGAAAAAATCTGCTCCGAGATAGAGAGAGAGAGAGATGGGGAGAATATAGAGAACTATAGACATAGCTACTGGCATTATGTTAGAGAAAGACATTGATGTAAGAGACAAAAGAAATAGACTGATAAAAACTGAATGAAGGACGGGAATCAGGGGTGAAAGAATAGAAGAAAGGAGGGAGCATAATGGTGGTTGTGAACAAACTTTAGCTTTTATACCCAAGCAAATATACAAGACATCCCCTTGGAGTCACGTAATAGACGAACGTGCTCTTTATGTCTCTTTCCTTTATAAATACTCGTCCGTACTCATAAACCATACGTGCAACCCACACGCGTATACACACAATAATGATAGTAAAAAAAAATCGACCAAAGTTAGAAAAATATAGAAAAACGCAGGTTCAAGAAAATGCATAAAAACAAACTTGAATTCCCAATACAATCACACAGAAAAAAAAATAACCTCGCTTCACGTCCGGCCGACCGTCCGAAATTTTCCATCATCTCAAAGGTCCTTTGATATCAGCACTTCGTCCAATCAAACGCAAGAATCTTGAAAGGCGTTTCTTCCGGTTTGTTTTGCACAAAGAACATGTTCTCTCTTAATTTTGTTTTTCCTTAGATTTTTTTTCTTCCAATCTCTTTTCTCTTCGTTTTTTTTTTTTCCTACATCTTTGGGGTTTTTTTCTTTTTCTTCATATTCGTTATTTTCCCTTTATGTTTTCTTCTCTATTTTCGCCACCATGCTTTCTTACTTTTTAGTCTTTTTCATTATGTTTTTCTTTCCCGCTTCCTTCACTGTCTTCAGTCATTTTCTCAGTCTTTCTTTACCTCGATTCCTCTGCGTATATTTCACTTCCAACACTGGTCATCTCTCCCCCCACTTCCATTTTGATCTTTCGATTTCTACTCTCTATGTTTTCTACTTCATTGGTTCTGTTTTCCTTGTTCTCATCTTCACTTTTTCTCTCCTTCTTATCCTTCCTTTCATCTTTCTGTTTCCTTCTGTCTATCTCTATGCTGCTACTCCATATGAGACCAACATCGAAAAGAAATGATAATAATAATAATAATAATAATATTTGTATCATCATCAACATCAATAACAGCAACTTTAAACATGAGATAGGTTGATGCTGTAGTTACTATCATCATCAATAAACATAGGTATTTTCATATCGATACTACTTCAACTACCTTTACAACTCTTATAGGAGAGATTGGGAACCGTTGGAACACTTTTTGTATTTCTATCAGTCACTCAGAGATCATTTAGGCTAGACCAACCAAATTGGTATATATTCAACCAACATCTGTCTGGTTATTACCCCTACCAGTCAAAGATCATTACAGATGACATATCATTCACAATACTAATTAGAATGGAAAGATTCCGATGCTTCAACTTACTGCAATCCTGGGAACAGTTGCAACACCAATCAGGAACAGTTGCAACATATAAAAAATACATTACATTTCGTCAATGACCTGCTGTTTTTTGCCTCAATGAGGATAGTATTTTGAAAATATGTATTCTTTTCCAATAATGTTATATCAATACTTATTTATCAAATAGATTTATTGGGTTTTTGTATATTCATGCATAGAACACGTAATCATTGTACAAAACTGCAATTGGATTAAAAACCAAATCTGTCACTCTTAAGTCGATGTGAACTGTGGCCTTTGGCTTCGCAAGAGACGCACTGACATCCCAAAATTACTCATCTGATTAGCTTTTCTTTTTTTTTTAAATTTTGAATACTCATTTTAAACGGACATCCCCAACCCTATCAGCCATGACAGAATACCATGCGCTAGCTAGAGACACAGATTTTGATACGTGCTAACCATGTCATGAAAAAGCGTTGTCATGCATTATCATTTTCCGACTGTTATTGTGGCAGTAAATATGGCTTATTTCAAACACTAGTTGTCACAAGACATCCTCCAAAGATTCCCAATGTGTGCGTCGTCCATCTCCAAGGCGCCATGGTATTTTCGTGGTATTTTCTGTGCAATTCCAATCCGATGCATTGATCACAGTATCAGTGATAACAAGCGACATCTAAATGGTACATCGGGGATCACACTTTCTGTGTAATGCTGAACATCACCGTTCCAAAACTTGAAGGCGCTCAATCGGTAGACGGGATTTACATTCTGGATTGTTCCAGGACTGTGTCGAACATTCTCAGTAAATAGCAGTTGTCTAGAAATGATCTCTGATTCTCCACAGACTCATTGAAGATTGAATATAAATTACACGATGTATTTTTTTTCTTATCTAAATAGCCTGACTACATGAAAGTAAATGCAATTTTTCATTTTTTTTATGACTTGAGGCACCGTGGAAAGAAAAGCTTACACTGATGGTGCCTTGATTCGGGGGGAAAAAAGGAACCACAGCAATAATCAATAGTGCTATCATCAGCAACTTTCCATTAATCATATTTTCCTGTTCGTCTTTTTGTTATATCTTATCCTGTTTCATATTCATTGTAAACTATCAGCCGTAGCACATCATCATCATTTATAGTATTAAAACCATTGAAACCTTCACGAAAGTCGTTTATTGCTGGAGACTCATCATTGTGATTCTTCTTATCAATCTCATCCTCCTGGTCGTCAAACATTTACATTGCTAATTTATCTTTCTTTCTTTATCATTAGTGATTATCATTATTATTATTATTATTATTATTATTTAAGCAATTTTTATTATTATTATCATTATTTAAGCAATTTTTATTATTATTATCATTATTTAAGCAATTTTTATTATTATTATCATTATTTTAGCAATTTTTATTATTATTATCATTATTTTAGCAATTCTTATTGTAGTAGTAGTAGTAGTAGTAGTAGTAGTAGTAGTAGTAGTAGTAGTAGTAGTAGTAGTAGTAGTAGTTTGCCTCCTGTTCAATTCGACTGAGACTTGGTAGGGCATTTGGTCCAATCGCAACCACTATTTCATACCGCTCGATCCTTCACGTGATGTAAACGATTGATAAAGTAAACCGGATAACCAGTAAGAACCTCTGCCTGGAACAGTTCTATTTGGGAATAACAAGACACAAGGAATTATTTTTTTTGTTTTGTTTGTTTTGTTTTTGTTTAGGTAGGAGAAAATAAAGTTATATGGAAAACGGCAACGAGGAAAGAGAGGGAGAGACAGAGACAAGTTGTGAGAAAATAAAGTAGAATTAGAAAAGTTGGAAGTGGAATAGTTCATTAAGTTTGTTTAGAAACAAATAAATCGTGAAACGATGGGCCATGTTCGATACGAAGAAACGTGGTTAAAAAAAAAAAAGAAAGAAGATGGAAGATCATGGTACACTGATGGTCCATAGGATGAGGAAAAGATAATTTGCATTTTTAAAAAAATAAAATAAAATAAACAGAAGAAAATGCCAGGTCTGGTAAGTCACCCAATAGAAACCGACACTAGCTGTGTTGGGATGATCAATGAACAAGTTGCTTCTCTCGTCTTTTGATGGGAGTAAAAAAAGTCAGAATTAAAATAGAAAAACGAACGTGAACGCTGCTGGACACAAAGTAAGGGATCAATTTAGCACAAACTTAGATTGCAAAGTGACCTGATCATTAAAAAGACTAAGCAGACTTCGGGGTTGAGAGGAAAAAAAAAAAAAGGAACTTTTTCTTCTAGACATAATGAAGTGTAAAAATTTCTATTGGGGTAGTCGGTGCGTGTGATAGATACCTAACCGGCCAGTCAGATAGCCAGGCAGACGAACAAGTTTGAAACTAAAGAAACTTATGTTTACAGTTTTGGTGACAGCATTGGCTGACTGTTTCTAATATACTAACCGTGCAAAAGAGGGGAAATACATTAAAGGAGGATACTGCTTGTAGACGATATTAGGAGAGAAGTGAAAACGTTCAGACGAAAATAGAAAAGGGGGAAGGAAGAAAAAATTGAGATCAACGAAAGAAAGTGATAACAAGATGAAAGAAAAAAAGGAAAGTAGAAAAAGAAGAGTGGAAAGGTGATAAAAAAGATAAAAGAATCATTTAATAAGTGAATGAAAGTAAGCACTGTGAACATTCAAGAATTTTAACTATTCAAAACAAGCAGAAATCGAAAGTGTGCAGGGGTGCTGGGTTTTTGGTGGGAGCTAGGGTTATTCAAAAATCCATTCGGATCCAGAGGCGTGACTAGAAAAACGCAACCATCTACTAAGCATGGTTTGGATAATTGGTGCAATCACTAAATTAATTGGGGTCTGTCGGTAAAGGCCACTTGAGTTGGTCACTACCGTGATTCCGGTGAGGAAAGATGTTTGGAAGCGAGAGGAAAAAATAGTGAAGCAAAAAGTGAAAATGAAAAATGATAGAAAATAAAAGTAAAACAATTAGGGGTACTCGAAAGAAATCGAAAAGGAAATAAATGAGGACTTTAGATTCGGGAGATAATAGAGTGAAATGATGCGTGCATCTTGTATAAGATGTGCCAAAGAAGGAATTTGGTCTTACAGTCGAATCAAGAATAATTAGCAGGAAGAAAAAGTGGCCAAAATAAATTTATGGGTGTTAAAGAGAGAACATCATAGAAATAATATGTATGATAAAGACGAAGATATAGGAAGGCATGGTTTTAAATCAGAAGTGGGAAGATCAAATATTTCGAGTAAACTAAAAATAATGAGAAGGTCTGGCCAAAAGGAAATGGGAATTAAAGAGAAAAACGTCTGAAGAGAACTGTGATAAAAGAGTGTTTCCAACAGAGAGAGCGAGAGAGGGAGAGTGAATGTGTATCTTATCTGGGAACTATAGTCGTATATATAAGTAGTCATATTAATACAATAGTCTCATTTCTTAAATTTAATTCTAAGCAGTCAAGCCTTATTGTGTACTTGACGAACAACAGTCTACTTTGGCAAAAAGAGATAGAGAGAATGGGAAGATAATTAAGAAGACAATTTGTGCTTCGGTTGTCTATTAAACATTGAGAAAAAATGTACAGAAATATAAGAAACAAACTATATGGTAAATATTAATTTTATCTATCTTTTTTTTATAATAAAGTCAAACACTAAGCGGAAACTCGTGACAACTATCAGTTATAAGAAGAGGAGGAAAAGAGGATAAATGATAGCATAAATAAATGAAAGTCTCAAGAAATTGAAATCTAGAAAAGAGAAAAGCAACAAGCGCAAAGATTAACAAGAGATCGTTTGAAAGAGGCGATAAAATTTGAAGAAATTTTTTGTGTAGGAAGAGCAAAGAAAAGGATTGAAAAAACAAATTAAGAGAAAGAAAAAAAATGAATGATAAATATGAAAATAAAACATGATGGGGAGGCACATGGCCATAATAAACTAGTTGATCCCCGTGGGAAAAATTAATGGATAGACTCGTTTCCTCCTTTCAATAAAAGCTTTTCGTAAGCCGGAATAGCGTGTAGCGAAAAAGCAAATACCATTAACTTATATGGGGAAACATTTCTCAGCATCCTCTGACACGAAAAAATGGTTAGGATAGTATTTCAAACCGAGTCATTGGAGGTCGTGATATTGGGATGTACAGGAGACGGGGGTGCACTGCCTCTATAATGACTTCCTGCAAAAGAAAAGCCGAAATCTATTCTTACTTTTTGTTTTTCTTGAAAAAGCGGATAGGTGACGTAATGCCAACCCTCAAAAAACAGGCAATCCAACTGGAAGCTAATATTGGCTGCCTCTTATATTCGGCCACCGAAAGTTTTTGCTGTTAATGAACTTGAAAGATTTTAATAAGATTTATCCATTCAAGGTGTCAGTCGAGGAGTCTTATTCAACAAGAGAAATCGGATATGTGTTCACAATGATCACTAGAGATCTCTTGGTTGGACTCATTTAACGAAAACCGTTAAATAGAAACAATCCCCTCTTTAAAGGGTACGGGTAGCTGCGTTACAAAGTGTGACTTCAGAAAATTGAATTCATTGTCCCAAACTATTAACCATATATTATTATCATTTTTGTAATCATTTACCCAAATTCACAAAAATCACTATTTAAAAAATATGAAGGGTGACCCAAATATCGGCATGTTTTAGTAGAGGAAATCCCACTATATATTCTTTAAAAGACGATTTCATGAATTTTGGTAAAATCTCCTAAAAGAAAGTATCAACATAAATAAAATATACGGGTACATGGATTAATTTGAGTCAATAGATTCAATTTTTGAAGTGTGATTCAGGAGCACTTACTTTCAACAAAGAGAAATGTTATTGTGTGCCGTTAATAAATGTTCAACAAAGCAAGCACCACTATACTTCTATTAGATTAGACATATCGACTGGTAGCTTGAATAAATTTCAAGTCCAGAATTCTGGAAACTTCAGGTCTGGCTGGCCGGAATTACAACCCCTCATTTAGAGAAGTTTAATACTGGCAACTCTTTTAGTTACGTATCTGCAGGACTGTAATCAGTATTACCAACCAAAAGTGTTTACACTTAATGTTTATATTTTAATCAATAGAATAGTTGGTTTAACGGGACTTTTTAAAATTCAAACGTTGTCACGAATTGAGTTTATGCTATGGTGGCCGATAATCGCTCCTGTTTCAGTACCTGAGTGTGAATTTTTTCAGAAAAGAAACAAAAAAAATCTTGTTTTGTTTGGAAAGTCCATTGTTCAAAGTGGTTGATAAGACATTTTTTATTAACAAACTTGTTATCTTTAAATGGAAAGTTGCATGGTTAATGAAAGATAACCAGGAAAATCACGCCTTTCATTATATAAGTTGATTGCTATTTCCATTCCCTGAGCAAAGTTGTTAAGAACGACAGGCAAATAAATTCAAGGCGAGGAGATGAGAGAAAAAGGCCAATATTTTAATAAAACATTCATTTGCATAACACATACGGTTATTTACCAAGTTTTACCTCGTTTAGTACAAGGATTGAAATCACTGCCAATGTCGTTCAAAATCATCTTGCTAACATTTGCTCTACGATAGGAGTCAGGAACGTAAAGGAAAGGAAATGGATTGTAAAACTTGCTAAAAGCTTGAACCAGATGAATATTTGTGAGGAACCGAGAGATAATTGAGCTCAATATAACTAACTCAAAGTTTGTTTGTTTTTTTGTTTTTTGTTGTTGTTTTTTTTCTAGGAAAAGTTTCAAGAAAACAGTTGTTTGGTAATATTTACCCCTACCAGGAGTGATCGATTAAAAAGTAATGTTGGTTTACATAACATATGTAGCGGAGGTTAAAATAGAAAATTTCACCACTAATTTTTCGAACTTGTTTTTCATTGTTCATATAAATGTATCTTTTCTGTAGGGATTTCGTTGGAGGGTTCCAGCATTTTACAATGTATT
The DNA here is from genome assembly GCA_963457665.1 of Thysanoteuthis rhombus. NCBI lineage: Eukaryota > Metazoa > Mollusca > Cephalopoda > Oegopsida > Thysanoteuthidae > Thysanoteuthis > Thysanoteuthis major. Next base: position 45,453,394 of record OY735201.1, on the reverse strand, counting down.
TTTACAATACAATTATAAAATAGATTACAAGGCCGTGGAAAAATCACGTAGGGACAGTTTAATCCCAAGTCAAAAAGCTCAAGCAAGAAAGAAAGAGAATTTTGCAAAAGCATAATTATATATCAGACGAGTAGTAATGCTTAAGTAATCATGAATGAAACTATGAAAAGAGAGGAAAAAATTGAACATCAAAACAGTTAAAAAATTAATGTGAACAGATGATTTTGAAAATCTGGGAATAACCAAGATGAAAATAATCAAGTAAAATATTAACGAATGAATATTCTAAGAAAATACAAGGACAATTAAGTTGTAAATACTAACAAAACCCGGAAGAAATACGAAAACGTGAGTCCATGTTTAGAAAGAGGAAAAAGAAATTCGATTTAAACCCTTGCCGTATACAGGAGAATTGCCTCACGGAACAGCGTAGAGATGTTGATGAATAGCTGGTTAGCTGAGTACAATGATTATAGCTGGTAAATGGACGCTGTTTCGGAATGACATACCATAAAAATCAGAGTGAACAAGAAATTGGGTTAGTATTGAAAAATAAATGATTGGAACGCTGGGAAGGCGTTATCGTCGTTAGAAGGTTTAAAGGGAACGAGCATATATATATATATATATATATATATATATATATATATATATATATATATATATATATATATATATATATATATATATATATATATATATATATATATATATATATATATATATATAAAAAATGACCAAAGCCCAGCAGGTGATCTCCCCCTGGTATGAGATGAGATACGTTGAAGTGACTAACCTATCGGTCGCAGGTTCAATTCCTACTGTAGACCTGTTTATTTTATTTAAGTCGAGTAGGCTTAGTGATACATTAGCCGTGTAACGACAGGAAATTATTTCAAATTATAATCTCTACATGATATAACGCAATTTATCATATATATGAAGACAATCGAATAGGCCAGGAAAAAGGTGAAACAATTTTGGACAATTTGTAGATCTCTTTAACCAAAAAACAAAAAATTGATTCGCAGACAGGGAAAACTAAATTGGTCAACTCGTTTGTTCAATTTGTTTAAATAACTTCAAGAGGGAGATTGCTACCGATATACTTGTACAATATATATATATATATATATATATATATATATATATATATATATATATATATACGTGCACACACAGTGACACATATACGACATTAACACGACCCTATCGAAAGACTTCTAAGACAAATGATTCGATGTTTTGCTCACTCCTTGACTTTGTCACGAAAATAAAGTCCGACAAAAAACCGGATGCTCTCCTATATATATATATATATATATATATATATATGTATATATATATATATATATATATATATGGTCAATAAGTCTGTGGTGGGTAGGGATGATAGTGTGTTGATTGATCATATGTGTGTGATAAGCCTAGTGATGGTATGTGTGTCAGGGCCTGGGGGAAATCACCTGCTGGGCTTTTGGTCATCAGTTCTGCTGAGATTACCATACAAAGAACATAAAAAGCATTTCCCAAAGTGATACAGCTTTAACCTCAGTCCACATCTAACAAGATATCCCCTAAGGAAAAGAAATTGCCCATACGTAATATTAGCTTCTGTTGCAACAGGTCTCATAGACCTCCAACTGCTGAAGCACATATCTTCTCACATACGTATATTCTCATTCATTGATTGTCAGGAATCACATGTGCCAACAAACACACATGGTTAACTGGGTCGATCCCACTTCTTTGGCCTAAAATCTCCCATTAATCAAATTCTGAATTAACCTCAAATCAAGGATTTTTAAGAGCATGAATTGTTTCTTTAGAGAGTTTAAAGCAGTTCACACGTATATTTCTTTCATTTATAAATCCAAGTATTCTTTCTTTCCATAGGTCGAGCGACGCTTTGTTATTCGATGTTGACAAAATGGAAATATTCTATGCTCTCTTATCTCATTTTTTACGTACACTCAAAAGCCCTCCCCCATATATATATATATGTGTGTGTGTGTGTGTATGTATGCGTGTGTGTGTGTGTGTGCATTGTAGGATACTTCTGAAAATATACTATCATGTTCAAGATTGAATGCTAAAGGATTGTTTTTTCGAAAAGATTATCAATGAAACTGATGTAATAAGTTCGGTATATATATATATATATATATATATATATATATATATATATATATATATATATATATATATATATATATATATGATATAAAAAATCAAGTTCGTGGGTTTGGTTTTCAAGGATGCTCTCTTTTCCAAACGAAACGTACTTTAATAAAAAAAAAATGAAAATAAAACAAACAAACAAACAAACAAACAAACAAAAAATATCATAAAAGTCAGTATTTCATCTGAATTCCAAACAGGGCCAGATTAATTATGTAGTAAAATTAACATAGGGTACAGAACCAAAATTCTGAAGGATCCTGCACATGATATTTGCAAGCTATCAAATCTGATTCTGTTATTCTGCCCTTAATTACTATAGTACTATACTGCCTTCATTTTTTCTCAAAGTTCGAGTGCTTGAATTGGCAATTATCGACTTTAATTTGGGTGACTATATCAACACTGTTATACGTTGGTGTGTGGTATCTGTTTGATATAATGCGGAACACAAATACAAAGGCATCTGAAATTGTCATGGCCGCTGAACTAAAACCTAAACAAATACAAAGTACTTAAATATCAAACATATTTTTATCTGACACTGTAGAAAATGGAAATAATTAAAAAACTCTGGAGTGCAAGTATAAAATGCATGTTTTTCCAATATTTATGAGTATTTTGATAAAAAAGGGGCCCATATTCTACAGTCTCCGCACAATAAAATTTTTGTAACTGTTCAAACTAGCCAACGCTTCCATACTTATGATATTGCCAAACGGTAAAAATGGTTCACTTCTTTGTTATTCGCGGCTTTTTAATGAATAAGCTGAACGTGTACAAGAATGGCACTCGAATTTCAAAAAAATGTATCGTCGGTGCACATGATTTAGTTTTATGGCTTCCTGTGACATGGTGCAGCAAATAATAATAATAATAATAATAATAATAATAATAATAATAATAATAATGATAATACGAAGAAGAAGAAGAAGAAGAACAACAACAACAACAGCAACAGCAACAACCACCACCTACTCAACCAGGAAATTATCAAGATGCTCGACGGGAAAGAAAATTACAAATATTCAGGCATGCTAGCAGATTGATCATAAAGAATGAACCGGAAAAGCCAGTTAACAATACGTCAGAAGAACAACGGAATATTAGAAAATAAATTCAGCGATAGAAATTTGATGAAAGGAATAAATATCTGGGCAGTATTGATTGTCATATATTCGCGACCCTCCATAAACTAGACTAAAGAAAAATGACAAATTTAGATCACAAAAAGAAATGGAAGACAATGCAGAGATCCACGCACCCAAGGGATGACGCCGATAGACGATATGTCAAAAGAAAAGATGGAGAAAGTAGACTCATCAGCATTGAGGATTGCGTCGATTCTGCTATCAAAGGACTTGGGGACTGCACAAAGCAGAGAAATGAAACTGTAATTATGTCAGCCAAAAGTTGCAAAAGAACTGACAAGAGGGCAGATGAAGGATCTGGAAACTTCAAATGAGAAGCCAAGGATGAAGAGGAAAATAACTCAGCAGATATTCCATGATGCTCAAAAGAATTGCAGCCGAGATGACATAGGTATGTTTGTGGAGAGAACGTTTGAAAAGAAAAATTGAATTCTTTTTCGTGGTGTATAATTCTATAAGAACCAATTATATTCAAACCGAGATCGACAGGCCACAGTAATACGAAAACTGTAGACAATGTGGAGGATAATCTAATGCGGCAAGTCGACCCAGAAAGAATAGAATCAGGAAATACCTCATTAGGGAAAATGATTCCCTGGGAATTGTGCAAACGATGTGTGTTTGATCACACGAACCAATGCTATTTGCACAAACCAGAAACTCACTTTGATAATTAAAAATGATATAGAATCTGTTGGGTTTTGAGATTAAAATGGATCATCTGATACAAGCAAGAATACCAGATCTAGTTATCGCCAACAATTGGAAAGGATATTTTCAGATAATGTATTTCAGTGGGTAAAACAGAAAAGAAATAGAAAGCTGAACAAATATATAGACCACAAAAGAGCTGGAAAATTTATCGAACATAGATATAACTATTGTACCCATCATTATTAGAGCGCTTGAAATAATCCCTAAGATCCTTACAAAGATATCAAATGAATTAGCAATATTGATGAGACTTTCTGTCACTAAACAGGCAGTGAAAGTCATCAGCTGCACTGTTTTGGATGCTCTCTTAGTACAAAACTTGAAAAATAACAGAACTGAGCGAGTACAAGATATTTGTAGAAGCATTTTTTCTGAATTCACATTTAGTACATTTGATGGCATCTCCAACTACATAAGATTTTTGCAAAGAAAATATCAGAAACAGAATCTGCACTTGAACATCAAGACTGGGCATTTTACGTTATCTGTTTTAAGACAAGAAGTGTCAAAATCTGTAAAATATCAAGCTTCGTATCACTTATATCAGACTTTAACCACTGAGCCATAATCACAGGATTTATGCTTTTGGAAGTTGTAATATTTTGGCCCTGTGTAAATGGCTTTTCTACATTCTTACACATTTTGTTTAACTCCTTGAGACATTTGCACGTACATATGCACACTTAAAAAGATACCTGGGCATTGCTTTACTCATGAATAAATACTGTGAAGACCCTTGACTACATTGCATTGTGCTTTCAAAATTCTTTTTATCATGAATGCTATACTAAGTCTAACATATACTTTGGCACTTTCCATTACCTCGGTAATTTTGATAGAATAATCGCATAGAGTATATTATTACTTACGTTGGTAAAGTAAGAATAGAATGAAGAGGACAGAATATGAGGATGACCAGTGTTGAAATGTGTCGATACTCTCTGGTCTTTAGGAGAAGAAGAAAAAAATCATGAAACAGACGCCTTACCACGAAGCTGATGAAACCAATAAATCAAAAAGAAGATGACGAACACGAAATAATCTACGTAGACATGATAAGACAAAAAACCTATTTTGATCGCTCCAGGGAAATAACCTATGACAGTTCCTTTTCATTTCAAAGAGTCGCGTATGGAATTGAATTAGTTGAGTGGAAGGCAGCAGATTTTAGGGGATGCAAATTAAGTCTGATCTGTAGATTGACGTCAATGGGGCGTCACTAACAATCAATGACATTTTACGCTGATAAAATATATGCAAATGCAGATACAGGGTCTGGCAATATTCCATTTAGTCAATATATATGTGTGTGTGTATGTGTGTGTGTGTGTGTGTTGATGTGTGTGTTGATGTGTAAGCGTGTCTCTGTGTGTGCGGGCGTATGCACGCATATAACCTATATTCTGTGTTCCCATGTTAAACTTTTATAATAATACATTACCAAATATACAGCGACAAAAAAGAATAGACATCTGTATGTATGCATATGAGATCATAAATACGTAGACATGAGTGTATATGTAATATCATTAATACACATACATATACACATAATTCGACACGAATTCGATTTGTATGTAAGTTCATAGGTATGAAATATCATGTCTCATATTCGTATTTACATATTTAGTTTTATATGTGCATATTTGTAAAAAAGCGTGTCTGTACACCAAGATATATAATAGATATAATAGATATATAAGAAGGACGGATAAATTCTTACGTTTTAATCGATGTATGTACGCATACAATTCTCCACATACAAGCTGACATCTGGCTTTTCCAAGAAAAATGATCTTAAACAGTAACATCGGAATATCTAGACACACATTCAATGGAATCTATTTGAAATAACCAAGTTCTGAAATACACAATTACACGTATATATCTCTATGTATATAATGTATAAAAAGATATAGCATTGAAAAAAATTAGATTACATAAACAGATTTTGAAAAATAAGTGACTGATGCGACCCAAAAGAGTTTCGAAAAGTTTTTTAATGTATGTTAGTGTTTAAAGCTGTAAAACTTTCGAGAATATATATATATATATATATATATATATATATATATATATGTGTGTGTGTGTGTGTGTGTGTGTGTGTGTATGTGTGTGTGTGTGTGTGTGTGTGTGAATACCATAGAATTTGATTCTGTATCAAAGTATAAAAATAAAGACTTTTGATCAAGTAGCAAATGACTTGTTTTTCCGCATATACTTGTCAATGAGGATGCGTCAACGTCAAGATGCGTGAGCCTACGTGAAAGCCAAGATATTTGAAAAGACCATTCATACTCATTCATAGATATACATATATCCGAGGGTGCATCAATAAGTCTGTAGCCTAATACGTAGATATTAGCTAAACTTTTATCTGAAGTTTCCTCTGTATAATGTTCTATTTACATGATGAGTATCCACCACTTTATGAAGTGCATTGACAAGAAAGGAAAATACGACGAAAAATAAAAAAAAACATAAATATATATATATATATATATATTTCTAATCGATACATTCTTTCGTTTCAAGTATGTTGCCCCTGCCTTTAGAAACTGCTTGATTTACTTCCTCCTGTCTTTTCTTTCGCCTTCTCATTTATCCATAAAATAACAATCTAACAAAATCACGGGACTGGATATTAAAGTCTCTTGTAAGAACTGAAAACATGGTAACTGGCAGGATCGGCCTACTCTCTACTCTTATCTGTCTTCTGATTGACATTTTCTGTAAGGGGTGTCAACAAATTCTCAGTGTCATACCTGAAGTTTTTCAAATAGCTTTGTATTATTTCTTATTAGAGAGGTCTTAAACCATAAATTTATTTTTACTATGCTTCAATTTCTACGCTGAGTTAAAAATTACAATTAATTTGCTCATGCATTCATTCTTTACGAACTCATATGTGCAGCTTTTTTCTCTAACAGACTTTCTTTCGTTGTTATTCGTTTTGTTTTGTTTTTTCAAGTCTAATTTGAAGAGAACAATTGTTTTTTCTTATGTCTCCATAACCACCAAGGTATAAAATTCTATAATAGAAGCACTTTGTCATATATTTCAATTGGGAGAAGTTTGAATGGCACAGTTTTACTATGAACATCTTCCCTTACATCATATTGACTTCCTTTCAGTCTTTTCAGCGACCAGTGTCATTTTATTGTTGCCAACCTCAGGAGCTTTCTCTGTGTGTGCCTGCGTGTCATTTTTTTTCTTCAGTCCTGAAATTCATGCAAGTTTTGGCATATTCATGCTTTGAGTGATTTCTCTAAGTAGGTTAATTCATGCTGTTCGGCTCACGTGGAGTGTTTTGTCTAAATAGGTTAATTCATACTGTTCGGGTCACTGCTTATGAGTTTGGCCTACTGGTGTATGTTGTTCAAGTATATATATATATATATATATATATATATATATATATATATATATATATATATATATATATGGTTTGTTTGTTTTTTTCTGAATATGGATACCTTGATACCACATTCTGTGTAAGTGACTAAAGACCCCTTGGATAGCATGTACGTTATTATATTTTCTTCTATCGAGAACTTTATTGTCAGTCTAATGAAATTCATTTGATCTAAGTGCATTTTTACATCATATCTGTGGTCGTAAGCATGCATATATATATGCATATATATATATATATATATATATATATATATATATATATATATATATATACTGCTCACAGTATGTATATCATTAGATTGGACCATCTATGTCCGACAAAATGTGTTAATTGTAAAGATGTTTTATAAGGAAAGGTATTTCGTCCGCCACAAGGATCAACCGGGTTGCAGTTCAAACAGCTAACCACGTGAATGAATACATTCCAAAAAGCTCACAAATATCCATATTAGTCTTCAATTATCCTTGTCAGCTCGTCTGTGCCTTTGATAGTTTGTCCATTTCTTTCCTTTGGTGCAAGCATATGTTGATTGCCAGAACGATCTGCAGCTCGAGCATATTTAAAACTCTTCCCTTTTCTGATAACCTACACTATTCCGTGCATGTTTCTTTTTCATTTTCTGTCTTGCTCATTCATTTGCTTGCATTAATTTATAAAGGCTAAAACTAGATGAAAACCAAACGCCTTAGTTGAACATAGATAACACACAGCTGCGTCTTTAACTTCCACAAAGTCCATCTCATCAAAAACATACACGACTCCTCGATGCTCAGGTGTATCGAAGCAGTCCTTATTTCCCAATGCAATACGATAACGCAGAGGTATGGGTATTTCCCGATTGCAAACTCTTGAAATGAAATAATTTTGAAACAGAATCACAAAAGCAGCACTTTGCAACATTACAGTACAAGAAATCGGCTAACACGCAATATCTTTTGAAGAAACAGTATGGATACACGCATACCCCTTATAAGAAGACATCAACACATCAATCACAAAGATTAAAACAACACAATCAACTTTCATTCTTTCTCGTATATATATCATTACCTATCCATTAAATACAAAACACTGCTGCTCCATTCTGAAGAGAAACACATCAACACAAACATTCGTAGAAACTGACCATTTTGATCCTGACACCCCCTCTTAGTGACACTTCTTATTTCAGACCAACCTAATACTCACAGACGCATCGAAACATGCCTACGTGATGATAGAATGATTCGAGACGTAACACCGATAAATTTCTCCACACCATCCAATTGTCAAATAACCAACATACACACATATCCATGGGGCTAGGTTAACCGACTTGCATACAAAAAAAAATCTCCAACAAAACAGTGGAACAAATTTTATTTCATAGAAGTTCTATAAAATTAATCAAGGTTGGAATGCACCCCTCCCACGTGGGATTTCTGTCCCATAGATTCGAGAAAGGAAAAAATGATTTGTCTCCTTTTGATTCGAAAATACAAAAATCGACCTGACCCCTAATTGATCTTGAGTGGTCACCAGAGATCAACACCATTGATTTTATGTACATTTTGGAACCAAATAACCTTTGTACATAAATTTGCAGCCCGTACCGTGTAGCAGAAACATTTGTTGTCATTATAGTATAAGATATTATATCAGATTTTTTCCTCGTTCATTATTCCATTATTCTGCATTTCAAATAATATCAAATTGCTTTTCATAATAAACGATTTTTTTTGTCTGAAGCCCCGAGAAATTGATAATGTTTTATTCAAGTCTCTTTTCTAAAACCCCTGTAAATTAACATCTCTAAAATTATCTCATTGTTCTTCATTTATAAACGTATTTTCCAGGTATGAATCTTCACAGAATCTGGTCAAAAACAAAAATGTACATTTTTATGCGCTACTGCGCTACTGATTACCTTAGATATCTTGTTAATGATGCAATGTTTTGCATCGATTCCTTATGTATATATATATATATATATATATATATATATATATATATATGGGGGGTGAGAGAGAGAGAGAGAAAGACAGAGACAAAGGATTCGTATCAATATTCGTGCACACATGCGTGAGTGGGCATGATTTTGATGCATCGGCTTCCGGGGGTGTTTCATTGAGCCAAGGATATTTCTTCAATAATGATTTTCAAAATCCTTCCGATTGGTAATTCATTGCAAATGACAGTATATTATACACTGTTATGTTAATAAATACCAACTTCGTGGCTCCAGTGACGATCCTTGTATCCAACTTGGATAACCCTTTCCTTCTCCCACTTGAGTTGTATGGAAATGGATAGTGACTGATGAAAATCCAACGCTCAACAACGAGAATCTAACGTAATGACTAATATGCAAACACCCGAGGCTAAAATGTCTTGTAAAAGGAGTACTTCTCGGAATATATCCAAGAATTGCCACAAATAGAAAATGATGAAAACAACAAAACTTCCATCGATTAGGAAAATAATTCAGTTAATTCAGAGTGAGAATGTGATTTACAGCAAAACCCATAAAATTCAATTAGAAATCAGAAAAAAAATGATAATGCTAGACATAGGTTTTAAATGGTAAAACATAAATTTACAATGTTATAATCAAATCGCACAAAAAGGGTCATTGTTAGAGTTGTGCAGTCTTAACCTCTTCTTTTCGTGGGAGACTAACAGAGACATGGCGTAGACAAGCCTTTTTGATGGTCCACATCATTTAAATGTCTGCTCTAATTATATTTTGCGCACATGTTTTTGCAGATAATATTAGGCTATGATTCATAGTAGATAAATTGAAGAGTCTCCTGATAAGACCCCAGCTTATTACAGGGTAACATTTTGCCCGTTGAAAGAATCTTCGAAAAAAATTGTATTTATATTAATTGAAAGCTGATCAAAATGTTACCATAGAGAGTAATATCCTCAATTTTACAGGCCTATTTTTTATTTATCTGACATTTTAACATTATACATGATAAAATTCTGAATAAGAAAGAAAAAGCAATTTTTTTCCTACTTGCATCATCTAATACCACAAAATGAAAAGTGAAAAGATAAATTATAAATAATCAGATGAATGCTAAACTCAGTTCTAATCTTTGGTTTGTAAAAAGATTGAATTCCTTAGAGAAAAGCATGTTAGAATGATTAAATTAAACACTGATGATACCGTAGCCTAATGATTGAAAAAAATAAGTTCATGCCTCAAAATATTCAATGTTTCTCGACATAATCTCCTTCCTGGTCGATTGATTCAATGGAGTGGTTGATACCTCATAGACTGAACATTACAAAATTCATCAAATAACCACTTGCCAGATTATGGATTTATTGATCCACTTCTGTTGGTATTGAATACGAAAAAAAAAAAAAACCTACAATAGTTATCTATTTGAAATGTTCATCTAAAAAAGTATTCTGTTGTCCAAGTGTCACCTTCATGGGCATCCTAAAAGAAGGAAATCCTCACCTCGACGATTATATATAGGTGATCTGAATCTTAATAATTTCCCCTTTAGCTTGACCTTTTGAAAGACTAAAAAATATCGAAAAAGTACACTGATCAAGATCTCAAGATGATGAAATATCAAGTCTATAGTTGGATGATTCATCTATCCCTTAGTTGGGAATCTTAGCTCAATGTTTCAAGCAGGGTTAAGCATTTTGAGCTCATGATTTGGTATCTTTACAATCGAAGGAAATCCAAAAAATGGACATTATGCCATTATGAATTTTCAATATGTCCGCCATGGCAGCCATTTTTAAGTAAAAGTATTCAGTTTACTTTTTTATTACTAAATCATGAATGAATGTATTTACTTCGACCATTTACGGTGGATCTAATCTTCGTTTTACTTTTCATCCAATGGAATCTTTAACCGCAAATGAAATGAACTGCTAATCAAGATCCTGTAGATGTGTATCATTACCAATAATATTCGATGGTGAGATATAAGCATTATCATTATTATAATTGATGATAATGATGATGGTGGTGATATCGATGATGATGATACCATTGATAATGGCGATGATAGTGGTGGTGATGGTATGGATGATATTTATAATATTATGATGATATTGATGATGATAAATTTGATGGTTGTTGTGATTGTGATAATATTGATGATGGCAATGGAGGTGATTGTGGTAGTGATGATAATTGAGCAGATGATGGTGGTGATGATATGGTTGATGGTGGTGTTATTGATGATGGTGATGATGGTGGTGGTTGTGACAGTTTAGCGAAAGACGTCAAACACCATCAGTTAAAGCTGGAATTAGTTGTTGGGTCGATCGGCCAATCACAGTCTTTCTCTCTTATGAAGAAATTTGCCTCGTTAGCCAATCAGCGTGCAGTTTTCAAGTATGTCTGTCTTCTTAATGGTTGGTTCTTCAAGTGGGGACGCCATAGTGACAGCGGTAGCAGTAGAAAAGATACTGAGATGGCATCAGTGGAGGGAAAGAGACGAGAGGGGGACACATCCTCAGCCAGATAGCTGACCAGCTGATGAGGATGGGGAAAAGACACTGGGGCGTTGACACCTCCCCCAGCCAGCAGTCTGGGGAGCACTAGGGGAAATTGATAAGGGGAGTCAATATCCAGCGGACTTAGATACTTAGTTGAAGAAAAGCCACCGTTCAGTATGTGGTACTTCTGTCTGAATTTGAAATCTTTGTCCGACACTCTAACTTTTGTTGTTTTCGTCTCTGTTTTTTCACGCGCTATTCTGTTCACTTCAACAAGCTCCTATTTACCTTAACCCCCACGACGAGAGGATGCGACAGTAGGTCGGTTTGACGTAGGGATACCACACATGTGTGCACGTAGGAACTTGAATAGGAAATTCTCTTTAGTCTTAGCAATTATTGTCACAAAACTTAAGAGTGCTGGTGTTTAGGACTCAGGACAATTCCTGAACCCTTTGGACTCCACAGGGCAGTACTGTGACAGATGGAGTGAGCATCTATTGGCTGTGGGAGCACACCTGTATCCGTCTGGTCTTCAAGCTGTGATCTCTGGTCCAGGAACCAGAAATCTGCGCAACGAGCGTCGAGAAAACATTGTGAATTAAACAATTCACAATGTTTTCTCGACGGATTTGTGTGTCACGTGCAAATGGGCTTTACTCATGGTTATACAATATAGTGATGATTATTGGGATGCTAATGGTGGTAGTGGTGGCGGTGTTGGTGGTGATGATGATGATAATGGTGGTGATGGTATTGATTATGATGATATTTATGGTGATGATGATAGTGGATATGATGGTGGTGGTGATGATATCGATGACGGTAACGGTGGTGGTAATCATCTTGTGATGATTGTGGTGATGATAACGGTGATGGTGATACTGATGGGGTGGTGGTGGTGGTGGTGGTATTGACTGTGATGATTGTGGTGGTGATGAAATTGATGATGGTGGTATTGGTGGAGGTGATAATGATGGTGGTTGTTGTGATGATTGTATTGATGGTGATGATATTTAGGATGATGATGTTGGTGGGTATGATATCGATGATTGGTGATGGTGGTTGTCAGGATGATGATTTTGATTAAAATCACGAAGTGACAAATCGACGTAAGTCTGTCTAGCTAAGTCTCCTGTGAATGTTAGATGACTGGGTTGCCTTAGACTGTGCGGACCCCTATCACCGAGAATTTGATTGCTGAATAAACTTTCGCGCGATAGAACTTCAGTTCTGTGCTAAGAATTGTGCCATGGTTACCATCTGATAAATTTTTAATGACTTGTACCAGTTATCCAAATGGCAATTCTTAAAAGCTACCTATGGTATATAAGTTAAATCGTTCTTGTCATCAATACTGTATTATATCCATCTCTGATACGAAAATTGATCTGAAAACAATTGCCATTGGAAGCAATTTAGAAAAGGGGCTACCATGGGCGGCATATTGAAAATTCAGAGCTCAATATCAAAATCTTCTTGAAATGCCCTTGGCCATAAGTGTATTGAAGTATATGTGCCGTAAATAAGACAAGGACTTCACCATAAAACAAAATGTACCTTTATTCAACGTCCAAACTGGACTTGACAAAAATACTTAGTAAAGTTAGTAGTATTATTCTTGCTGGACCAGTCCATTATCTCTCCCCGGTGCCCGAATAGGGGAAACAGTTAATCAGAGTTAAACTCAAGGTAAGCCGATCCCATTAGCTGTTGCTGGTGGTTTTGATCTTTCTCGGACATCCAAGTATACTTATCAAATATTTACAATTATACTTATCTCAAAATGCACTTGTTCTAAGAAGCTGCTCCAGTGCTCTATTTCAACCAACACATCTCAGCAACATCGTCTAAACTTAGAATGTTAAACATACTTGATTAATGGTTGAGTCATACAACAATATTCACCGTGAAAGGATTTCCTCTATTTCCCTATATGATTTGAACTGAATAATAACACTTGTCGTACTTTTTTTCTGGAAATAGTTTCAGATATGTTGGCATAAGCAATTGTGAACAATCATTTTCAATGTGAAATTGATACCTGATTTTAAAAAGGGATAAAAAGGTATCTAAAATCCGTTCTTGATGCTATAACTGTTTTCCTAAAAGATAATTAGCCCAATTTTCAGTCTGAACAAATGGACGAACATATAATGTAGATTTTAACTTTTATAAACTCAATTTGTCCAATATCAAGCTAAAAATCAATAATGACGCCGTTATCGATGACAGTGAAAGATATCTTTCTTAGGAATTTAGTATTCAGCCACTGAAAATCTACCCGAAATGTGTTGGTAATGTGATAATTTTAGCGAAAAAAACTTAGTTTTATCACAAGTCAGCTAAACTGCACCATAATTTACAATATTTCATGATCAAAAAACGAAAAAAACACTTTTAACTCTATGAATCAGTACGTTTCCAAGGTAGTTATCGATATTCGTAATCCGTTGTTGATGGACAGAGTATTTTCAGCTGAGTACGGAAGATCGAATGGGAATGCACAATAGAAGAGCCCTGCAAAAGGTCGCTCGTTGTGTCGCCTGAATCAATTTGCAACAACCCATAATTGAAAATAAATATCTTTTCCTTATTTCGTTATATATATAATTATCTACCCTCGTTATTATATCTATGTATAAGTTTCAGTCAAAACAAGACACAGAAAGAAAGAAAAATAATCCATTTCAAAAATATGGGATTAAACTCAATAACTGATAAAATGATGAAAAAATGAATTTTATTTTGTCTGATGAAATATCATAGATAATCGTCATTGTTTTGAATGACTACTTTGTAATTTTTTGTTGCTTATTTTTTTTCTTTCGTCCAACCCTTGGATGAAAGTTTGGAAAACGAAGTTCAACCGTAACTTCAATCCCGAACAGTTAAGAATTTTTAAAATCTAACTGAAAATTTTGAACAGTAGGTACAAACTATTCATAGAAATTATCATAGATGATTTATAATACTATACTATATTTTTTCATGTGTGCTCAGCTTATAATTTTTTTTTTAAATCATTTGTTTTTTGTTTAGTCATTGTTCTCCATTCTTATATTAACATAAAGAATTCTTAATGTCAAATCTTTTTTCAAACCTGAAATTAACAAGTGGTATGTACTTTTTAGTCTTTTACTCTTCACAACACATATAACCGACATACGATCAAGCCTTTATCATTAATATGAATAATAATAAAATAGAAGGAGAAACGTTCCCAAATAATCAAACTAGTCACTAATAAAAATCAAATCACGTATTAGAAAGAGAAAAATGAAAATCCAACATGAAATGGAGTGAAATGATATCTCATCGTGGTCTGAGATTTATGGTCTTGTTGCTCGCTTCCATATTGCATGGGATGCATTAAATGTCACTATGGAAACTACAAAAGACCTGACATGATCCCATATATCATTTACAATAGCGAATTGGCAGGTCATTAGGAGACACAAGGCCACAAGGCGTGAATTAATTCGTCTTGTTAATGAATGAAAGTGAAAGTGAAAGTGAAAGTTGAGGCCAGGCTGCTCTCAACCAAGTTAATACCATATGCGCGTGTCTTTCTTTATGTGTTCATTCCTGTTGTGGGAGTATCAGTATCTTAGCGTGCGTGGGTGTTTATAGAACCATCACTTGAATTATGATTTTTTTTCATGGTGTGTATGTTTTGACGTATGTACTTGTGAAGTATATTTATATATATATAATATATAAAGCTTACAGTGTGATTGTGTGTATGCCATAAAATTTTATGTATCCAAAATGCATTTTCATGGTATATAATCATATCAGCTACCTAACTGTGAGTTTGTATATTTGCACGATAAAGCAAGTGCAAATGTGAATGAATATTTACATGAATTCATATAACTGGTCATACGGGTTAGTCGTGTGGAGTACTGTGAAGATGCATGTTCGCAATTAGAAAAGAAATCAATGAAGAAATAAAAATAATCGAATGAGATAAAGGAAAAACTGGGAGAAACAAGGAAAAAAAGATAACAAAAATACGAGAAAAAGGAAAGCATGAAGTAGGTAATGAATTGAAAGAACGAAAAAAAGACCAAAAAAAAAAAATATAGCGAGAAAGAAATTTAGAAGCCGATGAAGAAAGAGTGTGATGAAGGTGACATTCGTTATTTTATTCTGTATCATTTTATTTTATTGATAATCTTCATAAACTGAATGTTTGTTATTTTTTAATGCATAAAAAGTAAATGTTGCTGAGACATAAAACCGGAGCATATCAATCACATTAATTCGTTTCCCTGTTTCTCGTACATATATACATATGTAGGGGAACTTACATCTTTCTAGATCCGTTGAAAAGTACGTAATCATATGTGTGTACTTGTTACTGACACACACGTCTTCGGGTCGTGTACCCAACGTTGTGAAAGGAAAATCCTAATATAACAGGAAAATAAATAACATTTTATAGAGATTTCATGAAATTATCTAAGGAGGCAATCAGTCAGTCCTCCTCGTCAGTCCTTTACACACACTAAATAACACTTCAAATATAGCAACGCAAAGGTCTGGGCACACAAAATGTTCATGCATAACAACACAGGAAAGCAAATAAGATACATAGAGATAACTTTAATTGAGGGAGTGCATGAGAGTGCGCCCGTTGGTCCAGCACACACAAAATTACTCTCCAAGACAGCCATAAATGTGAGCAAATTATGATATAATTTTCTTCAGTTTTTTTAATGGCACTCTAACAGTCGAGCCCGCACACAGAATGGGCGAAAAATGACTTGTTTCCTTTAAATTAGAGAATGCCAAAATTTACCAGACTCTAAATTAACCTTTAAATGTCACAATTAATCAGCACAATCTATCCTGGGTCCCAGTTACTCCTGTACAAAAACTTGCAGCCCGTAGGGCGTAGTCATCTCATTCAGATTTGAATAGGCCAAAATCGATCCAACTCTAAATTGACCTTAGCTTTTGGTGGTCACTAGAGGTCAGTGCTATCTATCATATGATCATCCTATGGTCGAGTACCCTTGCACACAAATTCGTGGCCCATAGAGTGTAACTATCTCAGCTAAAAATAAAAATGCCAGAAGAAAAAACTGACATGACCTTAAGAATTTTCAATAATTAATAAAAAAAATAATAAAATAATAATAAAAAAAGACCCCACCAGTCACACCAACACACAAAATTAGTGATTTTTTCTCGATTCCCTTGAATTTGAGCTGTCCTTGAATTGCCCATTACAGGTCACCGGAAGTCTTTGTAATATATCCTATGTTCATCCTAGAGTCAAGCCAGTGTTAATTCGCTTGCCGGTGAATGAAAAGCTGTTCGTTAGCAATTTATCAGTATCGTGCCTTTTATCTATATTCTCTCTGAGAACATCTGATGTATCCTTCTGATAATGTGAGAATCAATAAAGTTGCTAAGGGCAAATCCTGTGAGAATGCTAATAATTATAGTATTTCTGCTTGCTTGACAGTTGGTAAATAATGAAGGATATACATCAGCAAAAAATGTCTAACTTCTCTTTTAAAATACAAATAATGTCCAAATTCTGTATAAACAAAAACTGTTTTTCAGTTAAGGATATTCTTTTAGAATAGTAGCACTATTATTGCACACAAATATACGCAAAATGACTATGAGGATCATGCTTGGTCAAGCGTAACAAACTTCTTCATTAGCAATAATACTTCACTAGACGCGGTTACCTAAGGCAACAACAGTCTTCAGAATGCACTGACCCAAACCACCAGGGGCAATGGGGAGTCCAGAACCTACCGACTGAACCCATCAAATGGATTGACTGACCATAAAAGCTCACAGGCAGCTCTTTCCTGATCCTCTTGATTAAATCCTTTCTACTCCGATCTTATCGAAAGGGAGCATGGCTTTTCAAATCTACGACCATTCCTTGAAGATGCAGTAATCATATCTCTTTAAAGAAACAAGGTTTATACGTTAGACTGCTCAAATTACTGAAGCACACCCTATTCTCTATTGCTGGCTAAAATCCCTGTGACTAGACAGACTAGTAGCAAAGTTTGCTGCTGATCAACACCCTGAGAACAATTGTGGATTCAGAGCAAATCAAGGCACAACCAAAATGTCTTTTATTTTAAGACAAATACAAGAAAAGTGTCATGAGTGGAATGATGGGATATGCATCAACTGTGTTCTCCTGCCACAGGCATTCGACACCGTAAGTAAATCTTACCCTCCCAAATAGGATTATACAACTATTTGGGTTGCAGCTTGGCCGAGTCAGGATCGGCAGCTACCTCTCAAGCAAATTTTTCAATCATCAAAGGGTAGGAACAGGTTTCATTTCGGATACTGCACTGTTTTCGATATTGTTAAGTATGATGGTGACCAGGGCTCTGGAGGAGATGAATAACACGTATAAATCTGCCCAAGTTCAAATAGCAACCTGCTCAATCTAAAGTGATTCCAGACCCATAGTAAGATCACAAAGAAACTAGTGAGGCACCTACTAATCGCAGACAAGGCAGATCTAATAGAGACAACCCTATAACAAATCATACCATGCTTTGCTGAGTTTACAAAACTCTTAGGTTGAGAAGCCAGCTTCGAGAAAACTCATTTTCTACCGATAAGAATATCACCCACCTTTCAGAGCTATCACTTCAACCAAATTAGACACAATTGATCTTATTTGGAATGTGTCATATCAGCGAACGCTGGGCTATTCGAAAAAGTTGACAGAGGCCAGAAAAAGCAAAATAAACCTTCCATAGATGACATAAACGTGCCTGACTCGATAATAATTTGAGTGGTAGGCACTAAAAATGAAGGTATACCAAAATGATGTACCGTCAAACCTCCTCAACGGTGCCGTATCCTGGGTCATCAATGAATGCCACGTACGCCCTCCTCGGGTGCTTCACCCAAATCATTCTCTCAATGCCCTGGAGTAATTTCAGTTCAAATATTGAAAACCTCAGGTGTGTCAGCGCCTGCAACCAGAAACGAGGCTTTCTTGTAAAAACATATTTGGACTGGACAAGCCAGGTTTCGATGATGGAAGATTACATACCCACAAGGACTGAACTGTCCGGCGAGCAGTCCCCTGGAATGTAAAATAGAGAGCAACAAGAAAGAAACTCAAATACTTTACAATGGAGTTGCATACAAGCAGATGTGGCATCAAAAAAATATCTAGGCCGGCTCCATCGATATATATATTTATATATATGTATATATATATATATATATATATATACATATATATGTGTGTGTGTGTGTGTGTGTGTGTGTGTGTGTGTGTGTGTGTGTGTGTGTGTGTGCATGTGTACATGGATTTGTGAGGATGTATATCTAAGAATATGCGTGTTTATATTTATCAGATACGTACATAGTTTTCTCTTCGTAATGGACATGTGTATTGATTGAATATATATATATATATATATATATATATATATATATATATATATAAGAGGACAATAATAAAATGTGCAGCATGCATATGTATATGCACAAATTTATTTAGTAGGTCTTACTTCAAAAAGTGCTCAATACCTTCTGTAGAGCGGCTATAAAATGAGTAAAGATTTTTTTCCAGTGATTCATTACATATTGTACATTCTGTTTCACTTAAAAAGAAGTTTCAATGGGAAATCTCAAGTGAAACAGAATGTACAATTTGTAATGAACCATTGAAAAATATCTACTAGTTTTATATGGATATATATATATGCAAAATCATCAACTGTCTATCAACACGTAAACATGTATTCATACATTTGGTAATTATTCTCCAAGAGTTCGTCAATGTGTGACAACCCCTCGGAAAAGCACAAAACGTTTAAGAAAATCGACCAAAAAAATCTGGGAAAGGATGTTCGATTGGGTTTTAGGTAGATTGGTCTATATCACTTCAGCAGAAATTATTTTTCTCTAAATCACCTCTGTCTAATATATTTCTGGTCTAAATTAGATTAGATCTACAATGACTTTTTTTCTAAGCGAACTTTAGTACAAGTATAAAAGTGTGTTCGTTTTAAATCATTTGAAAGTATCTACCGGGGGCCTCCTTAATTATTTCTCAGGGTGGTCATACTTTTTTGCATTCACGTACATTTATTGGATGAATACAACAATGTGAGGTTCTCGATTTAATGACTTTCATTCCTACAGTTACAGAACATCCATGTATGGGAAGGTTTGTTCACGTTTTCTTTCATGGAAGATTTATATTTACATCGATTTCTTTTCTATGGTTTAATAGTCAAATTTGGTATTTTTTAAAATCCTTTTCTCGGGATTCAGATTCTTAAATTCATATATTTTGTACTGGACGGTAAAAGAGTTTCTTTAAAAGAAATCGTGCTTATTGTGAGCATATTTTACAGCAACCTATTTGAGAACTAACCGATAGACGAGTGCACGTGATTCATTTTCATTCACCAAGGATCTCCTTCCAATCAGTCGGAAGAACTTTCCTTCGCAACTGAAACCACAATCACATTATCCCCTCCTTCTTTATTTTTGCTTCCTGGGCAGAGTCCTTCATTTCTTTCCTTGAATATTTTCTTGGGTTTTTCTATTATTTTTCACCTCCCTTTCCCCCCTCTTTCGTTTCTCCCCCTCCTCTACCTCCCCCGACTCTTACTCCATTTCAACCGCACATCATCCCACCGCACCAGCATATCGACAACCACAACAACAGCTTCATAACGATGCCAACGCCCCAAAACACAAGCACAATCCTCCGTATTCTTTAACTATCTTTCCTGCAGAAGCCACAGAAATCTTGTTTGCATCTCCCCCCCACACTCTTCTCCACACTCTGCTGTCCCTTTCGACGGGCTCTTCATTTTATCCCCCAACCCCGTGCAGTCCCAACCCCAATCTTTTTCTCCACAACTTCGTTTACTTCCTGAATCCTACGCCTTCCCCCCTCTCCCTCTCTCTCTCTCTCTCTCTCTCTCGTTCACCCATCCGTCCATCAACTGTCCTACCCAGTACGCCATCACCTACCCCCATCCACTAGCGACCTGTCCCTGCATCTTTACACTCCTGCAACCCCCCTTCCAATTCCACAGTTTGTCTCGTTAATTTTCTGTCCACTATTATGTCCAATATTGATTTGAAACCCCAAGAACCGGCCAAGTGACTTTGGATGGATGTGAGGCAGGGTTGGGGGAGGGGGTAGGAATCAGAGGATATAGAGAGAAAGCAAGGGAGGTTAACGGGTTATAGAAAGAAAAAGAAGTGAAAAAAGTATAAGAAAGAACTTAAATTGAAATGAAGAACTTGTGGTAGGAGAGGCGCGGAGACGATGATAGGAAGGAAAATGAATGCGACTAAGGAGATTGGTAGGAAGAGAGGTGTGGTTATTAATAGTTACGATATTATGCATGGTTTATGGAGGGTCATAAACATATACATGGGTCATGCAGAGCTCAGCATAAGTTCTTTATTTGTGGACGACTATCAGTGATCCTGCAGAGGAAAGTGTTCACGTTTGCAGCTTGGTGGAACTGAACTGCAAGAAGTGAAATCTGTCCGAATTAATTCGAAAGAGAGCCGAATAGAATTGGGAATATTAAAGTCGATTTGGAAAGGCACGAAAGAGGGAAACGTAAAAAAAACTAGAAGCTAGGAAAACCAGAATAAAAATGTAGCATCAAAAATAAAATGGGAAACAAATGAGAAGGATAATGGAATGAAAATCGGGGGAAATAGAGAACGGTACAAAGCTGGTAAAATAATGGCGAGAAAAAGTAGAAGAAAAAGAAGGCATTGAACGAATGAAGAAATTCAACTACGAATGACAAATACTGAAAGGTAATAGGAAAAAGAAGGAAATGATAGAAAAAAAAGCAAATAAAAAAAAAAAGAAAAAAATATAAAAACGAATAGGTAGGGTTAGTCATTCAATAGAGACCGTTATGAATGTTTTGGCAGCCTGTCTTGTTAGGGGTGATTAATTAAAAATTGGAAGGAAGCGGTGATCTATGAATGGGTTACTTCACTCGTCTTTTTGTTGGGCAATGATAAAAAAAAGTCTGCATTTTCATGAAAGAAACGAGAACACTGTTACAAACAAATTAACGGAACAATTGAGCGAAAAAAACTTTCATTGCAAATATTATATCTCTGCCCCACACAAAGATATCATCATCATTACCATCATCATAATCATCAGTCTTTCAACATCCGTTGTTGGACATAGTCATTCCTTAGGATTTGCCACACTTCTCTATCATGGGTGTCGCGGAGTCAGTACTTTCTGAATTTGTCTAGCTCTTCCTTCCATCTAATATTCTGCCGGCCTCGGTTGCACATGTGATCTCGGGGGACGCATGTTGTGAGTCCCGATGTCCATCAGTTGTCCGCCATTTGAGTTTTTTAATGGATTCTATGATGTCCCTGACTCTTGTCTTTTCCCAGCAGTACTGTGCTGCCTCGTGATCTCTCTATGTGAGGCCCAGCATAATTCTTTCATGTGCACGTTGCATGGTTCTCAATTTGCGGATTCGTCTCGTGTTTAGGTTCCATGGGTTTGCAAACAGAGATACAATGAAGAATAAATATTGAAATTTCCATCACTCTAGCTCCTGTAATGCAGCCTGTGTGCGTTATACATACAGATTCAGCCGGCCAGATTAACTTAAAAATTGTAACAGACCTACATTTTGATGACAGCTTTGGTTGACTGTTTCTTACGAGAAATTGGAAGAAGTCATAAAAAAACAAGTAAAAAATGAGAAGGAAAGATAGAAAATGAAATAATAATAGGGAAATATTTTCACTGAACCACACTTTTCCCCGAAAAACGTTTATTTTTCTCTCAAGTGATATATATATATATATATATATATATATATATATATATATATATATATATATAACACTTTCTTATCGAATTTCCCTAATTTTGTGCTTGTTCTTTATCGTTGGTATCTTACTATTCTCTGTATTCGTAGTTTTTCTTGAGTTTACCTTCCGTTTGGGAAATGTTTCAGCCCATCCACTCCAAATATGGATGATGAAAAGAAAAAAAAAAAAAGAAAAAAAAAGGGGGAAAAATGTCTGAGAGAAATATACAGGAGACTAGATTGTAGCAATGATGTCTTTGAAGGTACGGCCCATCCCAGAAGCCGGTGAGATTGCCTTAGTTAACAAATGATCTGAAAATAATTGACAATAGGACCGCATAAGTCAAACCAATGAATATAAAAGATCGATGGAAACCTTGTTGGGCAGGACAATGATAGAAAATATTTCATATTTTGAAATAGGCCGAAATTAGTCACAAGATGGAAGAACACATGGAAAAAATTGCTTCTTATTCTTTTGGGTTCTTTTTTCTTTCACAGTACTGTCAGGTAGATCTTTTTTCTTTCATCTTTCTCATTCTATTACAGACATATAGACTTGTGAATGATATTATATATATATATATATATATATATATATATATATATATATATATATATATATATATATACCTGTTATTGTTCAAAGATAGGACAAAGCCCTCAGATTGCTCATTTTTCTTGGATCTCATCTGTGCAGTCTATATATATATATATATGTGTGTGTGTGTGTATGTGTGTGTGTGTGTGTGTGTGTGTGTGTGTGTGCATATGTGTTGTCATGTATATTGGTAAAGCTTTTGTAACATATCTTCACACTCTACGAAGGACAAAAGTACGTTATCATACTGATTCAAACTGAGAGATACTCCCGAACATTTGTACGCAAACATATACACGCGTATGTATAATAATGATTATTTGTGTTTAGTAATCAAATCATAGAAGTGAACACATTCTTGCTGAAGTTAAAAAGTGAAAAATATACATCGTTGAATGGATGGTCAGGAAGATAGAAAGACGACTTCATGATTTCTTACTTCTAACATTATTTGAGAGTGATAAGATAGTGTTCATTTTGATCATCAAAGTCTCTATGAGTGTCTCAATTGAATATCGATGGTTTTTTTTGAAACATTTACTAACATCCCTGAAAGACCTAAAAATCAAGTGCACATTCACGCAAAAACATCTATATTTTCATATACGAATGTTTCACATTATATATATATGTATGGGTGTGCGTGTCTGTGTGTATGTGCACACGCTCGTGCATACGTGTTTGTACATCTGGATGCCTGTAAATGTGTTATGCACGTGTTTATGTATGTATATATACACATTGGTGATTGAGTATTTTTATGACAACTGTCCTGATAGTATATAATCAGTTTGTACTAATCCCCAAAATAGCTTACCTAGGCCAATGGTGCCATAATTTGCTCCTGAGTACCCATCTTTGGATCTCACGCGTATTATGACACTCTTTCCACTTTTCAAAACAGTCTGCAACATTCTCCCCCTGAATTGCAATCAGCTGCCTCTCTCTAATCTCATCCAGGATCTCGAATCTCTTTTGGAAATGCAAGAAGCCAAATCTGGACTCTTGTCGCGCTTAGAGACCTGGATAGGGCAATGTTTAAAAAAATAAAAACACTGCACTTGACATGAGGAAAGATTTGCTCAGACATTGTGAATGCAACGGCCACACAGTGTGCAAGTCCTGATAATGGTGTTTCATTGTTGACTGGGTATTTCTGTTCATAGATGCGCTTCATGGTACCCTCTGATTTTTTGTTTCGTCACAAGACTGCACAATAGATCCTCAAGATATTCAAGATCAATCGATACTTTCCGGAGAAACTTCGTATGTGAAATGAAATATTTAGACGGGTTAATTATTGAATAATGTGTATAACTCCTAGTTCTTATTAAACTATATATATATATATAAAATTTGAACTATAGGAAGTGAGACGGACTCAGGAATAAAGGTGTATGGAAACTAGTTTTATATATCCGTAAATAAATGAACATATATATATATATATGTGTGTGTGTGTGTGTGTGTGTGTGTGTGTGTGTGTATGTGTGTGTGTATAAATATGTATATGTATAAATAAACCCAGCCTCCATATATATATATATATATATATATATATATATATATATATATATATATATATATATATATATATATATATATATATATATATATATACTGATAAATAAACCGAGTTTCCATACTCTTTCATTCCTGAGTCTGTCTCACCTCCTATAGTTCAAATCATATATATATATAATTATTATACATGTATAATTGTGTGTGAGTAAATATATCGCTAAAATTTTAGTCCTGTTTTGCGTAGAGCAGGAGTAAAATGTCGGCCTCTGGGTCTGAAGCGAAAGTTTTGATCCTACCTCGTGGTACCGGAAGGGATAATGGATTGTCTTTAGCCACATTGGAGAATTCAACGAAACAGCTGCTGTTGATGACACAATTTTATATATATATATATATATATATATATATATATATATATATATATATATATATATGTGTGTGTGTGTGTGTGTGTGTGTGTGTGTGTGTGTGTGCGCGTGTGTTCTTCGTCGGCGTGGATTAATCCGAACCTCTGAAATCCGGTTCAGTCATTTTTGCATTCAACCCCGAAATGATTTGATCATCCGTGCCGATATGCTTTGCATTTCCCTTTTTTCACTGCTGAATTGAATTTGGGTTAGATTTGTTGTCGTTTATTTTATCCCAAGCTTTCCTCTCTCTGTTTTTATTCTCTGATTGGTGAATTTTTACAAATCATATTCCTGGTAATAAGAAAAGAGTGGATTTCGGGATTTCGTATGCCTTGAATGTGTAGTTGTTACTACTTTCAAGTGAAACTTGTCTTAAATTTTGAATTTTGAACCACGCATGTCTTCTGCCAAATGAGGATCAGAGTCGTGAGGTTCATTTGTAAGCAGAAACACTTTCTTATCCTTAAATTGTCATTTGAATCTCACAGATCTTACTTATCGAGATCAAAGTATAATAGACTGAGGGAAAACGTTAATCAACGTGCTTAATTGAACACTCTGCTTATTTTCATGCAACACTTATTAATTCAGACACAAATACCTTTGCTCATGGCTCATATATATGCATACATAGATGTGTGTGTGTACACACAATTGTAGATAGATATAGATGTATACGTATATACATAAACACACATATATATATGTTTACATTTATATCTTTACCCATGAATACGTAATTCTTTCTCTGTCTCTGTAACGTCCCTTCATAGATATTTATACATAATACATATTTCCCCCTGAAACTATAAATGTATATCCAAGCATACCCTTTAAAACGTTTCTTGTCATAATTCTTTATAACTCTCTGCAATATTTCCACTTAAAAAAAAATCTTGTTCCTTTTTCTTCTAACCTATGCATATATACTTGACAAGTTTCTTTCACAATGCTTCTCTGTCTTTTCTCAATATTTTTCCATCATCCATACGGATACAATCCTCGCCTAACGCTTCCCGACCATTCCCACCATTCATCATGTCGCCACATTTCGTAACTAGAATAATCTCCCCTTGTTAATGGACGTTCGTCCGTATTTATTATTTGCTTCATGGTCTGTTTTACTTGGATCTTTTACTAATTCTCTCCAAATACATTCTTTTGGTTATTTTTGAAATATACGGCAAGATGAATTGAGTGTAGTTGATCTTCTGGAATCGGTAAATCTCATTCAGTAATTGATATAATGCGAAAGACTCTGGAAGACAAAAAAATGAATGGAAAGATATCTATTGTGGGAACAGAAGAAAAAATACAATTGTGGATGGAATTTTGTTTTTCTGTTTTGTTTTGTTTTTTCAAGTCTGCCTTGTTTTTTTTTTTTCTTTTTGGTTGTGTTTTTTTAACAATTTTCCTTACTCACAACTGTATCTTGTCACTGTAACCCTGAAAGCAATGGTAAAATATGCGTCGAAAAGAAAAGAAAGATGAATAATGAAAGAAGAAGGAAAGTGATATGGAGGCAATCTTGAGGGAAATAGAGAAAAATAATGAATGGAGAAAAAACGAAAGAATTATTAGATCAAACCTAAAGATGAGAATGAAAGAAAAAAGACAGAATATATATATATATATATATATATATATATATATATATATATATATATATATATATATATATATATATATATATATATATATTCATATATATATATATATATATATATATATATATATATATATATATATATATATATATATATATATATATATATATATATATATATAAATAAAGAGGAAGAATAGCCAATGTGGAAAAGAAAGAACAGATGAGAGTCTTTTTTTTTTAAAGGTGAGGCTAAATATGAAAATCAAGAGAGAAAATAGAGGAATAAAAAATCTGTAGTAAAAAGAGAAAAATACTGTTAGATGAAAGGGAGATAAAAAAAAAGAAATCTTGAAAGAGAAGAGAAAGTCAGCAAGAAAGATAGAATGAATATATGAGTGAAATAAGAGACTGACCGAAAATACCACGATGACATTTTTTTAAATGAACTGCTTCGAAGGAAAAATATTAAGAGATAAACAGAAAAATTGGAAGGGAAAATCAACTAAAAGCGAATAAAATAATTCCACAATAAAACTAAGCATAAAGAATGCGGAATCTATGAAGAAAAACACAAGTTGAAATCAATACAATGAGAAACACATCCAAAATATCTGAGTATATTCTAGTATATCCAGCTTCTCATAAAGGATATAAAAAAAACAAATAGAAAATGACAAGAAATAGAAAGAATGCATCTCCATTTCATAACTTGAAGAAAAAAGTTTTTTTCCTATTCTGCCTGAAGGTATGAAACATTGCAGTCAATGAAAATAAGAGACAACGATAAATGAGATAATGATAGAAACTGCAATAAAAAAAAAATGCCAGAAAACGAGACGTCTGGTTAGTCACACAATAAAAACTGTCACATGATCGATGTCTTTTGGCAACATGCAGTGTTCGGAGTGATCAATTAGAAAATTAGACAAAGGGATAATCGATTAATGCTACTTTTCTCTTCTTCCGTTGGTCAGTGATCACTAAGGGAAAAGACCTAATTTTCCCAAAACATGCAAGAATATTGCCAGTTACAAACAAAGGGATCAATTTAGCGTACATTCACGTTGTAAATTTAACCCCCCACTAGAACCCTCTTTTGGGGAGTTTTTAAAAACAAAAAAAATAGTTTATTTTTTTCCAGACATAATAAGGCGTAAATGTTGAAAATTCCAGCCTTCTATATCCATTTCAGCGGCTTGTACGGACAACACATACCTGCGTAAATACATAGCCAAGCAGACCAACTTAAAAACTGAAGAAACTTGTGTTGACAGTTTTCGTGATGATTTCAGTTGACAGTATTTAAAAGTGAGAAACTGATTCAATGATCGATCAGGTAAGTTCACGTAGAACCGATTGTTTTGAATTTCATTGAAAAAGCATTTGATAAATCTCGGAACATTGTTTGCGTAATGCTATTGCACATCGAGTGTTCTATGATTCAGCATACGAAAAGATTTTAAATTTGTATTCACTTCGATTTATATATATATATTTTTATTGCGCCACAAAAAGAGCTTCTCAAACCAATTCAATAATAGAACGGAATAATAAGCATGATGAATAATTATGGAAATTCGTGTGTGTGTGTGTGTGTGTGTGTGTAAATACTTACGTATGTATGTATGTATGTATGTGTGTTTATATATGTGTGAGTGCACGCAGGTGTGTGTATGTGTGTGCCTGTGTGTGAGTGTTTCATCGGTGTGCACACACATGCACACAAATACAATCACAGATGCAGACACACTCTCACACTCTCTCAGTATCTATCCGTCTCTCTGTCTCTCTGTCTGTCTCTCTCTCTCCCACACACACACACACACACACACACACACACACACACACACACACACACACATGCATGTATAATAGACAGAAACAGTGATTACGAATTAATAAGATTCATACATATTTTGGTTGCACACTGAACTATTATTATTTCGCATTACGAGCAGGGCTTCAGTATGAGTTTCCGTAGTTCGAATGTAAGCCTATCATTAGATGTTTCCCAGTCCGAGAAATAAAATGCGAGAAGGAGTCACGTGCTGATGAAGTTTGCTTCATAAATGTGGCCTCGGGCATTTCAAAGCAAGTCTTTTTTTTTTAATATATACAGAATTCATACTCCTAATTATGAATACAGGAAAGACAAACAATTTACTAAGTACATACGCGCGAACCGATCGCCGTGGTCCAGTGGTAGAGAGGTGGCCTCCGATTCTGTCATACCAAAGACATTTTTTTCCAAATGTAAGGGTAGGACTGATGAAGCCTGGAGAAGGGATCGGCTCCATCAGACTATCTCGCCCAAGACAAACGTACGACTCAGTACAGGGTATGAAAAACCCTGCATTGATAGACAGAACCAATAACAAGTGTGCAAACATGAATTTTGTGTGAGTATGAGAGTGCATGTTCGTGCGATCCGTCAAACCACCATCAGTAAACACTCGAAACAAATGAAGAATCTCATGTAAAACGTAGAAATATTAAACCATCAACTACAACAAGCTAAACAAAACCATCCAAAAGAGATGAACTGTGGACAAAAGAAAATACACGACAGCTGTCATCAAAAACATTCTCGAAAAAGGTAAAGGCTTCAAGTCTTCTTGGTACAGTAAGAATGCTAATAACTTTTGGATTAAAAAAATAGACATAACAAGAGCTAGGGACTGAATTGCCGAACATGCACAAGAATTCTGCAAAAACCTCTGCCTCCACCCCACCCCCCAAAAGGAGCAGAATAATGAATATGCAAGGCATAAAAGTCGCGAGTAACCAGTTCGAAGATTTTCCCTGTGAGGTGAAGCAAGCCATATAACAAACAAAGAAAGGAAAGACCCAAGGACCAGATAACATCTACTAAAAAAAAAACACTGATAAGGTCATTACTCGGAATTCGCCATTCTTT
Organism: Thysanoteuthis rhombus; assembly: GCA_963457665.1. Classification (NCBI taxonomy): domain Eukaryota; kingdom Metazoa; phylum Mollusca; class Cephalopoda; order Oegopsida; family Thysanoteuthidae; genus Thysanoteuthis; species Thysanoteuthis major. Next base: position 45,423,567 of record OY735201.1, on the reverse strand, counting down.
TCAAGTTATGCCTCAAACAAAGTCAGGTCCCAGAAGAAATGAACACCACAATCATAATGCTGTTATTTGGAACCCGAAAGATCTTGAGAACTGCAGAACTATAAGCCCATCCAAATATATCTACAAACTTCAAACTAACTCAACAAAAAAGCTGGATGAAAACCAACCATGGGAACAAGTTGGTATAAGGAAAAGCTATCCGACCATCGACCATATTCATCCTGTAAATCAGCCAAAAGAGAAAGCAGCAGAATATAAAATGCCACTCGATGTATCAATTGATGATTTCAAGAGGGCCTTCGATGTAGTAGAAAACCCCATGGCCATTGATACAATCGTGCAAAGGGGGTAAACCCTGTGTATGTTAGAGTATTGTAACATATTTATCGATTAGGGGTGAAACAAGGAGATATCTGCATATTGGAACTCTTCACAGCCTGCTTCCGAAACCTACTCATGGAAAACAGAGGAATCAGAATAGACAGTGAGTAGTTGAGTGATCCCAGATTTGCTGAAAGCATCATCCTTTTTGCAGAAAATCTTGATGATCTCCAGATAATGCTTGCCAAACTGAATGAAGAAAGCAACAGAGGGGTCTCCAAAAACTCCAGTAAAACAAATGCCATGCACAATAGACGTTTTATAGACAAAGATATAACGATCAGAATTAAAAATCCAGAACTGGAGATCCTAGATCATTACATGTAACAAAGACAACAAATCTCAATGAAAGCCTCAAATGAACAAGAAATCAAGCAAGGAATCGCCATAGGTTGATAAACCTTCGGTAGAGTAAGCTCAACCTTCAAAGACAAGAAAATCCCATTAGCCCGCCAGAGGAAGCCCGTTAGAAGAAGCTTGTTAGAAGAAGTTGAAGCATAGAACGTGAAAAAAAAGATGGATCCTCAAACTAAGAACCATGCAACATAATCGACATTACATGGATAGATTGCAAGACAGCACCGTATATTAGGAAAAAACTGGAGTCAAACACGTTACAGAATCCATGTAAAATTCCAGTGGCATAGATCATGTCGCAAGAAAGTCAGACAACTGTTGCACATCACGACTCAAAACGTGGATCCCGTGAGATCATATGCAAAACTGTAGTCGATAGAAAAGTAGATTGCGTGGCGAACGGGACAAGTTCAGGAAGTACTGGCTCCGAGACGCACATGATTTAGAAATCTGGCGAATTATGTCCGACGACGGATGCTAAAAAGCGAATGAACGAATTGATAGAAATAAATAGAGCAGATATAGACCGCGAATAAACAAGATAAGAATTTGCAATTGAAACAGTTATTTATGGCTTTGTATTATCGGCAGCTATTTAGCTCAATCGCAAGAGCAACGTATATATATATATATATATATATATATATATATATATATATATATATATATATTTGGTTAGTCACGAGACCAACAACTTTTAGCAGCATGCTGCGTTGTTTGGACAGTGATCTTAAGAAAGTGTGAATTCAAAAGTTTATGTTGATGAGTTGCATCTAAAAACTGCTGATGCATACACACATACAGGCACACATAACTGTAATTCTATCATACACAAAGTTAACTAAGCATGACATCAATCCTCACTTTGGATCGTGTATTTAGGTTAATGCTTGCAATAACTTGCACTATCATGTCAACATTCCTGGTTCTGAGATTTCGACGGTAATGTATACTTCCAGGAATACTCTTCTAAAACAATCAAATGCATGTCGAACAATCGACATGAACTCAACTTACGTCTTTACCGGTAAATACTGAGGACGATGCATACATTAGTTCATGCATACAAAACTACACGTGTCAATGGATCATATTAAATGGAAAATGAAATGGGAACCTTGAAGACATGATAAATATTTAAAGAATTATTGCAGCGAAAAGTCACAATGCTAACAGCTAACATTATCATTTGAGAAACATTTTTGCTGTTGTTGTTGTAGTTGTTGTTGTTGTTGTTGTTAATCATGAACAAAATGGAGTATGGAAAGCTTTTAAGCCTTGTCTCAAACTGACACTGGAATGAAACAGACGTTTCAGGTATGAATGAAGAGTTAAACGTACTGGACAGATCGAGGACCCAAGATTTGAAAGAAAAAAAAACGAAGTCAAAAAGAGAAAGCTTCCAGTCTTTTTGGAGACAAAATGAAGGAACTGCTGATCTACTCAATGAGGATACGACATACGATGCTGAAATGAGTGCAAGAAAAATTGTCAAGATGGTGGGATTGGAAAATGCAAGTGGAAAGAGCAATTGATTATTAACATAATTGATAACAGCAATGACAGTCAATGCGGCTTTCCAGGTTTAAGATTTCAACGGAGAGAGACAACACATCCATAGAAGTTCAAAAATTTGGAAAAAAAGAAGAGGGGGAAGAAACAGGCATAGAATATCTACAAATTGAAATCCCATGTACCTAAGGATTGGTCTTGTACAGCATGGTATCTCGAAGAGAAGCCGAAAAGAACTTTGCAAGAGAATGAAATTATATCTGAGGGCATACATATGTGTGTGTGTGGGGATAGATTGCTTAAACTGGAATGCCCACTTTTGAATATTCTTTGAATGAAAACTACTTGTTAATTTGGGTTATGATACACACAGGTTCGTGCACGCATACTCACACGGTCACACTTACACACACATTGACAGGATAACACACACATACACACACAAACACATACACATACAAACACATACACACACACACACACATATGTATATATGTATATATGTATACATATATATTTGTATATATGTATGTATACATATATATATATATATATATATATATATATATATAATGCACACTATCAAAATATTCATGCAGCCAGATTTGGGCCCTCCCTCCAGCTAGGCTGCACATATTCATATCCCCATTATTAGATATATATATATATATATATATATATATATATATATATATATATATATATATATATCACATGTACACTAACACACACACATATACATATTGTACCAACTTCTTCATTTAAAGATGATCTTAATAAAAATGTAGTGCAGTGGAAATTTCAAAAACACATGTTGAGTGTTTTCCCTGTCTAATCCTAATATATATATATATATATATATATATATATATATATATGTGTGTGTGTGTGTGTGTGTGTGTGTGTGTGTGTGTGTGCGTGTGTGTGTGCGTGTGTGTGTGTGTACGAAATGCGTGTAAAAACAAGTTCCTGTATGATGCAAAACGATTTAAAATCCATTTAAGGACTGTCCATTCATATAGCATTTGCTCATTGGTGTGAAAAGATAAGTGCAGTCAAAATATTCGACAGTCGACTGGGAAATGTGAGAAAAGTCTCAATTCTGAAGGAGTAATACTTACGCTGACTTATACACACACACAAATATATACGTGTGTGTGTGTATGTGTGTGAGTGAATGAGTGTGTGTGTTTGTGTGATTCTTGGTTTAATTTTGTTTTTCAAGGGTTTTGGGGTTTGATTGATACTTGGTGCTTACATGACTACTGTAAGCTCAGAGGTAGGTCTTTATTTCGTCATGAACTGATCACATTTATGCATCGTTCGCATAGAAAGAAAATTATCAATGTATTCAAAAAGAACTACATGGCATTTTGGAAATAGGCTCTCATTAATACAGAATAAAAATCATTTCAGTCTCCTTTTATTTTCATTCATATGTTAGACTAATCGTAAAACCACAATTGAGCCGATTTTCTTGCCAATCTCTCATCGGATTTACTTTACAATATCTCTATCAAAATCCAAATTCAGTCTTTAAAAAAGAATGGAGGCTGAATACAAATTAACAAAAAGGCACAAAATAGATCACATCGTTATACTTGGGGTTCATGAGTGACTCTCCGTGTGAAAAGAGTGCACGTGTTATATAAGTATGTATGAGCACAGACAGAAAAAGGTTGTTAGAAATATTTGTGGTTGCAAATTCATTTATCATGGCCACAATGTATTCAGCCAAACAACACTTGCCTTGTCTTTTCCCATTACTAACAAGTCTCTGCCCCCTGTCAAAGTGTGCTTGTTCATATGCTGTCTGCAAATAATGACGTCAGAACCTCTGGTCATTTTACATTGCTCCTAGGACCTATACCTCTCAACTGAAGGGATTTCAGTTTGCAGCAGTTTTCCCCGAATTTAGTCTCAGAGGCATGACAATATATATATATATATATATGGAGAGAGAGGTGGGAGAGAGAAAGCAAATCTTTGGGATAAGAATTATATTCTTTGAATGTGAATTGACAAATGTACCAATATCATAAGTTTTTTTTCAAATATATATACTATGTCTATCCATCTATCTTTTGCTTCCTCTCTCTCTCTCTCTCTCTCTCTCTCTCTCTCTCTCTCTCTTTCTTTCTCTCTTTCTCTCTCAACATCATCATCAGTAACAGCTAATGAAAACCCTGTACTTGACTAAGGCATTTCCCTTCTTCTTGGACGATGAATATGAATGCAGAAATTCGCCATAGCTTACTGGCAAACTTTTATATCTCGTCTCCCCATTTTGTGTCTGGTCTTTTCCTACTACTTTTGCTTCGTCTGTATTCCCTTCTCCTGATTATATGTCCTGTCCATCTCTATAATTCTTGCTCAGTTACTTGTTCGAGTTATTCCTAACATTACTCTTTCCATAGAATTTTGCACCATTTTTTTTTTTTGTGTTTCTTTGTTTCACACCCGTACGTCATAGCTGATATCATGCATTGATTTATGCTTTGCGTTTTAAGAATATTGGCAATTCGCTTTTCAGTATATATCCATTCATATCAAATGCTTTCCAGCCGATCGTTATACGATGTTTTATTTCATTTCCGTGGACTTCTTTAGTTTTATTGCCTGATTGAGTTAATGTGCCCCTCAACTTCTTGCAAGGCTTCAACCTCTGTTCCTTTTTTTACGGGGCTTTATTATTGAATATTTATTTTTTACTTTAAGGGCAGGGGTCTCTATTTTTATACATATATAGCGGTAAATAGATTTTAGTACTTTTTATGTAAAATCCTGCGTGAATATCTTAATAAAGTAATAAATAAAATAATAGACTTTATATATGTTAGAGGTAATAGTACATATATTGGGTTCCCAAACTCTGAAGCTTTCTGGTGTGAAATAAAAAAGGCAAGATTTACTTAACGTGTTCTACACCTACGATCATTGTTAGTTATCTTTACTTTAAAATAGGTTGTAATTTTTTTGATCAAATTATAGGTATCTTAATGGTACTTGATCTTACACAATATGATTATTAATATATATATATATATATATATATATATATATATATATATATATATATATATATATATCGTCTTAAATTTTAACTAACATAAAGTGAGTTCATGCATTTTAGGTTGTACTCATTTTATTGATGCATTATGTTGTCTCAATGATGGAAGAGAATTTGGAAAATCGTAGAGTGCTATTCACCCAAGAAACTTCGACTGAAATGTTAACATAATGGAATGCAAGCAACGTTTGTAGATTTAGATACAAAAATCGAGAATAGAAAGTTTGTCAATAAATTTTCTGACAAACGAGACTCATTTCTGCTCCATATCGTACGTATGCCATTTAGCACAAGCAGTATTCCATCATATATATTATGACTTTATTGTCCGAATATTTTGGGATAGTACAAGGTACACTTATTGATTTTATACCGAAAGTTGTTTCTTTAGTTATAAGAATGATCAGGTATGGCAACAAAATTGATACAGTTTTTTGATAATTAAATAATGTCATGAGTAAATATCCTATCAGTTTGAACATAATGAAATCATAACGAAAATCAAAGAATATGTTAAGGAGCGTATAGAAATAGAATGAATGAGTAATGTACATTAAATCACATATTTTCATATTATTATTAGGGGAATTAGGTGACCGAAAGAGATGGATTTAGTCTTTGTCAGTGTGAAAGATCATTGTATTGACTAAAACCAGCGAAAGGGGAAACCAGTTGGCTCTGGTCCATTTGTTTGACTGATTAGTAGTTGGGGTGGGTGGGATATGAACACAGGATTCCAATTAACAAATGTTCAAGTATATCGATGGAGTAGACTATTTAGTTTTTACGACAAACTAGAATATTGTTTGGTTCCGTCTCAACTATATACATATATAAGACTAATTTTTTCGATGATTCAGATGTAATTGTAACATTGATGGAAGCAAGATGGTATACGAGGTGTAATATTGATTCTAAGGTTTGAGAAAAATAATGTCAAATTTTTTGATTGAATATGTTGGTAGAAGATCAACTCAAAGAAGTTTGGTGGAACTAGTTTTCTCAAAAATGTTATCATAAGATGGTTTGCATTAATTTTGAGATTAAAATCGACACAGCAGATTTAAAATTCACATGGGTGAACACTCAATAGAAACGACACAAAAAATGAGTCATGTCTGTTGTTATGCTTATTGATCCCTCATCGTCAAAAACGTTTTAGGTAACCTATGTAAGTAAGCCTTGTGTTTCAAGGAAAAATTAAATGATGTGTAGTATAAGAGAACATCCATATACATTACATTGTGATAATACTCCATACAACATAACAAATTACAAGTAGTATGACACAGCCCAAAAAATAAATAAAAGTATAAATTAAAATCACAGGTGAAGGATGAGGTTATTCGATCTACTTTAGAGCCACGTTAATGCAACTGTTTTGTTTTTAAATCCCTTGAATTGTTACACAGTGAGCAACTGATGATCATAATAAGAAAGATCCACTCATAATATAATAATATCAAATCATGTGTAAAATTTACAAACAATTGAAGAAAATTACATATATTATAATAACAGATATTGGGAAATAATCGACTGTAATTAGGTAAATTATTGTCTACGGGTACATAAAACAGTGCCCATAGGCATACACATGATCATCAGGTAATGGGATCGATATTCGATCGTAGATTTTGGCGGCTTGACGAACCAACGTTACACAAGACAGACGGATTGTGAATAGCAAATAGGAAATGCATGTCAGTTTATAGACTGTGTTCAAATCTGACAGATAATGCAAAAGATAACAGCAGAGACTGATTTTCTAATGACGACAACCATGAACACTAATGACTTCCATTCAGACATCTTGTTGTATGATAAGCTACGAAACAAGATGAAAGCAAAGGTTATAACGTGAAGAAGACACAATTGAAGCCAGTCCAATCGTCAATGAGAGCAGCATTACAATCAGAAATAATAACAATAATATTTACAATGGCTTCTCTAGAATAAACAATTCAATTTTTTTTTTAGTTCGCGAATGTTTTCTTTTGATAGTTGCTATCATTTGCTTTTGATTCAGTAATTGCTTGATATTTCTAATTAATTCTCTCTGTTATGGTAATGTATTTGCCTTTTCAGTCATCATTATGACTAAACGCAGGTAGCATGCTGATTAATTATCGTTAGTATCAGACGTTTTGATCTATGTTCTTGGAAATACGACACTATCAACTTGAATAGTACAAATACCTTTCATTCTGAGTTGATTTGGGGAATGTTTTTGGATAATACGTGAGCGAATTTATATTTCGGATGATAAAGATAAGCCAAAACAACCGTTAATCCTGCTGGTAATCAACTTGATTAAGAGAAATTATAAGGGATCAGCGTGAAGGGTTAATCATTGCGTAGTATTGAAAAAGTTTGGCTGTTTATCTTATATCTTTAATTATATGAAAGACAGCGTCGTAGGATTTATTTTTTTTATCACAGTAAAACATGCACGGGAAAAATTAAATGATGCTGATTTCATTTCTCTTAAAATCAGTTGAGAAGATGTGCAAGTACTAATTGGACATGGAATAGGATTTTCAACGGAGTTGACTATGAAGAATAAAAGGACAGCAAATTTGAATGTCTTTTTTATATGATAATACCTACAGATCACACAATCAAGACATCTATTGTATGTGATTCAACAGTCACTAAAAAATATCTGCAATATTTTCTCTGCCATTCTTGAAGTAGGAAAAAAGGATCGCCTGTTGGCTACAAGACGGACCAAATGTGATGACCGAGACACTCATTAATTAGAGCCACTTTACCTTACGTTGGAAAAGACTCAGAGGATCTCCGGTCGATACAACCTCAGGAAAGTGTTCAAAAACAGCTGTAGACTTTGCAGACATCTCACGATAGAAGATGATTCCCCAGCAGAAGAAAACATGACTGAGAACCGTGTATATATTCCTGTTACGAATTCTATATAAGCTGATATGGTTGAAAATACAAAGGCAGAATAGTCACCCTCAATAGATAAGGTTTGAGGAATATCAAAAAACTATAATGCGTTGAGTGAATTTCAAGTCTGTTATGACTGATTCTGTTTGGAAGGAAATGGCTTATGAATACACGTTAGATTTTGGGCTGATTAACACAACTATCCTGGATGATATAAGGGTCAGTAACGCTCAACACTATAAGTTGTCTGCTTAATCCTTTGGTCAAGTTTCGCCGTAGTACACTCCAGTTCAACAGAGAGTCATTATAAGGAATATTTGAAAAGCTATGAAATTCTTTAGATAGATCAGGGAGAGCAGCAGAAAAGAAATGATGACCATTTACACTGGTGGACCAAAGTACAGAGTTTTGTTAGACACTACTGAATACTATGGATACTTGAGTTCGTAGGCAAGATGGTACAATGTCGGGGTTTCTCTTTTTTTTTTTACAGGCAATCTCAAGTTGCTGACCTAACTATCGTGTTATAAGGTGAAATTCCTTTAGCAATATCTGTGGATTCTAGCTAAACAGGGTGCCTACCATTTGATTATCCTCTGGAGTGTCTATTGCACAATAAATGAATTTAGGTCGATGGTTTTTCCCTTTCCGATTCTTCGAAGGTTTGTTTTTTTAAATTTTCATCAGCCAGTCTCACGTTTGTTAGTTTGTTTTTTGTTGTTTTTTTTCTGTTTTTTTTTTCCTTCTTCTTTTCCACTTTTCAAATTCAGTTCCTGAGGTTATTGGTCTCCGTTGCGTCTTGGTTTATCTTTTGTCTTCAATCTCCGTTTATACCTCCGTGAAATTGCTCACCCCTCGATTATGGATGATTGTTATTTTTTTCCTACGTAGCAACTGTTTATGGAATAGAAGCAACTTTAAATGCTCATGCATTCAAATATTTGCATTCATGCGACTAACACACTTTTTTTAAATTATAAAAAAAATAATTTATTTAAATTATCTCATACTATTTCCGATATAAAATTATAAAAAAAATATTTCAAAATACAACAAGGTTCGCTCGAACGGAGTCTCGTTGAAATTGACTGCATTGATGTTATAAATGACGACCTCATACCGGTTTCAGTATAAGATGTAACGGGTCACAAATTAACATCTACGTCAGCATACATGTGAAAAAATATCCCATGTACTAAATATTTGAACGTTTCTTTCCGTTCGCTGTGACGTTGTGCGGCCAAGTTGAATATCTTCAACGGTCTTATTTCTTGCGGCGTGTCATTGAATCGCACCACAATAATTCACAGATCTCTCAAGTGATAATGATCTGACATAAGCACCTGTTGAGTCAATCGATGACAGACCGGTTGGGGGGGGAGGCTTTCACAGTGTTATCTGACAGTCGATTAAGCAATGAAATTCACGACATTAATTTGTAAGAAACGCACTTTTAATGCTCACTGTCAATGTGTCCACTAATGCTAACTGTTTCTCACTCAACCAGATGTCAATCATCTATTAATGTATGCGAATTGGCATCAAGTCTCGGAGACTTGAATATGTCAACCGTATAAAGGCCATTCTTTTGACCAACAACTAAAGTAAAGACATACTTCTGCTTACATGACTTATTAATTCCTGTCTAAAGAATCACAGGTAGTCAACAGCTGAAATTAAACTTTCATTTTTTTTTTTTTTCAAAAGTTTTGACCTTTTCTTCTTCATCTAATAGAAAAAATAATTTTCAAACGATTTTTCTATCCACTTTTCTCCCAGTTTTTCCTTTGGGCTAGGATAGTTTCTTTGTTTTCATTTTGGTGCAATATTTACGACACAGTGTGATGAGATATGATCCATTCTACGAAATATTGATTGAAACCGGCGTAGGCAATTTTTTCTCTCCAAGAATCAAACTGTAAACGATTGCTTGATCCATCAGTTTATTTTTCATCAGAAATTATATACACAAGAAGAATCTATTATTCTTTGGTCAGAATAATCAAGATATAAGCTTGATTAATTCATAACTTGCTTTTCAAAATTAGTAAAATACATTTTCTTGTGTTTTCTCACTTATTTCCTGACGTTCACTTCTCTTTGCGAAAAAGGGTAGATATATATACTGAAAAGTCCGATCTAAACATATTGGTTATGGCTTACATCATAAATTTTAAACTTAAACCCATTATTCTTCATTTCATTCAACGCAATAAATCCATCACCGAAGCCATTACCGTGGCACGTAATATCCCGGTGCAAATATCCTAATCTTGTCAAATTATATCGATTCGAATCGAGTATCAACTTTAAACACTTGTAAAGAAGTCAATGAAGAAACATTGTCGGGAAAGAGATTCTTTCATGGGAAAGTCTCAGGAGTGACGTTTAGAGTGCAGAATCTGCTATGCTTATTGACTCATACCGTGTGTTCAGATTTAATTGATACTTTAGGCTCCGAAAGAGTTTTTTTTTAAATTTTCGGACGAGTAAGTTACGAATGTAATAGTTAACGAATGTTCCTTCCAATGGTAGCAAAGCTTTTAACTTTGGATTGAGGTGTTTTCCTTTCTTCTCCTCCTCTGGCCTAGATTCCCTGGAGTTGACTTTATTTAGCTTATCATCATTACATTTGGAATTCAAATAGTAGACCTGAAGAAGGCTGTAGAATAGATATGTAAAAGCACTGTGGAAACAACATGAACTACAAAAAGGAATTGAATCGTCTAAAAAAACTCTTTGAATGTTGATGAACCTTCTTCAAATAGAAGCGGATTTTCTTTTCTCATTCTCGTCTATTTTTATTCAGACACACGAAGGATAATATTCCTAGTTCCATTAATCTTCCATCCTTTCATTTATTCCGTTTTTTTCTTCTTTTTCTTCTTGCAAATCTTTTCTTAGAATAAATTTTCTTTCATGAAAATGTTTATTTCTAAAGTTTCTGTCTTCGTTTTATTCTTGTGTTTGACGTGTCTTTTACTCCCTCTCATGTTGGACTCGTTTTCTTCCAAAAGACAAGATGACAGTCTCGGTCTGAAATGTTAACATTCATATAGAATCACTCGAAAAAGAATTTCCTAATTTTTTAGCTCTTCGGTGAAAAAAAAAACAATTTTTACAGATTTTATTTGTCTATGATACTAAAGTAAGAAGTTTTTAAAAAATAGCCTGGAGAACTTTGAAAAAAGATTTATGAATCACTAACATCAAACATAAATTACACTACATAACTATACATTACACAATTATTTTATATGGCATTAGAAATTATGGAATCAGAACATGTAAAAGAATGTTCACTTGATGATACGATACAAAACAATGATTCTTTGATTGTTTGATGTTCTGGTTTCATGTAATATAATCCTGAAAATTAAACAGAATTCTTTAAATCATTGGCACATTTTTCTCGGAATCAATTTCAGGAAAAAGAAAGAATCATTCCTTGTTCAAGAAGAATATAGAATCATCAACAAAGGAGGATCACGTTTGGAATTTTCTTGCTCATCCTTGGGTTTTTATGACGACTTAATTTTACAAATGGAAAACAATATTCTCCATCAAGCTAGTTCGAATAGCATTTGACGTATGCTTTGCACGATGGAGTCTTACCATGTTCCATTTTCTTTTAAATTTCCACCATAAACATCCAATCTGATTGAGACTTGGACTGTTCGCTGTCAATATCAAAGTTTATGTGCCTTTCCTAAAAGAAAGATTTAATTCACTTTGCTGTGGCAAGAAAATGGCTTCATCATCATCAAACCTAATTTCGATGAAATGGGGGTAAGTGTCCAAAATTTCAGTGTACACTAGTACATTGGCTGTTGGGGTAATCGTTTCTGTCTGCCCCAGACATGCAACCCAAAAGCAAAGATGAGTCGAAAAATTTGCTCGTCATCTCAAAGCAGTCATCTTTATATGTTTCATTGGAATGGCACGAAATAAAACCAACGCTGATTCATGATTTATCGGTGAATAACACTTTCATCCATTCTCCATGGTAGCTTTCCTTCAGTTCATTGTAACCTTGTTTTCTCATGTTTCGTGGTAGCGCTGGCTTTCGTTTGGCTTTTTTGTACGTAAATTTAATTGTATTCGGCTAGTTTCTCACAGTTCTGTCATGGGCACTGATCAATGTTTCAGTCTATTTATTTTTCATTTGTCTCATTGTCTATTTCCAAGGCATAATGCTTTGAGTTTCCTATTCAGATGCTTTGATGTCTTCTGTGGTCGAACTGAATGCTTTCCTTTTCTATTTTGTTTACACTTGGACCACATTGTTGACAAAAGCTGACCGGGAACATTTTTTTGCAATAGTTTATGTTAGATTTCCTTCTTGAAAGAGTTTCAAAATCTGTCCATTACTTCGTTTGAGAGCTCTCTTGTTGAAGCCATGTTTCCTTTCAATTAATCCAGTCTAACAATAAGACCAACAGCTCGTTAGGGTCTGCAACTACTCTCTCTTAATGGTAGACAAATTTTCACCTTTAGACCTGTGCTGATATACGTTTTTGAAAGGCAAATTACAAGTTTATTCCATAATTTCTTTCTTCCCTGTTGAATGATTCTATGAGTTTCCCCCGACTTTATCTTCGAAAAATGTGCCAATAATTTAGATGTTTCAATCTGATTTGTTTGAGTTAAATTTCATGAAGCCAGGTTATCACAATTTTTTTGTGTTAGATCTATGATCTTATTTTTTTTGCTTCGAGTTTCAAAAAAAGCTGGGTGAACATCCTCTAGGTATGCTGACTCCATTAGTTTTGCCAGGAACAGTAGTTAGTCATTTCCGCTTCTAAAAAAAAAAAAAAAGCCAAAAATACCAGTAGTCGAAATATTTGTGGTCGAAACGTCCACAATTAAAACGTTCAGGCTGAAACGTCAGGGCCCAAACTTTTGCAGCCGAAATGTCGTCAACCTACAAAGGCAGTGGCATTCTTCAGTGGGACAGTGTGCACTCAAACTTCACGTGTCATATGGGGCTGGATTTAAGAACACGAAGAATACTTTATTGCGTTATCCAAACTTCCCAGATCTGAATCCCATTGTGCAGTTAAAGGGCCAAGAGTTAGCATCCTTGCACCAAATTCCAGAAAAAACCTCTACAGGTCCCCTATAGTACGTGTCCGATCGGGTAAGAGCAGTTTTACGGGTATATAGAAGACCGACGCCTTATTAGGCTCGTTATCATTAGTTTGACTCATTAGTGGATAGATAGATAGATTGGCAGTTTTCTCTCCTCGTACTTCATTATCATCAAACTCCAGGGTAGGTCTGGAGTTGACTTTGTTTTGAAACCGTAACAAAAACATGACGAATAATCCTCACCAAAGTTGTGGGAGTACCGTGATTTGAAATTACGACCAACAAATCGGTAGCCGTATCTGCTACGGACTGGGTTAAATTGACAAATCTCACATATCTACTTTTTTTTTTAATAATAAGTAAAAAAAAAACTAATTGAATATCACTTGTGTGATGATAGCTAGGAGCAAAGTTTATGTAACAAATACACAATAAAAAAAAGGTATCTATAAAATTGATAGGCGGGCTTTTGTTTTGGTGGGCAATTTAGGAAATAATAATTACAATTATACTGGAAAAAAAATTATCAAATATACAATACAAAATTAGCAGCAATCGTCAGAATTAAAGTAGGAGAGGTATTTCACCCCACAGCAGCCAAGCTTGTTATATTTTATAAACAATTGCAAAAAACGAGTCCTAACATCTCAAACATTTTGACCGCTGTTTAAACCTACCTTCTACCCATTATTATTTCCAGCCTTTTTTCTCCTCTCCTTTTTCTCATTCCTAAAAAAAAAGCCCAAGTCAGGTTTGTCTAGTCCGTCAGTATTATCTCGTTTTGATATCAGGAAACCTCGTGTTACACATAAATTGTTCTTACACTATTTCAATTTTAAAGTATATCTTTCTCTCAGTTTCTCTTATGAGCTATTTCACCTCCATAATCTACTTTGCTAACAGGTGTAAGAGTACAATTTTAAATTACATACATTTATTCAGCGACACCATGAAAGCTATTAATCATTATAGCCTTGGTGATGTAAGGTATTGTGGGATAAGCTCACTGGAAAACCTCAGGCATAATTGGACTGTTAAAAATAGGTCCATGAATGTTAGTTTCACAGCTTTGACATGGTTTTATCATAGCGTAGAAGGAAACAAGTGCTCGTGGTTTAGGAGAGAGTTCATCATGGTCGAATTATTCAACGCCCAGCTTATAAATGAGATTATGATGACCTTAAACAAACTCATTTTTAATTTTCTACTAGAGTATGCTCATCATATCATTTCATCTATATGACTTGTCCAGGTTTTTGATAAAAGTATTTATACCTTCAAGCCCTATACTAAGAGTGGCCAGACTCTCTCTAGCAAAGTGTTGTACAAGGTCAACTTGAAACTATAGGTGCAGATTTCAGTTTCTTTTTTCCCTCGCTGTAGAATGAATAACAATAAGTTTGTAATGTCATGTACAAGGTTTAGATGCCAGGAAAAAAAGTGGCCTTTAGAGCGATAAATGTTCTTAAAAGAATGCATTTACGTCGAATTCTCTCAAATATTGGTATATATTTGTGTATGAATATACGTACATGAAAATAAGAAATAAAAACTAATTTCACATGCAAACAAAAATAAGGAAAGCGAGAATTAAATTCTATGAGCCCTTATCAGGTTTATTTATTCTTGACGAGTAAATTCATACATTTTTAAGAAGCCATTGTGATCAAATTGAATGAATTTCCAGAAGATAACGTGTTTTATACTGACTCTCCATGTTTTTCTTTACTTTCGTATCCTCCTCTTATTTAATATCATTTGAGTTATGTAAATATACGCAAATGCGAATCTTTTATATCTACGGAATTACGCATCAAACTGTTCGACTTATTGCAACAACAACCCTCACAAATTCTATATTTCCTTTCATTTCTCCACAAAGCATAGAATAAATAACTATTGGGAATTCATTACTAGGGTTTGAACCTCCGATACTCTGACCCGAAACAGTTTACTCGTGAGCTTGTAATATTAAGGAGTTTATTTTTCTGTATAATAGATGAATACATCGACATAAACTAATTTCATTTCATTGTCAGGTTTGTATGCATAAAGGAAATGCATTGTGTGTTGCATAGTCAGAAGATTTTCCTCATCTATGTCGTTCATTCCTTCCATAAGGTTTAGGCCATGTCCCTTCTGGCCTTCTTAAAGGTGGGTTTTCTTATCTCTGTTTTTTACTCATCATCCAAAAGGAACCCTTTTGGACACTTCACACCAAACAGTTACGAAAAAAAAAAGAAATTTTTAATGCCACAAAATTTAACATTATTAAAAACATGTTGAAATGTCTTATTGATGTTGGAATTTCAAACGTTATGCACTATGTTTAAAAAGAACCATAAAATAGTAATATGAAAGTTTAAACGACTTACAAGCGTTGAAAAGAAGTTGTTAAAATGGCTTATAGGTGTTAAAATCTAAAAGTGAAAAACACTCATTTATGACATGCTTAAAATGAAATAGATACTAAATGAACAATGAGGGAATCAAATGAGTGATATAATAGTCGCAGTTAGGAATATCAAAGCTGTAAAGGATTAAAGCAAGGCAGACGCCAACAACAGGTAAAGCACTGGTTACCCGTAAATTTTAAAAGGTCCATATTATATTCTACAGTAATTCATTGACCAGAGAGTTTATTTCACGTAGTAGCTTTTTACAAGAAGAAGGTATTGGCGTTGAACTTATGGCGAGTCTTTGAAATATCCCGAAAATATGGATGTGCTTCACCGGTAAACCAAGTCATGGCTGTAATTGTTTTAGAATATAAAACACATCCTCATATTTCACATTCGTTTTATATATATATATATATATATATATATATATATATATATATATATATATATATATATGTGTGTGTAAATTAATGTTTGATGTTGAATGTAGCGAGCACTCTATGAAAAAAACTCATCTTATATCATATTGTATTCCTGATTCGTATTATATATATATATATATATATATATATATATATATATATATATATGTGTGTGTGTGTGTGTGTGTGTGTGTGTGTGTGTGTGTGTATGTATATATATAACAAATCTGACGTGTCATTTAAAATACGAGCACATATATAAATACATATGTGTTCGTATGACACATCACATTCATTATATGTGTATATATATACTTTTATTCTATATGACACGTCACATTCGTTATATATATATATATATATATATATATATATATATATATATATATATATATATATATATGTATATATATATACACACACAAATGTGATACGTCATGTAGAATACAATGCTCTTCCAACTCTGAAATGGAGCACTCTGATGGATGGGGAATCGTACGTATGAGAATATATCGCTTAAATTCAGTACCACTGACCGTCCAGGTCTGCGTAGAGCAGGGGTAGAATACCAACCTCTGGGTCTGAAGCGAAATTTTCGATCATGGTACTGGATGGGATATTGGATAGTCTATATCTATAGCCACCATGAATAGTTTTAATGCATCGAAACATTAATTAATAATTACATATATATATATATATATATATATATATATATATATATATATATATATATATATATATATATATGTATGTATGTATGTATGATTAATTGCAAATAATAATTAATTTCCGATGATAGAAACTCTGAAGTCAAGATTTCCAACATCTAACAATATACTCTTCAATAATTTGTAAGTTGATTGATTATAATTATTTGATTATCCAATTGATTGATCACGTAAATGCATTTGATGGGGTAAAAATTCCCCCGAACGCAAAGAAAAAAATCTCTAATAATCATTCACCACCGAATGACGTCAGTGGAACACCAACAAAAACAGACAACAAACTGTAAACGCCAAATGTAACGGCAAAATCAAGTCGTAAAATGACATCAAACAAGATACAACTGTACTATGAAATTGAAAGCCACAACTCCGCCCTAATATTGAAAATGGCTGAAAATGAACGATATCTATCAGTCTTATTTGTAGTTGCAGAGGAAAAAAGATCAACGAATCATACGAACAATTAAAGGACCAACGATGTTATGTTAAATATAGAACAAGCTTTGCTGTGCTAGGGTCAAAATTCTTTACTTCAATCTAATCTTGAAGTTAAACGAAACAGAATTCATTTCACCATAAAACATCATTCCAAAACCACGTATTCAGTTTCAACTCCTTTATTAGTTGCTCCTGTGATACAACAAGTCGACCTGAATTGAGAATTAATTCTTTATCGTTTTGTGCGTACGTAATTCTTTTCAAGCTGTTGTGACGTCATTGATTTTGCTGATGTCATAGTCATTGTTGTGACCAACGAAAATCAAATTACAATACAATAGTAGGAGTTTAACAGAATTTCCGATCACAGAAATTCAATGTTAACAAAATTATACCGTTTGGGCATCACGTTTTATCACCCCTTTCCTCATTTATTAACGTCTTAAATTTAAAAATCATAAATCCCATTGTCTGACAATAATAAAGTTAATTCTTGGAGTTTGAAAACATGAATTTTTTTAGTGTGACAACATGTGCATATGAATATCATATCAAGACAAAATTATAGGTTTTTAATAAAGATTTGCAGGCAGTTAGGCTCTGTTTTAATAATAAACTAGCACTACATTAGTTTTCAGTTCTGTATTGTAAATATATTCATTTACTGTTGATATCTGTGGAATAGACATATATATTCATTAATCTTTTCATTCTGTCTGTCTTTGTTTTGGAATCTTCCTTTTGTCCGTCTTTACGTCTCTCTCTCTCTCTCTCTCTCTCTCTCTCTCTCTCTCTGTGTCTCTCTCTCCCTCTCTCTCTCTCTCTCTATATATATATATATATATACATATATATATATCTTCTTCTCTTTCTCTCTCTCTCTCTCTCTTTTCCACTCTCTCTATCTTTGTATCGCTCTTACTTTCTCTCTCTGTGACTTTCTCAATATATATCTATGGTCGTGTGTTCTGAATGAATTTCGTGGATATATTCATGTATATAAATGTGCGTGTGTGTGTATATGCGTGTATCCACTTGAATATCTAGACATTTACATCAGAATCTATCTTATGCGCCTTCTCACTCTCTATCTGTATGTGTGTGTGTGCACCTGTCTGTAGTATAGTACATTCATGTATGCGCGTATACACGTCTGTGTATAAACACATTTACACAACGCCGTTATTATTAAGTAGGATGGGTGCTCAGTTACAAGTAATATGTCTGAAAACGTCATGGACCCTGCACCCTATTTCCCAGTCATAGGGGTAATCAAGTATTTTGATAAACCGTACACTTTCGAGGCGCACCCTGCATTATTTAAAATAATGAATGTCACGAGGTCACAGTGCGATAACATAACATGCGTCTTCAGAACAGAACAATGGATGTTTGTGGATTGGTATATCTGAAGGCAAACCAAAAAGTCACTTGGTTTAATGATTTAACAGCCAACAAACTATTTTCTTATTTATGTATTCGATTGCGTGTGAGAGTGTATCTATGAGCGGTGTGTGTGTGTATGTGTGTGTGTGTGTGTGTGTGTGTGCGTGAGTATGGGTGTGACTGCGTGTGTGTGTGTATATGTACACATAACTACTATTCTACAGTTACGAAGTAAGCTTTGCTTGGGGCATTGTCCCTTCAAAACGTCTAACCAGGATTCCTCTTTTCATATTCTCAGATAGCTTTCGACAGCTCAACAAAACTTTTTTTTTTTTTTGACTCGGCTGACAGTAGGCACACTGCTAGACAAAGGCAGTTTACACCTCCTTCCATGACGACCGCAACTGTGTTGATCTGCGTAATATCTTACCACCACACTTTTTATCTCATCCCTCTCTTTCGTGTCTGGTATTTTCCTACTGCGTTTACTGTGTAATAGGGACTAATCGGGCAACCCATCTATTGTCACCTCCTAATCCTAAGTGTCCAGCCCATCCCCATTTTCGTCTTTTCATTATTTGTAAAATATCCTTCTCCTTAGTCCTCCCACACTTTTTCTATCTCTTATGGTTATCTAACATTGCCTTTTCTATGCCTCTCTGTGGATTATGAGTTGGTTTTCAGTTTATTTCTCGAATTTTCATGTCATAGCCGGTGGTATGCAGCCATTATATTTTTATGCTTCAAACACATTGGCAAGGTCTCTCCAATGTGTTCTTATCCATACCAAATAATTTCCAACTGATCGTTATGTGACGCTTTACCTTGCTTTCATGATCTTTCTCTAACTTATTTACCTGACCCGATTAAATGTGTTCGTCAACCACTCCTAGAGCATCGCACTCTATTTTGATTGTCTTTTGGGCACTTGATCGTTGAACATTACTTTTGTCTTTTTTCTGTTCATCTTTAACCCTACTTTTTCACTTTCTTCATTTAGATTAGTCAACAAGCTTTGTAATTATTCTGCTGCTTATGACGTCATGGAAACGTCATCGGCGAATCTCAAGTGGTTTCAATTTTCTCCGTGAATGTTTATTCTTACTCCCTCTCAGTCAGTTTTCCGAAATTTGCATTCAAGGCTCGTTGTAAATAGTTTCGGTGATAGTATCTCCTGGCCTTATTCCCTTTTCTATCTTTATCTTGTTTACATCTTTATACCGTCTGGCTATTGCAGTGCCTTTTGGTATATGTTCTGAATGACTTGTATGTAATTTTCACACACACCATGTTCTCGCTTTCAGTTCATGTTCTACAGAGTTCTAAGCTTTCTCATAATCAACTAAAGCCAAAAGTGGTTTGGTGCGTAATTTTCTGTTCCCGGTTGCTTTTGCATTGTCTACATATGTGTACATGTACTGATATTCCCAAGTGATTGGATCAATAAATTCAGAGCCTGATACAATAGCTATTAACTGAATGTTGATCTTCTTACTATGTAATGTTTGTACTGTATGATTAATATTAATTATTTCATCAAGTACACTGACGAGGCGGGAGATTATACTGAAAAATAAATATTCTTTGTATAAAATGCTTTTTGTGCAAAATCTATTTCTCTTCATTAAGTTTCAGACTTATTGCTATATATACGTATACTTATGCTGGCATATATATAATCGTATATGTATAGACAGCATACATCTATAAACAAATTTATATATATATATATATATACATATATATATATATATATATAAATATATATATATATATATATATATATATATATATATATATATATATAGTACAGATCAGGTTAGCAATATAGCATAATACAAAGCAACGTCTGATATACGATGGATGTTTTCCATAGAGTGCTCGATATATTAAACTTCATACTTCGAAAGTCAAGTCGTTTTAGAGTATGAATATGATGTGGATTCGGTACACAAGCAAGTTTATGTTTCTGCCCTCTCTTGGCCTCATCAGGCGAAGATTCGCCTGATGAGGCCGAGAGAGGGCAGAAACATAAACTTGTTTGCGTAGCGAATCCATATCATATTAAGCAGTAATTTTTCTTTCAGCAGGTTTCCCAAAGATGATAGACAAAGCTGACTCTATCTGCAGACCGGTGTATCATCAATTATCGAATGTATTTAGCATGATCTTTCCTAGATAGGAGGATATTTTATTAAATGCAAATTTACACGGTTTTGATGCTATTGTGCAATCGGATTTATGCTTGCTGGTAGTGGGTGTTATTTTCTAATTTTTTATGAGTAGAAATGTCAGAGGAGTCTCAAAAATAGTTTTATTCATGATGAGTCTCCAAAATGGTTTCACCGAGTTTCCCTGATATCTTTGCATTTGGGACAACAGTGATGCCTTGGCACATTGCCAAAAAATGGCACTGGTCACTGCTGAATTTTATGTGGGGATGAATAATGTCACGTGGGAGCAACAAGTTGACTCCTGGAAGGTGTTGATGCCATCACAGCACATGAAGTCAGGCCTTATGAAGCAATTTGTTTCAGCTTTGGGTAAAGAGTTTGCAGTCTTCAAGTACTTTCCCTCAGCTGCTCTCCAAATAGACAATTCACAAAATATCGATGTTCTGATCCCAAAACTAAAGTTTGAGGGAAATAATCATTGCTCTAACCAATTTGGACATAAGCAATCAGGAAATAACTCGTACAAGCCGAGGAACATAAGAAGGTGAACCAAAGTAGCATAGTGCAGTAGTTCCAAGTGTTCAAAGTCATATTCTGAAATTAGTGTATTAAAATAATGTTACTTTATACACGAATATCTATTGAGTATTGGTAGGGGTCAATATTTCCCGATTTCATTGCTTTTCTTTTATGAATATAAACCCGAGAATAGTGTGGGGTTATTTCATTTCCTTCTTATTTGATGATACTGGTTTTTTATTCTAACAACTTGATTTTTACATAGATATTTCTTTTTACCTAATATATATTGATTTCTTCATTTATAGTTTAAAGGAAACGGTAAAGAATCGAAATATATGAAATTCCATACAAGTAAACAGAAAATGAAATTATTTATTCAAGCACTGAGAAAAATGAAGAATTCGGACTTGAAATAAAAATATTCTGCCAAAACATTGTTTATATGTGAAATGAAATTTCTTTTCACAACGGATACATGATTTGTAAACAAAAATATGTTAATATTACATGATATGTGATCATCTTATCTCATTATTCTGTTTGCAGGAGCCATCATTGCCTGTAAAATTTTGCTGAAAAGGTGTTCGTCAATGGAGCTTCGTCTTCAGCACTGCTTTGGCGAATTCCCTATGTTTTAAAAATTATTAAGACCTTTATAGTCAAAGACAAAACACAAATAATGATTAACCGAATTGAAATAGAGATCATCGATTTTAATCACTCTGACATCGAAGAGGAGTTTCAGTAAATTTGATTCTAATTCTGCCATATTGGACCTGTCAAAGGATATCTTTAATAGGCTAACTGTTCTCCACTTGTTGCACCTTGGGGGTCAACCTAGCGACTGGTTTGGTCCACGATCCTGAAATCAATTTTATGATAGAGAAAATTACATGGGAAAATATCAACAAGGAAGGAACAGTTGTTATAGCCTTCACACAAGGAAGCCGTGTCGTTCGTGCTGCTGAGATTAAATGGCAAGAATCCAAGAGAAAAAAATACGGCTTGCATTAATTGCTAGGATTTTCCTTGTCGCTTTATCTCGCTGATATCATCTGCAATCTATTCACCTGAAATCTCCGACGTATCTGTCATTTAAGTGATCAAATCTTCTTTTTCCCACCCATTCAGACCAAATATAACCCTTTCTTGTGTTCTACAGGGAGCATAAAAAGGAAACAGTGCCTTGAACCAATTAAGACGATCAACGCATAAATGCTTCAAAGAATGATCCCCCCACCCCTGCGTTTTATTTGGCATGAAATCAAGAGGAATTTGCACAGGATTATGCCATGATTCCTTTTGTTGATCAGATGACGGCCACTTTTATGCTGACAAAAACTTAAAAGAGAAAAATAAGAGATTGGAGTAACAAATGAGTTGACAAGCGAAGCTAGATAAAGGAAAGGGAGGAAGACTTTGTTGAAGTCGCAAAATGCAGGAGAAAAAAAAGGAAGAAGATAAAAAAAAAAGTGGTTAGATGAATTGACAGAGATTGCTGTCTTTATTCTTTGGGTAATTAAATTTTGGTGTGATTCGGTGCAAGGGGGTGGGAAACCCTGTCTCAAACGATGGCTAATGTCGAGTTATGAGAACATAAAAAACTTGAAAACTTTTCATTATTTGTTCAACTATGGAACAGGTTATTGCATATTTCAAATACCAGTTTCAGGTTGACCACCGACTGTCGACATCACGTGATCTGAAAGGATGACCTTCGTAGATTTTCTCACTTGCCAGCACATATACCATTAGGAAATCTGACCAAATCCTGAAAGGAGAGAACAAAGAATTGTGAGATTGCACGTCGTGTATGGCTGGATGCACCATACAGACAATGAAATACGTTAGGTTAACACTTGAATCTCATTTAGATTCAATATATTTATCGTTATATGACGACAACAATCACTCTCCCCAAAACTGAGGGAGCACAAAGTATTTTATAAAAACAAATCCCAACTGCGTCTTCTCAAGATAGAGCAACATTCCTGAATATTGTCTGGCCTCTATTACCCAAGGCCAGCGATCAAACAGGAATCGGTATTTAAACATGGTAAGTAGTGGCAAGAGCTTACTCGGAGGGGTTTTATCTTATAATACGATATCGTTAGGCAAAACTCAGCAAAAAAAATATTTTTGTGACGCATGAAGCTAGATTTGTCACCTATTTCAATACGAATGTGTCTCACAGATCCTCTTAACCTGAACGTGCCAACCATCCAATCCAGCGCTCAAAAGCTTTAAAGTAAAAAGCAGACAACTAGAGATGAAATCAACATATTGATTTATGTATGTCCCTTTTTATTATTCTTGAAGATAGGACATAATTAAAGTTACTGACGAGGAGAAAAATGTGGAAGTTTTAATGGCCTCTGATGCAATCTGAAAATCCTTCACAGTAACATTTTCTTGAAACTGAGAAACAGTGTAAACTACATACTGCGAGTGTTTCAAGGTGTGAAGTATAAGCTGTTCGTTGGAGAAACAGTAGGTTTGCTAGTTTTATTTGCAACCTAAATCATTGTTTCTTATTCAAGAAAAATTCAGAGGATCTTGTAAACCTGTTAGAGTAACCATGCATGATCTTGGATTTCTATATTTTCATATCAAGTAGGACTTGAATCAGCAATGATTAGAGGGAGAATATTAACCATGCGAATGTCAAGATAAATCTTTGTTTCTGCAACTGTTCATTTACTGAGTGGGCTTTCATCTTTATGTATCCTTATTTAACACGGGTTTTACAGATCCGAAAATGCTGACTATGAATATGCACTTTTTTAGGTTTTCATATCAACATGGGTGGTATTTGTTAGATGTAGTTCCATTTCTCTTATCTGGGCTTTCAAACTAAAGTGAAAGTTCCCTTGCATCAAAAACCAAGGAAATGTTCAATCAAGAAAATCTACAGATAACAAACTCTTTTAAGAATTTTTAACGTGGCTTAGAAATGGTTGTGCACTATACAAGCTCAAATGTTGGAAGCCCTCTCATCAAGTCTATAATCATACATACATACATCATCTCTAATTAGCTAACATAGATGAACACCAATTTCCTAGTAGTATGAATTGTAAGGGAGCTTTTTAAAACAAGGCAATGTTGTGTAACCTTATTATTCTCATTTTATTTTGTTCCCTGAATTCTAATATCGATAGACTTTACTATTATCAGTGACCCGATCTCTCCACAACTAAAAAGAATTCATTTGCTTTATTTGACGTTAGATTCTCACTCGAATTGGTTGTGCTTGTCCTGTTCATATGCACAATATCTAATGAAAATACTTTGCTCATAATAATGACTACTTAATACTAATTGTAGTAATAGTAGTAGTAGTGAACAAAGGAGTTGAAAGAATAAGAAATATTGTTGTAATAACAGGGGTATTTCGAAGCAAACGTGAATATTACAAGTGAAAATTGACCAAATGAAAGCATAAATGCAGGCATTTAAAAAAAGTGCTCATAACTGCAGCAATAAATTCACTAGAAGACAAACATATAAACTACTAATGAAATAAAAAGATAAAAAATTTTTTCAAATAACCCATGATGAAAACAAAATCACTAGCATCTGAGTGGGACAACGATGTCCATGATTATTGAAACACTAATAATATTCTTGAAATGATGTTCACTAATTCGATCACCTAAAAGTTGAAACTCTATTATACACTCTTGACTATGGAAGATATTGATGGCTTTAAAATTGTTCTTCACAGCATTAGAATGACATAAGTTTTGCTGTCATTTTTTTTCTAACAAATTTCAACGCAATTCATTGCTGATGTGCTTATTGACATTGTTATTATTGTTCTTAGTTTTGTTATTCATATCAATATTTTCACATTATTAGTATTATTATTAGTAATATTATTATTATTATTATTATTATTATTATTATTATTATTATTATTATTATTATTATTATTATTATTGTTGTTGCTGTACTGATATATGTTTATGTTGCTGAGAGTGGTGTTTGTAATAATCATATTGTAAGTTACCACAGTAACTCCAATGTTGTAATTGTTACCGTTATGTCCATCGCCAACACATATTCCAGAAGTTATTAGTTTCGAGTCATTTTATCTATCAGTATTTCGAAGAAGATTCATCTATAAGTTAATTTTCCGTAAAGAAATTACTGTAACATCCTTTGTTCTTGCTGCTGGTCTCTTCTTCTTGGTTGTTTTTTTTTTTTTTTTAAATACTTTTAAAAAATTTACGTATAGATTTCGCAGTAATTATTGGAGTCACCAACAAAATGTCAGCAGCAGTTATAGATAATATATCTTATTGATTGGCTTCATCTTCTTGTTCGATTCGCTCCATTTATGCAAACGTATCAGTTTATATCTAATAATGTGGGAACATTTAGATCAGCTGTTTGATTAGAATACATAGGTCGAAGGGAATTTGTTAGTTGAGCGTGTTTAAAATTAACTGCTATGGCATTACGTAATCCATATATGTGTTATGTAGATATATATGGATTCATGAGTGGGCACAAAAAAGGATTTTTGTTACTAGCTAAGAATAATGATAAAGGATAAATACTTCCATTATATATATATATATATATATATATATATATATATATATATATATATATATATATATATATATATATATATATATATATATATATATATATATATATATATATATATATATATATATATATATATATATATATATATATATATAATAGAGTAAAGAATTCGCTACACAGACTCATTTATGCTTATTTTAGATCCTAATTTAAGACATTTGTTGGGGTCTATACATCAGTATATTGTTCGACCGTTCTTGTATGTTTTCTCACTGAGAGGATATATCTATTTTATTCCTGGTTTGTATCGTACCCTGATATATATATATATATATGTATATATATATATATATATATATATATATATATATATATATGTGTGTGTGTGTGTGTGTGTGTGTGTGTGTGTATTTGTTTGTTTGTTTGTTTGCGTGTATGTATTGTGAATTGCGTTGTATCATTTTGAAACTATTTGGAATGATCTCCCATTTTAACTTTTGTCCTTTTCTCCATTGATATTTCATAATGTTCTAATATAATTCTGGAAGGCAACACAATACAACAACGTCCCAGAAAGATTTGCTGAGCTTTCATGAAAAAATGAAATACCAACGAAGATCAAAAAAAAAGTAAGAGGGCAAAGGAAAGGCCAAAATTTCAAATGTTTATTAATGTACGTATACGTAATCAAATTATAGTCAATATACACCGTGAAAAGTTTTAAAATATCCATAAAAACATCAATAACTGTCAAATAACATTACTAAATCATAATGACGTTGCAAGATCCCCATGACATCGATAAACATTACAAACTTGAAAAACATCATTCAAAACCGATCTGATGATGCCTTTGAAAATACATAAATACATAAATATATATATATACTGTATTACCACTCTTGAGTGTGGTTATAGACTTGATAATCCTTCCAGTACTGCTAGGTAGTCAAAACGTTCGCTCGGGACCTAGATGCTCTCCTCCTGCTCCACGCAGAACTGGACAATCAATAGGTCCGAATTAAGCAATATACTTACTTACTTATAATTCCCAATCTACCGGAGTGCTCCATTCCAGAGTTGGAAGAGCATTGAATAGTTGCTTATAGCAAATGGGTTCCCTACCTGAGAGTGCTCAACCTCAAAGAAGAGAGCCTTTATCATAAATATATATATATATATATATATATATATGTGTGAGTGTGTGTGTGTGTGTGAGTGTCCATGTATTCGGGCAAATTGTTTGAATCTTTCTTAATTTTCAACTCACTTTTGAATATCTTACCTTTTGTTTCATTTTACCACCATTGATTCAAGTCTACCGTCTTAACGCACAAAAAATTCGGTTAGAAAAGGGAATGGGCGACACGATGCTGGGAAAGGGAATCATTTCATTCAACAGAATCTCATTTTGTTCGAATGACAAAATATATACGCAGTACATTCTCCTTATTTCCAAGTGTTTATTTCTCCATTTTGATCCAGTGTATATTTTTCGATAATTGTCCTCTCAACAAGATAGTATATATATATATATATATATATATATATATATATATATATATGGTTGTGTCATCCACGGACGGCTGTTTTGACGTATTGCAACTTTTCACTGTAGACTTGATAATCCTTCCAATACTGCGAGGTAAGGTCGAAACTTCCGCCCCGGACCAAGATTCTCTACCCCTGCCCTATGCAGGACTGGACTATCAATAGGTCTGAATTAAGCAATACTGCTTGTATACTGAAGTGCCCCCAAATTAGAGAAAGCTGAACCCGAGCCCTTTTTTTTTTTTACTACTCCACTTATACAATCGGCTCAGCCAGATAACGTATGTGTGGTATGATAGATGATTAAACAGATTTAACATTGTTTGATCGCGGAATGATTATTAGGGACAAAATGATGGAAAACACGATCCCCGCCCTTGCAACTGTGCTCGTTTTTTGTTGTTTTTTTTTTGTTTGTTTTTTTCGTTGGGGTGGACAGCAACCCCTAAGGTATACCGGGGATTGTAAATCCCAAATAGTCATCAAAAGCTCCACGAAAATCCAGGCACCGAAAAGGGGTGCTAGAACAGGACCATTGCTCACTAACAGTGTTGGTAACCACATTGGGAACATTGGATCAAATCACTTGATATTTCAATGCTGGTGCTGCCCAACCCATCAGTCGATACACAATGCACTCTAATGGGTTCCGTCTACGACAATCAACAAACGTACTATTATTGACACCACGCAATTGGTTACAGCGCCTCACCTGAGCCAGCCAACGTCGCCTTTGGACCGTGGAAGACTGTCACCGTGTCGTCTGCCCCGACAAATCACTTTTCCAGCTCTTTCAGGCAGACTGTCGAGGTCACATCTGACGGAGACTGTACCAGGCTATGGATTCAACTGGTCAGCTGGGCATTGCATAAGTTGGTGGTCGCTGTAATGGTGGATATATAAATACCAACGCCAAGACTATAGCACTTAGTGGACTCAACGCTTCGTTGCATAGCGTTTATTTTACAGAACTTCAGTTCACCAGCACTCATTAACTTTATATCGATTCACCGAAGCCCTACGAGCGACTGACTAACCAACCTAGTGAGCTAAAGAGTCTTTTATCTTCAACTGCTCGTGTCTATGTGCCTATCAATGCGTATTTCTATGGGCACTTTTGGTCACATTTTGAGGGCTACAACCTTGAAGGTTGGCAGAGGTTCACCACTAGACACTATCTATAAAAAATTTTTTTTTTTTCAGAAAAGAGCTTTTTGGGAGTCTCTAATGTCATTTTGGGACCAAGATTGCGCAGAGCTTGTGCTGGGTTTGTTTTGTTTTTTTTTGTTGTTAGTTATGGGCGGGGGCGTATAATTTTGATTAAAGATCATTTTTATTTAGGTACTCTTAGATACTTTCTGATTAATTCTGGTATACGCGCGATACGAATATTTCTCCAGATTTTGACAAACGGGATGAGTATTTCTAACGATAAAACAGCGGTAAATGTGGTGGTATCATGCAGTTTTCCTATTGTTCACCTACGAAATTCGGACATGGATGAAGCTGAAACATGGAACCAAACCAAAAGATTGACCCTCGAGCTGAGAACCGTGCAGTGTGCACAGGAAAGACTCATGTTCAACATCACATGGAGAGATCACAAAACAGCACAGTATATTAGAGAGAAAAGATAGGAATCAGGGATATCATACAATCCATTAGAAAACTCAAGTGGCGATGGGCTGGTCATGTTGCAGGAATGTCAGTCAACCACTGAACATCACTCCTCGAAACGTTGATCCCCAGATATCATATGCGAAACTGCGGCCAACAAATTATAAAATGGCATGACCAGATAGACAAGTTCAGAAATTATTGGCCCAGCGACGCCCACGATAGCCTTTTCATTCCATAAGAACGACTCCATGTTTTCAAGTCACTTACAATTTCTACCAGAATAAATATTTTATATACATCTTACATTTAATCATGCATCAAAATTTTGTAACTAACATTGACAACCGTAGCCATTATATATTTGTGTGTTCGTTTGTCCTTGTTGACGTATTAGTCTGTGTGTCCCAGCACTGCTGGCCTTACCGTTTTGTCTACGGGCCCTTTACTACGAATGGTCTGACTATTGTATCACTGGCATGTAACTCAGAGTTACTGCAAAAAAATTGAATTTTCTATCTGGATTTATTTACGTATGCTCTATCCCCGTTATCGAGCATTCTTGGGGCGTAGATAATTCAACTCTCGGAGTTGCCACGGGAATTGAATTATCTAAGTACACACACACACACACACACACACACACACACACACACACACACACACAACACATAAATGTGTGTGTGTGTATATATATATAGAGAGAGAGAGAGAGGGGGAGAGAGTGTAGATATTTTTTCAATGGTTTATTACAGATAGTACGTTCTGTTTCACTTGAAAAGGTTTTCAAATTGAAGATTTTAAAATCTTTTTTCAATTCAAACAGAATGTGCTATCTGAAATGAACCGTTGGGAAAATCTTCCCTCATTTCATAACCATTCTACTGATGGCATTCAGCACTAAACTTGATGATCTACTCAATATATTGATACATGTACACATATCAGTTGTATATTTCATCATTGTTATCTTATATATATATATATATATATATATATATATATATATATATATATATATATATATATATATGTGTGTGTGTGTGTGTGTGTGTGTGTGTGTATATATACATATATATATATATATACATATATATATATATATATTCATATATATATATATATATATATATATATATATATATATGTATATATATATATACATATAAACATATATATATGTATATATGTACGGATATATATATATATATATATATATATATATATATATATATATATATATATATATATATATATATATATATATATAATTGTGATTTTAGTAAATATGTGTATCAAAAGCGGGGAATAAGTATTTTGCTTTAGTGTGTAGTGAAACATGTACCTTAGTAATTTCATGTACATAATTGCATATATCTGTGTATATAAGTGCGCTTGTAGATGTTGCCGTCTATAAGTGCATGTTTGAATGTGTCTATTCGTGACATGGCCTTGTGTGTTTTATGTGTGACACGCAATTTAACAATAGGATAGTTTTGACATCAATTACAACATGACCATACACAAGAAATTGTAAACAACAAGAGATTATGGCATCGCAGTCAGAATGAAAATTAGGCACAGGGCTAGGTGGGAATTGTTGCAATGAATGGTTGGGTTTGGGATGGGTGATCGAGAGGGGGGCTTGTATCTGAATAAGAAGAAAGCAACAAGGAAACCCCACCATCAACCCTGTGTCACGAAAGAAATTAAATTACTGATATAAAAAAATACGTATCTACAAATAAAACATGTAGACAATTTAGGTCAGTGTATTTAACAAGCAATATGATATTATAAAACCTTTGCATCTCAACACCTTTCCTTTTTTTTTTCGACCGACCTCTCTAAAAGATAAAGGGCTAAACGATGAGGGTCGGGTAATGGATAGGGATGAGCCATTGTTTGTATGCCCGAGGGGTTGAAAGTTGAAGTGAAAGTTGAGCCCGGGTTTGGCCGGCCGAAACCGATAACATTTGACACTTTCCCCGCCAGAAATATTCTTGGTGACCTGCCATCGTCATGATTAATAAGGTCTGACTCAGGCGATAATCGGATGTACCAAAAGCAACTTTCTGTTTGCATACAAAACACCTTAACTTTGTCATCTTGTAACGTATGTAGCTTAGTTGGATTAGAGGCGGGGATAACAATGAAAAACTCAATCATGTCATAGCTTAAGCATGTGCTCTTAGTATTATTGAAATAATAATAATGGCAGGTCTGGTTAGTCTCTCAATAGAAGCCACAACGTCTTGTAGTTGAATGCCGTATACGCGGAAGGGGTGATTAATCAAATAATTGGGAAAAACAGAAACGCTCTGAACTAATCTGAATTTAAATG
Organism: Thysanoteuthis rhombus; assembly: GCA_963457665.1. Classification (NCBI taxonomy): domain Eukaryota; kingdom Metazoa; phylum Mollusca; class Cephalopoda; order Oegopsida; family Thysanoteuthidae; genus Thysanoteuthis; species Thysanoteuthis major. The sequence goes on along the minus strand of OY735201.1, from coordinate 45,392,099 downwards.
AAAAAAACAGGTGTGAATTCTAGTGGACACACCAAATAAGCATAACCTTACATAGCAAATTGAAACGATTAAATCTATTTCTGTAGACAAACTATGAAGTAAATGCCGATATATTCATCCTTCTACCTGTGAAGAAACCTGTCATACTTTTGGTGATATTTTAGGCTTTGCGGTTTCTAACACTGATGGTTTTGATTTTAAAAAATCGCTGGCTTGAAAATCATCTTCTAGCACTATGCCGTATCAATGAGTGCGAACAAAAGAGGAGCCTTATGTGAAACACTGGAAAAAAATTCTTTCAACATTATTTCAGTACCTGCATATATATATATATATATATATATATATATATATATATATATATATATATATATATATAGCGAGAGAGAGAGAGAGAAATGAGTCAACCACGGTCCGCTATTTCGTTATATTACAACTCTTCTGCTATAGACTATCCAATATCCCATACAGTACCTCGAGGTAGGATCGAAATATTTGCATCAGACTCTGAGGCATTTTTCCCCTGTCCTACGCAGAACTGGACCGTCAGTAAAACTGAAATTTATCTATACGTTCACTCATGCACAATTTCCCATCCACCAGCGTGCTCCATTCTAGAGTTGGAAGAGTATATATATATATATATATATATATATATATATATATATATATATATATATATATATATATATATATATATATATATATATATATATAACTGGCCTCGAGAATGAGGAGAATGTCCTACTACTATATTAGCGATTCAATTCGTTTTTCTATCTTTTGATCTTAGATTGAACGAACGAAGAGTTGCTTAATGAATTAAGAAGGTCTAAGATCACTTGATGAAGTATGCTGGGAATTTGTATCCCTTCTCCTGTTGATTTTGTATATATTTTGCAAAAGGAATACCTCGGAAATAATGATTTTTGCAGTAATTTCTCTCATGAAAAGACCAGAGTACTGTTGGAGTCATAAGTACTATATCGAGGTTGCCACAAGGGCCTACCGTGCATCTCTTTGTTATCCTTTAATGTATAGTTTCATGATAGGTACATGAGTGCAGCTTTAGGGTTTGGATAGTTATTCAAAAATATTTTCTGTGGAACTATTTTTTCAGGGTCAATTATAGGAACGACCGGCCAATGCATCTAGATAAAACGTATCAGTCAGAAGGATAGTATAGAGCTGACTACTGCAAGTTACAATTTTGTAAGGTTAATGACATCAGTAAAAATGAGAGCATTATAAAAGTATTATATCTAAGTAATTCAAATTATTGATTAATCTATTCTTCCTGATACGAAATGAAGAAATATAATCCCACAAAACTTATATTCGTTAAAATTTACAAAAAACACTAAATTAAAATACTCAGTGCGAATTCAATCAAATATTTATATAGTTCTGTCCCTTTGTAAATTGCTATAGAGTTGTGGTTTTGACTGATTTTGTTGGTTATGATGCCTATTGACCTGGGTTTAAGGAATTGAAAATACTAATCATTTGGAAATGATTTTTCTGACACACGTTGGTTCCATGATCAGTGGCATGGTAAGATATTTAGAGACTTGGGGGACTCGATCCCATGTAAACATCTCCATCGTAAATGTAATGCTATACCTAGGGTCTGCGGACCACTGATGGTCCACTGAGTAATTAATGAATCTCCCTGGGCAGACCATTAAAATGTCCGTGGACATGTTGATTAGGCTGACAATTAAAAGGATTTTATTTTTTTTAGATAGGAACGTGCCTGTAGTTCATGATTTAGATAAGGAAAAAAATAGATAAACCAAGATTATAGTAGGTGTGTTGCCAAGAAATTGAAAAATGACCTGTTTCTGATCTGAGATAAACCGTACATATCCCTATGGTATGTTTTGTGTCTATTAATGGGGATACAGGTATGTTTTCAACAAGTTAGTTCGGAAAATTTCAAAAAAATCACATCGATATAGTCTTGTAGAATTTTGAGCAAAGTAGTGTCAAATCTCGACAAAAAGTAATATAATTGATCCAACTGAATGTATGGGATTTCTGTTATATTACAATGTTGATTCTATTTATGTTGTCTAGGCTAAATGATACATTCGCCGTATAGTAATGGGGTATCATTTCAAATAGAGTTTCAATATAATATAATGCATTTTATAATCATTCTGTCGGATCATATCTTCATTTCTTGATAACATAAGTGTATAATTTATTCACTTTTTAACATGGACCATGGGTTACTAATTCCGAAAATGATACTGTAAGAGTAGTTTGTTGTTGTTGTTTTTTTTTTACTTTTCCATATTTTGTACTTTACATTTTCTCTGTCTCTCTTTGTCATGTCAATGATCGAAAACTTCGAAAAAAAACAAACAATTTTAGTTCAAAAAATGTACTTCGCACAAAGGTTTTTCTGAACTAATATTTCATTATTTGGAAGAATATACATTTTGCTTAAGAGACACAACATCGTCATTAAAACATTAAAAAGCTGTAGTTATACAAGCACATTATTTAATTTCTATGCCTTGGGGCCTACTACATTCCAAAAAATCATAGCTATCCTTTGCCCCTAATTTGGTACTAAAGAAGGTCTGGCTCATGGACTATAATCACCATAAGCGGATATATTCAGTCACAGTTGACCAGAAAATTAGAAAACGACAAGCAAAATGCCAATTGGCTAGAAAAATAAAATGTGGTGATTCTTTCTCTGTTTGTTTTTAGAAATAATCAGTGGAATATCCTTTTGCTCTCTCCAAATAATGTTAAAGAGAACAAAAAAATGATCCAAGAAAAGGTGTTTATTATTTATAAGTTTTAAACTTCTCTATTTATTCACTCATTGTTGTTGTTACTGTTCTATTCATTGGTTCATATGCTTCAATATCAATACAATGGAATTGCAACCTTAGGGACAAAGTTATAACCAATTAGGGACCCCACGCATTCTTGTATGATGAGTACGTCCAAAAATGTCCTTGACATATCATCTAGATGGTAAAAAAAGAGAAGCATGTCTGGAACACAGATCCACAGGAACAAACCCGTCAGCCATTCGTTTTCGGCAATCCTTATGACAAAAACAATTCCATTCTTTGTAACACGTAAGCACACTTCATTCCAATCAAGCAAAGAAATTCATAGTGACCTTACTTGCCACTCAAGTATGCTGCTTCCTTCAATTTTCTCACTTTCCAGTGATATTCCTAGTTCATCATAATATTTCGACCTCAACTTAGACATGGTATTATGAAGTCCCCCCTCCTAATTATAGTCTGCTACATAGTTTTAGGCAGTTCACTATGATTTTTGATGGAATATTTGCCTTTTGTATCTGAGTAAGGCTAATCGTATCATTTATTTTGCGGTGATCTTGCATCACCTGTCTGTAGTCTCTAGACATTCAGTGATATTTGTTTTTGTTTGGGTCAGCAACCTTTGCCCGTCTATAGACAAGGCAAAATCGTTTGGTATTTTGTAAGTACCTCTCTATCAAGTTCGTCAGTTGTTCTTCATACATTTCCTTGTAGATCATCACAGCTGCATTACCTTTGTCACCTGAAACGATCATAGATTCATTTTTTTGAGATCTTACTGACCATGTCCTTCCCTTGTGATATTCGATTGGATACTGTTGAATTTTCTCATTAATTCATTTTTATTGATGTTTTCGGAATTTTGAGACTACTTTATTTAACGGGGCTATGGAATCGAATGGGGCATTTTGTGATTGCAAAACCGAAGTTTTCTCACAATCACCAAATTGTCCACTACTGACAACCGTTTCAATCGGATCTAACCATTATTAACATGCGTGCTTTGTAATCTATGCATTTTCTCCATTTGGCGAATTTCCTTCTCTCTACTTGTTGTAAGATTCTTCGAACTGTCCGGACTATTGAACTCACTGTTTCATGTTGTTTTTGTTTTTACATGTACATCCATTAGCCCCCCACAAAAAAAAAACAATTAGAAAATTATTGAAAAATTACATTTTCAACATTATTTCTCAACATACCAACTAATTAACGTTCAAAAGAATTAAAAGATAAATTTAATATATGACCCCATTTTACGGGTTCCATTATTTTATCTACACATAACCCTAATATTCGAATAAAAATATTGATTCATTTTGTTATTCAAAACGAATTATTGTGCCGAGAATATTTTTCATATGACATGCGGTGCACGTGTGTGGTATTAGATGGATAAGGGTTTGTGTCCAGAAATGTATTGGGTATTGTCAAATTTCGAATCATGAAGCATGCGAACTATTATTTAGCAAATACATTTTTAAAATTTGTATATGCTCAGATATATACCTTCCAATTTATAAAATATCTAAATTATAAAAATCAATGTTGAGATCGATGAGAAAATAAGCAAAGAAGAAGCTTCGTATACGAATACAATAACGTTTTTCTGTTGCACCAAAGTGCTGAATTCTGTATACATCCGTAATTCAACAGGTCATATGTCTTCATTTGAAGGTGAGCTTTTCTTCTACGCGTACTTAGTACGTATAGATGCACACATACCTACCTTTTCATACACACGCATATATGTATTATATATATATATATATATACATATATATATATATATATATATATATACGTAATATATATATATATATATACGTAATATATATATGTATATATATATATATATATATATATATATATATATATATATATATGTATATATAATTTTCCTTGGTGTTATTAAGTTGACCTCAATAGATACATTGAAAGTCATTGTTCTTTTCTCTCTATTATTATGATGTCGAATAACATTAATTCAACACTTAATAATTGAAACTCATAGCTACCAGTCTTCATTTGTTGAATCCTAAATGTTCCTGTCCCCATAAAAAGCCAAAACCTCAATCAAACAGAATTTCCCCGACTGTATTTCCTGTATCAACCACTTCCACTTTGATTATAAAAAATCCCTCTTGAAAAGGACACCTTGATAATCTTTTTCACGTTTACGTGCCTCGTTCATATCCTGTACCCAATACTATCTGATTGCGCTATCACCAGAGGCCATGTAAGACGTTTAATTACATAGGTAAAGAATTAATCCTACACTCGTGCCCTTGGCACCGGTACAGATCCCTGAGAAGCATCAGAGAGCTGTCGTGCCGCCAGCCTTAGTCAGCTCGAGGCGACCAGACTCAGCCGGTTCAACGCCAAGCACCTGAAGCTAACACGTTTGAAGAAATGATTCAAAGATTTGACAAACACACCTACTAATTTTGAGAAAAAAATAAAAATGTTCTCCCTCGTTTCGATTTTCTCATGTACACCCACGCCATTATTATAAATGAAAAACTTAGATCCTCTTGAATAAATGAAATGATTAACAACTGCTTGTCTTTCATACACATCACTACTGATCATTGGAATGATTTCAAGCCAGGAAAAAGCTTTTTACTTGAACGATCGGTATTTTGGAAACAAAGTCAATGACACAAATGCTTGTGTGAGTGTGTATGTGTGAGTGAGATAGACAGACAGACAGACAAACAGAGACAGAGACATAGACAAGGCCTTTCCTCCTCGAAACATTTGTACAGATTCCAACAATTCTAAGAGTTAAGCTCATATAATAATGAAGTTTCGATTAATTTGAGCATTTTCTCCTCCGGTTTCTTTTAATTAAAAAAAGATATCTAGCGAATGTTTGCTGTTATTTTCCTGTAACCTTTCCAAGGGATAAATAACCAAAACACAAATAAATAGAAAAGAATGGTTCTTCATTTTTCTATGAAAAAATCAAAAGCTAGAAAAGGAGATGTTATATTTAAGAGATGTAAAAAATACTGGAAAGCTTTGAAGACAACAGATTAAAAGGGAGATTTAAAAAAAGAATATTAGAAAACCAAGATGAAATGATGATAAGCAAACAGTAGTTTAGAGGAAAAGCGACTCAACCCCATGGGGTAGTGATGTTTAGGGGGCTGGGGGGGGAGAGAAGTTTTCTGAAGGGCCTGCCTCCAACATTTAGCGTGTAAAAGAAAATGCACTAAATATGTATACGGCATCACTCAATTCGTGCAAAACAAACCCAAAAGCTTAATCATTATTTAGGCACCTCTTTTATATACAAATATAACCTTGTAATCGTACCATGTCAGTAGAAATGCAATAAGTCAACTAGGATTTATAAAGTTTCTCGGGGATCCTTCCATCGTGAGGCCGAGGTAGACATTTGTCAAACGCCACTCCGACCAGACGATTGAAAACAAGCGAAGAAATTAAAAGATTGAAGTAGCCATAAGACAAAAAGTGTGAGAAAGTTTATTTGAAACGTGAAATTATAACTACGAATTTATTATATATATATATATATATATATATAATAAATTCGTAGTTATGCAATAATCTTCAGTTTGGCTCAGTCGGTGGGAGATCCGGCTACCAATCACTTGGTTCATGATTTCAAATCTCGGTAGGTAAATATTAATTTCATAAATACATTCATTTATACGAATGAAATAATCCCTAAATTTACTGAGGATTGGTCTTGTTCTCATGACAATAGAAAAACAAATACAACTCCAGGCTTGGAGTCAAACAAAAGCAGAAAGGGCTGAGAGAAAGACAAGAACAATACAAAACTCTAGTGAACTATTCATTCTGCACCCCTTCTCAGTCCTAACTCTGTAGTGTGATTTCCAAAGGAGTTAACTTATGTGGATCATCGACGGTGTGGCTATTTTCTTTCCTGCTCTTATCAATCATCGAGTTGAACGCTTCATGTATAATATTGGCTCATCCCAGAAACTAAGTCATTCATTATGGTAAGTTTTTCGAAAGAGAAACAATTCAATACCAGAGTACCACAGTCAAACCACTAATATTGAAATGGTGGTTGAAGATGATTAAAAATTGAGAAAGGGTCCTTTTTTTAAGAGTAAAGCACTGTCAAAGTTTTAAAAGGAAAAAAAATTAGAAGTTACCTATTTTCGGAAGAGCGCGTAGGATACAATACTAACTGAATATTAATAATGCATAATCTTTATTAGTAATTCGTAATTTTGGTCTCAGAGTGTCTCCATGTTAGATAAACATAAACTTTAATGAATTCAATATTTTTGCAAAAATTTAGTTTTATATAACTCATGTGAACGCTTAACTAATGCGAAATCAATTTACATATAAACGTGTCGTACAGAATTACAATGGATATGATATTTTAGAATTCGGCATATTTTTAGAAACCGTTAACCAAATCTGTCAACACTGGTTTCTTCAGTGTTGGATGTGGTTTGTCCGTTTGACCTGCTGGCTATTTATGTGTATATCGCGCATACAGGCCCCAACAATAAAGCTAGAGGACTGAAAATTTAAACATTTGCTCGTATTATGTCAAGCAAAGAATATTTTTCTTGTTCTCGGAAAATCTCTCCTTAATAGGTTTTTAGTGTGAGGGGCCATCGACTTGCAATGTAACTTCATGCTAAAATGGTCCTTCAGTTTGTGTCTGGCAGCATTCACACTTTTGGAAGGGGGGGGGGGGCTTTTTTCAGTGATAACTACCTAACAAACGTTGAGAAAAGTAACTCATTCATTGATTACCCCCTTCTCAAATTTTGTAATTGATCATACGCAACGAAAGTGCCGCAAACGAAACGGAACTTCGACGGGCCTGGCACGCCGGTAGTGGGTTTTTTATCAACAATCGCTAGTGTTTACCTGACCCTGTGACACTTTCAACTGGGGTACGAGCAGAGAACGATGATAAATAACACGGTTGTTGACATCTTTATTTTCGATCGTCATTGATGGTTTGTGAAGAGAAATCGAGAGAACCTTATGCAAATAATATAAGGAAGAAGGAACGAGGGTTGAATGACGAAAAAAAAGAAAAAAAAAAAGAGAAAAGAGAAGCAATTATGAAAAAGAGGTGCGAAGAATGGAGTCATCTTGCAACTTGCTTCCAGACTCATGGCGTCTGTAAATATTGCGCGCGGCGATTTAACGGTTGCTAAGTAATTAGGTCTGCTGTCACGAGCTCTCAAAGCACACAGTCTAATGTAGATGCCCCTGATATAATACTGTAGATTCATGTATAGGTGTTTGGATACAAAAGACAGGAAATAGATGATTGTTAGCCTCATTTCTATGATACCACATCTATATAATTTTGTTCACTTCCGTTCGAGCGACAAATTTTTTTTTTTTTTGCTAGCAAAGTAAATGCATAGAAAAATTAAGCTCAAGTACAATACATAAGAGACAAGGGGGAGAGAACAAGAGAAGTGTATAAAAAATAAGCTTCTATATAAAAAAAAAAAATAAAGTACATTTTTTTTGGTGTTTAGTATGTATTCTTGATAATGATGATTCTTGGGGGAGATTTGAGACGGAAAAATGATTATGGTATTATATTTAAATACATAGCTACAAGCAAATGATACGTCACAGTTTTCAATACATGACTTAAGGGTCGCTGTTGATTTGAATGTTAATTGTCCACGGCAAAACCACTCAAGAATGTTGAACATCATCACGTTATTTCTGATTTAAAACAAATTGCAGTTTGTTACCTGTTGTTCTTGGTTGCTCCAAAATTATGGACATCCAATTTAGAAAAAAACAAACAGGTTACTCAGAAGTAGATGTTTGTGCGTGTTATTCACATTGAATGTCATCTTAAACCATGTGAATATTCCGAGGTAGATAGTATTCACCATTTTCAAAGTTTAATCATATGAGTTCTTTGATGGATTTTTCAACATGAGTTTTGGTAGACGATAGTCCTACATCCTGGTCATACGGCCTGCACCGCAGCTGAGTCTTTTGCAACATGGCTTTGATGTTTGTGACCCAGCTATCTTGAAGATTCCGATGTTTATGAAGACATCACTGCAGCGTGTGTGTGTATATATATATATATATATATATATATATATATATATATATATATATATATATACATATATATATATGTGTGTGTGTGTGTATGTGTGTGTATGTGTGTGTCTGTTAGTCTGTGTCTGTGTGTCTGTGTGTGTGTGTATACAAGGATCTTTCACGCTGACAAAGACTGATCCATCTCTTTTCGTAACCTAATTCCCCTAACATCGATACTAATTGATTTACTTTAATATACGCTATTCATGTATATATATATATATATATATATATATATATATATATATATATATATATATATATATATATAATAGGATGCGGATTCGCTACACAAACAAGTTTATGTTTCTGCCCTCTCTGGGCCTCATCAAGCGAATATTGATATGTAACTTACACCCACCAACAAAAACATGCACACAATTAAAAACAATAAACCAGAATGAATAACTCCTCCCACTCAAAGAGACACCCACAAGATCCTCATCAAATTCTCCAAACTAGAATCTAAAAACACACACAATCATTCCCCTAATGAGGCCCAGAGAGGAAAGAAACATAAACTTGTTTGCGTAGCGAATCCAAATACTATTATATATTTCCAACTCTACTCTATAACAACTTGACTTTCGAAGTATAAAGTTGAATGTATCGAGCACTCTATAAAATAAATCCATCACACATCAGACGTTCTTTATATCATGCTATATTGCAGACCTGATCTGTACCATATGTATTATCATTATTATTATTATTATCATTGTTATCATTACTATTATTATTATTATTATTATTATTATTATTATTATTATTATTATTATTATTATTTTTATTATTAATAATAATAATAATAATGATAATAATAATAATAATAATAATAATAATGTATAACTATCATATGGTTAATGTATAAAATTTGATTAATTGCATATCAACAGCGTGCAATGCTTACGTTCCTGTATAATGAAAATACCACTGAGACAAAGAATTGATTTTTCTAATATCGATATGAATGATATATATATATATATATATATATATATATATATATATATATATATATATATATATTTACCCAATATATTTATGTCCACATTCTAGAGTAAGGCAAGTGGTTATAAAGACACAAGCTATCGTTCTAGTAGCTAAATAAGAACAGCAACTAAAAATCTTATTCTGGAACATTTATCCATTTCACTTTGTTGATCAAATAGATTCACCATTACTATGTTATCATTGCACTAAATATTCGCAGAGGTTGCACATACAATTTCTTATCCAAAACTTCATTGGTTAATTTCATTAACATTCCGAGAAATGGTTGGCATTTTCACTGTTATAAATTTTATTTCAGTTGCTCATTTAACCAGACAGATTACTATGGTTTCTTCTATCGGAGATGTTGAATTACGATGTCAGTCAATTGTAAAAATGTCATTTCTTCCGACTAATATGTTTAGTTTTCGTCAGACATCGGTAACCTGTAGGATACAAGTGTTAACAATATATGCAAAATTAGTTCTATACTCTTTTCCAAGTTCAAATTTAGTCAGCATCAATCTCGATGAAGTGATGCTAGTATGAACAAATTATAAAATAAAAACAATTAAAAGCGCTCATTGCTGTTGTCAGAATTAGTCTATTCTACGCCACAACTTGACTTTAACAAAGATTCAGAAATAGGCTTGTAAAACACAAGAATCTAATGTTCGGAGTTTAGTAGGACATGAATTTTTTTGAATAATGCATGTTAAATGATTGAAAGAAACTCATACGAAAAATTACAGACACTCGCGTCTGAAGAGACATAAATTTGCTGTTCTGGTCCATATCACGATGACGAGTCCACCTTTGTGAAGGGGAAATGTAATAAAGTTCGGTCATAAACAATCTTCAAAAAAGTTATGGGCTACAATGTCATCAACACAGAACATCTTGTTTGAAACAAAATAATGATTTGCCAGCACGAAAAAAAAAAATGAAAAAGCCAAGCAGATAAATGAGAGAAAGAAACAGATCGGGAGGGTCAACAGAAAATGAAAAACGTAAGTACAGCACAAGGAAATAATATCATAAGTACAAGATAAAGCAACCAATGTACAGTAGACTAACTGAAACCAATAGAAAACTAAATATCTGTATAAAAACCAAAGAATTGTTAGTCAATAAAAAGAATACACTGGTGTCTCTAATATGAACCGCTGAAAGAATCGAAAGAATAGTACCTCATGTAGGATTGTGTCAAATAGACTGCTCCCTTGAAAAACGATACTGGACATAATCATGACGTACATAAGCTACAAAATAAATTTACATCAGGATATTGTGTGGACGTATACCTGTGATATAGGGGAGGTGATTGTTTAGGATCCACCCCAACATGTAATCACTTCTTCCTTAGCCCATGGCTCACACATCCACAAAAACTTCATTGAGACAGAGTGATGGACAAATAGATAGACGAACACGGGTGAATACTTATACTTCTCTGAACTTCGTTGGCAGAGGTAACAGAAATATTTATTTGTATTAGCTTAGAATGTCGATGATGATATTTGCAATGGTGAATCAGTTCAGAGTATTATTTAAATAACATGTCAAATGGTGTTTCAGACAGTTATGCCAGTTATTCATTCAAAAGGAAACTCAGAACACATCATTTTCCAAAGTTATGAGCAAAGAAAAATGCTTTTACTTCTTTTGAATGAAACTTCGCGTGCAGAAAGTTAATACTTATGGTTTCTTTACCGTTCAAACGCACTCGAAATTTTGGCGTCGTCTGTTTTTCTTCAAGCAGTTTGTTCACTAATAAATATATGAGACTGCGTTAATTCAAGACACTTTGCACTTTAACAGTATAATACACATCCGTCAAAAGACAGATGCCGCAGTGCTGTCGTGTCTGAGAAGGGAAATATGAACCTCGTTGTAAACTAAGAGACGCGCCCAGTCTCAAGAACTAGCGTAAGACTAAATTTCTATGACTTGGCTTAAAAATAAAAAATGGCAATAATATCATTAAGCAGCTCAGAGCTAAACAGATTATAAACTCAGCTCAGGACAATAATTTGCCGGCCGTGTCCTCATGTGGGTCGAATCCACTGATATATTTACGAGCTTATGCAGGGCCAGTCACCGTAGGATGTCGTCACGGTGGGCCTAAAGTTTATGGCGTCCACGTGTTCCAGTCAAGGGTAAGGACATCAAGATTAACTACCTTTCTTCATTCGAGAAGAAATAATGTCGAAACATAAAACAGACAACAGCGTATGATTAAAGGAGAGCGATTTTGAGCGCGTTTGATATGTACTTGTAACATTAAACCATTTTAATTGATATTAGACGATTATTGTGAAGATTTTGAAATCGAATATGTTCGCGTGTATTCAATAAAAGTTACACCGTTAGAATAATAATAATAACAATGATATTTTTTCCGTATTTTTCCCGAGGTGTGAAACTATTATTGGCCTCCCACGGCCACTGAATAGAATAATATCTGAATAACACGTCAAAAAGTTTTGGGGGGTTTTGTTAATATATTGATTTTCATTCCCACCAAAGATTCATATATTCTGAAGATGATTGAAAAGCCTTGAAATATTGAAATCCTGAAAATATTTCTACGTTAATGCATATAGTGATAGTTTTTGATTATACAGTGTATTTTTTCTGTGTAGTAATGCGTGTTTTTTCCTGATTGAATATGGCTAAAAAGTATAAAAATGTGAATAATTCCTTTCAAACCTTGCTTCTGTGACCAGAAAAGTGATCAATCTTCTTGTTTTCATTGGGAGGATGGTCGGATTTTAATGATTTTAATCACATAAAGGAAGAAAAACAATTACATAGGAATATTGTTATCCTGGCCACGAAACAAAAACTTTCTATAATTTTAATCCATGAGTACAAAACACTCACTGCCCAAGAACAAAAACCATGTTAAACGATTTTATAAACAGCTTGAGAGATTTGTTTTTCTACGGGGGAACTTGAATATATAATTGTGAACGTATTTGCGTCAGGTAGAACATTAGGACCACCAAATTTAGTGCAGGAGGAATACAGATCTCTCTCTCTCTCTCTCTCTCTCTGGTCCTTACATGACACAGAAAAAGCAAAGTTCAAATGATACGTTATCATTTTGTTCTGATTTATAACTTTAGCCAAGACAGTAGCACACAATGAATTCGATACAGAATTTTCAAAACTGTTTTGTCAGCAATCTTGACGATGAATTCTACGTGAAAAATATTGTATTCTTTAAAATACTTCTCTACAATTAGTCTTATGGAAATATAACATTAGAGGCAATCACATGATTTGTAAATAAGGATGACTTTGCAAGGGAAAATCTGCGCACCTAGTATAGTCTTAATCCTGTTTATTTCTAAACCAACTGCTCTGAACCCATGAGTACACACTTCCTCAGCTGCATCACAAAATACTGAGAGGAAATAACACACAACCCAAAAGATACGCAGACATACACATATCATACATGACTCCTATACTTAAATAGATAGTTTTCGTCTAAACCTCTTACACATGCATATATTCTCATAAACTTTGTTTATTCTCACGTTAAACGAGTGGATATTTCATTCTGGTATATAAACACATGAACATATATTTATGCGTAAACATAAATATTCATGTTCATATATTTATCCATATACGTAAATATTTATGATTACGGAGGTGGGGAGTCTTGCGTATATTCAAAACGCCCCTATACTGATACAAATATATATGGACTGTGAGAGATGCGTCTTCGAAGTAATACATATTGGTTGATAAGATTTTTTATAAAATTATCATCATCTTATACAGCAGCCTTTTAATATCCATCGTTGGACATTTATCTTCCCCAAGATTCTCCAGGCCTTCCGATTGCGAGCAACGTGCCGCTGGTACTGCCTGAACGCGTCTGAATCGTCACATGCGCTTTTTTTTCACCAGCCTCAATCTGGAATACGATCTCTGGGGATCCATGATGTGCGTCCTTAAGTCTAAACATATAAAAAGATGAAGTGTCACGTGTACATTTATAGACATATTGATTCATTCCTTGGAAAACACAGACACAAGGAAATACATCGTTTATATACCAGCCTTGCAACTAGTGCCACATATTCAGATTTAGCGAGATGAGTTTTTCAAACTCCACATCGAAAATATTTATGAAGTTTTATGGTCAACTCAGACTCGAAATATAGCCAAACCGGCTCAGACAAGGCTGTGCGTTACGTAAAACTTTTGAACAAACCCAGAGAAGAACATTCTCCGTCTTTAACATTTAAAGTCCATCCGTCATGGATATTGTGTGTCGCTTCACTCTGGTATAAACTATGGTGAACGTCATTTCAAACCTCATCAGCAACGACGCAACCATCACCAACACCTAATCCACCACAAGTGACAACAATAACCACAATACTGTCATCGCAACCAATGAAATTGAAAGGGACGATATGAATTTACCAAGTCACAAGAAAAACGAAGACCCTTCACGGAATATGGATGCCTAAAACATCCGCTAAAATCACTAGAATTTGAGTTTTCCACCCAAATATTATTTACACTTAGCACGTCGAAACGGAGTTCTGGATTGAGAATTGAACGATGCAAGTGGTTCTTGGAAGCAAAAGAGAAGTCACAAGAGGAATCTGACCACCCAACCAGAAAACTATCAAGGTTCTGAACGTGAAAGATAACTACAAATATCTTGGAATATTGGGAAGCAGATTTAACCAAGCAGAATGAAATGAAGGAAAAAGTCAGCGAAGGATACCTTTCTGAAGTAAAAACAAGGAAATATACTGAATTGACCGTAACTGCAGAAACATGATCGATATACCTGGACGGTATTCACCGTGTGAAGAAGAAAGCGAAAAGGGGACTCAGCAACATTGAGTCTGACTCTGCTACCATGGATCGGGAGGACCATACCAAACCAAGTAATGAAAAATTAACTATGAATCTTAAATGAGAAACTTGGAATGGCGAGAAACACAACAGCATGGACATTTCAAGAAATAGACAGAAAGAACCACAGATTAGATCATCAAACAATGCTTGTGAAATGAAATTCCTCACTATGACTGATAGAAATTGCAACGGGATGGACAAGGAGCAAAAATATGCTGCCCAAAAATTAGATGACAAAATAGGGAAAACAGCAGAAAACTGAAAGATTACAAAATGCTGGATGAATATTACGATATTTTCAAGGAAACAATCTTTCAGAATCTGAAGATGACAAGTCTCACTCCCATTACAATTAGTGCCCTCGTGAAATTCCAAAAATCCTATGTAAAACTACTTGAAGATTTGAGAGTCCGAAGATGTGAAAGTGTTTAGACAGCAACATAGGAAAAAGTAAGAATGCTGCGACGGGTGTTGTAGTATTCAGAAGGCTTGCAGTCAATTGATCATCAAACGTGGTGAAGCCACAGGATTTTACTGTGTGAATGCTCAGATGATCATTATTTAAACACATTGAGTTTTCACACCGGTAATGACTAGCGGCTTTGATAGGTAGTTGAGTGACAGCAAGTCTCCCCAATAATCCCGTACTCTCCAAGGTATTTTCTCTGTTATGTTGCTGTCTAGATGGTTCCAATTCTTCCACGGGTTTCCAATTCTATTAAACTCTTTGCAAGGGTTTCTTCGGGACTTTTCCAAGTTCTCCAATAAGGATGGTCAACCTGCACCAGTTAACTCAATATTTATGCTAGCATGTATTTTGCTAACATATATAAATGTATATATATATATATATATATATATATATATATATATATGTATATATATATATATATGTGTGTGTGTGTGTGTGTGTGTTTGTGTGTGTGTGTGTGTGTAAGAGAGAGAGAGTGAGTGTGTGTTAAGACCTGTTTCAATCTTAGAATAAAGAACAAGCAAGAAGAAGCAGAATAGATAAAAGAAAGAATTGGCAAAATGAGTCAAATAGAAGGATAGTACCTTCTCCAAAAATCAAAAAATGTCACATAAGAAGAATTTACACTTTTTTCCCTCTCTTATGAGTTCTGCCTAATAAAGTATTGTACATCGACTGACACTTCAATTGCAACCCTGGCAAAACATTTATGACATTAGGACGAGGTTGACTCGAGTATATAATTTCAACCATGGGATACAGTTTCAGATTTCTTCTTTTTTTCCTGACAGTACTTGACTAATTATCTGCCTTTTATATATATGAAAGCAGTGAAAAGATACAAAACAAGGCGAAACGGAATGTTATTTAAGATATATGGTAGAGTGAAATGCACTTGAAGACAGTGAAAATTTTAAAGCTCAGCAGCAATTTAATTTAATAAATCTTTTGGCAAATGTGAAATAGTCAAAATTTCATTATCTCCAGAAATGAACCTTATCTTATAGCTTTTTAAAATGTATGTATATGTATCTTATAGTTTTGTTTATAAAGCTCATTTCTATAGCCTTATTTATTCCTGCATATATATCATATTCTAACTACAACCGAATCTATTCATCTCTCTCTCATATATATATATATATATATATATATATATATATATATATATATATATATATATATATATATATATATATATATATATATATATATAAATATACATATATATATATATATATATATATATATATATATATATATATTATAGAGATTTCAGAATGAATATATGTAAAATGATCTGGATGAAAGTAAAAGTAATAAATAGATTACCAAGAAAACAAGTTATTTCAAATATAAATGCTTTTTTTTATTTGCGTGTATTTTTTCATCAAAAACTTCTAAATATATACAATAATTGTAAAATGTAACAGGTAGGTTGTAGTGAATTTGTTATGTTCGTAATTGGAAAATCGAGAGATTTCCAGAAATATTGATTCGAAGAGGGGAACTGACATCTAATTTGATTAAATTTCGATATTTCATTTTGTTTTACATCATCTAATAGAAAAAGCAATTTCCTTCCGAACGGTACGTAAAAACAAGGCATTTCAAGAAGATATATTTTGCCTATCAAGAATATGACATACAGTGAGACACCGACAGACACTGACTGAATATATATTATTAAATAATTTGTTCATATTATGTAAATATTCCTTATAGCATGAATATATATTTCAAACATGGTATGCAAAATAAAATGATGTGAATATATTGTATAAAGTACAAGTATCATACATGAGATTTTTTTGTTAAAAAAAAAATTAAGGTCATTGTTTCTTCAAAACTATATTTGTCAGATTTAAGTGAACTCTATCCCTTCATTCATGAACTGATTTTCATGAATAAGACGCCATTTTGTAGGAAAATGAGATGAAGAGACACTTTTGGAATACTTTTCTGAATTAAAAAACAATGTTATTGTTTTTTATTTAATTCAATTTTTCAATTTTGCTTTTTGTTTCTTCAAGAAAATTCCTGCTCGAAAAATAATCTTCATATAATATATCAGTGAATAATACATTCAAATTTCAAACCTCTATCATAGTTCCTGGTATGTTCACTGAAGATACCCCCAAATTATCCAAAAGTTGTGTCTCTTGAATTATGGAGCGCAATTAATAGAACAAAATATTTTATGGTTACCAACCTTGCTAAAAACAGCTATAGCTAAAACAAAGGGATATATTACGTTTGAGTTCAGTTATCATGTCTCTTTTTTCTGCTTGCAGACATGTTTTTAGGTTTTTTCTTCTTTTTACAAACACATGCATAAGTATGTGCGTACAAACAAGTATGAAGAAAACCTTGTGTACATCTAATCATATCGAAAAAAAATGATTTTTCCTCTATTACTTCAAGAAAAGAATTTTACCCAGGGAAAGTTTTCTTACACCCTATTTTAAATGACAGAGTTTTCAACTAAAAAGAGTTCAGTTGTTTTTATTTAACCATCTCAAAGAAATTCAAATACGTCCCTGAATGTTTTCATGGGAACTAACTTGGCCTAGACAGCGTAAATACATTAAACAATTTAAGGAATTAGCTGCTAAAGGAATTGAACCTATATGTATATATATATATATATATATATATATATATATATATATATATATATATATATATATATATATATATATATATATATGGGGGTGGGGTGTTATGCCGAATCGGTGAAATTGCCCGATCGGCGAGATTTACTTCTGTTTTTGTAAAAGAAAGTTTGATTTCACTTTGATTACATAAACACTCTTGATTGCAAAAAATAGTTGTATTACATCATTTTGATCTAATGGAAACTAGGTATTTTTTTAAATAAAGCGTTAAAACTACGCGTTTGGTTTTGATCGAATTAAAACATTATATTTGTCTATTTTTGTAAAAAAAAAAGTTGAAAATTTACCAATTTCACAGATTTGGTGTAACATATATAAGTATATATAAGTATATGTGTGCGTGTTTCTGTATGTATGTGTGTGTGTGCGTGTGTGTGTGTGTGTGTGTGTGTGTGTGTGTGTGATGAGAAAATGAAACTTTTATATTGGTGCTATCAACTGACCCCATGCATACTGAGACACTCACCCACATTGAATCTCAGAAACAGAAAATGTACAAGTTTTTCAAGACGAGAAAGCCAATATAACTAGTAAAAAGAACACATAAGAAATATATAATTTATGAAAAAAATAAGAGTAGACAAATTGCAGGAGGTAAAAAAGTAATGAATAACGGAGACACTCAAAAACACCTCTGCAGGGGAAATGAATTATAAAGGCTCCTTAGCATGCGTGGGTGCATATGTGTACACCATATACATGTGAGGATCGTGTAAGTGAATATGAGTATGCACGTGTATATATAACTTTGGTATCAAAGTGCAAAGGAAACTGCTTTGAGCGCTGAGGGTGGAAGACATCCCCTCAGGTTTATGTATCTGCTACTAGCCTCGAATACCAGCCCGTTGTTTGAAAGACCACTCTAAGTATAATGTGAACTCCCTACCGGATGTGCTGAAAAAGAAGGACAAGTGCATAAATATCAATGTGCGTGATGTTATTTAGAAAATACCCCTGCAGAAATAGTTTAGTGGGAAGAACTTGGGACGGATTACTTAAAGGTCACTTGTAACATTACTTAACACACTTTTACTTAGAAAGGAAAACCTGATTAGAAACTGACAGAAAGAAAAAAACTTATTCATATCGCATAGCAACTAGAGCACTTGTGAATCTCACAAAAAACTTTAATATGGACAGTCATGACTCCATCCAGGCTTTTGGGGATGGAAATATCGATTCAATTCTAATGATATACAAATGATGTTTGCTGGGCAAACTTTATTGGTTCTTGTGATCTTCCCCTATGTATGTCTTCCGGAGGAATGCCATTTCTCTCAACTCAAATTCAGAAGTTTTCAAAATGTATTAGATGTTTACATAATGAGGGTGTCTCAGAGTTAGTGAAACTGCTTTCGTTTACAGACAAGACATCTTTTTCTTTCAATGTGGTGGTTATAAAGAACTTCACGGTCGGAAATGCTGAAAAATCTACATCATCATCATCATCATCATCATCGTCGTCGTCGTCGTCGTCGTCATCATCATCATCATCATCATCAGTCTGTTAGCGCCCATCATTGGATAAAGACCTTCCCTGAGATTCGCCACACCTCTCTATAATGGGCATCGCAGAGTCAATACTTCTTGAACTTATCTAGCTTGTCACGCCATCTTACTTTCTATCGTCCACAGTCCCGCACATGATCTCTCAGGATCTACGTTGTGAGACATGATGTCCATCGGTTGTCTGACATTCTTGCAACATGTCCAGCCCATTGTCATTTCTAACATTTTTCATGATGTATCAGGCTCCTGACTTTCATCTGATATACTGCGCTGTCTTATAGTCCCTCTATGTAAGGTTGAGAGTGATTCCCTCTTGTGCATGATACATGGTTCACAATTTGAGGGCCAATCTTTTGTTTAGATTCTATGTTTCAACTCCGTATTGGATTATCGGTAGGATACATTGGTCATGTTCATTTTTTAGGACTAGTGGGATTCTCTTCTTTTTTTTCTTCTAAGTCGAGCTTGCTCTACCAAAAGCTTGCAAACCTTCTGCGATTCTTCTCTTGATTTCTCCTTTTGATGACTTCAATGAGACCTGCTGTCCTAAGTAAATGTAGTGGTTTTCTTTCTCCAGCTCTGCATTTTTATTTTTATCGTTGTGCCCTAGCGCCTCACATATTTGTTGGACATAACTTTCGTTTTGCAGAAGTTCATGTGGAGGCCAACTTTCTAGCTTGCTTTATCTCGTGTACAACACGAAAACAATACCATTTGCAAAAGAGAAGAGGTCATTGTCAGTCTTTTGCCTTCTATGCTAAGTGATGATTTTTCTTCAATTCAGATCTTTTTGGTGTTTATTCCGATAAGTTTGATTCTTTTGAATAGTGTGTTGAATAATTTCAATGTTATGAATGAAAATTAGAAATCGAACACACGATTAGATTATTTTTTCTTGATTCAAAACTTATCGTTTTCTGTCCTTATTATCCATCTCGTATATCTAACCTCTCGGATAACCTTGAAAATCTCATCCTGTTTTTGGTTGTTCCCATGCTATTCGAACTCATCCTTCATATCCATTTTAGCTCTGAGACGCGCATTCTTTCCTATTTTTCCTAGTAACTATCTTCTTTTTATCTCAACACCTCTGCGTTTTTCTTGTTTTGGCCACTTCAATCTTCCACTTCATAGAATCAGTTAAGGAACTCAAATGGCAATGTGCTGGTCATGTTGCAATAATGGCAGACAACCTCTTGATATCACGGCTCGGAGCATAGACCCCTAGAGATCAAATATGGAAGAGAGGCTGGCAGGATACAAGATGGCGAGACTAACTGGATAGGTTCGAAAAGTATTGGATCCGTGACGCCCACGATAGAGAGGAAAGGCGAATCCTTGGGAAGGTCTATATCCAACGATAATCGATAAACGACTAATGATGACGATGATACTTCTGAACCTTCCTTTCGACCATTTTTATTTAACGCATTTTCTCTCCCTTCACTTCAAGATTCCTTATTTTCCTTTCTCAAACAGTAATTTCTCTAACCTTAATCTCCTTCTCTCTCAACTTTTGCTTCTTTCCACCACCTTATTCTCTCTCTCTCTCTCTCTCTCTCTCTCTCTCTCTCTCTCTCTCTCTCTCTCTCTCTCTCTCTCTCTCTCTCTTTCCACATTCTGCTACGTAAACATTTCTCTTTTATTTTTTCCCGCCCTCATTCTCTTCATCTTTTTTTTTTTAACTCATTTCTCGTTATTGTCTCCCCCCCTTTTTCACACACATTTTATTCAACAGTGTCAACAAGTCCACTGTAGGTTTTTTTATTTTATTTTATTAGTATTCATTTATATTATCCGCTAACCTCCAGCTGTCTTCCTCAGAAGTACCTTGCACCATGCAAGCCCTCCCTGACTTGCATCAGCCGGGCACACAACAGAGAAAAGCACACAACGGTATCGTCTGACATTGCTAAAGGCTGCCGCCACTCAGAACACAAACGTTGAAACGGACATGTTCACATATTTATCTCGAACTTCTGACAATTAACCAGCTAAATGTCACGGCTCTTTTCATGTAAGCTTCGTATTACAATATTTCCATTGGTAATTTTAAACAGTCTTTTCGAAAACCTCTTCTCGCGGTTACGTAACCTTTGGCCACGAATATCATTCTGCATGATCAAACCAGAATTAAAGCGTCATGTATTCGGCACATGTTCACTGCTAGGGTAAAAGTTTCGCCTACAATCCGAATATATTTTGTACTAAATAAAATAGCAATTTTAGAAAAAGGTTCCATTCAGAAATTAATATATATTGATTTAGTTTTATTATTTATCGATCATAAATGTCTATCGTGGCTTAACCTACCATATCCTTCGCTTCCTATGGTTCATTCCCTTCCTTCTACTCTAGGAATAGCACAGGTGGGTATTTTGTAACTTTTGGGACAGAAGAAAATAAGTTTCTTCTGTATTCAAATTGGTCTGGCCGGATGTATGTATGTAAGGCGCGTAAAGATGGTAGAAAATCTAAACATCTACTTGTACCCCTTATTATATCTTGCGAAATGTGATTTCTTTCAAACCATCAAATAGTTGCTTAGCGGGGATGATTCACAATATAAATATATACTAAATTGATCCCTCAGTTGGTGTCCGGTTGCATTCACTCTTTTTTTCTGAAAATCTGTACTTTTTAGTGATCGAACAAAATGTGAGATTGGTAACTTACTCATTCATTCCCAATTTTAATTGACCACAAACCCTCCTCCCCTAACAAGGCATGCCGGTAAAATGAGTTGGTCACGTGACGTTCCCCATTCGCTGACTAATGCGACCTGTTCTTGTTTTTACAGTTTTTTGTTTATTGAATGATCTTATTCTTCTCGGTCTTGCGTTAGTTGAGCTCAGAGGATGTGAAAGGAAATATAACTAGCTCTAATAGAGTTCGAAAGAAACGTCTTTTGGTAGCATACCGTGTAGGGATGCTCAATTAAAAATTGAGAAAAGGAATGGTCAAGGGATCAAGTCACTTCTATCGCCCTTTGTTTGATCACCATAAATGCAGTTGGGCACAAACTAGGGACAATTTAGCATAAATGTACATTGTAGTTTGACCCCCCACCAACAACAACAACAAACAATTGAAAACGGATTCGGGATGAATTTTTAAAAAAAAAAAAAAAATTTTTTTCTAGACATAATAAGGAGTCGACAGTTTCATCCCCCTAGCTCCTTTGGTACAGCCTGTACGTATGATACATACATACGTAGCCAGTCAGCCATCAGATCAATTTGAAATTAAAGAAAAGTTTTAATGGAGGATTTTTAATGAATGTTTATTTCAATGTGATCTGATGATTGAGAAACTGTATTTTTTTATTCTCTGATATGGATTATCTTTAGTCAGTTATATTATCAAGAGTATGAAACAGGCAACTATACTGAAATCTTTAAATGAAGAAGTAATTAATAATTTTTGAAGCAGTTTCCTCAAACTGTAATGCTCAAAGCTTCGAACACTTAGCTAATCACTCCACAATATCCAAAGAAAGCTCGAAGAATGGTGAAGTTCGAAATAAGATATAGAAGTAAAACATAGATTTACTGCTTAAAAAATATCGTTACCAAAAATACACTCGTAGGCCTCAAGTGCATACGTAGAAATACAGACTGTAATCAATGTCCACCTGCATATATATATATATATATATATATATATATATATATATATATATATACATATATACGTATATACGTATATATATATATATATATATATATATATATATATATATATATACATATACATATACATATACATAAATATATATATATATAAATACATATATATATATATATATATATATATATATATATATATATATATATACATATATATATATCAAGTAGATATGTATGTTTGCTCTCAGTGACCTCAAAGAAAATGAATCAAGATAAAAATGATATTTATATATTTTAAAAGCTGTGATTACATGTAATTCGACCGAGCCAGATTAATCAAGGTGAGAGGCAAGGCAGGCAAATTGCCTGTACCGGATGATCTGCTTCTAAAGTTGCAACATTTCGCGTCTTTTTCTGCCCATTGTACTATGATATGCGAAGGGCAGGCAATTCAGAGCTCAACCATGTACCATAAATCCCAGTCTTAAATAGAAGACAACATTGTAAAATGCTATTTAGTTGTCATTTATCATCATCGGTAATTAATCATTGCACTTTCGGGTTGCTTTGGCAGTTTTTTGAGTCTAGATCTGACATCGGGTAGAAACATGTTAACCTTTTTAACAGAGAATTATAGGTGCAAATGTGGCTATGTTTCTTATACAGACACCATTTTAAATACACACACACAAACATACACATATACATATACACACATATATATATATATATATATGCATACACACACACACATACACATATACATAAACAAACATATATATATATGCATACACACACACACACACACATACACACACACATATATATATATATATATATATATATATATATATATATATATATATATATGAATATGCGTGCATGCATACTAGCAAGGATAACCGGCGTTGCTCGGGGAATATCTGACAAAGTGTGTGCTTTGATACATTTCTTTATACAAAACACAACAAATAGATTATTTACGCAGAGAAATTATTCTTTACGACCGATGTGGGCTGTTTACTGAATGAAGTAGATACAGTTTTGATTAAAAACATCTAACATTTACTCAAACACTAAAAACCGAAAACCGTACAAGATTAGTTTTGTTTTTGTTTTGTTTTTTAGTTTTTTGTCGTTTTTTTAGAAGAAATTGTTTGGGCTTTCAATCTATGAGATGCTCGCTCGGATATCTTACTTCATTGAGGCTCTCTCTTAAGAGATTAATCGCTTTACCTGATCAAGAAGAGCTCGTGTTGGGTGGAGAAAATATCATAGTTTCTTGGAGATTTTTCTTTTTCTGGGGACATGTTCCCTCCACGTTGTATTTTAATGATGATATTGACCCTGACTTAACGTCATTTTTTTCAAAAGTACGACTTTGGAATATTCAGCTTACTTCTCATGTGAAATGTCCAAATGTATAGGCGATATTGTCGTAATCTTATTGTAACTGAACATAAAAATGAATTACGCCCCCCACTGGAAAAAATTGCAAAATATTATTTTAATGATACTAAAATGTTGCTGAAACGAAATTTGAATCCTCAAAATTATTGAATGGCATTCAGTTATTTCACAATAAGCACCAATAGGAGTAAATATGTGTTTCGAGATTAGAAAATGTTTTCGAATTATGTCTGAAAATCCAAATAATCTTCACGCGACCTCCAGTGAGGTCTCAGCCCTTAAACTAAGAAGCATTGGTTTACAATGCTTCATTTGATGAAAAGAGTTCTCGCTAGTTAACTCACTAGTATTAATGGTTGCTGCAAGAGCAGCTGCTGATGCAAGTTTACTTCTCTTGCCCCCCCTTTTTTTTCAGGCATGCTCACTAACATACTTACAGACAACCAAATTACTGAGATATATAAATTATAGAGTTTCACAGCTCTAAACACTAAAAGTTTTTTTAATCTTCAATTTTTTCACTTGAGTCCCTTATTTCCCAATATCTATCAATGCCATTTATGTATTTGGCTTTAACGAGTTTTTTTTTGGGGGGGGGTTGCCTATACTTTATAGTTCTTGCTGGGATCAACGGCTGTTTACCATGTAACTGTTTTGTGGATTTATAAACAAAACAGTTGTGTTAACACACACACACACACACGCATATATATATATATATACATATATATATATATATATATATATATATATATATATATATATATATATATATATATATACAAAGAAATTGATATGAATGATGAGACAGAATGATTATATATTGTTCTTTAAGTGTCTATTCTATTTACGTTGTCTAGTTCAAGTGATATATTGACCGCATAACGACGGGAGATCATTTCAAAATTGAGCTTATATATAATATAACGCAGTTCATAACCATATATATGTATATATATATATATATATATATATATATATATATATATATATATATATATATATATATATATATAGTTTCATTAACTTTATATACATATAAATATATATATTGAAACAAGTGACTAAAATATGAAAGCTTACATTTTCAGACACCTTAGTTTCTCATGCTTCATATATCTATGCTTCATATATCTATATCAAAACTCCCTTCTTCAATATTTTCATTTTGTATCTCTACAGGAATAACTGCGCATGTGAGTTAAGCGTATACTAAAATTCTATAAAGGATAAAATTCAACCTGTATACTCAATTTTACTACACAAGTGCACACACACTTACACACGCATATATACACACGGCATATGGTTAGTTGGGTGTGCATTTGTGTGATTGGGTGTAAAATTGATATTTATGCGCATGTACTGTTTACTGATAATTATAAATACATGACATGTACACTTTGCCCCTACACCAATTTCAAAGCAATCCCGACGGAGTGGCCATTATGCCCACAATTAAGGTATGTTTACCGAAACCTCGAGTGACAAGAGCCTCTCACCACCACGGCAATCACACTAATCCTTTTCTCCCATCTCAACTGTCAGTATGTAGATCCATTTGCCCCTTGATCAAACAGAGCATGGCCGCCTCTAATTGCATCTATCACAATGTCCAATTCACTATTAATCTGTGTCTTGTTGACTCTTTCCTCCATGCCTGTGTACATTGAATCTTATCAGTTAGCGATTCCAATTTGGCTCGACCAAGCAGTGGAAAGCGTTTGTTTGTTTTCGCCGTCGTAGTCTGTGGATTCGTAGCACTATCTATCGTCGTCAAATGATAATAATTATTTCACCGTTGCCCAATCATTTTGGTTCACAATTTCGCATACAGGCAGAACTAAGTAACTTCCTGTATGAATTGAGACCCTTCTTCTCGGAAGCTCGATCTATATCATTTCTTTCCTTATTTATTTATTCAATTTCTCATTCACCTTCTTTATTATCTTCTTACAACCTCTAATTCTTCCCGATTTATCTCTGGTTTATTTCCCACCTCTTGGTCGAAATTGGTCAATTTTAATATTTCATTCTTCCGTTCTCCATCTCTTATCCCGACTTCTCCTCTTTAATGTTCAAACGGCGATACTCATCTCTAAACTCTCATTGATATTCAAACCACTAGCGTCTTTCCAATTGTCCTTTGTTTTTTTGTATTTTGTTTTTTTTCTCACTGCTTCTCTTTACTTTTTTTTTTTATTTGCATTGACTCATACAGTTTACAGCTTTTTTTTTTCTCGTCAAATTACTCTAACACAGGACCAGTACAAGGTACCAACGCGGGCAGTGGCCGGGGGTCAAAATGTTAGGGGCGTTTGTGTCTAAAAACAGTCGAAATAACAAAGACGTGAAGTAAGATTTTCCAGATAGTTCTGACAGTTGATTACTTCCCATTGTGGTCGAACTAATAGAAGCATTTATCATATGAAATACTCATGCCCGACGACAAATTCATTCATTTAATGCATTGTAATCAAACTAATTGATATTTTGTATCAATCAGTACAACATAATACTTATAAATATTCCTGTGGTCAAAGTCTAGTCCAAATTGGAGATGACGTTGTTTTTCCCCGAAAAAAGACCTGCAAGATATTTAGAGGACTAAACCCTCCAATGTTTGTTAATCACATTACGTCAACTAAACCTATGAATGATTTGAAATCATGTGATTGAAAGGCTGCTCTCTTACCACGTGAGCTAAAATGACACAACTCATGAACCTTCGAATTTATTTATTATGTATACATCACAAAAGATGAAGTAATCATCGACGGTTGAAATAGAAGTAGAAGTGGAGTAAAAGCCAGAAGTTTGGGGATCATAATCTCATATTTACTTTCTCATGGACTCCTGTCCGTTTTCGTTTTTTATGGGGGGGTCAATATTCGTCTTCATCGTTTTTTCTTTCTTTTCTCCTTTTTTAAATTATACTTTTTAAAATGTAATCCATATATTCACGTTCCCTTTTATTCTTTCATCATCTTCTCTTTTTCTTTGTTGTCTATACCCCTTTTTCTCTCTCTCTCTCTCTCTCTCTCTCTCTCTCTCTTTCCCTTCTCTCTCTCCCACTGCTTTATTGCTTATAACTATGATCCTTATTATTACCCGTGACTCACGTATATATATATATATATATATATATATATATATATATATATATATATATATATATATATCAAGAATACTAAGCCTTGCCTTAAGGGAAAATAAATATAAATATACCAACACAAAATATGTTTCTTCTTACACAGTAGGAAAAATAAAAAAGATATTTACATTAATTACACATGAAAAAGTAACGTTTACTGAAAAAAAATGTCTAATGAACAAAACAAACAAAACCAATGATGTAGTTTCTTAGTTTGGCTGAGATTCTTGGTACAAAACACTGGGGCTTTCCCCATTGGGCGTCAATATTAAAAGGTTGGGGGTTTGTTTTTTTTCGAATTAGCCTCTGAAAACATTTCAGGGTTGCATATTTTACAAAGGAAACGGAGAAAAAAATCAAGTTTTTTCCAAGTTATTTTTAATCAAAGATTGATGCATAGTGACTTATAATGATCATGAACGTCATTCCCACCAATCCTATCATCTGATTCCCTTCCAAATCTACCCAACGCACAACAACAAGGATGTAATTATTGGCTGTAATACAAATCATGGAGACCACAAATTCTACTTCCAATGACCCTAGTTGGCCGAAAATGATCTTATCTGCTTAACATTTATGAGTTCAAAATGCATTTCAAAGTTCATAGCAAATTTGATACCTCACTTTCTAGAAATTGTTTCTATCGGTTGGAATTGACATTCTGTGCTCTTTGATTATACTCTGTGTGCGTGAATGAGCTCCAGGATCTACTTCACATAACTTCTTTCAATGGGGATGCTCTGTGAGTCTTCATGAGAAATAGTAGATCAGTGGGCGTTGTTTGTTTTAATGTGGTCGCAACACGGACCCACAGAAAGTAGCCCACAATTGGTATTTATAATCATGTCATGTTTTGAAGCAGAGACGTTTACCTTTCATACTAAAAAAAAACTGCATCAAGCTACGTTAGGTAATTTTCGAGCCACACATTCCAAAGTGAATGTGTGTGTAGAGCACCAGCTTTTGTTGAGCAATAAAGAATGAACATATTTGTGTGTAATCCAGTTTCTAAAATTGGAAAAAACAGCGATTAGTAAAAATCGTTGCCTGACATTCTGAGGTGGAAACCTTGGCCTTCGTGCCAAATGATTTTTGAGGAGAGAATCATGATGCATGTGTCGTGTTGCGTCTGCTGAATTTTTGCGAAGCTCGAGAAACTCTCTGCGCCCAGTCACCCTATCACTGGATCTGACCCTTATCGGCTTTTTTTTAGTCCCCAAAGCTAGAATCCACCCAGGAAGATAATTGATTTTAGACAATAAAAGGGATTTTTTGAAAATGGGCCACGAAATCTGAACACTTTTCTATAAAACGACTTCCAATTCGAATTGAAGAGCAAGAAAACAGGTGATTTTAAATCTTTGGTCTGGTTCTTATTAATTTTGACACCGTACAGAAATGCTAGGATGAGCCTCTTATCACACACACACACACACACACACACACACACACACATATATATATATATAACGCATTTGTTTTTGTTTGTGTGTGAGTGAGTGTGTGTGTTTGTGGGAAAAGACACACATGCATACACATATATATATATATATATATATATATATATATATATATATATATTGGAAAAAATGAAGAGCAAAAAAATAGCTTGTTGTGCCTTTTTCAGTATTAGTAATTGTCGAATTATATACATTTTGCGAGTGTCCTTGTGCATGGTGGCACCGAATCATCCTCAAATGGAATAATTTCATTTCATTCCTTATTTTTTTATTACCTCGTTTTAATTATCAATTCATTCGCGATTTATCAGGGAACTAGCTTAGTTTTCAATGCAACGATACAATATTCAGGAGCAATTCTCATTATCATCAGCTATGTAACTTATTGTATCGAAAACAACAATAAACGTGATATTTTTTACCCTTTATCAATAGTTTTTCTGTTGTTTTTTTTTTACACAAGTGAATTTTCCTTTCAGAACATCGAATTATATTGAAAAGCATGTATATAATTTTATATTAGATAATTAAAGAATTACGTGATGAATGTCCGTTCTCTGAAAATCCTTTGAACCTTAAGTTATTTCTTATGGTGGATTTTCGTACAGATATTGAATCGTTCTTCTATTGTTTCTTGCATGTTTTCTGTTCAAGGGAGCCGTTAAAAGCGATTTAGTTTATCTTTTTCCCCTGCAGGTTTTTGCTAGTAACGATTAGATCGTATACATCTTAAGCAATCTTTCATAAGTTACTGCTACGTATGAGTACGAAAATCGGAAAAATGTCTCCGTCGCGACGCCCATGATAGAGAATTGTGGCGAATCCCGGGGAAGTTCTACGTCCTACGACGGACGTTAAAAGAATGATGATGATGATGATGATGATGATGATGATGATGATGATGATGATGATGATGATTAGACGCATCTTTCTCCAAGCAGAGGTGTGTATTTATGTATGTGCAGATAAGTGCACCTGAATGCTGTAAGCCTGCAGATTCAAGGATTATCAGATGGATGAAACAACGGACGGATTGATGTTGTTTGATTGCCAGAGCTCAATCGTATTGGACGTTGGAAGTAAATCGACGGAAAGGCTTTATATGATGGGCGCCATGGCCATACATTTGCAGGGAAATCCACCGTCAGGAAGAACCTGTTACAAGGAAAACCCTCCCAAATCTAAAACTATATTATTGACATGATATATTTTCAAAGATAAAATCTAACATCTGACCCTTTGATCATTAAATCACTGCCATGAATATTTCATGTATACACATTTCGTCTTAAACCTTGGTTGCACACACACATACTAACACGTATAACACGCATATTTATCTATCGATATTTGTCTCTCCATATCCATCTTCAAATATATATATGTATATATATATATATATATATATATATATATATGTATGTATATATATCTATGTGTGTGTGTGTGTTTGTGTGTGTGTATGTGTGTATATGAGCGTGTGTGTGTGTGTGTGTGTGTGTGTGTTAACGGTGTATAGTACCGAAGGAATTTGGAAAATAGGTGTGAATGCCGTGGAGTACTGAAATATATCATGAACACTCGCAGACAGAACATACGAAGCATTGATTCAGGTTTTCGAAAAAGAATATTCCTTCCAAATAGGTGAGATAATTTCATTATATATTCATATATGCGTGGTGTGTGTGTTTGAAATACACGATATATATATATATATATATATATATATATATATATATATATATATATATATATATATATATATATATATATATGTATATGTATATATATATATTCTCATTTGATGCGCATTAGATGGTGCTCCAACCGAACAAGCATTTTCTGGTTCCATCCGATGCAACTCTCTCTACACACCCCGTCATCCATCTTTCTCTCCCGACCCTATAACCAGAAGGCGTTTCTTCTCTCAACAGTTCTTTAGTTTACCTATTCACTCCCACTATCATGTAAACGCCCGAGGCCCTTTCCTAATATTACTTTCAACATCCACTCTGGCAAAAGTATTCATCTCTAACATCAATTGACAGCTTTTCCTTCCTTATTAACGCTGATAACGTCAGCCGGGCATATCTATTTCCTGAACTGATAAAGAGAGGTTAGTAAAGTCCAGACCTTTAGATTCTGGCCCCGGTTTTGCTAGCCGGGTCTTCAGGATCACGAACCCTCAATATTACGTTCCTCCTTTCCGTTTCGTTTTGACCAAGTATGAACCAACGCTGGTGCACTTAGACGACTTACAACCATGCACAAGAAGAGCAAGAGCCTTTCGTCTGAGAGCGGATAAATGAAGTTGATACATTTTTCTGCTGTTGTTACAGCAATTTCCCTCATAAGATGAATCCGTTTGACTTTGAACAACCAAGTACCAGTTGTTATTATTATCAATGCCGTTCTTATTGAAATAATGCGATAAACGGGAAGAGGAATCATCTTATGTGCACGATTTCTTCTTAAATCTAATTTTCGTGACTTTTTACCTGGAGAACTCCGATCTACGACTAAACCGAGTTATCTTGGAAAAAAAATAGTTTATCGATTTATTATTGAAATCGATTGCTTAACTGAAGTTGAAAAATTCATTAACCACTTTGAAGATGGTTGGGTGCTTGAAGAGTAGACTCTAGCTGCTTCATCTAACAAGAAAAATCATCCATAATCAAAGTAAGAAGATACTAACGATATTGTTCGTCGTATAGAAACATATCTGATGACATTAAGAATAACTTCAATCATGGTATTACATTTATTTTGTGATCTTTTGACACCGTGACAGGTCAACATATTTAACTGACACCGAGAATATCACAATTAATACTCATGCACGACATCCTTTCTTTGGCTTTTATGACATTTTAGATATCACACAACCGTTTAATTTGGCTGAGGTGTTTCTCGTTTTGTTAAGATAACTTAATACATGAAATAGGAAGAGAGGAAGAAGATTCTCTAAGGGATTTTATTTTCTGTATTAGTGAATATTCGAAACATCGACTTGAACTCGAATTTAAGAACTATTCCAATTTGTTTTCCGTGTGACTATGTGTTTGTAATTTTAAGAATGTTCATGCGCACGCGTATGTATGTGTATGTGCGTGCATGCATGCGTGGGTGATCTTCTGACCTGGAAATAATGATATGAATTTTCCAAAGATTCAGGGATTGATGATTTTCTATACGCGTCAAATTTTGTACCAATGAGAGCATAAGATTATTTTCTGGATCACCAAATGCATTTCAAGACGGAGAAGTGAGCAGCTACATCTCCATCAACGCTTGCACCTGTTCCCTTACGTATACACTGACAAAAAAAAGTGCACATACATTACTTTTTTTGTAGATTTTGATTTAATAGTTCACTGCATTTAATGGATCCTCTTTGCTAAAGGTTGAATAGCAAAATTTGCATTCGGATGCTGTCGAATTGATTTCATAGTGCTTAATTACAAAATGGATCTGGAACAGCTTAGGTAAATACCCTTTCATTTGGTTAATCAAAATGAGATTTTTTCTCTCTTCTTTTTTGGAAATATTCTGAGGTGTCATCAGATAAAAAAAAAGATGGCCGATACTTTAATCGATCATTTTGTATTTCGGGTTCTTTTCTAGGTAATGTGTACATTTGGATAATAAACTTCTTATAACGTCGCAACAGAATGACGTTGGGCTTAACAAAAACGCTTTGTTTGAATCTATGTTCACCTTCCGCTGTCAATCAACCAGCGGCTTATTGTCAACGAAGTTACAGCCATCTTTCAAATACATCAAATGATTAGGGGTAGATTTTCAAATGTATTCCTCAATTAAATCAAGATTTACAAAGATATCCGTGATCTGTATGGTTTGGACCAATTTGATTCACTTAAGAATAGATCAAAAAGCATCTCTAATAACATGTTTGTTCAGAAGTGGCAAAGACAAATAAATGAAAGGGATTATACACAATCAGTCGAGTTAAGTGAAGGCAACGTTTGCAAGACCAGGCAAGTCGGTAGACCTTGATCATAGCACTGCCCGAAGTAGGATCAACATGTCTTTGTTGAGAATTAAAATACGATGTGTATCTTTGCCAATCTAAAAAAAAAAGTGAGGGCGTATAATCGCACTTGTTGAATTGAACGGAATATGGGAAACCTGGAAAACAAGTAAAATCATGTAAAAATCGACTTGGGACAATTTAATAATGATTACTCTGGATTAAAAAAAAAAGTATTAGGAAAAGAGGTTATGTCTGGTGAGAGATTTAGAAAGAGAAAGGAAATGTCGATTGATCAAAGGCAGGAAGAGGAGTAAAAAGAAATTAAAGTGATGTGATTAACAAATAACATGAAGAAATTAGATGATATGTAAAAAAAAAAAAAGAAAAAAAAGAATCATAATTGATTGGTAAATTATTTGGAAGTAATGACAGAAAACCTTGATCACATAGAGAAGAAAAGTTTGAAATGAATGCAGTCAACGATTATAGAAACAGTAATAGTAAGGACGGGAGAATGAATAATAAAAAAAAAGGAAATTGTAAAGAGAAAGAAAGAAGGAAAAAAGAAGAAAAAGAAAAAGTCACTGACACTGCAAGTCATCAGAAAATTATTGCAAAATACAAGATCGTTATAAATGAATGCGAGAAGAAAATGAAAAATACAAAAAAGTGCCGAAAGTGTTGTAATTGTCGCCATTGTCTTAATTCGCTCTTCACTCTATTTCCTGCTGCAATAAGGTCCCGTGGGGAGAGCACTTGACCAAGAGGCCAGTCACATTATAAGTATTTAAAGAGGAGAAACACTACCTTGGTCAGCAGTGAAGGTTCCCATGTTTGCTGGCATTTAGGACAATAAAAAATAAAAAAGACGATCCGAAAATTTGCAGCTGCGAGTTTTATTTCAAAGAGAACTTCACTTCCGTCATATATCATGTAATATGAACAGGCAGAAGAGAAAGAAGAAAGGAGATGGAAGGGTGAGTGAAAGAGTGTTCGGGTTGGAAAGAGAGGGTGAAGGCGGAGAATTACTGGCGTTTGGACAGGAACAAGTACGAGAAAGATTAAATAATGGTGGGAGGAGAAACGAGGTGGGATGCAATGACCGGCCAATGAGAGTGTGGGTTGAAAGAAAAGGTAGAGAGAGA
The DNA here is from genome assembly GCA_963457665.1 of Thysanoteuthis rhombus. NCBI lineage: Eukaryota > Metazoa > Mollusca > Cephalopoda > Oegopsida > Thysanoteuthidae > Thysanoteuthis > Thysanoteuthis major. The sequence continues at coordinate 45,357,826 of OY735201.1, read as the reverse complement.
GAGAGAGAGCCGACCTTTGTGAATATTGCAGATTTTACAAGAATGGAAAGCGGCTGCAAGGAAAGACCCTGTTATCGTAGCTTTTTTCTCAGTGAATTTGTAATCTGAGAAACTTTGGCCTAGAGTGCAACACTCTAAGATGAGCAGTGAAGGGAAGGAAGAATTGTGTTATTCAAAGTGAGAGGCGTGTCGTGTCAATAAAGAGTGGAAATCCAAGTCGATGGAGAGAAAAGGAAATGAGAAAATGGAGAAAAAAAAAAGAATTTGAAAAAGAAGTATTTGGGAGTGAACTTTCCCTCCTTTTTTTTTTTTTAAATAACCCGACCCTCTTGAAATTTGCCCTTTCTTCCAACAGCTTTGCCCGTTACTTCGGTCACTCGGACACTTTTCAAAAACCGGCAACCCACATTTTGGTCTCTCTGTTGTTCAAGTGTCCCCAGTGGAAGAATGAACAAGAACTCCCTCTTCTATATATTCTTGTGCGTGAGAACGTAAATATGGTTTGACTCTATGCCTGTCCGCATTTGTAGGTTTATTGATATCTGCTCAAATACTGTACTGTTATTACAGAAGTGTCAATACGAGAGTTAAAAGAAAGCTTACGTAATTAGAATAGTCCATAGTTTGTGTGAGTTTGAATTTCACAATATGTATATGCGTGTATGTACAAGGGAGAGAGAGAGAGGGAGATAAAGAAGGAGAGAGTTTTGCTTTAGGCACAAATGTTTTGTTATAAATAAAAGAAATGATTTCAATAGAGAGATGCTTATTCGGCTTGTGGTAGGGGTTAGAAACTAATTTACCAAACAATTTGTCGATGTGCAGTCACGTGTGCTAAAGATCCCAGTTACCATCAATGACATAAGATTGCTATTGGACTATTTGTTTTAGCCATAATTGTAATATAAGAGAGATAATGGTGTTAATTATAATTGGGATACTAAGAGAGACAAAGAGCGGTTTTTGTGATATTTCCCTTAAATCAACAGCAGGTTTGTTTTGTTTTTTTTTCTGAGGTCAAAGCAAAAAACTTTCCTAACCCCATTTGAACTAACAGACCCCAGCGAGTTTGAGTGTACTTCATATATTTTGTACCTCGAAGGTTCATTTTCTTTCTTTATGCTTTCACTTTAATTCATTTAAAGATATTGAAGACTGGTTTATTCGAAAGTAGCTATTTATACTATTTTTCATTAAGATTTATATTAAAATCATTTTTTTTACATATAAATATAACATACGTTTATAGAAATACATTTACAGATCCATTGATTGCATTTTCGGAAATTGTTATATTCTTCATAGATATTTAGAATAATCGCATGCTGAAAACGTTTCGAAGCCACTATTTCACAGTTTTCATATATATACATCATTCTGTGTGGGGCATTTATTATCATTAGTAAACTTATTTCGCAGACCAATTTGCCAGTGCCGTGAGGTCGATCCTTGCAAATGTCCCGTTATTGTGGTCGTATGTCAGACAATACTATGCTTAGTAAATAGAGACTCTTCCCCATGGGGTTATAGTTACCGAGCAAGTCTGTCAGAGTTACAACTGTTTAACAAGTTCGATCTCACTTGTTGGTCTGGTGCAGGACTAAGCTAATATTAGTGAATACGTGGATACCAATGCTTTCAAAACTGTGGCTCCTGGACTCCATATGGTTTGTCAGATAGTGGTCGGGGTTCAACAGTTGAAAGTTCAAATTAAATTTAAAATCCGGATAGCTGAGCTCGAGCAAATATCGAACCCAGCATTACAAATCTCACGGCAAAGACACGTTATCCATCGCTCAGCTATCAAAAAACAATCATTTTACACCAATAAGTACCATATATGGGTACGTGTAATCCATTTGAAAATACAAATGATTTGTAAAGGACAAAGGGTGATTATCATTTCTGTTCATTAATTACTTTCTAAAAAATGTTTGAAATAAGAGGTAATAGATATTGAAGGGGTATAAACATATATATATATATATATATATATATATATATATATATATATATATATATATATATATATATATATATATATATATATAATGTGTACTTTAGAGAGACTCGGGAGTGAAGTTTTTGGTGGTAAGGTTTATTAATCCTTATATGTCAATTGTCCATACATGTTTCGGGATTCTTCCCATCATCAGTGGTGTGTGTTGTGTGAGTGTGAATTAAAATGTACCATGTGGAACCAGAGTCCACTGCCAGGGGCTATGCATTGTGGGTAAGTTTTGTTGTCAGGGCTACTAGAGACCTCCTGCTGAATGTAAGAATGACCAGCAGGTATTGGGATTTTGGTAAAGCAGCGGCAGTTGGTCTTGGGGAGGGCAGAGTGTGTCAAGGTAGGGGGTAGTGTTGTGGAGGTGGATTTTTTGGTATGTTTGGGATAGTGTAGAAGGGGGGGTCAAGGAGCTACATAGGTATCAACCTTAAAAGTTACTGAAAATGTTTTGGCTATGATTTGGACAAGGGTTATAACAGGCTAAGGTGAAGTTTTTCCTATGTATATATATATATATATATATATATATATATATATACATATATATGAATTCATATGTATGAATATATCTATACATATATATATATATATATATATATATATATATATATATACCTACATAAACTCACACACAGAGACACACATACGCACACATATGTACACATATCATTTAATGCATATATATATATATATGTGTGTGTGTTCGTGTGTGTGTGTGTATGCATGTGTGTGTGTATACACAAACGTTCCTTTTGACTGCTTTCTCAAGCAATAGAGATCTGAATAAACTCCTAATCACTTACTAAATTTTCAAAACATTGTGCAGGAAGTTGATGTAGAAAACTTCAACTTCAACCTAAAAAAAAAGGGATTGATTTTATGACGACCGATGAAATCCCTTGTATAAGCGTTACGCAAATTGCGTAATGAGTTCTGTGATCTGGCCAATCAAATGTCATCCAATCGACGCCAGTATACTTTCTTGGTTGTCGATCTCTGATATCAATTTCCCGGAATTTATTTCGAAAAGGTATGGAAGCTAAGAGTCTCCATAATACATGCAGAATCGTTGTTCACGCACTTGACATGTCCTTTCGTATCTCTGACTTCCCACGAGCTAAAAATTACTACAAATAAGCGTTTGATGTTGCACGTAACAGAATTATAACACTATTATTTTTTCCTTGGGCAACTTTTCAGAGAAAATATAATGGCGTTTACGCGAAACAGGACAAGAGTGTGCATCAGCGATATAGTGCATATTTCAATTTATACATATTAGTTGGATTATACCATCCATTGAAGGATTAACTCACTATCAAAGGTTTGTATGAATATTGTACCAACTTAGATGCAACCTTATGTATGAAGTACGCTGAACATTTCATTAATATGGTCATTAGTGGGTCTGTATATCTCGGTTACATCCTTAGTGTATTGAGTTTTCTGGATGCATGCCCGTATAAATAATTGGATCCGGTATGCGTGATGTTCACACCTACCTACCTACCTACCTACCTATATATATATATATATATATATATATATATATATATATATATATATATATATATGTGTGTGTGTGTGTGTGTGTGTGTGTGTATATGTGTGTGTGTGCGTAGTGAGTGTATTATGTGCACATGATAGAAGTGTTTATATCATGCGTGCGTTTGTATGAATGTATGTTGATGTTTCAGTGGAAGGATTTGCTTATTTATGAATATGAGGTTTTTCGTCTGATGTATCAACTGATGAGTTTCTATTAATGTATACAATTGTGCTTGTGTACGTGAGTGCATACGGGTTCCTTCATACATATGCGTGAGACTGGAGACTTGTACGAAATCACAATCTGATTCTCTTTCATTCGAATATGCTTATTATCAAAGTAACTCAAATGACGGCATATGAGAAATAAATGGATATGCACATTGCATTATATAAATGTGGATAATAGCGGTTTGCTTTGAAGTTAGATCGGAGAATAGCGTTCTGTTGAACCCGAACGGATTTCAAAGATTTTTTTTTTTTTTGCTTTCGTTTCTATTTCTTTTCCTTTTCATATTATTCTTTTTAAATTCATCATTTTTATAACGTCATTAGAACGTGGATGAAATTTTTATTTACCCAGTCAGTTGCATCCCTCAGCGTGACTGAAGACATCTGTACATTGGTGATTATCAAGTGGATTTTAATTAGTCGTAGAAGGCTCTTTCTCCCTCTCCTTTTCCTCTGAAATATCTTTACGTCGTGGTCATCTTGCAATGCACAAAGTCATTTCAGTCAGCTGACACTGTAAAGAGACGCAATTAGCTTTCTCTCCCCTGGGGTCAGCGGCGAGCCATATTCAGGAACATGTTTGTCCACCATTAAATAAAGCCGATCAACTTATCTACCCTATAAACAATTCTACGCTCATGAAAGCATCAGTCACTTCCCATTAAACCCTACACTGGCCAGCATGGTTCTAATCAATCTAATCACAAAAAGCAGTGAGTGAAACTAAAAGGTTTTCACGTAGTTTCATTTACCAGGCTAATGGGTTACGATTTCCAAATGCCGATAGTTTAACTAATAAAGAAGGAAGAAAAACAGATAATGTTTTTCGATCAGTGAAAAAAAAAACGTCAATAAGTATATTTTCATAATCATACTATTAGTAATAAATTCTATAGACTGAAGATCAAGGCATAGTAGCAAATACACCAAGTATAGAGTGAGAGGCATAAATAGAGAAGGGAGGAGAGTGTTCGCTCAGAATAGTGAGGCAGAGATTAGTTCAGCCATGAAGCTTACATATACTTTGTGCTCAGCTTGATCAGTTCAATTTGCTAAAGAGTTTGTTTTGTTTTTTTTTAATAACACCGCCAACGCTTAATAATTTGCTCAGTCTCTATTCCGTGTTTTAAATGAATACCTACGTATCTCTTCCAGCAAAATCACAAAACTAGTGATTCTGAGAAATCCCTAGGGATTTTATTAAATTCCTGAACTTCCCAGTGGTAATAATCCCTTACTTTCCCAATCAATTAATGGTTAACAAACCGGAGATGCTTACTATTGCGACAGCCGTTATAATCACAATTACAAGCTACAATAGAAACAATGAAACTGGGGATTTCCTGAAATCGCTGAAATGTGCTGGAATTTCACATAATCCCTAGGGATTTGATGAAATCATTAATTTCACAATCTAACAGCAAGATGTCTACACGCACGAATTCTTTTATGGACGTTATTAACTCTTCTTAACGTAAGAGCGTCAGGCAGCTTATATGTAGTATTAGTAATAGCAGTACAGATGTCGAAATCGTGCAGAAGATGCTGATAAAGGAGTGGATACAGCTGGTATTTCAGGAGATTTTCTTAGAGACTATTCAGCTACTTTGAGGGCCTTGAATTTTACTTGAACAAGCTCTTGCTCTACTTGGAAAATGGCTCCGCGGAGAGAACAATTGGAAACCCTCACATACCTCTCACTGACAATTTAGCCTTGAGCTATAGATGCTCTCCCATGTTACCGTGGACACAAGTTGAAAATTCTATGTTTCAATGTATCTAGGGTGAGGGGCAAAATAGGTTGCTATCAAAAGCTTCTTAATCCACTTCTCCAACTCTTTTCATGTCAAAATCTCTTTTATGTTCGTCAAACCGGACCAGCTAATACATTTATTAATATACGTCAACCCCCGTGTTATAAATTCTTTATTTTAATGTCCTTGTTTATGTTGATTTTATGTATGATTGATATTCTTGTTATATCTTCATAACGTTGGCATCTGGTCCCCATCAGTGGGGATCAACTGACAGAAATTCACCGGTATTCCTTTCAATATTGTTTCCTATTCAGCATTACTAAAACCAGGATCGTCCAAATTGTCCCCTAGATCGTGAGTGTTTCCAGTCTTTTCAGAGGTTTATTCTTGATATTTTGCTACTCATGGGAACCTGCTATTCTACATCGCAGTGTTCGCTGTACTTAAGCAAGATCTTGATGAATATATTTTTTCAGATTCAGTTTAGGGTTACCAGATGTCTTTTGAAACACAAGACCAAATATTTATGGTCATGGTACCAAATTGAGTAGTTTCAGCACCAGAATAATCAAATAACCTGAAATCAATCATCTAACTGAGCATTCAGGTAAATAGATTGAAATATACATACAGGCATATTTATGTCGTCTCATATCGTTCATGTGTAGGGGATTATTATCTTTTGTAGATTTTCCATAAATACTGAATCTTCATGTTCGGACACCAAGTACCATTGTTCAGATCCAAATTCGTCAAATTTGTTATTGAGAAAAAACTAATGGCAAGTCTGTTTTACCCAATGGTCTGTCGGATTCATTATTTAACTAATTTTCCTTTAACGACTTAGTTTGAATATCTGGGTAATGTAATGCGACTGAATCCCTCAGCCACAAAGGAATTTTTCTATTGTTTTCTTGAAGAATTCCATAGGATTTATTTGTTTGGCCCATCTCTACTCGTTTGTGAATTCAGTGTTGCTCTCCATACTTATCTGTGTCTTTTTAACAAGTTTATCCAATCTACTGATGAGTAACTATTGTATCTCCATCTTTACGTAGTCAACATTAACGCTTTTGTTAGATTCTATCAATTTTATTCTTACATAATCGGTTCTTACATATTTGCTTTGGGATGCTATTGTCAATGATTCAGGGTTCTCTGCGTATCCATGTCCAGATCATTCAGTCAACGACCCATAATACTTTATTACGAATTCGATCGCTAATATTGCTATGTTAAAAAGAACAATAACTTGAAAAAGAAACCTGGTCGAAAAACTAATAATAAAAATCTGTCATCAAAGTTATCAGACAATTTGAGACTATTCATAATACTAATCACCATAAAACCATGTGTTATACACACACACACACACACACACACACACACACACACACACACATATATATATATATATATATATATATATATATATATATATATATATATATATATATATATATATATACACGTGTGAGTGTATCTGTCTACGTGCCTTTGTGAATGTGTGCATGTACGCAGGTACTTATGTTTTCTAAAATTTCATTTCTTTAATAAGTGGTATTAATTGTCATAAAACATATCTTGGAATAAATGTCAGTTTGCTACGACAGATATTCATTTTAGGGTAAACCCAAAATGTTCTCTTTCTGTATTTTCTTGATAACAAGATCTTCAACAAGAGATGAAATTCTTGAACTCTCAACTTTTTCTTCGCTGAAAATATCTCACTATGTTTATTTCAAGGTCAAGTAAACAATGAAATAGAACATTTACATTTTTCCTGATTGTTTTGCATGCAATCAATAAGTACGCTTAATAAAATGTAAAATATGAAAAAAAATATTTCTTATATTTAAGCCAATGATGACTGATATGTATCGATAATGTAAGTATCTTAAGTGTTTCATTACAAGCAAATCAGTAAAATCAAGCGGTACTTCTGATTTATAGTGAATATGTAATAAGGAATAGTTGACGAGAAAGCCAATTAGATTTTTCATATTAGTAACAGCTTATTACTCCTAAATATGTTGCAAATTAATAGATTTCCCCGAAAGAAAATTCAGAGCTCAGCAATTTCGAAGCAAACCAAAACCACATGTTATCCCAATGATAGATCATCCAATTTAATTGGCCCGTGTAAAAAAAAATCCAGAAAAAGTAATTAAGAACTCGATGAAGAAAGTAATTCTGAATTTTGCAACTTTACAAAATTGTTGATGTGGCGATAAATTAGTTGTCCAATGCTGAGGAAAGTAATCAAAATTACTTATCATTAAATGATATTGCAGAAAAAAAAAAACATCGGTACGTGATATTTGCTTGACGTTTGATAATCCTGAACATTTCCAAATGTGGCCAGAGAAAAAAAAGGATATTGTAAATTATCAAACAATGCATAGAAGAAAGTGAACTTCGTATGTAAACACTTTGTCTTTTTCTTACATGCATGAGTTCGTTTAAGTCATATTAAAAAAGTAAAATCTTTCAAAATTAATTGCTCTTTTCACGCCGTAAACGATGCTTCGGGTGTAAGCACTGGGCCTCGAAGCAAATTACGGTAGAAAGAGGATGGTTGACATTTTCTCCTCAGAATCAGCCAGATACATCCATGTGCATGCTAAATTGGGTGTAAATTGAAATATTTTGAATTATCTGAACTCGATGGTACCTTGATGCAAGGGCATTTTTCTTTCCTTTTTTTTTTTTTTTTTTTGCTCCAAAATGTCAAGTGGAAGTAAACCTTTTTTCCTTTTAAGGAGTCAAAAGTGAGGGGGAATATATTTTTTTCCTTCTGTTGTGTCAAATATGATGAGGAAATATTTTCACCTTTAAAGAAAGATCTAAAGTGAGATGATTTTCTTCCTTTTAGAGGTCAGAAGTGAAGGGGAACTTTTTTTTTAAACTTTTTGGACTCAAAAAAAAAAGGAATCTTTTTTTTCTGCTTCTAAAAGTTCAGTGGGAAGGGAGATTTTTTTCCACGCTCAAGTGTCAAAAGTGAAAGGAAACTTACTTTTCTCACTTTATGGGGTCAAATATGAAGGGAAACTTTTTTTGCATCCAGGATCAACAGTGAAGGGAAATTTTCTCTATTCAAATTCAAGGGTCAGGAATAAAGGGAAATAATGTTTCCACTTTTGGGGGTTGGAAGTGAAGGGAAAAGAAACTTTTTTTTTTTCATTTTGGGGTCAAAAGTGAACGGGAAATTTTGTTTCCATTTTAAAGGTCAAAAGTAGAGGGAAAACCTTTTTCCCACTTTTAGGCGCCAAAAGTGAAGGCAACTTTTTTCCCAATGACTGTGGTTAATTTGAAGGGAAATTTGCTATACATAGATTCATTTTTTATTCTTTCTGGGGTTGAAAAACCATTTGCTCTTTCGATAAAGACTAAGGATAAATATAGTCTCTTACACCATTGTATGCACGAATGCTTTCCTTATTCTAACTGCGATTGAAAATATACGCGCTTGTTTGGTGAAAATAGAGGATAACACTTGTTAAAGTCTAATGAGTTACCTCGTTACAGAACTGTCAAAATTGTATAATTTCATTTTTAAACCCTATTAAAACAACAATGATCTAAAAAGTAAAGCGTGGCCTTGTGTATTTTGCATTCCACACTCTGTATCAATTTTAGAATTCTGTCAAAAGAAAATCTAAACCATTGTTTACCTCCTGTGACCTTAGATTGACCTGAAGTCGATGTAATTTGTTCCTTATGTTATATTGGCCACAAAACATCACTGAGGATGTATCTTGGCACAGATTTAGGTTTATCATAAAAAGATCCGTCAGTTCAAGTTTTGATGATTTTTGATAATTTATTCATTTATTTTGCTTTATTTCATTTTATTTTTTTTTATTTTTCTATACTGCGTTGCCCAAGTTCATCCATTCAGTCTCTCACGTAGAGCATTTGAATTTCCACGCCCATCATTGTTGTTTCGTCAGGGCCGATTCCTTTGCCTCTGTCACCGGTCTTGGTATGGCATAATTGTCGGAAGATGAAACTAGGATCGATTTTATACTTTGCTTTAGCACGTTATGTTTTTTTTCTCCTGAAATGTGTATGTGAAAAAAAGAATTCTTTCTTTCCATTTCATGTTAGTACAGGGGCTCACTCGTTCGATCTCCCGCGCTTCTTGTGTCACAAACATACACATCTTCTCTACACTCTTTTTCAATGAATGTTTGACGATTCATTTTATATCACACTTCAGCTATAATTTATTTTTGAGCCCGTCTTGCAAACTTCACATTGACTTTTGTCGCACGTTGTTCGCCTGAATGGGTCGAATTTCACCCTTTCGACGATACGGTTTTTCGATTCTGATTCTGAAAGGCTTTCATGCATTCTTTTGCTTACTATTCCTTTGGTGCTGCTTCTTGGAACATATCTGTTTCATAACCTCTTTTTTTAAACCATGTATTTTTCTTTGTCTCATTTTCTTCTTGGCCGGGACCCCCCCCCCCCTTATACATTGCACTTTCTCCATTTATGTTCTTTTCAACCATCTTTCTAAATACTCTGCTTCCTTACAGACGAGAGTCCAGTCTTTTTTTTTTCAAATATCCTGAGAACTGCATTTTGTAAAGGTAATATTGCACATCTTTAGATCTTTTCAATTTTGGGTGCAATACATTTCTCATCACTCTCACTTAGACTGACACTAATATGTTTATTTTCGTCTGCAGATACAGTGCCGATTCTTTGCTGATGACTTTTTGGCTTGTAATCTCTTCCAGGTAGCATTGGTAGTGAAGGATTTGGTATTTCTTTCCGCTGCTGATATCCATGTGTTCCATCCATTGTTCAAAGTCAGATACGGACATTCTTTGATCTTCAAGATTTAATGGGTAATCAATCGTTACTTTCGTGAATTGTATTGGCAATCTTTTGGGTTGATTTCGTTGTTGTTTCATCTATTCCATCCCACTTCACCCTTTACTCTATTCTTTTGCTGACTATGTTTATACCATCTGCATATTTTGAGTACATTTCGACTTCTATTCATTCCTGTGGTTGTTCCTTCTTTGATTGTTGATCCCACCAAACCATAAATAAATTGGCAACATCGCCAGCCTATTGCTCTTCCTTTTGTTTATTTATAAAAATCATTCTTCAAACTACATATGTGGTTATCTAAAGTAGACTCAAAATGTTTAGCAAGTGCAGATGTAACAACCAAAATACAATTTAGCATACAGTTTAGCATACAGAACACAGATTCTCATTAAATCATTAGCTGAAAAGACCAATGACCGAAAACACGATATTTTTCAATTAGAGGACAAAATCAAGGTCTTATGGTAAAATATTTTAATTGGGAATATTAATTGTGATTTATATACTTGTTTATGCAATATTATCAATTACCTCCTTCCAGTCCTCAGATGCCCAGTGTTTATGTGCCTTCCTTCAAGCCAGACTTTTTTTTCTTCTTTGTGACCTCTGTTAGATTAGGCGTTTTCAAAGGTCTGCAGACACGAAACACAAGCCGATAAAGATTTTTTCTTATAGTACTCGGACTGCCTTGCATAGATTTGCCAAGTCCTGAGATGATGTTGATCGTTGTTCTTTACAAAGTGCAGCCAACATGCGGCCTGGTTTTTGAGTTCAAACACACTTTCGTCCACATTTCCCATTACACTAATGAGTTTTCATCATTTTTAGTTTCTTCTTTCAATGTTTATTGCACTTGACTCTTCCACTATTTTACAATTTTGTCTCAGATTATGAGAGTATCTTTTTACTGTTTCGGAATTTTGTTCATAGTGTCTTCATTTAGTTTTTCTGCTTCATCCTTTGTAGTTTCAAAAAATCGCCGTCGAAGACACCCAGTGCCCGATAAATGACTATAATGGCTGAATAACACTCTCTACAGCCTGGTTCGCAATTAACTTTGCTATACACAGCTTCATCAATTATTCTAACTGAAATGGAAAAACTCCGTTCTTTATTCAACATCTTATATAATTTATTACGGTGTGTCTGTATGCCTGTGACAATAAGGGAACATACTATAAAAAAAATTTCTTCCAGAGTGATCGACCTTTATCACGACTCATGACATGGATCCCCAGAGATCACATGCGAAACTGAAGCCGGCAGAGTATTAGATGGAGAGACGAGCTAGACAAATTCAAAAAGCACAAGCTCCAAGACACCCACGATAGAGAAGTGTGGCGAATCTTGGAGAAAGTCTACGTCCAATGCTGAACGTTAAGAGACTGATGATGATGATGATGATGATGATGATGATGATGATTTTCCAAGTAGGTCAAGTGTTAAATTATTTCAAATAAATAATCTATACATCATTGATTTACTAAGTATGGTTTTGTTGTTCCTTACAATCCCATAGTATCTCCCAGATAATATTTTGCTTCGGAGTCCCATTCTTAAATAAATGAAAAAAAAAGGTATTTCATTAGATGAAACAGTTATTTCTCTGAATAAAACATTCAGTAATTTACTCCTTGATAACTGAATCTACCACTGTGTGAACATTCTGACGAAGAACACAGTTTTAGGTATACTGTCAGCAAAGCAACGGCTATTCACTAAATTTACTAGTAAAAGATAGATTGTTTACGATACTTCATATGATAAGAATAGGTGATAAATTAATCTCTTTACTGAAATCAAAACAAACAGTGACGTACCGACCGAGTTGAGATTGAAAAAAAGTTGAATTCTTATTTATGTTCAGAGGCTCAAATTTAAAAGGCCAACCGTAATTGTTTTATGAATCTTTTTTTAACGCTCTTTTCTGTAATTATAATCTTTAGCTTGATGCTTCAAAATAGGAAATTTGTGTTAGAATAGATGAGATATGAAGATAGAACTTAAAAAAGAATGACTAGAATTTGTCATAAAACAGTTACATTTTTATTGGTAAAAAAAATACTCTACGAATTTAGAAAATGGGTAACTTTGTAGAGAGATTATTTGGGGCCGAATTTGATAATTCCTATTGCTGTCTGTGTCATCTATCTATATGCATTACATTTGCAAAAGAGATAGGTTGTCCAATCGAGGGAAAACATCGGTTTGGACAAAGGTTGCAAATGTGATGCGAAAACTGCTCCCCAACTGTAGCGTGCTGATGAGGGCTGGTCCACCCCGGGTGACACCATTACAGAGGTGACAAAATGATAACTGCCTGATTAGAAAAAAAGAGAAGTATTTCAACAAATACATTTATTAATAAATTGAAACTGACTTGGCCTTGATAGCTCTGAAATAATGTGCAATAATTTGGCTTGTAATCCATCGACCTTGAATTTACGGTCGTGTGGAGTCTTCTAAACATTGGTACTTTGCCCTTTCTAAAGGGACATTTCATTAATGAAATGAGAAAAAAGAAAAACGTCACATCAGTAAGTAGACAGCATCCGATAAATTAAAAGTAAGTTCGGTAATATGTCGCATTTACCGAATATTATTCAGTGAATCCAACGGCAGTTCAGTTGCCCTTCGTTCTATTTTCGACCTTAATTTACATCGTTCGGTAAATAATGATAAGGATGAAGCTGTTGTCACTATTCTACATGCTGAAAAAGGCTGAAAGTCGAAACTAGCATAATGCCAAGTCCACGTGTTCGCCACATTTATCAAACTTCGTTCGGTAAATAAGAAGGAAGTTCGTTATAGTCCATGTGTTCGTTAAAGCGTTAATTCGTTATATCAGGCATTTACTGTAGATATACCTAGAAAAATATTGTATCTCAAAAGATTATTATTTCATTATTTTTCGAAAATACCATTAAATCTAAACCTTAAGATTGTTCTTGATGTTGATCTCTCTCTGGAAAACCGTTAACAATTGCATTTCCCCATATTCTGTTGCAACTGGGCGGAAAATGGTAATTTATCGGTGAGTGGTAAGAATGCAATTTTCCGTATAATCGCTCCAAGAGAGTGCATGATTCTAAGCCCGCAAGTCTGTGATTTTATAAGCGGTAAATTTCCATCCTTGCTACTTCAAACAGAAAATCTGCTTTGAACCCTATATTCCAAAGTAATTCAATGATAGGCAGGAACCAAAAAGGGTACCATCTTTGTATCTTTTGTGGTACGCAAAAAAACTTCTCTATATAGATTAACTTTCAATACCCTGTACTAACAGAAAACCTTATTAGATTTCTAAAATATGTGAGAAAATTTACGTAATTTAATGAAAAGCAAAGAAAAATAATAGGGTTCGAAGAGTAATAGTTTTGAAATTAAGGGATGAATATGTCCGCGTTTTTTTTATGAAAGCATTGAAAAAATAAATAAACACAAGTAATACCAAAAGTATAAATTCATCTTACAACATTTGAAGTCCCTAGGGGGATATTTCACTTGGCAGGAGCATACATAAACAAAATTCTCCAGATTTTATACAAACAATGTTTGTGCATCTCTTGAAGAACGTATAACTGTAGTACAAAAAGATCACTACCAAGAGTTACCTCCCCGGATGACACCAAACCTCGAAACGACGAAGCGCAATGTTTAATTCTGGTATTAATGAAAATTTCGGTCAACTTGAAATCATCTATTAGGAATCGACTTGATCTTTTCAAAGCAAATTAGCCAGTCCGTTCGAAGTTATTGATAGGAGCTAACAAAACTTGTTCTCTATGTATGTATGGGATCCTGGGGAAATGCTCAACAAGAAGTTAATCAGTATATCTCGGAATTTTTGAGATGAGGTATTATTATTCCTATTGATATTCGGACCATCCTCATCTTTGTTGTTTTTCATACAACGTTTCGGCCGTTGCACTCTACGGCCTTCGTCAGGTATCATCTGGGAGATTTTTAAGAAGTTAATCATTAAAGGTGGGTGCCCATCAAAATATAATTTGCCTATTATATAGTCCTCGGGAAAATTTTTAAAGTTTTTTTAAAAACTTTTGGCAAAACTTACTTCAACTTTTCCTTCGTGAATCTTCTTATTTCTTTTCATTTTGTTTCAATGTTTTTTCTTTTTCTTTTTCTTTTTTTTTTCACACTCTGACCATCTCGAATTTATCGAAACAGGAAAGGTGTCAAACTAAACATAATTTACCCATAATACAGATTCTAAGGGTTCTTTAAAAGAATTTGATAAATTCTTTCAGTACAACTTGGCCAAATCGTTTCGACTGGAATTCTGAGTGTGAAATTGGGAGAAATTAGTGGATCAGAAGAATTTAACAAACAATTCATTTAAAATGTTAATATATATCTGTAATTGAATTAAACATTTTCATTTCGTAGCAGAATAGAATAACATTTTGATTATTGGGAACTTTGTGGTCGAAACAAATCGAAATCTTCGAGGAAACGAAACCACGTCAGATAATAACAGTATTATTATTATTATATTTCAGTAAGCAAAATACAAACTGAGTAGATGATAGAAACTGATTGTATATAAATTTGAAATCTGTATGAGCAAGTTTTATCTCTAAACATTCTATAATCACAACTAGAGATTTTATCTTATATAATGATACTGCATAGGGAGAATTGTTATTGCTTTGAAGCATTCGTTTTGCCTCGCCAATTTTTCTTTAGTTTACACTCAGTGTTCCATGCAAGAGTACCCTGGCTAAGTTGCACTAAAGATTTTTTTTTTAAATCAAAACCTTTAAAAAAAAGACTATATAATGTTCAGATTAATTCGAAATGGCTGGTGAGTAATAAACGAAAAAAAAAAAGAGCAAGAAAGACAGAAGTAAGAAGTGCCAAAGGTTTTAAATAAAACTTTGTGAAATCTTCCTGAACACTATATGATGGGAGAGCAACATTTTGATGGGCACTTTTCCTTCCCTGATGAATTCGAAATGGGCATTATCTACCCTTGATAAATTTGCAGTGGGCAAGTTACTTGATGGGTGCTTTATCGATGGGCACATTTCCTGATGGGTATTTTCCGAACACAGTTCATCCGTAAGTTTATCTGTAAGCTCCAATTTGGCTTTTATTTTCATTTCTGTTTTATTAGTTTGTATCGAATTACACCTGAAATGTACTCGAAAATTTCACCTCGCAGCTTTTATTTAGATTGCATCAAATAGAAGGAATTATATATATATATATACATATTGGAAGAGAGAGAGAGTTAGGAGAGAGATTGCATCAAATTAATTAAGCTGGAATTTTAATCAGTTTTGTGTGCACTTCTATTTTTTTTTCAATTATATAAATACATACACACATGCGTATATATAAATATATATGTATATATATATATATATATATATATATATATATATATATATATATATATACATATATACATATACACATATATATATATACATATATATATATATATATATATATATATATATATATAATTTCTATTTAAAAAAATCTCTAGTACTCCTGCATTTATATATATACATATCTACTCCCACATATATATATCCTGCATGTATATGTATATATATATATATATAATCGCAAAAAAAATGTATTTTTATTCTAAATTCTGTAAACGTCTTCACATGGTGTTAACCTCATGCATATAGGTCTGATAGGTCACTTGACTACCGACTATAATTGCCTTTTCAATCTAAATTCTCACTTGAAGGAGGGAAGACTCGTAAATATGTGTGATTTATGCTGATACTTATGTGTCTGTGCACTCACTTTGGTTCACTTTCGGAAATAGTCTAGCAATTGGGATGAGGTTACTATCTAACAAGTCCAGTGTTCTAACCGGAACGACTAATTTGTGTAGCACATGGCTAGGAAAATGAGCCGTGGAGTGATAATTGGCTAACTAGTCTTACAGACTGTTAATACTGCCATATGTTCCATCCTAACGAAGTACTAATAGATAAAATGGAGTGGAGCAAATATCTGAAATAATCAAAGACAATACCCCACCCCATCCCATATTTCAGGCAACCAATCAAATATTGTCAAACTCCACACAAACTTGGAGTTAACTTTGATTTCTCCCGTAACAAGAATAAGAAAAATCCTCAACAAATTTTCCACTGTCAATCCTGTCAGGTAAAAAAATCCACATGAAAAATTGATATTTCTCTACCACAGCGATTCGATATCATAGCCCGATGATTGCTTATCGACTGAGCCAAACTTGAGTTGTATCTACGAATTTATTATGCACACACACACACACATACACACTCATATATATATATATATATATATATATATATATATATATATATATATATGTGTGTGTGTGTGTGTGTGTGTGTGTGTGTATATGCAATAAAAAAACGTTTCAGCTCTCGTCTTCGGTTAGAATAGAAGTAGCAGTGGAGTCTGACCCCGTCGCAGCCAGGCTTGTTTATTATTTTAATCATGTGACTGCGAAGGAACTGAATAGATGAAAGAACCGATTTTTTAGTTCTGCTTATGACTCTGGTTACCGGGTGTTCCGTCCCTGGGTTGAAAGTTCGCTTGATCCTTCCGTTGGCTTGTTTGTCAATTCTTCTGAACTATAAGATAACGAAATCTATCAAGAGAAAATATCGGTACTACATTGTCAGGATAAGACTCGTGCATGTAACAGATAAATATGTCGCTGGTGAATTAAAATCTACTTTTGTGAAAGGCTGGTTCCAAAGAAGTGGTTGAATGTTGGAGTGGATCCATATACAATTACTTCCCCAGACAATAGCGCTATATATATACATCAATTCCTAGTTAAGGGATATCAAGGCTGTTCCAGCCTGAGAGAAAGTAACTCGATATGTTGACATTAAAGTTTCGGTTAGAGATTGATTAGGGCAATAAATGAAGATTACGATTCGATCCACTTAAGAGGGCTTTGGTAGAACTCAAATAATAAGAATGTTGAGTTCTAAATTTTTAGTATCATGCCAACAAGTCATTTTACAGCATATAATTTTTCTTCAGTCCTTCGTTTTTATATCGTATCAAGAACAAAAATTATACTCACGAAATTTAGAGGGATAAACTCTTTGCTGTTGGTGTGTTCCGTCATTTTAAACCACTTTGAAAATTGACATCCGACCAGCGTGATTGAAATAATGACAAATAGATTTCGAGGCGGCTCACTTATTGACTGATCTAAATTATCAAGTCTTACACATCGACGAAAATTAATGCTTGATATACGCTTGTGTTTATTTCAATCTAATAAATAAATACAATTACAAAATGAATATTTCTTTAGTGTGAAAAATCTCGGACAAGTGATTGGTAGTCGGCTTACTTAAGGACTGAGCCTAGCAGATAGGTCTTGCATATCCACGAACATTTATTTTGTAACATATATGTATATATATATATATATATATATATATATATATATATATATATATATATATATATATATATATATATATATATATATATGTTAGGGTTAGGATATGTATATATATATATATATATATATATATATATATATATATATATATATATATATATATATATATATATGTTAGGGTTAGGATATGTATATATATATATATATATACATATCCTAACCCTAACATATATATATATATATATATATATATATATATATATATATATATATATATATATATATATATATATATATATATATGTTAGGGTTAGGATATGTATATATATATATATATATATATATATATATATGTTAGGGTTAGGATATATATATATATATATATATATATATATATATATATATATATATATATATATATATATATATATATATATATATATATATTCAAATGTTGCAGTAATCACCTTCAGTTGGAATAGAAGTGGAGTTCGACCCTGCAGCAGTCAGGCTCGTTGCAGTAATAATTATTTGAAGCAGCTGATAACTATAACCATTAGCGTCGCTTCATAGTTTTCAGTATGTTATATTACAGTCAGCACTAAATTGTTTTCTTATAACATCTGGAATAAACACATTGCATTAAAATCCTATTATGTTCGCTGTAGGTGGTTCTATAACCCTGACAGTCCGCAATCCCTTTTGTAGTCGTAGACGAGAAATACCTGCGTATTCTTTTCTAAGCTACATATTCATTTTCTCCAGCAACCACAAATTTAGCCAGCCAATGTTGGAGAAGCTTTGAAATAAATTTTCACAAGAAATGTAGTCGAACGAGCAAAAGGAGAATGTCCTGTCTACGCAAAATATGATAAGCAAGGTTCATGGAAGCATGAGATAAAAGGGAGATGAAGAGAAGATGCAAAATAAGAACGGAATTTTCTCTTTTTGGGTGTGACTGTCTATGAGAAAACATGAGCTCGGCGAACGAGCGAGCTCGGTGCAGACGATAAAGTACTGAACAGATGGAGAGTTTCGTTTAAAAAATGAGGGAAGCGATGGAGGAGGGGTAGCTGCTTGCCAAGAAGAGTCGAGACGGTTCTTGTCGCCATACATCCGGGGAGGCGGGGGTCAGAAAGTGCATTTATGAATGGCGACCAAGTTCTTTTGGGAATGGATCGCTTTCAAAGAAAGAGAATCACTCCAAAGTATAGAAGAAGTCAAAGAGGTCGTCTGAATTGGGCGTGAAAGATAAGGATCTGAGTAGAGCCCCTATAGCACTGAGAAGCACGGGTCTAGGTCGGGGCCCAATTATATAGAAAGACTACCGTAAAACAGTGTTTGAGGTAACAGGGTGTAAGAGGTTCGTAGTGACACAGGTAGGGATGCGAATAAGGATGGTGGTGGGTGTGTAAATATAAAGGAGGGATGCGTTATCGCGTACTCATAAAGCAGAATCGGAGTAGAGCCTGGCTGAATATGATTCTCTGTTCTCTTAAACCCTTCGAATTATACATTTTACTGCATAATTTTGCTAGACTTTCATGAGATTCTTGCCTAGACTTGAGCTTCAACTGTTAAACATAAGAGAAATACTGTAAGACTTGAAATTTGAACTCCAACGTTAGGAGAAAGAACTCAAGGATTATATAAATGAATCTTATTACTATAAAACTCTAAAAACATTAACCTAAGAATAGGATTTTTGATCAAAACGAAAGTTGCATTTCTCTCGGCACCTAGCCTTGATTCGAAATGCTTCCATAGAAATATATCAACTCGTCAGGGTTTGAATAATGAGATTCGAAGAAAATAGAAATAGTTTCAATGCAATCTTTTCCAAACTTTCTATAAGTCAGTCTGTTCTCACTCTTGTTCAATGCGACACTGAGGCGACATATCTATCAAGCTAACCACTGATCCTGACTAATTTATCTCTGTTTGGCTTTATCTCTTGCCCGAACGCACAGACACTCCCATGTACGATGATTTTCTCCCATGTTTCGAGCGTATTGTGCCAACAACTGTTTCATCTACAAAAGGACAACAATAATATTGGATTTAACATCGCTAAATAGATTGCACAGGCAGTTTAGAAACATTCCTGGGAACTCGCATGCGTATGCAGGCAAAAATACAAAAATGCCTGTTGATGACTATTGCCTGCTTCAAAAATCGAAACTTGAAGACGAACATTGATGAATATTATGTCTAATTGCCTCGTAGTTCCACTTTTTCTCTCGGTTTATATATATTTATATATATATACCATTTATCTCTCTCTTCCTTCTCTCTCTCTCTCTCTCTCTCTATATATATATATATATATATATATATATATATATATATATATATATATATATACATATATATATAGATAAATAGATAGATTGATAGATAGATAGATAGATAGATAGATAGATAGATAGTGTTTGTTACGAAACAAGTAAGAATAGAGAGAACAGTAGAAAATTTCTTTAGGTGGACGTGTTTGTTATAAAAAGAAGTAAAAGAAACAGAGAAGATTGGGGAAAAAATTCTCTAGATTGATAGACAGATAGATTGATAGATAGATCGTGTTTGTTATGAAAAAAGTATTTTAAAAAATCCAGAGAGGACTAGAAAGAATTCTCTCTCTCTCTCTCTCTCTCTCTCTCTCTCTCTCTCTCTCTCTCTCTCTCTCTCTCTCTCTCTCTCTCTCTCTGTAGATAGATAGATAGTGTTTGTAAAGAAAAAAATTCAAAAACTGAGAGAAGACAGAAAAGAATTCTCTCTCTTTCTCTCTCTCTCTCTCTCTCTCTCTCTCTATCTATCTATCTATCTATCTCTCTCACTCTATCTATCTATCTATCTCACTCTATCTATCTTTCAATCTAACTAACTATCTCTATAGATAGATAGATAGATCGACAGTATTTGTAAAAAAAAAGTCCAAAAAACAGAGACGACAGGAAAGAATTTTTCTCCCAGAAAAAAGAATGAATAAGATACATGAGCTCGAAGCATTGTTTTACTTTTGGCAATGCAAATAGAAAGAAAATGATACGTTCTCAGAATATAAAATTCTTCTTTACTCAGTTGAAGAGAAATTTAAGACGACTTCATAAATGAATAATTTCTTGTAATACGTATGCTGACAAGCAAAATAAATAGCCTTCAAATCTCTTTTGTGTATTATTGTTGAATGAATATGTTTTATAAAAATGCATATTGACATCTCCATATAATAAGTACATCTACATTCGATGAAATGATAGGCAATTTGCTATATAACGGATCAAATTGTGCACAATACCTATCAGTCCATACACATGATATTTGTCTGAAAAAAAGAATCATGGTAAAGACCAGGTCTCGAATAATGATTTTCAAAGAAGTTACTGATCATCTATGGAAGATTACCGGACTTTAGTGAATCCATTGAAAACGTCTCAATGAAATGTACGTAGCTTACTTTTTCTCCTGTAATTCATCGGCATTTGAGCAGGTCACGTGATATTTCAGCATTTGAACCAGTCTTAATATTTTTTTATCATTATCATTTTTCGATAATCACACATTGAAAGAAAACCCATTATTACTTCTGCCAACAAAGCTGGAGAGGGTTAAGGAAAAGTTGGTTAAATCTGGGGACGGATCCAGGGTTATACTTTTGATTGAGACATATTTTTCGATTTTTTCATTCATTTATGCATACACCCATGACTGTTCACACAATATCTCTAAAAGGTCTAAATCATTTTCTATCGAATTCTCTGAAAAGTTTGACCACAGAATATGACAGGGCTGATTGAATTTGACGGTAAATGCATTCACAAATACCTTCCCTGCATTGTAATCATATCGCCAAAAGTTCATGCCTGTCCACATGATAGCCCCCAAAATCGTCGATGAATTTAAATGTAATTTGGTGAAAGGCTGGTTTCAAAAGAAGTGATTACATTTTGGAGCGTATCCATACACAATTACTTCCCCTGACAATAATGCTGACGGAGATATGCACCCTGTAATATACGGACACATTTGCCTGCATATAGGAGTTTCATAGCATTTCTATTTTCATCCTTTTTTTGCTGCCAGAGAGAAATATTATTTGGTTGTTCAAGTGGAAAGGAAATATATCAAAACTAAAATCGAGTTTACTGTATGGTCAAAATCATTGTTCACTTTTTCCATACTCTGATATTATTTCTATAAATTTTGGAGAATCAATGATCCTTTCGTAACTTTCATTGCCTCTCACGCTACATTAACTTATCGAATACTTCAATCATCCCCCCTTGGCTGCAATGGCAACGGCAAAATACTTTGGCATGCTTTCAATGTACTTGCGTGCAAGCTCCTCCATCCTTTGGTTGTAATACCAAACTCCAATCAGATGAGCAATCAGCATGTTTGCATAGACAATATTCGGCGTTTGATTTCTGAGGTCTTTCCACAAGTCCTCGATTGGGCACATGTTAGGACTATTTCCGAGGCACTCGAGCCCTCTGATACTAAGTTCCTTGAAATTTCCCATCATCCTGCGGACCTTGTGACACACTGCACGATGATTTTACGCCACCATGCAGAATAAATTTCACTGTACTGTATACAGAACAACGGACAATATTTGATTGCCATGTTTGACATCAGTTGTTGGGATCCCAACATTTGTCAGCATTGATATTTTCAGCATGTATATCCCTTCGAATAGGTTTTGCTTCTAAAATCATCAAACGAGATAAAACACTTTTCACCGATATCTTATCTTTTTTTCCTTTCAAAAACTCTCTTTCAGGCGATAATGGGTTTCCATATTCTAGATGATCTAAGATTTATCATATCTTTTTTGAATCTTTAGAAAAGGGATGTGCCATTGAGTTTCACCGTTTGATAGTTTATCTGAACTATCTTCAAATCTGCTTGGTTCAACGTTCCTCGATTGTAAAATCCAGTCGATGAACTGCGAAAAATTATTTCCTCGCAATTGTTTCACCTGTTTGATCAAACACTAGTTGAAACAGGCGCATAAGTGATTATTTGCTGTGGTGTCAAATTTTCATCTGCAAAGCTTAGCCTTAAGAATAGTTCTGATACCAGAAAGATT
Organism: Thysanoteuthis rhombus; assembly: GCA_963457665.1. Lineage (NCBI taxonomy): Eukaryota > Metazoa > Mollusca > Cephalopoda > Oegopsida > Thysanoteuthidae > Thysanoteuthis > Thysanoteuthis major. The sequence continues at coordinate 45,334,937 of OY735201.1, read as the reverse complement.
TTGATCCATGGTTTCACCAGATCTAGTATCACACAAGAATAGAAAGTGTCCTCTAAAAACAATTTTTAGGCCGGAAAAACTGCAAAGAAAATATTCCCCAGCCATCAAATCTAAATTCAGTAAAATAGCGCAATCTACACATAATGGAAATGCAAATCAAATTTAAAAGGATTCAGGCTTGGTTAGTCTGTAAAATTATCTTGATAGTCAACATTACTGAAAAGCTGCTTTCACTCGTTTATGACTTGAATCATTTTATTCTGGCATGAGGGTCAGATCAAAAAGCTTTCTTTTTCATACGTCTAGCCTACGAAAGACTTCTCTACAAGCATTCTTATTTACGTTACGAGATGGACTTGTTTACTCTTCTCTATTCTCTTCTTCTACGAGTAAAACGTTCACAAGTATACTGTAAATGTTTGCATCTTGTTTTCATTGCTTACACAAGGATTTTCTTGGGTATTCTCATTTTAATCCTAGAAGTAACAGTTTTTTTTTTTTAAATAAAGGAATTACCACTCATCGGGCAACGGTCTTTTCCTCTTCGACGTTTGCTTTATACTTCTACGCAGTATTAAGTAAGCGTTCTGTCACTACCTTGTATTGCGCCAGCCATGAAGTTATCTATTCTGATTTAGGTTAATTAGAGTTAGGGCACAGGGAAGAAACATGGAAGCTAATAAAAAGACAAAGGCCCTGAAGGTGAGGAAGGATCTACCTGTCAATCAAACAACTTTCGTTAATGGGAAGGAAGAAAACAAAAAACAAAAAAAAAAAAACAAGGAGAGAGGAAAAGAGAAAGAAAAAATCGAGAAATCTGAAGGTGTTGAGAAGAATGCCAAAGTCGAATGTCGAATCAGAAGCTGTTGTTTGCTACTAAACGAAATTGCCAGGTTTCCTGAAAAAATTGCGTCCCAAGATTGAATCCATAGCTGACGTAAATGAACCAAACTTACACACACCCAGACACGCTCACACTAACTCATACACGAACGCCCTTATGAGCTTAAGCGAACAAAGGGTTCAGGCATTCTAGCTCAAGGCTTCGACGAAAAAATCACTTCAACAATAATTACCTTGATGTTGGTTTTTGATCAAGGAACGGAAGATTTCTGACACGATTTTTTTAAGGGCTCTACATTCATTCGACCGCAGTGCATTTTGACAGTGATTCTAGATACGTATGTGAAAGTGCGTGCTCATGTAGTTCTCTATTTCTTTTGATCATATGACTGATTAGGGTTTTGAATAGTTGCATACAAATAGAAGTGTGATTATGTGTACGTATTTAGGTTCTCTAGGGACAATGTGTAATATCTGGGCGTAGGTTAGGCTAAGGAGGCAGGTTCTGTTGGGGATTGTATGCGATGTTTATTTAAGATAGTTAAGTTAACGGATCACTCGATATTTTTCTGACAGGTGTGTTTTCTAATTATGCGTCTATGTATTGTTTTTGTAAACATGGTATAGAAATAAGATTGTGGGCCTTATGTGAATATTATTAAACATTAACCATCGTTCTCCTGCTTCTCTATCTTCTTTTAACTTTTGTCTTTTCTCTCGACTGGATACTATGTGAGGCAAGCGGACATATTCGAACTTACATTAAAGCAGCATACACATACAAGCTCTAATCAAATAGACAGATTTGAGTAAATTTCGTGTTTTTCATAAATTCATTTGTACTTTTTCCCTATAATGATAAACGTGATGCGTATCTACTTATATACATACATATATATATATATATATATATATATATATATATATATATATATATATATATATATATATATATATATATATATATATATATATATATCATTGTAAGTTTTTCTGTTCAGTTGAATAAGTCAAGCCAAACCAAACCTATTAATACCATTAACGACGAAGATCCAGCGTAAGTCTAACATGCATCAAGTCGATTGATAATTAGATACGATAACCTGTTGTGCAAAAGTATAACCTAGTGAAATTCGCAAAATTCGGAAAAAATGTCAATTGTATAAAATTTGATTCTACCATCAGAATTTGTTTCATTAGTAAGGAAAAAAATTGCAGCAAAGTCTGAGATAAATGATTTGGGCACACTTTAAAGAACCGGAGATCTTTTTTGAAAATACAAACTGTTATATATTGTAACAGTGTAAATAAAATATATGCAGCAGGAAATTTTCCAAAAATTTTTCCATGCAAAACACGTTCGTTTCAAAAATTCATTGGATTTTAATGAAAAACTTTAATTAAAAAAGGAAACGATAAATAAAGAATGACTTCATATTTTTCTACGGAAGATCATACACGTAAATTACTTATGGCGGGTACAATGCTAATATATATATATATATATATATATATATATATATATATATATATACATATATATATATATATATATATATATATATATATATATATATATATATATATATATATACTATAAATACTACGGTTTGTTTCTTTGTTTCTAACTCTGTTTCTAACTTGATGTTTTATACATTCTCCAACAGCTACACTGTAATAGGTTGCAAATTTGTTAATAGGTGTTACCCCCTGGATGAACAAAGGATAGATGGCGCTAACTGATTGAGACTTCTAAGGTTCAGTTGAGGGTCAAGTCAATTTTGGTAATTTCTGATCTAAGGAGAAGGAATCATTTCTTGTCATTTTCAAATCTAAGGGACCCTATTTATATTTGAAGTGTTTTCCTTGTGTGTGCGTAACCCAATATTTTTTTAATTCATATTAAAATATGATCTTATTGAGTTGTCACATTTTGAGTTTGTTTTGTTGTTGTTGTTGTTGTTGTGTGTCCCTGTAGACCTTGATGGGTAAGGGGGTCAAAGTGGGTGAGAGTTGTATGAGAGCAATCTCCCTTGGTTCATTTTTAAAAATCTGTATGAAATATAATTTGCTTTCTTGTATTATTATATATGAAGTGTGTGTGTGTGTGTGCGCGCGAACAGGTCCGACACTTTGGAGAGCAGATGATCGCAACCCCCATCTTGATCAATTTCATAAAATCGCCGTATAAGATAATTATCCTGCGTTGTTACAATCGAAGTTCTTTCCTGGGCAACTCTGGGTACCCCAGTAAGTATATATATATATATATATATATATATATATATATGTCTGTGTCTGTGTCTGTGTGTCTGTGTCTGTGTCTGTGTGTGTGCAGGCGCGTGCATGTGTGTGTAAGCGAAGATTCTATAAATATTTATGAAATATGGAAATTCAAAGAAAATATAGAATTCCAAACCTGGCCTTAAAACACATATGAACACCTGTTACTAGATTCGCCACCGACATGCCTATGAATGCATATTGAATTTCTTGTGTGTACATCGAGGAGTGAATTTGTATGTATGCTAGTGCGAGATTGTTTCAGTAATTCACAGCCGAATGCGTCAGTGTGCGAGCGTAGGTAAGGTAAATAAATTCTTTAGTGTGTGTTAGTATTAAATAACGTATATATAATGTACCTCCATTTTTATTGATGTGATGGTCTATTACAATACAAGAGCTCTGTGTGTGTAAGCGCTTTAAATCAAAGCTTCAAGAAAATGTCGTAAAAAAGATGTTACGATACTTATTAAGCTGAAATGTTTGTCATATATAGAGAAGATATATATATATATATGTATTTTTTTTGCGACAAAAAGCAAGCAATTTTCTTCTGCTGGAATGGATGTGACGTTTTGAATGCCCGGCTGCCTACGTTTTTTGACGATGGATAAAGGTGAGGCTAGGTGTGTACACGAAATATTTCTCTTGTCAGAAGTTACAATACATGATTTCTGTATATTCTTTGTTAAAGAAGCTGATGTTTTTGTTGGAGTAGACTTCCAATTTATCAGTCGCTCATATCTGTGTTTTGCGTTTAAACCAAAGAGTTGCATTGCTATGAATGTGATGGCATATACCACATTGTTTTATTGACCAGAATAAATTCTGTTATTTTTTCTGTCTGAAATTCGAGTCCTCATCATTCTGCCTTAATTTCCTTATGTCCAAACGCCTTGATGATCGCAGACTCCCTCGAAATCTTTTGTGCCCATAAGAAAATTTTATGTTTCGTAAGAATGCTGAATTCTACAAGTATATAGCTATTCTGACTGCAGCCACTATGCTACATAAGAAAGCTGGTTGAGCATATTTCATATTTAAGGAAGTCACCAACGTAGCTCATCGAAAAAATTAAATGAATAATCCATATATACATATTTGGGATAAAGTGTTGATATATATATATATATACAAGCCGACCAGTTTTAAAGCAATGAATAGATTCACTGTAGGGAACATTCCCATTTTTAATGTAAGTTATTCCCAGGTACTTGATGATTATGATCGAACATTCTGCCAAGTTTTGAAGTAACTGTATACATTAGGTCTATAGAAACATGGCATTTCAGGAGAACCCAATGTATCCTGGACTGACTTCTAAAATCACTGTCGACAATTTGACGAGCTGGTGCTCAGCCAAACACTTTCCATTAGAGCATGGTTTTAAAGAAAAGTGAATTTCTGAATGAGCTGAGGATGTGTCGTTGTCGTAAAAATCATCGTTCAGTATCTCCTGTTCTATGGAAGACAGAGTTGTATACCACTGTATGATAACAATCAAGAGAGGGTTATAATTTTTTTTTCTGGATACAGTTGTGAATTCATATGAATTCATGCGAGTATACATTTGCAAACATGGAAATGCCAATTTACAGTATATATAGAGGCATGGGTTAATTATTATCCGATGGGTGCAATTATTCTTCGCATATATAAGCAGGTAAATCAATCAATCAGTAACGTAATGATGAAAAAGCATTTATTTAACACAACAAATATATATTTGAAACATAATCACCTTTCTGGTCAATGCACTTAATTCAGTGGTAAGTACTAACTGGATAGGTTGAACATTATACAACGAAACTTTCAGATCGAAATTCAGCTGACAATGTCAGGTTACGATATTATCGATCTACTTCGTAAGTATATATATATATATATATATATATATATATATATATATATATATATATATATATATATATATATATGTATATTCCTTCTCTTCCTTTGAAAATGATAGTATAGTCGAAACCGGTCAGGGAATCATAATTCTTTTCAAAACGATTTGAAAAAATGAAATAAATTCATCTTCTACACTCACTCCTGTTTATGTATCTTCCATATACTCACCCATATATATATGTGTGTATGTGTGTGTACGTGTGTGTGTGTGTGTGCGCGCACGCGCGCATGCACGTGTGTGTGTATGTGACCCTTCAAAAGTATGTACGAGCTTCTTTTATTTTTTGATTATTATTCTCCTATTTTTGATGCAAGTAATATTCCAAGTAATATCGACTGTCGTCGTACGGGCGTTCATGTCGTCAGCTTCCAGCCGTTAATTTTCCAACCAGTCTCGGCGGATTTTACCTGACAGTCAACACCCCAAGTGAATAACGTCTGTTCACTATGAGGCAAGATCAATTCAGACAAAAAAACAAAAAAAATGATAATCCAGAAAGTAGTTTATTTATTTTTTATTTTATTTTTTTTTTTTTATTTGCGATTTGTTTTTGTTCTCTCTATAATAAGTTCGCATTTATCCGCGCTTGTATATTTATTAACTCCCGGCAAGTTTTATTCAGTTAAAAATCACCCTTCCATGGCTCGAAATCACACAGTCGGTCAGGTTAGTCATTTAATCATGAGCAATGTATTTTGACCGCGTGCCATGTTGGAGGTGATCAATTCAAAATTAGAAATAAGTGATCAATCAAATCATTTACTTCTGTCGCTCATTGTTGGGCAGTGATCACTGAAAAATATCCGAATTTTCAAAAATAAAACCTGAAAAAAAAACGTGAGTAAATTCAAAAGGAAGGTTATTTTTTGTTCTAGACATAATAAGGAGTAGATGTTTAAATTTTCTGCCCTCTAGCTCTTTTGATGCTGTCTGTATGCGTGATACATACATACTTGACCAGCTTAGAAGGACAAGAAAACTATATCATCAGTTTTTGTGACAGTTTTGTTGACGGTTTCTGATAATCCTTTCTTGAGTTTCAGTTACTGAACTCAGTGTAATATCACCTACATGGCAAAAGTAGCCACGGGCCCCACAACCTCAAGGGCCTGTGCAAAATGATTGCAAACTGTCAATCCCAATCCAATTTTGCACTTGCTCTATGACGATAGTTCTCGGTCGCTTTCAACTTTTATGAACGTATGTTAGAGGTTGAAAAAATTTTCTTGGTAATTATCGCCTTTAATTGTTTTTATTACATGAACTCTATACTGGATGGGAGCGTGGTGTGATACATAGGCGATACATGTATGACACAAATGGCACATAAATACAGAGGTATTTGAAAAAGAAGTCATAGCCACAGCACAAAAATCAAAAGAGGAGCGAAGAAGTACATATAAAATGTCAGATGAATGTCGTATCATCAGGCTGAGAAGTAAATGAAAAATATTATCAATTTATTATGCAAGTTAAGAATGTATGTGCTTTGATATTTATTTGTATTTCTTTATTTAAGAGCCCATCCATAAAATACGCTTTAGGCTCTCCTCATCATCATCAGTCTTTTAAATTCTGTCGTTGGACATAGACCTTCCCCAGGATTCGCCACATCTCTCCATCATGGGAGTTGTGGAGCCAATACTTTCTGAATTTGTCTAGTTCGTCTCTCCGTCTCGTATTTTGCCGGCCACAGTTGCGCATGTGATCTCTGGGAATCGATGTTGTGAGTTGTGATGTCCATCGGTTGTCTGCCATTCTTGCAACATGACAAGCCCATTGCCATTTGAGTTTTCTGATTGATTCTCTAATGTTTTGGACTCCTTTGTCTCTTTGTTAGGTTCCATGTTTCAGCTCCATAGGTGACTTTCGGAAGGATACATTGGTTGTATACTCTTCTTTTTAGGATTAGCAGGATCTTCTTGATTTCAAAGGTTGAGCTATGGGCTCTACACTAGCCTAATTCGGCCCTGATTGAGAGTCATTGTTTCGCCCGCAAACACAGATTCAAGATTGGTCAGAATTCCCTGATATTGGTTACAAGATGCAAATATACTCTTCTTAACATCATTTTTTATTATAATTAGCAGAAACAGATGTAATAGTTGTATTACTTCTGTTGGTAATCTTGAAAGGGGGGAAATTTTTACAATGTTCATCAATACAAAATGACCAGATCTCTTCCTCTTCACCCTCTAACATTTGCGTCAAGTCATTGTCATTCAAGTAAATCTCCTTTTTTTAATTCTATTATTATTATTATTATTATTATTATTATTATTATTATTATTATTATTATTATTACTATTACTATTATTATTATTATTATTATTATTATTCAAGCAAACGAACGAAACGGAGAGAAGCTCGGGTATTTATAGAGATCTTTTCGTTACACTAAGAAAAAGGTGTCCGTTGCAAGTCGATGCGCGAAATATATATATATATATATATATATATATATATATATATATATATATAGATATATATATATATAGAGAGAGAGAGAGAGAGAAATTACAAAAATATTCATGCAAATCCAATGGATATTATTGGGAAAAAAGAGATCCTACCCCATGCTGTTAGAAGGAAAGATACTATTGAAATCATAAAAGTTGAATTCCGTTCAGAATTTATCCAAACAAGCGAGTGAAACAAAGTGAAGCTCAGGTATTTGGTATTGATAGAAGGCTATTCGTTACTATGAGAAAAAACTGTCCGTTGCAAGTCGATGTGGGGGTATTATACACAGATTAGAAGTAACAAAAATGTTTAGGCGAATAGAACGAATTCCTACGGATATTAAGGGCAAAAAGGTTCCTCCCACTTTAAGATTCAGATTATGAAATAAAGCCCCAAATCATATTGAATCTTTTATGTTCCCCCTTATCTAAAACTCCGCCATTTCTACTTGTTTTTATTTTTTATTTATTTATTTATTTTATTTTATTTTATTTATTTATTTATTTTTTTGTAGGTTCCGCTTGGGATGACACAACCGAACAAGAATCTTCCAGTTTTCTGTACTTCGAAAAATATTTTCTTGTACTGTGAATATTGGAACAACTGTTCAAGTTTTAGTTTCAGATAAGTATAATTGAGTTTTGAGCAAGTGAGGGAATTTTTATTGAAAGACGAACCCAACAGTCCTAGCTTCAATGTAATTAGAGAATGAATTATACATAATGCTTCGTAGAGGGGGATCTGTTATGAATCATCATCATCATCATCATCATCATCATCATCATCATCATCATCATCATCATCATCATCATCATCATCAATTTCTCACCAGTTGCTTCGCTCGATGGTTATCGCTGGAGGACAGCAAGTCTCCTCAAGTCTCCAGCCCTCCTCTCCACACTCTCATGGTCCACAGCGGTACTGTGGTCTACAGTTTCACAACAGTTGCCCGGTGGTCATCTCAAAAGGTTGAGCGACAGTAAGTACCCACAGGTCTTCAGTACTCCTTTCATCTCATCTCCCTTATCTATCACAGCAGTGCAGTGGTTCATACCTCCACTTGGGTGTTTTTTGTGTTTTGTTTTTTTTATTATTATCATTCTATTTCTTCTTATTATTATCATCATCATCATCATCATCATCATCATCATCATCATCATCATCATCATCATCATCATCATCATCATTATTATTATTGTAATCATCAACATAATTATGATGAAAATGTCCAAATCCAAGAATAGTTTTTTTTTTCTTTTAATTATTTTCAATTTAGTTACTCATTATTCAATTGTAAAACAAAACCAAATACACACACACACACAAAAGACGACAATTTTTTTAGTTTTTGGCATCCGCCTGCTCGAAAGTAAAATTACACAGTTAGTGCGTTAACTGTGTCGATGTGTTAACATGCGCGTTCATTGTCGTATTTTTCTATGAAAACAAAAAACCCAACAACATTAAAACGGGCGATCAAGACTCCATTCCGTTGTAGTGATCGTCGTCGTCGCTTTTTGGGGGGGTTATTTGATTGTTGTTGGCATTGTTGCTTACTCGATTCTTTGTGAGAGAGGAGGTCACACTCTTCCTTCAGCGCCTCGGGCTCCTGCTGAGCTCCCGCCTCCTTGCAGACGAGGGGTCACCAAGAAGTTCAAATGTCTACCTGTACCCAAGCAATTTCACTATTTTTTTTTCTCTACCGCCTCTTGCCCTCCTTCTCTTCGGATATAATTATCATGTGTGGACCTTTATGTCCCGTTGTGCTGTATTATGTCTTATTTTAAAAAAGCATTTGTGGTAGCGGGGATATTATAGTTTTTACCTTCATTTTTTCTTCCTGTTTGTTTTTAGTTTATACACATATTTTTAATCGAAATTGTTGGCTTCTCTCATTGCAACTTACCTGTCAGTCATGAGGCTTTCTCTCTCCCTTAGTACTTCCTTCCTCCTTTCTTTTTTTTTTCACTTAGTTCGTTTACTTGCTAATCAGCTTTGACTTTCCTCGAGATTTTTATGCTTGTTTTTGTGCTCATATTTGCTATTTTTATCACCTTTGTAATTTCCTTTTCTTTTTTCCCCCTTTTTTGTTGTTGTTGTCTGCCCTTAATTTTAGAGACATTCTTGTCGCCATCTTAACAAGTTACTGGGGATCTGCGCAGCAGCATTTGACTGACGGATTCGTGTTACAGCATTTAACGACGTGCGTCAAGTTTTCAAGGTTCAAGCCTGATAGTTGTTCAGAAATCATTTACAGAAATAGTTTGGAACGGAACGTTCTTTTCAAGATGCCGAACAAAATCAACCACAAATCGTTCAATTATTCATACGTATAAAAATCCACAATGTGCAAATGACTATACTTAAATAATGCATACTTGAAGGAATACTCCTCATATTTTCTGACCACTGACAAAGTATTAAACTGATTTGTTCTAAAGGAAGCAAAACAGTTGGGAAGAAATTCTCGACCACAATTTGAGGAAAATTAAAAGTCTATCTGAGTTCAGGGATCCAATTTGGTCATGAGTATAATTAATTTCTTTTAAAGATTCGTTTGGGATTATTTGGGATATTTATTCATAAAATTTCTCCTTATAGATATTTGAAAAAAAAAAATGAATTGTCTTTTGCCTGAGCAACAGTGGGGTTTGGACCCCTTGGACACCCTTCATTCCGCCCCTGGGGTTGAATCATCAAAGAATCAAAGATGAAAGTATTGAATATAAATAGCAATTAACCTACTTCACAATTGGTAATGGCACCTGAAATGTTGGGTTGAATTAACGAGGATGAACTATTAACGTAAATGTCAAAAAAAGGTTAAAAGCTCAGGATTCAGCAACTGATATTGGCTTATACATTCTTATTTCTCGAATGATCCCAGAACAGGGTTTTCTGGAATAAAGGATGAACAGGTTTTGAGACTAAGAATTTTATATCGAGAAAAATAAATATACTGAAATAAAAAGTCCTTAAATTTCCTTAGGCAATTGTTTCCTTTAGTTTCACCACAGCCGGAAGTATTCAACTGTCAGACATTCCTAAAATAATCTTTTCTTATCTTGTTTGTATTTATTCTGTTTAATTCATTCATATTCTCATTTTCACTTGTAGTTGAAAAGTCCTGCCGTATCAGACGTATGACCGGTGCTCTCCAGTACTTAACTACCAGGAATAAGACTCGTGTTGCCGGTGCCTAGGGATGGCGCTGATCACAACAGCACAAGCCCAATACATTGACAAGAAACTTAAGCACCAATTTACGAACCAGGGCATTAATTTTGAGTCATATCAAGTAATAGTTCATCTAATTGGAGTTCAATCCCTGCAAATTAATTTTTATTCCGTATAGTGTCACTCTGTGTTTTGCAATACTTAGTACTCAGATGCATATATTCCCACACTAAATTATGTATGTTCATCGGTGGAGGGAAATGAAACACTAAGATGTATCAAAAATATTTCATTATTATCGCAATTTCAAGTGGAGAATGTGTAAACACCTGAATTAATGAAGTTAATATCGCACAAGTTGCATGTAGGTTCATTTATGAACGCGCACACTCAGGTACATGATAATGAGGACTATTTATGAGTAAATAGAATTTGATTATTGCAAAGATGAAAATTACTATGAATATAATGCTTGTTTTGGAATTTACTGCATTTTCCAGCTTGTTAATCAATTGTTGGCGACTGTCATATCTGTGTAGTGATTTTTCATTTCTGTTTGGATGTTCACACACTTGTTTTTACATTGGTGTTAACGAGCGAATGCGTAAAATCACAGTAACAGCCAATTCTCATACGTTGAATTTCCGGACAGGTCTTCGTTTGTGTCTGCGAGAGGATTTCTAGTTCATTTTCCAACATTCTCTATGATTCTATCCAGTTCTTCTCTACATCAGGCAATGTTCGACGCACTCGGTTTTACTATGCATTTCTTAATAGCATCTTTGTGTCAGACAAAACTATATATATATATATATATATATATATATATATATATATATATATATATGCATGTATGTGTGTGTGTGTGTGTGTATTTATACATGATACATATGGTACGGATCAGGTTAGTAATATAGCATAATATAATGATATAAAGCAACGTCTGATATGTGATGGATTTATTTTATAGAGTGCTCGATACATTCAACTTTATTCTATGAAAGTCAAGTTGTTTTAGAGTAGAGCTGGAAATAAATAATAGAATGTGGATTCGCCACATAAACTAGTTCATGTTTCTGCCCTCTCCAGGCCTCATCAGGCGGATCATTCGCCTGATAAGGCCTGGAGAGGGCAGAAACATAAACTTGTTTGTGTAGCGAATCCACATTTTATTATATATATATATATATATATATATATATATATATATATATATATATATATATATATATATGTATATATATATATATATATATATATATATATATATATATATATATATGTGTGTGTGTGTGTGTGTGTGTGTTCTTGGCTATGTGTGTTTTTTTTCAACTTGTTTACAAATAGTCAGGTACATTTACAGTAACATATCGTTCTGTCCATGTGTTGCTCCATTATTTTATTGTACATATCTTAGGGTTTTATATTCGCGCTGACCGCATCAGTGGCACCGTGCATCGGCGTCAGCAGCTGAGTCTAGCGGAATTAGCGTTGGATTTGTTTCTATGAATGAGAAATGGTGAATCCATAATGACGGCCAGGCGTCAGGATGTCCGCTCAAGGTGGCCAACCCGGCCATTATCTAACAAGTCGCCTTTGTCGGCTGATTACCCGCAGTTAGGAGATACGTTACTGCATCAAAGCAAATTACACATTTCCTATAACAAAACAGTCTCCCTATTCTCTCGCCACCAACAACAACAACAAAAACTCAGGAAAAGAAAATAAGTAAAAGGAATACACGTCCATATGATACGTGATTAATTTTCTCCGAAAAGAAAAAAAAAACAATAAAAAACAAAAACAATGTCGCCAGACGTTCAGACACGTAGCCCCAAGTCATGCTGGAAGACTTACCTGTCCGACATCAGATTTCGACACCAATGGTTTTAACTCTACAATCACCACTGATACCATCACAACCTCTTAATAACAATAATGATAAATACCACCATCACAATATGCTTTTAAACTATACATTTTAAACAATATTTCAATCGCTATCAAGATTTATGCTACTTATTTCTCTACTACTGCCATGACACTAATTAATAGCATCTACAATGCTACATTCCTTTTCTCCATCATTATATATATCAAACTATATACATACATTATTATATATCTTATTATATATAGTTGTCGAGGTGGGAATAGAGGTGCCGACAAATTTCTTCCCTCTGAAATTCTCGAACTGCCAATTCCGTGGCAAATATGTCATTGTTGATTTTTTATGAAAAATAGAGAGCTTTTACAGTCAAACATCAATGAGAAATTGAATGAATACGAGGAATCGACTCACTGGTCGACTTTTCAAAAGTATGTATATATATATATATATATATATATATAGTCGCACCAGGGTTCATCAATAAGTCCGTAGGCTGTCGATAAAAATGCAAAATGATCTTTGCTTTGTCGATACACTCAACACAACAATGAAATGAATATTCAGCTAAAAATTCTGTCCGGCTTCGATCATATTGATCCAGCATCGTATTTTGGCGTACATGGCCCTGCTATCCAAGGATCCCATAATCATGAAAAGCGTGTGTGTATGTGTGTGTCTGAGTCTCTGTGTGTCTGTAAGAGTGTAGTGCGAATAATTTGGCTGCATATTTTCGTTGATAAATTCATTGTTCATCAGAGAATCGAAATGATTCCCCTTGTCCTTTATATATATATATATATATATATATATATATATATATATATATATATATATATATATATATGTGTGTGTGTGTGTGTGTGCGTGTGTGTGTATATATATATATATATATATATATATATATATATTGACATACACATATATGTGTATGTATGTATATTTGTATATCTATGAATATAGGTATGTGTGTGCCCATGTATGTGTTTGTGAGCACAAAATAGATGGAATTAGATATATGTATATGAAGTACATACAATCAATATCATCGCTGGGCCTTCCATAAATAAATCGTTATTTACCAGAACTCATTAAAGTATATATACCCATGAATGTATAAAAGTAACCCATCAATAAAAATCCGAGGTATATGCTATTTAAAAGAGAAAGCCAATTCCAAGCAATCGCAATACGTTGACATATATTCCTCTCACGTTATGAAGCAATTAAGAATTCATTTAAAGGATTTTCATAACGTAAATTCCCAACGTCAGTGTGTGGTATGTGCTTATCTTTTATTCCATGTCAGCGTTTTTGCCTGTTTTTCTAGTAAATAGATTGCACGTGCTAAATCATCAAACTTGCATTTTCTTCATTTCTTCATCTCTCTCTTACTCTCTCCATCTCCATCTCTCTCTCTCTCTCTCTCATTTGCAATATTCCTCTTATCTAATGTATCTCTACATCTAGTCACCCCCCCCAGAACGTATTTGACATACTGAATTAGCCTTGACATTCTCTAACCTTTTTTTACTTTTTTTCCCTATCCTCTCACTCTTTTTTTTTCTGCTATATCTGTATTTTTGTGAGTATTTTTTTTTAATAGTTTCTGTGTGCATGCATGTGTGCTGGTAGTAATTTGACAATGTGGAAACGAAAGATTTGCGAACAAGTGTGTTACATCTCAATTTTCATTTATTTTCGTAAAGATAGGCTTGATGTATTTCGCTGAACTTTTGTCAGCATCTTCAAAGAAGCACTTGGTGATTCAAAAAAAAACTGTGGCAAATATGCAGCTGTTCACAGGCCTCGATGTTGTAGTAAACTGGAAAAAGGAGTAATAATTCTGGTGTTTGTTAGTGTAGAAGAGAGGAAGGTGTATGTAAGAAAGGGTCAAATCTTTCACTTTAACATTGTCAAATTACTACAAACATTTTATCGGATTATCTTACATCCACACAGCAAACCTGTTTATGTGTGTATATGCCTCTCTCTCCCTCCCTCTCTCTCTCTCTCTCTCTCTCTCTCTATATATATATATATATATATATATATATATATATATATATATATATATATATATATATATGGTTCATAATGTATCCTTCAATTTGTAAGAATACTAAAAGAAAGAAATAGAAAGCAGATTTTATCTGATATTGATGATATTCATTTACAGTGCTCAATATTTAACTAAGTAAATAGAGCAATTATTGTATAAAAATAAGAAATGTTGACATTCACCAAGAATATATGCTTGTAATTCTTAGTCGGCCAGAATGGGGTGTTTGGTGAGTAAGCTGGATGGCGTAGAGTTTGGTAGCCTAGTTCATTCAACTTCTGCAGGGTTATTTGTGCGGTATCTCAAGATTTTTTGTTTTTACAATTTGGTGCAAATGTCGAATAAGTGTTAAATGGTCAGTTACTGCAACCTCTCGAGTTATTTTGGATGGTTCCTCCTCAATAATGGCCCTCTATTGGATGTTGCCAATCACAGAAGAACGTCCACATATTCAAAGCTTCAAGACTCTCGTCTTTCTATCGAAATTTTCTTAACCAATGTTGAGCAGCACGTTCGTTGACGCCCCCTCGGCCAAATATTGGTCGATATTAAGAACTCATTATTTGAATTTTCCCTGTTCCAGTCTTTAACATGACGTTCTCAAATAAACTAGAATAAATAGTGGGAAAGAAAACGTTCAGCTTAAACGAATAGAGAGAAATTCACGCTTCAAAAAAGCACTTCACATGAACATAGTTGAATGATTGTTTATTCCAAAAATAAACATCCATTTAAAAAGTACAAACTACAATTATTTTTACACCAAACTGATGTATTGTGTAGCCAAGAAAGCTTTGCAGCTTTAAACACAAAATGTTGCTTATTCTTTTTTATTAGTATAGAAATTTTTTTCAATCTTAAAACACTTGAAATGTTACTATAGAAATTTTAACTAAGATTTCACATACATTTTTTGTACTGAATTTGATCATAGCACAACAAGGAGAAATATCCAGCGTTGCCTGATTTTTCATATTCTCTGAATAAATACATATATTATATGAGTTAATTATAATTGGAATAAATTGCCTCAAGAATACGCTCACTTTGTAAGATTGTTACAGCAATGATGTCGTTGAAAATATTGTAATAATCACCCGAATTACCCAATGCAGCACCGGTAAGTATCGTTATAATCACTTATAATAGCTCTGTTTCATCTTTTTAAATAGTCACGAAAACATAAACGTACATAGACAAATATTGGATGCAAAAAATCTTTCGAAAAAAGTTTTAAATTCATGGGACTAGTTTCCGACGTTTATTCCAGTGCTCCTTTGAGTACTATGTTTTGTTTTGTTTTTTTGTTTTTAAAATATTCTGAAATTTATTTGAATATTTTCTATATCTATAGCAGTGCTTCCTTAAGTACCACCAGGATCTAGATAAAACAGATTTCTACTGGAAAGATTATGTTTTTCAGCAAGCCATTTTACTACAGGAAGTTTGTGAATGATATTAAACCAGAAGATATTAAACAAAAAGTAATTTTTTAAAGATAATTATCTATCTTTAAAAAAATCATTACTCTAAAAGTCTAAAAGTTTTTATTTCGGTTGGGAAATGTATCTTTTCTTATGAAAAATCAAATGTAAGAAAATATATCAAAATGAATCGACCAAAAATGAAAAAGCTAACCCCTGATTCAATGAAAATATACATTTTTCCCAACCAATCGGGACAAAAACGAAAGCTCTTAGATTATGATGAACTTCAGTAGGTGAGTCCTTAAACGTTAGTGTGAATGATCCAAGGGGTAAACCCAAGACGAAATAGTCTGTTCCGTATATCACGTAAGCATAGTTGTCTGTAGTGTTGCAAATTTACCGCTTTTCTTGTTCAACAGTCAGATATTTAGTGCTATTTGTAGCCAATTTCTAGCTATTCTTTGCCAATTTGTAGCAATTTGTCAGCTATTTCAGCCAGATGTAACTATTCCAGCTATCATACTGGCACAAAAAAGCTAAGAGTGACTTTCGGCGTTTTTTTACGCTCTTTCGGGTCAGATTTAGCACAAAAAAAATTTTACTTGTCAACACTAGTCGGCTAGTCGAACTTTTGTCGTCGTAGTAGTAGTGGCAATTACATTTACATATTTGCATGAACTCCTACTTGTTTTTCCTCTTTTGCCACCCCTACACCGAAACCCTTAATTGACAACATCGGTCGGTTCGTCAAAGTCCGGTCATCGTCATAGAAGTAGTAGTCGCAATTTAATCTACATCTTTACACAAGATCCTAACACCTAAACTGATCGCAATTTTGAAATAAGGATTTGGTATTAAAATAAATAATATCTCTTTCGTGAAACGACGTTTAAAGCATGGGAATATAAATACATATATTTTGTAAAAAAAAAGATAATATGAAACCAGAACGTCTGATTCTATGAACGGATACACAGAACACATTGACATGAATAGTATCGATAATAGATAGTCTAAGAAATACCACATGCTTCTATGATAAAAATGCCCTTTGAAATTTTGTTGAATATAATTTGATGAAAGATTTCATTTCCTTAAAGGGATAGAAATTTTTAGCATGTCCGTTTCTTTAGACTGACAGTGTGATGATGGATCCAATTAAATCTGAGCCAAAGTGAGCCAATGGAAGAAAAGACCTCAAAACTTCAAAAGTAGTCAAAACATCCAGAATGTAAAAGTCAGGGTTCAGTTTAAGTTTATAGTTTCATTGAAAAATGAATCACTCAATAAAATCTTCAAAAACTCCACTGTCCCCTGTTCTCCATCGTGAAAAGATGTAGCCATGAGCGAAATTTCAGCTTCCTATATGCAAGATTGTGGCCTTTAAAGTGGAACAGATAAACAGACAGTCTCTTATACATTTAAATATATATATGTATATACGTATATATGGATAGATAGATATAGATTTAGAGAGAGATAAGCGAAATTTTCTTGTAGGGATCATCGGTTGGTTTTCCATGGAACAGTGTCGGGGATTTAAAAACAAAACGGTAATTTCACTAAGGCTCCAAAAAAAGTGATCAGGTACACCCCCGTCAAGCTATATTTAGCTTGTTATCTTGTTCTAGGGTAATATCACAATATATGCAGTCTTTCATCTAATTTAGGGAATTATCATAATGTATAACACATGGGTGCAAAACGCATCAAAATGGACTTAATTAGTAATCGGCTGATCGCAGTATCAGTAAGTCGTACGATGGAAAACACTCGTGGCCCCGCCTGTCGAATGTTTTGTCAGTGCAATGATTATATCCGTTATCATCATTTTGCACTCTGATCGTTGCAAATCTACTGCTGACGTCATCGATTCGAATACTAATAAAAATTAGAAAAGGTTTCGTTGAGTTAATAGTCAAACAACGTGTTCAACCAAAAGTTTTGATACAAAATCAGAATAGATTACTGAACACAACTCGACTCATCTGAATTATACACCATCACAGATTCTCACAGATAAAAGTAATTTACATCCTTCAGAGTCTGTTATTTAAATGTGTCCAGACAAAACCAAACTGTATTTCAATGAAAGACAATTAGTTAGTTCTGTCGAATGAACTCTACCATCGATGCCCACCAGACATTTGGTAACTTGGCATTCTATGTTCCATCTCCCATTACGCTTAACTAACAGTCAAACGAATGAAAATGAGCCATTTGTGTTCTTCCGCATCTGGTTTAGCTATTGCAGTGTTTTGTTTTGTTTTTTTTCACACTCCATTCCTGGTTCCCCAAGTATAAGAAAAAAGTTATATTGTATATTTGCACAGTTGTGCAATACTTCTGAATACTGCAATTTTATTACAATCCAAGATATTGAATTTTCATTATGATTTAATTAGGGTAAAACTGATGAAGTTTTAAAGGCCCTGGATACTTGGTCATTGTCGTTAGAAACTGTCTGCATATCTTATGATCTTCACTTTCTTGGTTAACCATTCCTATTACTAATGCAGAAACTCTAGGCAGAAATTTGTTAAATATATATGATTTGTTATATATAAGGGTTAAATATGAGGCATGCGTACAATTTGAAATGAGAATGCATCACGTTTGTCCACCAACTCATGACCAAATGCACCATCTTCGATTTTAGCATAAAACCCCAGGAATGTAGCATGTGCTCTCTCACGGTCTCAGCATTTCGAGAACTTTAGGGTTGATAGAAATCTGAGAATTCGCAAATTTTCCCAATCATTAAAGCAGCACATGTCATGACAAAAGCATGTACATCTGTGAAATGCATGCGCTCGCGGTACATTATCTCTAATTATAATTATAATGGCTACATTAATACATATTCGTGTATATGTAAAAACAAATTTGCCCAAAACGGTGACGGACTACTACCTATAGGGATTCCTCTACTTTTAAGTTTTAATTTATTATCAGTTAGGAAGGAACTTTCACAAATAAGATGACTGAGCATCGTCTTAAGGCTAGAATAAGTTGAATAAGTTTTGCTATTTTTTTTCAAAGGGACTCCAAGGAGCTTTTGAATTAGTAGAATCAGTGTATTTACTATTACCTTCAGCAAATGCAGATTCTGTTAATCGATATCTTTTCCTCGCGAACAAAATGGAAGTACTTAGTGTTTTTCATTTTATTCACACATTATATATATACATATATATATATATATATATATATATATATATATATATATATATATATATATATATATATATATACTTGTGTGTTTATGTTTGTGTTTGTGTCTATGTGTGTTATGCATAGATTAGATAGGTTAATCATTGCAAAAATATATAGGCTTGGAATTTCAGTAAAAACTTTAGTTCTAAAAACTGCAAAGCATTCTTGACTATAATACTATAAAACAGACGAATGTTTGTTATCTTATGTTCATGTATCTTATAGGCTCATAAACAGGGTGCACCCTAGGGACTGTGGATTCCTGTAGCAGAATAACCTGACCAAAATATTAAGATAAGAAAGGTCTCGCTGACCCCCGAGTTTAGGTCAATTTGAGATCAAAACTACATTTTCTGCACTAATTTGTAAGTCATTATATAAGTATTCATTCGTTTAGAGAAAAAGTTCATTACTAGTACTTATGGTCCAGTGGTTAGAGTCAGGGAAATATGGAACTGGAGGACCAATTTCAAACTTTGTCTCTTAATTGTAATTCCTTTCAATGTACAACTCAAAACCTTCCGAATATTTGTTAATTTGAAGAAAAAAAAAATTAGAAAGTATAACATGAACTTTTATCTATTCATACACAGATATGTGTGTATTTATGCGTACAATCATATGTCCATATATATACTTGCACGTGTGTGTGTGTGTTTGTGTGCGCGTGTGTGTGTGTACCTCAGCCTGTGTTGGCTGTTGTGTTCGCAATAACGTTTGGTGCTAAAGGGCTGTACATCCGGATCACGTGAAGAAGCCTTGATAACAGTCTGTCATTTCAGTCCGGATATCAGTCAAGTGCAAAATCATTTTCATAAGCTAACACTAATGCATTAGTTTTGATTAAATATGAAATAAATCTCTATTCTGTCAGAATCCTCCTTCTGAAGATTTTTTTTCTGTTTTTTAAGAAACACCAAGTAATTCAAGTTTCAGTGATGTTTCCGACAAAAAAAAAGTGTGATTAGTCACTCAATAGAAACCGTCATGCAACCAAAGTCTTTTGGCAGCCTGCCATATTTGAGGTGATCAAATTTTTAAAAAAAGGAATAAAAGGGGTGGTCAATGGATAAGTTACTTCTCTCCCATTTGTTGGGAAGTCTTAATTTTCAAAAAAAAAAAAAGAAATAAGCATGAATTTTGAAAAAAAGGAAAAACGAGCGTGAATGTTGAAGGACACAAACTAATATTTAATTTAGCATAAACTCACCTGGCAAACTGAAATCCTCTAAAAACCCATGGGGGTACAAAGAAGGAAATAAATATGTTTGTTTGGTGAAATAAGGAGTAAATGTTGAAATCTTAAGTCCTCTTGCCTCATTGATGCAGCTTGTGCACGTAATGCATAACCAGATGGTCAAAAAAACTTTAAAAACTGAAGAAACTGATGGTGACAGATTTGGTTGACGGTTTCTTACCGTGCAACAGTATCATCTGCGAAAAAAAAGTACATCCCTTTTCTCGTTCATTACATTTTACCAATCAAATAGCTTTGACAACAGGTTGAAAAGGCTTTCTAGAAATAAGAATACTCAATCATTTGGTTCTCTTGGATCAAGATTCAGGATAATTTATCGCAATTGTTTGATGAGAAATTACCAGTGATCCTGCAAAAGATATTTATATATATATATATATATATATATATATATATATATATATATATATATATATATATATGAGATCAAAGCGCTATATCAATTCTTTTTAATTCTAGATAGCTGTTATCCAAATAATTGCAGGACAGATCCTGGTATTTTCAAACGTGATTTTTGTTTCATTCAAACATGTGATACGTGCTCTTGTTTTTTTTTGTTTTTTTCATACAATTCCATAGATCAATAGATTTCTTTTTTCAAATGTCTCTTGAGTAATTTGCAGAAGTGAGTCAAAGAAATGACATGACAAAATTTGACGTAGCAGTCACCATTCTGCAAATGGGCACTCAGAAACTCGAATTGTTACCGTTTTATTTGGTAAATCAAAGGAAAAGAAAAACTTTACGGGAGAGTTTCGAAAATATAACCATAAGGATATATATATATACATATATATATATATATATATATATATATATATATATATATATATATATATATATATATATATATATATATATATATATATTTCGTCGATAAGGTATTGTGATTGCATTAAAAATCAGAATTAAATAGAAAAAATATTTCCTAATACTATATTGGTCACAGTTTTTTTAGGTTCAAAATTATGAAAAAAGATTCCACTGATGTCTGACGCTCTAATGGGGGTGTTTATTTCAAATTCTGACAATAAAAAGGAAAATATCCAAGTGCGGAAATCTTCATATACTTATATCCATGTATAAAACCATACATTCGCCGTCCACTCCGAATGTCTTTATTGTAATAATTATCTGCGTGGGGTCTCGTTTTATTCACAATAATGAGGAACAAGATTGTTTTAATCAATGAATATTGGATAATTTCGCACAAAGCAACCATGAATGAATTATGAAAAAGTGAAGGTTATATTAGATTATATCCATTATTACTTCTGTAATCAATAAACAAAATACGTTTGATAGAGAAGTCCCGCTTTTTTTTTAGTTTTTGCAACGCATACTTTAATGTGCATCCGGAAAGTTGACATTTGCATATTTAAGTTTATGCTTACGTCTAATACTCACAACAATTCCTAAGTCTCTCCGTCCATCTGTGTCTGTCTCATAGTATATACAGACAGACAGATAGCTATATATATACACATATATATATATATATACATACACACACATATATGTGTGTGTGTGTGTGTGTGTGTGTGTGTATGTATGTGTATTATATGCACACGTTCTTTTGCATTCTAATATGTATATATGTAGGTAGGTAAACATATGCTCATGTGAAGCACCAGGTACACGAAACAACCTGTGATATTGTCATACTAAGCAAAGCTTAGTAATTACCCACTGGCTTAAATGTATAGAAAGCTAATGTTACCAAGTATATCGGATGAATCAAATATGAGACAGCTTTTCAGGGGCAACCAGGCGAGGAAAATTAAAAAGTAGAGACTTTTCTTGGAGACTAGAAAGAAATTAATCCATAAAAAGACTGGCATGTGGCTACATTATTGGGTCAGCTATTGACAAACTTCATTAATAATCCTGGGAAACCTTATCACTTAAATACAACTCTTCATCAATAGTTTAACCGCAAATATTTTACAAGAAGAAGTACATGTTATTGGATTAACGATTAAAAATAGAACAAAGATCATGTAAACAATGACAGCTGTTGACAACATTTTTGTATTCTAGACTATCACGTGTAGATATTTCATTTCAAGAAATGATGGCATAATTGTTTGAGTCGAAATGATAATCCCCTTTTGTCCGTCTGCGGAGTTCGTTTAACTTTGTACTTCACATATATTTTGATGTTATGGTACGAGCTATTTTGTTAAATTTATGGTTCGATTTTCTCATATCAAAATAATGTTTTTCTTTATGGCAAACGTGTTATCTCTTCGGAGTTTTTTTGTCATATTTCGACATCGTTACTGCTATTAATGATGTCACTAAAACAGATAAATAGAATATAATCATATTTCATATTTGTATACATATATTTTTATAATTTCATGATACCTAAATTTCTTAAATGATTAGAAATTTTCTCAAAGGGCCCCAATTTTTTGTTTTATTGTGACTAAACAATAATACGTCCCTGCTTGTAGATGGTTTAATGTCTATTTTCCTCGATCATGTTCATTTTTCCACAACGTTTTGGTCGGGAACATTTTTTTTCTTTTCTTTTTTTTTTTTTTTTTTTGACGTGGAAAAGTTTTGATCATGTGTTCTTCCGCCTCCTCTGTGTGCTCTTTGTTTCTTGAATATGATTGTCAAAGAATGAAAATTGACGCAGAAATTAGTCCGACTATAACACGTACAATGATTCGATTAACCTGTTTGGAAATTGATCGGGAAACAATGAAGAGGCGATTCTCTCCGGTATCTTCCGAACCAATTCAATGAATGCTTATTTGAGAAAATTAATGTCGTTGATACACGTCTTAGGATAAATATTCCGTTCCAATATTTTATTAATGAGGGGCACAATATATTCTCTTTGTTATACACAAAGTTGAAAAGAGATGAAATGTGTACACATCTTAACCTGAATTTCTCTCAAATATGATTCTTATTTTTACGATTTCATAAACAACTATAACATTAGAGATATTCATGACGCTTTAAACGCATAAAATTGAGTTTGGAATATACTTCAACGTTTACTATCTGCAGCACTTATGTTAGATCCATGAATACCAATATTAGTCAAAACTGCTTCAAAGAGGAATGTAATTTACATCTATCATACATCTACAAGATATGTAAAAATAAATGTTCGTTAATAAACTATTTTTGATTTGCTTCTTTAAGAATTGTTGTGGCAAAATCAAATTATGGAAAAATTACTTCAACCCTTGGCATAATGATGTAACTTGTTAATTTTGAATCTTGATAATCGCAAATCGATTTTAGGCTGAAGTTCTTGCTGCAGAATAAACCCGATACTTTTTCTTTCGTTGCTAAAGAGCAACAAAACTAGCAGTAATTTAAAAAAAAAATTCTGTTTCCATGGCACGTTGAATAAAAAAATAACTCGGTGTAATTTGTGGTAAATATCTGAAATCTTATCCGTCTTTTTATAATTAATGTGATGGAACAGACAGCAAGGGAAAGAAGTTTTCCCTCGAATAAGAGACAGTTTATTGACAATATTTTCTGACCTGATACCCACTCATTTCCTAGCCACCGAACCGCGACTTCTCGGTTTCCGAAGAACATCTGTTATTTAATAAAGAAAGAAAACGACAAATGTTGCTTGTTTCTAAAAGGACAATAAGCACATCAATTATATTGCATTGGCAGAAAAAAAAAAAAACGTGATATAGGTTCAGGCGATCAATGAAGTACACAAGGGGTGCAAAAGAGAGGCGAAATAGTTGCATGACTAAAACCCAACCGAGTGAAAATGCACACTGTCCGTAAGGACATTTGGTGATATTGCAATGATTTATTAGGAAAAAAAGGCAAATGATGTTCTATTATTGATATCAGAATGAGAGTAAGGAAAGTGCATTTTAGCCTTCGTTTTGAACTTTATTTCTTTTACATTTGCTTTTAGAAGACATAAATGATCATTAAATACGTAACATTTCTGTGGTGGTTCCAAACTGCACGCACGAAACCCCATTCATAGAATAGATATTGTAAATCAGTGAGGATTCGATTTCTTGTGAGGATGCATCCACCTTAGCTGATATTTATGTATCTATACATACATACATACATACATACATACATACATATATATATATATATATATATATATATATATATATATATATATATATATGTATATGTATATATATATATATATATATACACACATATATGTATATATATCTATATCTATATCTATATCTATCTATCTATATCTATCTATCTATCTATCTATCTATATATATATATATATATATACATATATACATATATATATATATATATATATATATATATATATATATATATATATATATATATATATATGAGTGTGTGTGTATGTTTTAGATATTTACAGTTAATTAATAAAACAGCAAATGCATAATTTGAAACAGTCATATTGCTATAACTACGTGTGCACTTCTGAAATTCTGGATTCAAATTCATCTATAGAGTTATGATTTCACTTTACAATATGGTTAACTTTTTTTTAAAAATATAAGAAATAGGCGTTCATGAGACGTTTGGAAACAAGATTTTTTCACACAAAAATTAACCACTGAAAATGCCATAATAACGAAACTGCAGCTGGGAAATGAACAAAAAATGAAGAAATTCATCTATATCCAAGTATCAGTGCCATATTTACAGAATGAGATGAAAGTATAACCACATTGTAGTAGTCGTTCAGTAGAATTAGTAAAAAAAAAATACTTAGAACACATTTGCATAGAAATTGGTTTATAGTTAGGGGAGTTGATTTAGAAGAACATATGAAAAGTCCACCTAAACCGGAGAAAAGGTATTTGAGAAAAATGGCTAAACATTATTAACCTGATAGTAGCAATAATTGGGGACCAGTTTCACTACGCAGGAGGGATATGCACGAGTAAGACAAGATACAAACCCTTTATACGTGGGGGCAATAAGAGGACATTTGGGAAGCCAGGGGCTAGGCTTCTTATAGAGCTCTTTTTCCAACATTTCATGTTGTGATTTGAAACCGCGAGGCAGCAGAACCCTGGTGTTTCTATAATGCATAGTAAAAATTGCAATCGATGACCTACTTTTCAAAAGGCATTTTAAGACCCCTCCATTGGGGGTCCGGGAGGGGGGCAATTCTAAATTTCCTCTACACCTCCTAGAGCCACGCCCATGCTTTGGAAACGTGAAGTCTCTTAAATAATCCAGGGTATTTGCAATTTTGTGGATGGGAGAGTTATCCATCTCCAGTGGAGCAACCATGAGTGTTTGGGTGTGGTCTCTCCTTAGGTTTCTTGTATTAAGTTAGGGATATAGTTGCAAACCTTCGATTTGAAGAAAGCTTTACAGAACTCTTCTTCAATACTTTCTAAGAGGGATCCCATTTTGGAGTTACAATAGTATTTCCATATAACCCTGTCGCTATCCTCACATTCTTACCAGCATTGTCCCGAACAACCTGCAGGAAATAACTGAAGTTATGCTGTGTATCTCAAGCTTCTAAAAACGCTTTCTTAAGTCGGTGGATTTCAACATAACCCTCCACAAAGCCAAGATGATTAAGAATATCAATTAACCCTTTAGGCGCTAACGGCTGATGTATGCTGATATGACCAAAATAAAAAGAGAGAAAAATAGTAAGCTATTGTAGCTGATATGATAGCTTGAATCACACTGTCGATTGACGAACGTTTTGTCCTTCACCTTTGAATCAATCAGAGAGTGAAGGAAACGGGTGAGTTCTCTTCGATAAGGCGGGGACAGGATTTCAGAAAAAAAGGTAGTTACTGATATCATACTGCATCAATTTGATCTTATCACGGAGGATGGTTGTAGCCATTTTAATGATTATGCCTTCATTGGTTCGAAAATCGTTATTTTGAGCCCATTGATTCTGCAATTGCTTTTATCGAGTGTCTGTAGCTTACAGTGCCTTTCCTACCACGAAAATCATCGATGACAACATAATCTCCATAATGTCCAATTAGCTTTTGTTTTAGGGTCTTTCGAGTGCAGATTTCCCCCTCATCTGAAGAAAAAAAGTGAAGGGTTACAAAGCCCCGACAGAGTATACCGACACGTCGTAGTCTTCGAAGTAGGCATGGAGCTTATCTAAGCAATCTGTAAGTGCTTGGTCAGGCTGAATTACCTCTTTAGCATGCTTTCTTTGAGAAACATTCTCAGGAATATTTTGTCTATTTAAAAAGCTAGCATGCAGGAACTGTGGTACTTCGTTTCTTCGACTAAATTGCTTAGTCCGGCAACCTGATCTGAAGACCGCTCATCGTTACTTTCTAAAGCCCACTTTTCCAAATTGGCTTTCCAATCAATGCGCCAGACAGAAATGAGTTCATCATGTTCATCCAAGCGACCTCAAAGGCTAGAAACAAGTGAAGCTTGGTTCACAGCACAAAACAGTCTGCTTTGATGTTAAATGTTGCGGGATCTGTTGATCACAATCTTATTGCGTAGTACTCAACAGAATGGGTTTCTAAGTCTGTGGTTTTGCGTTTCAAAGCTGCAGCTCTCCTTCTGGTATATGAATAGTTTTTTATTTACAATTAACATGCACATCAAGTTTTGATAGCTGTTTACGTAACCCATCTTTCTGCCATTTGCAACAGCTTATGATATTTGGCAAACCGAGTGTAACAGTCACCCAGGTGTCGTTAAGTTTTGTATTTCTACTGTAAAGACGGTGTAAATATCTATCTGACAGTTCAATAGTGTGGCAGACACAAGTCATTTAATTAAATTCCTGGCACCTAAAATATGTTTGCTATTCGGACCTTGCATTTTTTTTAAATCTAAGTAATCTTAATGCCCAAACAGTTATGACTAAAAAATTCAGCAATATTCAGTAAAACAGACGGGTGCTAATGACTTTCATTTTGTTACTGGAACAAGAAAGAATTGTTCGATGAAAATAAAGTTACTTGTTGATATAGCAGAGCTCAATATGAGTGTCTTGGCTTATGTGTGAGTGAATCGGTGTGTATGCTGAATTGAAGGTATTTTTTATTATTATTATTAAAAAGTCATTTTTTTGTAATTATGTACAGTAATCAATTAATAAAAACCAGAAGTTCCTTTAGATTTCATTAATTTGACGAATTTTAGATTATTTTTGCAATGCAATGGTATTTTTGGCAGAAATAAATTTTTTCCTGTGGATTTTCACAGTGAATGTTCTTTTTTTGTTTTTGTTTTTTTTTACAAATGAAAACACGAATTTCATAAACAAATAATTCCGTTTCCATTTGATGAAAGAAGGTAAATATACATCAAATTTTTCAGTTTTAGATTTTGGAATAATGTAGAAATTATTCAAAACAACGGAGCAGACGACTTGACAGACACACCCAATCCCAACTGAACGTAGTGAAAACAGAATTTCTAACACTCTTATGGGCCGTTAAATGTAGCTATGAGCAACATTCCACAATATGTTCACAACACATTATGACGTGTGTAATACATACTAAAGTTAAGAGGTACAATACCTGTCAAACATCGGATATGAGAATGATAACAATTTATTGAATAATACATTGAATTTACGTAAATTACGTACAAATCTAAAATGAAATTTATCACTTTTTGTATTGAATAATTACCTTTATAATTTTGTATTGGATAATTACCATTTATACAATGCCTGGCTTGCCTACCCAGACGGCAAGTCTTTGATATATATATATATATATATATATATATATATATATATATATATATATATATATGTGTGTGTGTGTGTGTGTGTGTGTGTGTGTGTGTGTGTGTGTGTGTGTGTGTGTAATGCATGTCATTATTGAATATTATCTATCATAAAAGACAGTGCATTTATGACTAACTCATTTTTTTTAAGAAGTTTTATTATTTAGTGATCGGAAATTCAGTAGCAATATCTAGGTACATTATTTGTTGGATAGATTACAGCCTTGTTTAATTGATGAAATACATGGTTACTGAAAAAAGGTTTTAGTAGCTTGTATTACACTGATTTCAATTATTGACTGTTCTAAAAATATATCATATTCTCGAAGTATTCTTTAAATACAATATTCAAATAAAGGTTCTAAGATATATTATGAATAATACCTTTTCGGGTAAAATATGTAATCTTTTGTAGCACATGTGGGCCGACATCTTGGTGCTTGACCGCCCATAACAAGGAACTGGCGTCGAACTTAGTAATCTCAAGTATGAGTCAGGGCGATATAACACCACACATGAAAATTGACCAAAATTGTATCTCAAAAGTTCTAAAAAGAATGAAGAATGAAGTGACATTCGAACCGAAATGGTATAGTGTACGTCCACGCTAGGGTACCCACCGACAAGACTGCTACCTGTTAATCATTTACAGAGGAGATAGACACATCACATATAGAATGCAGTGGTTGACTTTGAGGCAAAGACTAAAAGAATCTTGACTGGTAAGCGCTCGTGGTGTTAAGAAATCCCCTGACTAAAACTTTGTAAAAACCAGATTAAATTCATGTAATAATTACAAGTCGTGGACTGTAAATGATTTAAGAAGGGTAGTTTTTCAACGATGAGTGAGACATCTAAATGCTCCCGGCGATGGAAACATGAATGTTTGGAGGGACTTTCCGAATAAAAGAAATTGCTATCTTTGCAATAAGACACACTGTAAAATTCCCTTGGTTAATTTTAGTATGGAGGAGGCATGTCACCAATAGCTTGAGTGCCGTACATGCCACTGAAGTTTGCATGAATGTAGAAACGCCCACGAACAAACTGAAAAAAAAAGATCGGATATTCCAGTTTGATTATAGCCCCTGACACGTTGCAAGTTCCATGTCAAATTGGTCCCCTGAAAAGGAATCAGCCTCCTCGAATGGCTAGTCAATCTTCGAGATTTAGGTATGATAGAAATCTCGCTAACGCTTAAGTTGGAGAATTGAAAGGGAAAAGCGATGACTTGAGATGGTTTAATTGTAGCGATTGATTCAGTCTACCCCGGAAAATACAATAACGAGTATATATGCCTGAGAGGATTCAAGCAACATTGCAACGAAAAGGAGGGGGGCACCAAATATATTGACTGTATTAATTAATAATTATTTATTATCAAAATGAATAGCACGTGCGTAACTAATGCCATTCTAATTGAAACAAGATGTATTTTTGAAACACTCAGTTTTTGCGAATATCTCAGATCCTGTAATCACGATGATGTGATGCTTTCTATCCGTATTGGTATTTTTAAAGTGTGAGGAACAAATATGGAGTTTCTTTCAATCATGTATTTTGCTGTAAAATTGAAGAAAATATTGCCAGAAGGATTTCAACTCTCACAAAGATTTTGACTGGTTTTTGACACATCATTCATATATATATATATATATATATATATATATATATATATATATATATATATATATATATATCACGATACAAATCGGACATAAAATATTTGATGTACTCCATTTTACATATATATATATATATATATATATATATATATATATATAGGTTGAAAGTAGTTATGTAGTTATTCGTCCTTTGCCTTATCGGTGGGTTGTTTAACACAATGGTAAGTGCATCACTTCCTTTAATTCTATTTATGTTGTCTTAATTGAATGATATATTAACCGTGTAACGACGGGAAATCATTTCAGATAGTTTTCTGTATTGTATAACGGAATTATATATATATATATATATATATATATATATATATATATATATATATATATATATATATATATATATATAAGAATGAAAATAACAGGCACACATCACATCTTTCATATCTATTCACACATCCCTTTGAGCAAAAACATATCACCTTTCCTCATCTCACTCCTGCTGTGATAAAAAAATGTTCCAAGGTTAACCCCTCTCTCCCTTGCGTCTTGAAGAACTCCTCCCACTTTTTTCTCTTCCATATAAACAACAACCAAAATTGTTGTGTACCCCTTTCTATCGAGTTGAGTACTGCACCCAGGCATGTAAACAGCTATTTTTTGCCACTGTTTTCTGTATCATTGAGTGCCTTTGAAGACGCTAATGCACGTCCGGCGAAATGCATCAAGCCTATCTTTAGAATAATACAATCTTTTAGATTGAACATATTTGCTCTCTCACACATTCATATTGTCACATTAGTAACACCATTTTGTCAGAATACCTTATATCCACGCCACAAATTGTGCATGACTACTCAATGAACCTGGTGGGAATGGGGTTTTAAAACAAAAGATTTTGAAAAAAAATATTTTTGAAGGGTTTACATAACTTACTATGTAACTCTAATGCATAAGTGTAACCCACTATCCGCCAATATACATATCTTCTGATTCTACATGTCTATATATAATCCTCTAAAGGATGTAGAATGAAGAGGAACCAACACTTCAAAGATTTCCTCTTTCGAAGTGTCAAAATTGATGGAAGGCCCTCTTTAAGTGATCAGAAGTGAAAGAAAACTTTTCCCATTCTTGGGGTGGGGGGTTAAATTGGCGAAAGACTTTCCCACTGGGTGAAGGGTCAAACCTATGATAGACTTTTCTCTTTTAATATGACAAAAGTAAAGGTAGACTTCCTCCCTCTTTGAGGTGTCATATATATATATATATATATATATATATATATATATATATATATATATATATATATGCGTTTTCCGCCTTTACATATATTTCTTGAAAAAGATTGGATGTGCCTATTGCCAAGTTTTAAAAATCACGGATTGACTTCAAACTTCGATGGAAAAAATTTATTTTGTTATCTTTATTTTATGTGCTCTCGATTTATAAGACGTTTAAACCTTCCATCCGTCGGAAGAAAAAAATGATGTTTTACACAGAGTTCTATTTACAATCTAACTATAATGCCAATCTGAACATATCATTTCCGTTCGGTGTAGGAAACTGCTGATGATAATTCATCTTTCTTTCAGTGCTTATGCCAGTTTTGCGATATTTATTTAAGGAATCTGACCCTAGCCCGACAAAAAGCATGTTTTCCTTATGGCAAGAAACCCAACGCTGACCCCTAACCAAACACGACAAAAGAGCAAGGGTACAATTTGAATCCGATAATCCGCTTTGACTAGTGAACTGCCAACGCCAAAAGTAAGCGCATGAATATCATTTCCTTTCGGGTTTTTCCCCGGGCAACGCCGGTTATCTCTGATAGTATATATATATATATATATATATATATATATATATATTGACATAGATGCCATCAACATATAAATTTATATATTTTTGCCTGTATATATTAGATTAGCAAATGTTAGCCAGTGTATTAAATACTCCAGATTTCTGTCAATAAGCACTGTAATGCCTTTCGGTTTTTCCCAAGTTCTGTTTTTTTTTTTTTTTTTTTTTTTCTAATGTATTTTTGTCTTTTTCTTATACTTCCTAAAGTATCACTACATATTCAGATATTTGCAGGAAATCCGTATTGCATTTCACGACCGGCTTTTCGTCGTACCATAACCAGAAAGAAAGAAAAAAAAACGTCACCAGGAAGCAAGATAACCATATTTTACTAGGAAGGTTACATTTATCAGATTTTATGTGAAACTCCGTCTCTATAGTTTCAGTATCTGCTTTAGTTTCAGATTGAGTCATGAAGGAAAGGTCAATTTTCAAGATGAGATGACAAAAAAGTCACTGTAGACTGGAGGAAGAGAGTATGAGAGAAGCAGCAAGAGACGAAGATGGAGCGAAAGGAATGAAAAAGGATGAAGGAAAAAAAAAGGCAGAAGAGGAAAGGGGGAATGGGAGGAAGAAATGGAGGGAAGGAAATTGAATCGGGGGAAACGTTGTTGACGGGGAGGGGTAAGAGCTGGAAATGAAAGAAAGAAATATAAAGAAGAAACAAAGATTATGAAGCACAGAAATAAGGAAAAGTTCTGGCTAGTCACCGAATAGAAACTATCAAGCTATCCATGTCTTTTGGCAGAATGCTGTGTTGGGGATGATCAGATAAAAAAAAATCGGAGAAAAAAGTGGTCAATAATTGTTAATTACCTCGCCGTTCACAGGGTGGTGATCACAACAAAATGTCTGCATTTTTTTTAAGCGTTAACACAGCCTGACACACACTAAGAGTAATATTTAACATAAACTCACATTGCAAATAGAACCCTCAATAAAATTCTATTTTGAGGGGGATGTCTAGTTGAAAAATAAAACAGAAAAACAAACATGGACATCAGAAGTAAATGTTCAAGTTCTAAGCTCGCTAGCTCTATCGGTAGGCTCTGTATATGCATAGCCAGCCATCCAGACCTATTTGAAAACTGAAAGAAACATATCTTTACAGTTTTGATGACAGTTTTGGTTGGCTGTTTCGAATATATTTAATGTTCAAGTGGGTAAAATGGAAAATCTGGGAAAACAACAACTTCAAAACAGAATTTAGGTTGGAGGAAACGTAGCAACAGAATGAAGAAAGGCAGAAAAAAAATGAGAGAAGAAAAATGAAGAAAAATGAACGTATAGCAGAGAAACAAATTTAAAACAAAACATGATAGAATGGATAATCTAATAGAACCGATGAAATTTTTTTTTCTTCTCAAAGCGAAGAAAAGTGATTGTAAGAAAGGATGAAAGGAAGTTGGAAGGTTACATGCAAACTTCAGCGAAGTAACAGGAAACTAGGTTTGTGAAGCCAGAGATTCAGTGTCAGACGCGAACCTTCTGAGGCAAGTGGAGTTGATCAGCAAAGGGCATGATCTTGATATTACATTTCAGAGACATGAGAATATGTATACATTTGCATCCAGCATAAGCATCATGCCATGATGACACGCAGGCGGACGATCACTGTCGAATGCAAACTGGTACATGTTTATTTATAAGTATTTATCAGACAACATTCTCTGCTTATGCTGCAGGATATTTTACGCCCCCATCTCTCTCTCTCTCTCTCTCTCTCTCACACACACACACACTCTCTCTCTCTATATATATATATGTACAAAGACACACGCATATGTGTGTGTATATACATATGACTATAAATTGTGTTGTATTATATATGAAATAATCTCCCGTTATTACACTGTGAATGCGTCATTTGGCCCGGACTAAGTAAATAGAATAAACAATCAAGGAAAACTGGGCTACTAAATGAATCGAACCTGCAACCGAGATATTTGTGAGTTGTATCTCTTACATTCGTCTCAATAAAAAAAAATAGAACTCAATTAATGACCTTTGGTGACTTCGAATGACCTCTGAGGCTAACCTCACTCAACGAATTACCTTCATTAAGAAACAATGGAACCCTAAATTTCAGCTTCTTGCAGACTAAATCGATTAGATTTGCTAGAAATTTCCATATATGAACTCTGGTGACCTCAAATGACCTCTGATGTCAAATTCAGACTGAGCATCAACTTGCTGCGAAAAGATCTACCACTACCACCTATTATTGCTTTATTTGGTAATGAATGGCCATAAATGACCCTTGGTGATCTCATAGCCCATTTAAGGTAAATCCCATATAGCTCATGTCCTCATTTGTAGAAAAAAAAAACTACCATATGCCAAATTTATCTACCTTGAAGGGAAAACTTCCTGTTACGCCGATGAAAAGTCAGGGTCGTTTATATTGTATTTTATTGTAAATAGGAAAGCACAGTAAACCCTTAAAAATCACACAGCATATGTCCTCCACCGCCATGAAAAATGTATCCCTATTCAAGAGGTCAAAAATGAGATATTGTCTCTATAAGGATACAATTATTGCCACCTGAACGTCATACTGTGATATGTTTTGTTTTTGTTTTTTCAGTAAATACATAGCTTGTTCTGCACTACGGTTTGACAAACCATACACAATAACGCTGGATGACACAAACAAACAGTAGTGATATAAGGTGAAAGTGTCTGATTCGATTTTTCTTATTGAAGATGATTTAGCAATCTTACAATTTGTTTCTACTTGTACCAATAAGCATTGGTAACCATGAACTTCCTTGGGTCCTTATGGCATGAACATAGTCATATATGTTTGCATACTTATTGCTTGAATATATATATATATATATATATATATATATATATATATATATATATATATATATATGTATGTATGTATGTATGCATGCACGTATGTATGTATGTATGTATCAGGAGATTACTTGAAATTATCATACAAAACAGAAGCTTAAAAAAAAACGATGATATGCACACATCATGATTGCCAGACAGGGAAGTGAAAATAATTTTATTGGGCGTTCAATGTTCAGTTTTTCCCGCTATAATATCTGAATTTCAAATTAAAGTGACTTCCCTTTTTCATTTGTTAATCTGATTAAAATCTGATTTATGAAGCTAATTTGGTTTCTCTCTCCCTGTCTGTCTCTTTTCTCGGCTCACACATGGATATACGCGCATAATCGTGTGTATGAGCATGCACGCATTTAAACTAAATATGAAAGAATCAGAAAATCGAAATTTAAAAGACAAATTCATATCATATACTAAATGCAGAATGAAAATTTGACTGGCGTCACAGCCACATCCAATCTAGGCTAGAGCTCATTCAAACGATATCACCCGAAGTGTTGACATAGGAAATGATTTGATAGGTATTTATATATGACTGCTCAACACACCCAATGAAAGGACGTAGGTACAGAACGATTATGAAATGTAAAAACACCAACTTTAATAAGAACCATCTACTCATACATTTGATGTTAGAGCCTATGATAATTCTTTGAAATGAAAATCTTCGTACTTTCACTAAATCTGCAACCTTATTCGACTAGAAGTAACTAGCTGCAAACTGGTGGAAATACCACGGTTTAATCCAAAATAGTTGGCCATCAAATGATCAAAGTCGAATATGAAATTAATAAATATCAAAACAAACATCATATTTATACGTATCAAATGCCAGATTAATGAAATTAATTATCAAATGAATAATGTTTAGTGATTGTAGCTCATTGTATGCTTTGGATCCAACCGTAATTTGTTTCACGGAATCAAATCTAAAATTTCCAGGGACATAAAACAAAAGATCTCTTTTTTTCCTTTAGATTATCAACTGAATTAAGCAATAACAGATAAAGATTCACTTTGCTTGTTCCTTTCCCAGTTTTCACGTCGGGCGGGTTGGTAGTTGCCGTACTGATGAAGGCTCAGGGCTTGTCGAATATCTCACGATGTTTTACATTTGATGGGTTGGAGTTGGTGGAACGGGGGCAGTGTAAAACCGTGACTTTCCGTGTTTCTATCTCTCTGTTTTCAGCCTCTCTACAGCGTGATCTTGACTGATAGAAAGAGTTGCAGTTACGCACTTCAATTATTGCGATACTTGCTGTCGGAGAAAAAAACTTTGGAAACTTTTTAAAAAAATACCGAACGTCGCATTTTCTGTCAAAAATACACACTAACGCACTCGAACTAGTATAATCGTATATACACTCAAATATAAGTGTATCGCAACGTTGGAGAGGCTACCACGTATGTATATATATATATGTATGTATGTAAACACTCACTCAACTACCGTTCAAATATTTTTTATCGAACTTGTCGGTATTCATTGGTAGGTCAGCCTTCCTATTTTGACCACAAAAGACGTCAGTTCAAAAACTGAAATCCTTTTAACATCAAACAAGGCAGTACATGTCAGATGCCTTTGATGCACAGCGACAACCAATCAGCTGCCAGAACTAGCTGTCAATCATTTAGCCTCTGGACGGTGCGCCATTCAAGAAACATAACAGAGAGTATCGAGTTTCTGGCTGACGCATTGCAATGTTGTTCAGTCTACATATCAAACGATCAGCGTTACTTTTGATGTCTTTCATCTTAGATGATCTCTCTCTCTCTCTCTCTCTCTCTCTCTCTCTCTCTCTCTCTCTCTCTCTCTCTCTCAATTTCCCTCTTTCTAACTTTGTTTTACTTGACCCCTTGTTCTGTTCACTCCTTCGCTGTTCTTTCATTCCCCTCGCCCCCCACCGTTTTTATTCACACAAAAATTTCATTCAGCCACTTCATTCTGCAAAACTTCCGTGTCCTTGTCAACCTTTTTTTTTTCTTCTTCTTTTTATGTTATAAAGCTTTGACCAAACGCGATGGTAACGTTGGTTCCTGCTCAAGCCTCTACGTAGATGAAAAAAAAAAGAAAAAAAGAAAAGAAAAGGTTATTCTGGATCAATACACAATAGGCAAGTGCTCCAAAATATAAGGTAATACTTTTTTTTTCTTGTTTATCCAAATCTGGTACTATGTTGAAGTGCAGGGGTGGCCAAATCACGGCTCGCGGGTCACTTGTGGCTTTTCGATATTTATGGCCCGGCACCGAGAAGCTGAGGTGCTTTTTTTCATCACGGTTATTATATTTTTAAAAAAGGTAATAAAATTGCTAGTCCATGACTTATCACTTCGCTAATGGTAATCATAAGTGTACTAATAGAAGAGGCAGTGTACAACAGTGATTTTCTGTGTCTCCATCTTTCTGTTTCCACCCTCTCTACAGCATGATCTTAATAGATAGAAATTATAGCGGTATCATGAGATGAAAAATCGTCATAATCTATGTATTGTTTCAAGGAAGGATATAGGAAAAGGTCAATCCTTCTCCAACTATACGTTAAATGACATCATGTTAGTTTCAGGGCGATCATTCTTATTAGTCTTCTCTTTCCCTCTTGCCTCGTTACGGCGCCAGTGCATTCCACTCTTTCGTGGTTGTAAATTTTAAAATGAAGGCCTCTTAAATCAACATGAGTGTGAAAGTTACGGCTCATTATATATTTTAGAATTAAAATGAATACCTCTCAAGTTAATATAAGTATGACGGACACAGTACTTATTTCATACTACCATAGTATTCGTGAAAAAAAATAACGGTTCTTTTTACGCATGGATCAGCTCTCGTGTCTAGGATCAAAGTATCTGTGTACTGTGCCTAGGATCAATTTGTTGCTCCTTCATCCCTTCTGACTAGTATCAGTGTAGAGTATCTCCGTGCTCTGCCTCGGATCAAAGTGTCACTACCTGACACTTCTGACTAAGGGTCAAAATGTAGCATTTGTGCATTTGAGATTGATTTATCTTATTTCCCAACATATCTACGACCAGCTTCGAGACGAAAGAGAGAAAAAAAGACGAAACTTAAACTCAAACAAGCACAAATACTTACATACACTACTTCTCTTTTGTTCCTTTCTTCCTCTCTTTTATATGTTCTCTCTTTTTCAAAATTCCAACCCTTCTCTCTTTCTCTCTGCTCCTTTAATCATGATCTTTCTCACGTATGAATTACACCAATATATATTTCAGAATAAATGTATTTATTGCAAAAAAAATGTACATCGAACGAAATTTATAGTCGATTTAATAATTAAAAAAAAAAGACAACGAAATTGGGTAGTGAATTACTTTTCGAATATGAGAACAACACCAGTTTCATGAAAAATCTGATTCTCGTATTTATTAGTTCTCCAAAAGTCTTGCGAAACATCAGGGACAGTAGAAGTAGTGGTTGCTTCAGTAGTAGTAGTAGTGGTGACTTTGAAACAAACACATGCTCAAGGATAGCTGAGTGATTTAGTATAGTTGAACACACTAACACGCCCTGTCAATTTTATTTGCATCAGTATGACGTGAGCCAATAAATATATAGCCCTACAGAAAAAAAGTGACCACAGCCTTTATACAATAAGATTCCAGTATCATAAAAGCCTCTTCATTCAACATGAGTGTGACAGACACAGCTCCAACTGCTCATGATCAGTGGTCGTCCAGGCAGTGCTGCTCACTGATAATGATGGCTGATATACCCTGACAGCAACACGCTTAGCTGATGGCTGCTACTGATACTATGTGTGACAAACACGTATCTTATTATATACATGATGATACAAACCTTATTATGTACATGATGACACTGATTTACCGAGGATAAAATGCGATCCTACAGGATTAAGACGGTGGTTTGATGTTCATGGTTAGTAAAAAGATATCTAAGAATTCAAATCATAATTTCGATGCTAGATTTGAGTGAGGTTTTGTACTTCAGCCGTGAAGGAATGAATGTTGGCGACTGAGGAAATAGACATAGGTATATACCTGTAATTTGTGATCACTGAAAAAAAAAATACGTATGCGAATAAGTAACATTGCATACATCAATTTGTTGACATTTGTATGTAACAAAATGCGTATGTAACAATTAGAACGTGTGTCTTTCTCTTGCTGCTCTCAAGTATCTGAATCTTATCGTATGCAGGGCTCATATGCAAAGCAATTTGGGCCAATTGTACTATAGGAAGGCCTCCCTCCTGGAAGTTCTTGTTTTGGCTGAGAAGTTGCCACGAGCTTCGTTAGAAGACAACTGGTTCGTCCATAGGGCCCCTCTATTATTACCAACCACTTGAACAAAAGTGTAATGTTATTTTACGTGAAACATCTAAAAACTAATCTTACCTATTCATGCTCTTTCCTACATGATGTATTTGGTTTGCAGGCAGTTTTATTCAATTCAATAAAGATATATATAGATACTTTACTTTCAAGCGCAAGTATATAAACCTTCCCCCCTTTCTCTCTCCCTCTCTCTCCCTCTCTCTCTCTCTATATATATATATATATATATATTACTCTCTCCTCTCTCTCTCTCTCTCATTCTCCCTCTCTCGCACACAAATCAATTTGAAGACTTGAAACATCAACAATATCACAATATTATAACAGTTATCGATTGATAATTTAACTATTAAAGAAGTTTAATTTTTTTCTCATTCCTCCATTATTCTTTGTTTGATTTATTTTCGTTTGCCTTGACTTGAAGATTTAGTCTTAACTTATTCCAATAAGATGGAAAACAGTGCTTTAGAGCATTCTTCACTGAACGATAAAAAAGAAGACTCAGACACTTTCCTATATTTTTAATTGCAGCAAACCATCTGACCTCTTGGCTGTGAACAACTTTTTTCAAAAAGACCGAGCTTGCAAAAATGTGCGTCCCACACAAGTAAGATCAAATTTCAAAATTGGAAGAAATGTTAAGAAGAATTAGCAACGCCTAAATTTCCGGCACAAGTGCCGACATGAAAAGAATCGTTACTATATTATACCTTGAAAAACAAGCTTGGTGGCTGCAGGGTTACACTCCTCTCCAGCTACTATTCCGATTGAAGATCAGCACTGCTACTTATGTATTGTATATATATTGAATAAAAGGTTATAAGATATATACATGCTTTTAATATAAATGTATTTATTTATCAGAATAATATCTATGCGATAGATTTTGTAGGTATATTAGACGTGTCAATTTGACTCAATCGGTAAGTGAACTTGCTACCAATTACTTGGTCGTGGTTTCAACTGCAATATATATATATATATATATATATATATATATATATATATATATATATATATGTATATATATATATATATATATATATATATATGTATATATATACATATATATATATATATATATATATATATATATATATATATATATATATATATATAATCACAGCAACTCCTTTATCAGGCTACATGAAGACTCAGAACCCTTCAAACTCCAAAAAGGAGTAAGACAAGGTGATATCAGATCACCCAAACTCTTCACTGCCTGCCTCGAGGTGATCTTCCAAAATCTGGATTAGGAGAATAGAGGAATCAAAGTAGACGGCAAATATCAGATTTGCAACCTCAGATTTGCAGACGACGTCATCATTTTTGTAGAGAACCCATACGACAAATGTCAGCCTACACATGAACTTCATTAAAACAAAAGTCATGTGCGACAACCACATTGAGAATAAGGACATAGCTGTCAAAATCGATGATGCAAAACTGAGGAAAGTAGACCACTACATCTACCTAGGACATCGAATCTCCATGAAACCCACGAAAGATGAAGAAATCAAGCAGAGAATCACTCTAGGATGGCAAGCCTTCGGCGAGGAAGCTCAACCTTCAAAAACAAGATCCCAATAATCCTAAAAAATAGAGTATACAACCAATGCATTCTCCCGATAGCCATTCATGGAGCTGAAACATGGAGCCTAACCAAGAGACAGACATGCAAACTGAGAAGCATGCAGTAGGCACATGAGAGAATCATGCTCAACTTCACACGGAGAGATCACAAGACAGCACAATATATTAGGAAGAAAACGGGGGTCCTAGACATCATAGAATCCATTAGAAAACACAAATGGCAATGGGCTGGTCAAGTTGTGAGAATGAGAGACAACTGATGGACATCACGACTCACTTAGTAAATCTTCGGAGACCACATTCGAAACCGAGGCGGACAAAATACACGATGGAGAGATGAACTAGACAATTTCAGAAAATACTCGCTCCGCGACGCCCATGATAGAGAATTGTGGCAGATCCTGGGTAAGGTTTATGTTCAACTGCAGATGTCAAAAGACTGGTAATGATGATGATGATGATGATCAATTCATCAGAATTAAATACGCTTTTTCGTATTCCAAACGTAATTCTTTTGCCAACTTAGCTCAGCCATTAAGAATGACGCCAACCATTGAATAGGTTGTGATTTCAAATCGCAGTAGGGGAATATTGATATAACTTTGGTTTAACGGGGTGGAACAAGCATGCAGTGGAGATATTACTTCCCTTTAAATTTAGTAAAAGTGGTGGTGGTAGAAGAAGGAAAAAACTAAGTTCCAAATTTGGCCTGGAGTTCGACAATATTCAGAATCAAAACAAAAACAATTTCTTCCTGACTTGACTCATGCCTTACAGAATCTGAAATCCCCAAAGAACAAAGATATTAAACTGTTTCGTTCGGATTCAGAGAGGAAAACGACAAAATAGAGCAAATGTCGTTAAAAACCCAAGTACCGATGAAATCATTTTGGCATTACTGAAATTTAACTTTTTTTCGAAAGTGAAAAATTCCCAGTGGAAAAGAAGGCCTAGTGAATTGAAAGCACTGAAAATTAATTGAGAAAATGTTTTTTCGCCTATCTTCAAGAGGCGGGACCTGGCTCACTTAGTAGTGACATAATTTCGAAGTTTGGGTCGTATACAACCGTTGCTGATTCTGGTTAAATCGATGAACATACTGTAAAAACTGAGCTAAAGTTGGATTCTTATGAACTCGTTAACAGATAACTGATTAACCGGATATTGTAGATATTTTCATCAATAAACGACAAGAACCCTAAGTTCAATGGTGCATTCTCCACCCATAATAGTGATAGCAAAATGAGGATGAAGCTGACTTCGGATGCAGAGAAGAGAAGATGAGGATGTTTCACCCTAAGGTCTGGACCAAGTTTCATCTCAATCAAACATAATATCGCTGAGAAAATTGATATTTAGCATTACTAGCTGTGGTAGAAGTACCGGGAGACAGAAGGGGGAAATGGAGGGAGAGGATGAGGATGGTTCACCCGGTGGTTTGTGCCAAGCTTCATAACAAACTAGTATGTTATGGCGGAGAAAATTGATATTCAGTGTTACAAGTTGTGATAGAAGTTGCAGGAGATGGGTAGAAGGAAAAGAAAGAGTAGGAGGAAAATGAGGATGGTTCATCTGGAGATCTGGGCCAAGTTTCATATCAGTTGAACATGATACAGCTGAGCAAATTATCAAGCATTACTAGCAGAGGAAGTAATATCGACAGGGGTCGGCTGAGGAGGGATTTGAGGAAGATGAGAATGATTCACCCGAAGGTCAGGATACGACTGATAAAATTGATATTTAGCATCACTAGCTGTGGTTGCAGTAGGAGGACGTGGGAGAAGAACGGAGGAGGAGGGATATGAGGATGGTTCATCCGAAGGTCTGGACCAAGTTCCATGTCACTCCAACATGATACGACAGAAACAAATTGCTATCTAACATATCTTGGACTGCCCGACCGTCCGAAATGTTTCATAGAGATACGTGGAATCTAAAAGCATAAATCTTGTCTCAAGACACAAATCATGAGAGATAATAATCCTATGCCATCTTAAAGTGATTTACATTTATGGTGCTACTTTTTGAACATCCAATGTTCCATGTTTACATTTTGATCTTATTTTACCAGCTTTACCGATAGTTTTACCGTTTTCACGATTAAGGCTTTTTGTGTGGTGATTGGTTCAGAAAAGACTGACTTTCAATTCTCATAATCTTCCCTTTGATTAATAGAGTATCGACTCCGTTGGTAACTACCTCTTTTCCCCTTTAATTGATGAGAGAATGAGCCATCGTTATGATGAAAAAAAAGAAAGGAAGAGAGTGAAAGAGAAAGGAAAAAAAAAGATTGTTGGTGAAAATGATGGGGCAATCTTAAGCCTATACGTCAAAGAGGTAAAGGAAGAGAGAATGAAAACGAAGAGTACAATTTGATTTAGAATCTGACCGAAAAAGATCATTAAAATATACTGTATATAAGTACAGTGTTAGGACTTTGGCTCAATGTGGGGAAAGTCATCCCGGTTGTAAATTGTAAAGATTCATTCGCTTGCTCACTCAATGTTACTAACGGTGATCAAATAAAAAATGAATAGAATAATTAATTAAACACAACAGATGTAAGTACATTGATGATATTGATATTGCTGTCGATAAATCAAATTATTGAATTGTTCTTATTTACTCGCTGTTTTTGACAGAAA
Organism: Thysanoteuthis rhombus; assembly: GCA_963457665.1. Classification (NCBI taxonomy): domain Eukaryota; kingdom Metazoa; phylum Mollusca; class Cephalopoda; order Oegopsida; family Thysanoteuthidae; genus Thysanoteuthis; species Thysanoteuthis major. The sequence continues at coordinate 45,291,796 of OY735201.1, read as the reverse complement.
TTCAAAATTCAATTTCACTTTAATCAATGTATCATTAGACTCAATTGTTTTACACTAAGAAATACGAATGTTGGTGATTGTTTGGAATAGGTGAGATCAAACATTAAATGTCGATATTCTGCATGGGGGGATAATCGAGATAGACTATATACATATACTATAGTCGAAAGTGGATTTTGGAACAAATTATCTCCTGATTTAAATTAATTGTTTTAAACAGCAGCAATAAATCTACCTAATAGCCATTTTTTTCCAAATCTATTTACTTTTAGCTGTCCAAAATCGTCTAAATTCAAAATGGCGGTGACGTAACATTTAATCTTACCTATTCCAAAAAATCACCAAAATAATATGAGACAATAGGTGAGCAGATATTCCTAAGTAAAAGGAAAACCATAAAATTTACATGGCATCAAAATATGCCTCAGGTTATTGAGGGAGCGAGGTTAAGATTAACTTCCGTTGATTATTTGAAAATTGGGAAAGAAAAATTGAAAAATCTTGTAAGTTATTTTCCTGCTTCCGATTCATAACATCTTCATTGCATTCAGAAATTATTTAGTTTCGAGAAAAATCCATTTTCCAAGGTTTTAGCGGTGTTCTATCCACATTGTTAATCTAATCCTAAATTGGATTCTTACTTTTCATCCGACCTACGGTATTTCGCCTTCAAATTAAATACATGGTTTATCTTCTCCTTATAATTCTTTTATGGATTCTCATATTTATTGGGGGTTTTTTTTGTCTATTTTTATTAATTTTCTTGGCCTCCATTTTTAACACATCGTTTTAAATTACTCTAAGTCAACAACACATGAATCAGTTCATTTTAATAAGGAATTTCTGAGGGGGTTATTTTGTAATCCTCGTTTTTCGAACGCTGTTTTCAAAATAATAAAAAAAAAGACGTTACGTAACTCAAAGGAATAAAGAGTATAACAAGGAAGAAAGACAGAATTGTTCTGGTGACGCAAACAAGCCTCCAAAGACGAAACTAAAAGGCTTCAAGAGAGAAAAATGTAATAAGTAACAGGGTAGAAAGACATACAAAGAAAAAATATTTTAATGAAAGGGGAAGTTTGAAGGGAAGCAGGAAAGATAAGCACATTTTGTTTGTCAGCTGTTTGTTTGAAACGAAATTATTTAACAAAGTGAAAGTTTTCGTGGTTTAATAAAGTGATGTGAATTGAGAGAGAGGGGTAGTGGGGGGATGGGATGTTTGCGTACGTGCGCGTGTGTGTGATACACCACTCTTACGTGAAAATAGGAGAAAGAGATGATTTAAAATATACACTTTTCAGCCTGTCGTCTCACGAACACAAACACAAGCACACATACACATACATATATGTGTGTGTGTGTATATATATATACATACACACACGCATATATATATATATATATATATATATATATATATATATATATATATATATATATATATATATAATAGTATGTGTGTGCGCGTGTGTGGGGGGGTAAGTATATTATCTTTCTGCAATCTTGCATAATAATTCAGTGTTCTTTTCGAGAACACTTCATCCACTATACATATCATTCAAAATAACCATGGAATTTCCACAGGCACTGCTAGCTGAATTGATTATGAGTAAAAGCTGAAGAAAGTAGACCACTCTATCTACCTCAGACAGCAAATCTCAATGAAATTCCCAAAAGAACAAGAAATCAAGCGGAGAATCGCTCTTGGGTGACAGACCTCCGGCAGAGTAAACCCAGTAGTCCTGAAAGAAAAAGAGTATAAAACCAATGCATCCTCCTAATAGTCACATATGGAGCTGAAACATGGAATTAAACCAAGAGATTGACCTTCTGACTGAGAACCATGCAACGTGCACATGAAAGAATCATGTTATGCATCACATGAATAGGTCACAAGACAGCACAATATATTCTGCGGAAAACAGGAGTATACTGAAGAAGGTGTGGTACGTGAAAGTCAGGGTAGTACCAGTAATAGTAAATGCATTCGGAACTGTATTAAAGACATTGGAAACGAGATTGTGGAGTTGGGGATGAGAAGACAGATTGAAAGTATATAGACCACGACACTCCTGAAGACTCAAGAATTCAGAGAAGACTACTGGAAAAATGAGATCTACGGTCGCCAGCAGCAAGCAATGACAACATCTTATAGTAGGGCATGGTGGAGATTTACAAATCACAGCACTGATGTGATAGGTGAGGGAGAAATGAAAGGACGGTTGTAGACCTGAAGGAGGCCCACTGTCTCAGGCTTCAGCGATAACCATCTGGCAACTGGGGTGAATTCGTAATCCACAGCACTACTGTGGACTGTGAGAGTCTGAAGTGGAGGACTGAAGACTTGAGGAGATTTGAGGGTATTTGCTATCATCAGTCTTCTGATACGACCAACAGGCAACTGGAGTGAAAATGCTGCTGCTGCTACTACTACTACTACTACTACTACTACTTGTACTACTACTACTACTACTACTACTACTAATAATAATAATAATAATAATAATAATAATAATTCCATGGATTGGAAGGAGAGGACTTTTACAAGAACACGAAGGATGCAGGAGACGAACCAAGGGGGCGTATGACTTGCTCTACATCGACCAGATGATCTGGAAAGAAGTGAGAAAAAGGAAGAAGAACATTGCAGTGGATCAGTGAACCAGTGGTGAGATTCATAGCCAACTCTATGAAAAACTGAAAAAAAAACTGTTAGCAGTGACCTGATAGAGAGAGGAGATGAGGAGAGAGGGAAAAAAACACAAGACGCACTACAAATGCTGGTGGGGGTACGAACTGTTGTGATGGGCGATGGAGATATGAGGGAAAGGCTGAAGACCCAGGGGGAATTTTCTGTCATTCAGCCTTCAATGATAGCCACCGAGCAACCGTTGTGAAACTGTAAACCACAGCACTGCCGTGGACTGTAAGAGAGTGGACAGAGGGGCTAGAAACCTGAGGAGTCTTGCTGTCACTCAACTTCTACCGGTAACCACCGGGGAACTAGTGTGAAATTAATAATAATAATAATAATAATAATAATAATAATAATAATAATAATAATAATAATAATAATAATAATAATAATAATACAACAACCATGTGGAAAAGTGGTATCAGCACAAACCAGAGGCAGTCCTGGAGAATGACAACCACAACCTACTGTGGGACTTTGACATCCAAACTGACCAACTCATCCAGGCAAGAAGATTGGTAATTGTAGACAAGAAAAGGAAGACCTGCCGAATAGTAGACGTGGCTGTACCTGCAGACCATTGAGTAAAGAGGAAGGAGAGTGAAAAACGGGAAAAATACCAGGACCTAGCAAGAGAATTGAGGAAGATGTGGAACATGAAAGCCGGGGTAGTACCGGTCATAGTGGGCACACTGTTCCCAAAACGCTGAGGGTGAGACTGGAGGAGATCAGGATTAGGGGAAGGATTGAGACTGTACAGACCACAGCACTACTGGGAACTGCACGGATACTGAGGAAAGTGCTAGAAATATAAGGACTGCAACGCAAACTGTCAATAGTGACCCAACAGAGGAAGGGAAATGAAAGTGGAAACTCAAATCGTAGCACTGACATGATAGGCGAAAGAGAGAGGAAATTTATTGTCACTCAGCCTTCAGCGATAACCACTGGGCAACCTATAAGTACTAGGAAAGGAGGGCTGGAGACTTGAGGAGACTTGCTGTCACTCAAACTCCAGCGGTCACCAGGCAACTGGTGTGAGATTCCAAATAATAATAATAATAATAATAATAACAATAATAATAACAACAACAACAACAAGGACAAGAAGAAGAAGAAGAAGAAGAAGAACAACAACAACAACAACAACTACAACAACAACAACAACAACAACAACAACAACAACAACAACGACGACGACGACGACGACGACGACGACGACGACGACGACAGCAACAACAACAGATGAAGGAACACTGAATTAGCGAAAAGAACCCCTTCACTTCAATTTAAGAGACAAAAAGGAGTATTGGACACCTAAAAAGAAAAACGGGACTCTCATCATTGCAGCTGAGAATGAATACATCAACATTAAATTCATGAAATATGAATAAATAAAATCCAGAAAATCTAAATGATGTCTCTTTAGAGAACTTGATAGGGCAATAAGGTTCATCATAAATGAATGCAACAAGCTGGTTTAAAAAGAATATAAAACAGGCACGACAGATTAGTCCAACGCTGGGAACTGCGTAAACGGTTCTGATCATGTAGACGAATGAGGAAAGGAAAACCTCCAATATAATGGCTGCAGTCGTGCCAACAGCCATGGATTGCAATTAAGAGAAAGAAAATATGTTTAAATACCAGGATCTCATTCAGAAAACACGGAAAGTATCAAATATGAAATCAAGGCTGTGCCTACTGTAGTAAGCATCCAAATCATTACAGGCAAAATCGGATAAATTAGAAATTTGGAAAAGAATTGAAACCGTCTAGACCACATAATTGATGGGGTTAGAAGGTATTCTAGGAAAAGTGCTGAGAAAATGTTGTTGTTGTAGTTGTTGTTGTTGTTGTTGCTGTTGTTGCATACTTTTAACCTACATATTCAGGGGGTTTCTTTCTAGTCTGATTTCTTGATCTTGGTATTTACGTCTGAATTAATGGAGGACAAGGTAGTTAACTAACCCTTTTCAAAAGTAGCTTTGGTGCACTTACCCATTCCGAATTCCATTCCGATTTCGTCCCTGGGTCTCTTACCGGTCTAAGACTGGCAACCTCATTACGTAAGTTATGATTGTTATGACAAAAGGACAGGGCTTTTATATATACGTACGTTACAACACTTGCATTAGCATACTTCTACATAAGCATAAAATGAATGCTAGGTGTATTACATGGACAAAGATTTGCGAAGGTAAGAGCTATTTTTGTACATCGAATATAGTAGTCTTTCCAAGTACATCGTCGACAAGCCTACTGGTTCCTTCTTCGAGCAATCCAAGGGCTTCAATAGCTACAAGAATAACTTTGATATAAAGGTGCCACGTTCTATTGATTCCTTTTTCAAAGTCTCTATATTTTGTGAGTTTTTTTTTTAAATCCCCTTTGAGCAATCTTTTCATCAGCTTGTCATATCTATTCGGAAACACTTTTTTAAAAGTCTTTCACGATAATGTCTGCATCTATTGTTTTATTCATATGTAAAATAAGGCTCTGTAATATAGTTGCATACATTGCCTTTGTACCCGGTTCAAGGCGATGTTGGCAAAAGTTCTTAGCAAATGGTATGTCGTAGGGTTTTCTGGTTATCCAGAGTATATACTAATTCTATTGTGTCATATCTTGTATTCAATTGCAGCAAGGACTGAACATGCTGCCACTAAGTGGTCAATTGTTTCGATTTCATCATCAAATAGTTTGCATTTAGGTTCAATATCATACCTCAGTACGTTAGCCTGGTTGCTTCATGTTTTAATACTTTGATCTCGGACCCCGGCATGAAGCCCTCCGAACTTTGCAACCACTGATGGGTTTTTAAACATTCTTATCTACATCAGCTCCTTTGATACGAAGGGGGTATTGGTCATTAAGTGGTTTCTCTTGACAGAGATTACGTAGCATGTTTTTCCTTCCTGTTTGGCTTTGTGTTTTTTGTTTGTTTTTTTTATTCTCTTGGCTATTTCAGTTGGTGGATCGGCCTCTGAACAGCTTCCATCGAATAGATTAAGTTTTTCTTGTATTTATTTACTTCCTTCTCAATTGAGTGCAGTTTTTTGTTACTCTCATGTTCCTTCACTTCTTTTATCGTTCAGTCGATGGTGGCTGGGGTGTAGGCTTATAGTCTGATGCTGGGTGTCATACACGAGGGTTGGGGTTGAATGATGCTCCTACCGACCTCATTTCTTGGCAGGTAACATCTATCTACATCTGCTTTAGGGTGGTGCATTTTATTTGATGTTAATAATTTTCTATTTTTGTATCCATTCGTTGGATGTCAAGTAAGTTCCAGCTGAAGAAATCGAAGCTATATTGGACTAATGGATTTGCTAGTGTGTGAATGGTCTATATTCGATTTTAAGAATTTAATTATGTTTTTATTATTATTTTTAGTCTTCCATTGTATTCTGTTCCCACATTCTCTTTCATGCTATTAATGCTGTATACTGTTAACCTACATGTGCCAACAGAATTGGATAAATTAGAAATTCGGGGAAAAGTTGAAACAGCCCGGACCCCGAAATAGATGGGGTTAGCCGGTATTCTGAGAAAATATTTTTGTTGTTTGCTTTGATTTCAGTTTGTTAGAGTCACCAACCGGACTAATGGATCTGCTAGTGCATTAATGGTCAATATTTGATTTTTGTTTTCATTATCTGTCTTATTCATGTATTGTATTCTGTTCTCATATTCTTTTTCATGCTATTGTATACTTTTAACCTACATGTCCATAGGTTTCTTTTTGGTCTAATTTTTTTATCTCTGTATTCACGTTTGAATTTATAGATGGCGAAGCGGTTAACTAATCTTTCTCAAAAGTTGCTTTTGCACAAATTTAATTCCGATTTCGTCCCTGAATCTCTTACCGGTCTTCAACAGACTTGTTCATCGTTTTTACCGTAAAGTTTCAAATATAGAAGAGGTGGGTAATAATCTTGTAATGGACTTTGTGCCCGCACGTGGTACTATTGAGATGATGAGAGCTAGGTATATAAGACAAGTGAAAAAAAAAAAAAAAAAAGAGGGTCGCCATGGAAAATACCACAGGCTATATTCATATTTTCAGACACATATACATCATTAGAATGAGAAAGGGAAACTTTCATCATCAATTGTTTCTTGTTTCGTTGGGAAAAGTTCTTGATTATACGAAATATCTGGTTGAGTTCGAGAGATTTTATAATCCATGAATGGGGAACGCTATCAAACGTCTTACAATAGTCTATCGAGATAGTGCTATGCTTTCGTTGTTTTTTGCTACAATCCTCAAGGATCATCCTATTTATGAGTTGGTCTTAGCAGCCGTAGAAATTTCTCTAGTGCCTTTTTTTTCCTCTAGAGGAAAAAAGTCATTTTGATCAAGAATGGGATACATTATTTCTTTTGAGATAGCTGTTGATATCTTATATGCGGTCGTTAAGCAAGTGATAAGCCTACTATTCTTGCATTTTTTTTTTAATGTTTCGTTAGTTTTGGTAGTAAGAATATTACCCCGTCTGTAAACTAGGGAAGTGTTTCCTCAAGGTTTCTTGTAATGCCTAATGTGAATTATTATTATTATTATTATTATTATTATTATTATTATTATTATTATTTGAAAGGCACTGTCTGTATGAGGTTCTCGTTGTGACTTGGTAGCTGGTATCCCTATAAATACTAAAACAAGATCGAGGATGTATTGAGAAACAAAAGAGAAACTAATTAAGAGAAGAAAAAGAAGAAGGAAGTGAAAAAAAGGGAAAGCATAATGAATAGAGTTACCAAATAGGATACACACACGCATATATATATATATATATATATATATATATATATATATACGTTTACCGATACATATATGGTATATGAATATCTGTGCATTGATACATACATACATATCTATAAAGACCTGGAATGAATTTAAACTAAAAAATTAAACTTTGAAAGTCTTTTCCCACAAACTGTTGGTTTCAGGCTTCTGAAAAATCCGTGAGAGAAAAAATGAAATTCCAAAATCGGACAGAATTCGAGCATTTCTTTTGAAATTAATACTTAAAATCTTAATCTCTTGAGGTATTCCATTTCATGTCTCACTTTCTGGAAATATTTCCTGCAGATTAATTACAGATATTAATAATATCAATACATATGAAGTATACATAGTTGCATCAGAGTTTAACTCAAATCTATTAATGTACACTGATGAGCCAAAATATTATGACTACCTTCCTAATAAGGGTTGTACCCAGATAATGATTCTTACCACACCGAGCGTTGACTCTACAAGACCTCTAAAGGTTTCCTCTGGGATCTAGTGTCAGGATCTTTCAACTGACGCAATCTCAGTGATGGAAATCTTGCAGAATCATTTAACTGGTCCAACGCATCCCATTAGTAACCAGTGGAAACAGGATCATTGGATATCTGTAATTTGTGATACAATAACCTTTCACTTGGCTCGTACTTGGTGTGAAAGCACCTTATATCGTAGCCGTTCAATACCTTGTCGGCGGACGTAAATTTTTTCCGCCTTGGACCACTTTCGATAGTGCTCACTATGAATTGAGGTGAGTACCCAACAAGCAGTATTGTTTGGGAAGCGATCTAATTTGGTCTTCTGGCCATAAAAATTTGGCCTGTATCAAAGTCGTTCAAAACTTTCTTCTTGCCAATAACAATGGTATTCAACACACACTGGCATGCTCGTTGCGACCGGCTTACCAGCTCATATTGCTCTCGTTGAAGGAATCGTGAAGGACAGGTACACCAAATTTCGAGAAATCCCACGTAAATTCATGAAGATCAGATTAAAAAAAATTGTTTAGCTAATCTCTACAGAAGCTTTAGTTGTACTCTAAACAGAGGCAGAACCTGGTAGAATTCAGCTTAGTAACTCAAATAACTGAAACACACGTGCACACTCGGGCAGTCTCTCTCAAATTGTATAAAGAATGCGTTGCACCGGTCTTCAGTGCGAAAAAAAGATTTGTTTTTAAAATACTTCCTCAAACATTGTCTACGGAAAATTATCTGGAATTTCAGGCACTAAAAAGGCATGGAACAAAATAAATTGTACTTGAATGATTTATGTGGATTAAGATCACTCGCCTTACCACACTTGCACTCACTCACACGCACGTGTATATATATATATGTATATTTGCATTTCTGTGTGTTTACGTAGATATATATGTATACAATTATGTATCTTTTTTCCATTTTTTATCGTTGAAAAGGGGATTTTATTTGTTAAACTGTAAGTGATTCCAAAGTACCCACGCACATCATATTTAATCTGATCATTTTTATTTCATTGTGTCATCCCATAAATGTCTTCAATCAATTCTATGATCTTGGTGCATGTAATTTTATAATGTTTTTATCTATATTTGTAATTTTATTCCACATTACGGGATTCATCAGCTGTTTACCGTAATCCTGTTTCGGGATATATATATATATATATATATATATATATATATATATATATATATATATATATATATATATATATATATATGAATGGAATTGCACACATCTGACCCCTACCCATTTTAAACCTAGGATTTACTTCGTATGATCCACTGAGGTGGCATAGATAAGAACGAAGCCAAGCCCTTCGGTCATAGGTTTGACAGGGGTCTCCTTCACCAGGTATTTGCTATGGTCTGTCGCTCCTTTGTTGGAGTGTTCCAACAGTATGGCTGATACGAGTAGTCCAACCACAAGACATAGACACTCAATGGAGCAGTAACAGGCTGAAGAGGTCTGCCACCCCTATCAGTGCAGTAACGACGATGTGCAGATTAGGCCATATGCAAATTGGAGTCCAGGTGCAGGTTATACCCCTGTGGAAAAAGGAAGGAAGGGGAATAAAAAGAGGAAAGGGGCAGTAATTTTTGCCACTTGAACATCATTCGTAAAATTGGGGAGAGCATGGGTATTAGTATATAGCAACATTTATCAGCCTATTTAACGATCTAATTTGCTTGGCTATTTTAAAAAAACTGAACTTGGGTACCGGACCACTCTCCCAGGGTTATCAGTTTATCACATTGAGTTTTTCTCTATTTTGTTCTTTTGTTTGTTTGTTTTTTTGTTTGTTTGTTTTTGTTTTTTTGTTGCTATTTTTTCAACTTTCTTGAGTTTCATTTTAGTATAACTATAAGTAAAACCTAAGTATATAAGTTCATATAACCCCTTTCTTATCAATCCATTGAAGTTAGCTAATGATTAGAATGATTAAAATTTCAGCTTCGCTGTCTGGTAATAACTCGGTAAGGTTTTGACAATGGTACTGGCTTTGCATTATTTATAGGGACTGCATTCAGGGAAAAAATAGGTCTGACCTATCTTACAGTAAACTAATTGATATCAATATTGGAAAGATTTTTCATCGACCTAATAAACAAATATTTCCTCGCAGAAAATCCACCATACAAGATTCTAAAAAGAAACACTTCAAAAATCAGCTTCAGTTGTATCAAAATATAAATAGTATTATAATTTCACATCTAAGAAAAATAATGACAACAACAATAATCACAATTGGGGTAGAAATAATATAACTACAAATCAATATGACTGTATAAACAAAAACACATGCTCCGTAAACAATGATGCGCTGACGAGAGTTGTGTATTCTTTGTAACAATCACAAGAACGACACAACATGATATATTATCTCAAAGGACCAATGAAATTCTAGGTACTAAAACCACAGTTGATTCTTCTCGATTTTAAAACTAAAATTCCAAAATGCACTCTCTGAATATTTCTGGCAACAAAAAAATGATTCATTTAATACTAAATATTATGTACGGATATAAACTACCTTTAAGTACACTATACAAAATAGAAGAGTCAATACAGACTACATAAACATTAAACACCAAGGCTCCTATTAATTGAGATGATTTTAATCAACCTAAATTGAACTATTTAATACAACTCATAACATACATATAATCACAATCCAACGGCTGAATACTGCTATTTATCGAGCCAAAACTCGACTTATTACCACCTAGGCACCTAACTACAAACCAAATACAACTCTTCACTCCAGCTGAGTAACTACAACTAATTCAATTCAAACTTAGTTTTGATACCCAACTATACATCAAAACGATACAATTTTAATAGAATGGTCTCAAAAAATTAGATGTTTAAAAATTTGAATTCTCACTACCATAATGGGGGACACTAATACACCAACATTGAAAATGAAGATGATTGAATATGATTTTGATTATAATAAAGAAAATTTGAACTCAAACAGAACACCCACGCACCGTATATCCTACACTGCAATGAAAAACACCCATTCCCCTAGTCTCAACTACCATCACATTAAAGCAATGACCAAAAAAAATGAAGCGTGACGGAAACATTAAACCAATTCTGTTTCGGCTGAGTGTTTCGATGAACCAAAACCAGAGAGAGATAAATCCATTCCCTGAAGAGATACAGTAGACTTGCTATTTTTTTTCTCCAAAGTTATTTGTATTTCACTACATATATATATATATATATATATATATATATATATATATATATATAATTGTGTCATCCGCAGACAGCTGTTTACATCTCTTCAGTGTGACTTCCCATTATCCCATCCAGTACCATGAGGCAGAATTGAAACCTTCACTTCAGACCCGCAGGCCGATATCCTCCATATAGACTATGGAACTGGACAGTCAGTAAGGCTGAATTTAAATGATATATTTGTTTACACAGAAATCCCTCATCCACCAGAGTGCTCTGTTTGAAGTGCATTATATATATATATATGTGTGTGTGTGTGCAAGGATACCCGGCGTTGCCCAAGCGAAAATAATTCCATATATAATAACAAAAGGAAAAAATCATACTTTACATAGCTTTCATAAAATGAAAGGTTTGTTTTAGTCGATTATTTGTGCTCACATCCATTTTAACTTCAGCATCATAGTAAATAGAGGCCCCTTTCTAAGAAATTTTGAATTAATTGTTCTTTAAGATGACAAATTACCAGAGGAAACGAAGTTCATATGGATTGAAAGCAAACGAATAATTTGCATTTTCTTCTTTTCGAATATTCGACGAAAACGAATATTAGCAAATGAGTTGGCCCGAGATAGTGTGTGGGCCTGTCTGAATGTGCAACAGCCCATATGAGAAAAATATGCAGAAGTGCTGAAATATCATTCGAACTGCCAACGTTTACCCTCAATTAAACTAGTTGTGGGTTCGGTTTTTTGTGTCGTGCAAGGAGAAATATATTAAATTGTTCTCTATATTGTCAAATTTTTTGGTATTCCCCCCGGGAAACACCAGTGATTTCAGCTAATATTCCAATAAAGTAGAAGATCTTTCTTTTCCTTTTTTTTTTTTTTTTTTTTTTTTTTTTTTTGTTGTTGTTAATTCCATGGGAAAATCACAAAAAAATATTGAAATGATACTTTTCAGAAATGAATACCTAAAAAAATCATCAAATGAAAATGTTAAAAATCATTAAAATCTCATTGAGACTTATACATGTTTATCTGTTGAAAGTTTTTTGAAAGACAAATGTCTAAGGATTCTTTTAAATTTTTACCGATTTTCGTAAGAAATTTTTTGGAAAATGAGTTGTCTCCCTTACATCCATCTCATTAAAAATCAGAAGTGACCCATGAGCCAAACCTCACATAGCCCATCACCTCCACCGTGAAAAGGTGTCTCCTATGCAAAATATCAGCTTCCTAGGTGTGAAATTGCTCTGATAAGCAGGGAAACTCCTGTTGACCTCGAATGACCTGGTTCAACTTCATATAGCCTATGAGCTTCGCTATGAAATTGTATGCACCCATGTCAAATTTCTGCTTCTGAGGGACAACATCATAGCCTAAATTTGCTTCAATTGGCTAGAAATGGCTAGGAATGACCTCTGATTATCCTAAGTTACCTACAAGGTCAACTTCACATAGTCCATATTCTTCGTTGTGAAAGTATGTGCCTCAAAGCAAAATTTCAGCTTGCTACGAGCAAAATTAACTTCTGGTTAAATTTTTGACGGAAAGTCAAGGTTGAATTTAGCAATTACTTCAAATACAATTTTAAAATCTTTAAAAAAAATCACCCATCTTGTGTGGCGAGAAGATCTACCCTTATGCAAAATTTCAGCTTCTTCCATACAAAAATGATGACCTACTAAGTGAAAGAGACAGCGCTGGATATATATATATATATATATATATATATATATATATATATATATATATATATATATATATATATATATATTGTAGTGTAAATAGTCTAGGGAATGTTATCCCCGGTCCTCCTCATTTTGATTTCAATGTATTTCACTCTAAAATCCTCTTAAACAGCAACTACAAATGAAATATGAGAAGTGCAAAGAAATAAAAGATACTCTCCTTCGTGTACGCAATACTTTGTATCTATTGCAGCCAAGGTGACATAAAAAAATGTATATTTATATGAGTGCATGCATCTATGGCTGTGCGTGTATATACGCACTCATTAAGACATGTGGTAAGTGGTGTTGTAGCGTTGGAAAGAGAGAGAGCGCGCGAGAGAGCTAATCTGAAGGCGGGACACTTAGTACAGTTGAAGAATCTCGGTGCGATTTTATCAGAAGTTTTGCAGGATTCGGGGCACCAAAACTGACATGCACTCAAATGGATTAATTAGTTGATGGATTGGTCGAGCAGCTTGCAATGCTTGTGCATTCAGGAAACTAGAAACCACGATGAAAGAAAAATGAGTGACAGATGCAGTGGAAGGGAAATACGGCCAAGATTTTGGTTCAGCATTGGTGAGCTTCTATTAAAGTTCGCTCAAGCAAGTTTAAAATTGAAAAGAGAAAAACGAAAGAAAAAAAAATAACGACAACAAAAAGACAGCCATAATTATCTGATAATAAAAACTATTTGGATAATATTAATAATAAGATATTCTTAGCAATAGCATTGTGGCGATAAAGATTTTACCAAGATACATATGATGAAAAAGTATATTCTTATGATTAGGCTAATAACAATATTATGAACTTCGTGAATACAATATCGAGTAATGATGATGAATATGCAGTAGTAGTAATAGTAGTAGTAAACCTGTAGATGAAATGAGACATTCCCAGACATGTTCTTTGAACGTTCGTACAACGTTCGTTCATAGCTGTTGGCAAACGACACCCAAATAATAAACAAACATTGACGCAAGATCAAGTACCGTTCGTTCGCAAACATTCCATAAACAGTTGCAAACAGTCAATAGCATACAAACAGTCAACGGACAATGCTTACTGTTTGTGTCCGAGCGTTTACTGTGCGCTTATACTTTTTATTGCCTTTATTAATTGAAAAATATCCTTAGAGAGTGTCTCAAATAAAGATATGTTTTAATAAATTTTATTTGATGAAACATTATAAATCATTACTGTTTATTTGTACAACTATTTACCTTCAGCTTGAGAATTTTTATTTGCCTCTTTTCAATTTTTTAACCAACCTGAATAAAAGTTACCCGAAAAATTCCCTGCAACGGAACTCTGCTCGTATAAAGCCTTTAAAATCTACTTGAGGTAGTGTTTATATGCACAAAAGATGAAAACGGAGGAAGAGAAGAAAAAGTAGATAGATCCCCTTCGTAACCTTTACTCAAACTGTCTCAAAAAAAAGAGGAAATAAACCGAATCAAGCCCAATGTAAAAAATCATAAAATTAATAATGGTTTAGAATGTTTCCATCAAACAAAATTAAATGAAAAATAATTTTATTTACCCAGTTATGTCCTTACATTTAAGGCACCCTCTCAAATGAAAGCAAAGACTAAGACTTTTTTCCTTAAAATCTTATATTCAGTAATGAACTGTGCCTCCACACATATGCACTCTGGTACTTTGTCACATCACAGCCTGAAAAGATAAAATAAATTAGTGAGGAGTACTGTCGGATCAAGAATTCTACCGGTAAAATAGAATTTATCAGTGACTAACTGTTGGTAATTTATACACTAAAATACATACAATTACTTATAACCCGGAGTTTGAGGAATTATTTAAAAAATAATAAGACATGGTCGTATGCTTACTTGATAAACCTCTCATAGCCAACAACAAGTTTGCTATCATAGCTTCAACGCTTTCTTAAGCAACTGTAAGGTACTAAATTTAGAAGACATATATTTCTGTTTTGGGTTATTAAGTATTAAGATAAAATCAAATGACATTCAACGGGTATAAGAATCACACACACTTGGTTGAGTAAAAGATAAAAAGTTTACCTCATACAGGCACCCATATACTGCGTAGATAACTTGATTTTTTGATATCTCATGACAAAAAAAAAATGATAATTATCCAAACAGATTGAATTTGAAGACCAGAAAATGAATTTCATCACAAAGAACTTCCCGCCAGTCATTATGCGCATGTATGTCCAGCTACTTCCAGCTAGCTGTCGATAGATTTTTACGCTGAAAGTGGAACTCATCAAAATTATTATATTTGTGTAAACAGTATTTGAATTAATGATTTCATTCAATTTAGACACTGTTCAATTGTCATTTGTATGCAGACATGAAAGATACAATGGTTTTCTTTTATTCATTTTCGTGGAAATGATTTGTGACAATTCTACATATACTATGTAGTCAGTGTCATTTTCCTTCCCTTTTTTTTTTGTCAGAAAAACGTTATACAAACAGTTACAAGCATTACAATGCACTTGGAACAACCCAAACGTTATGCAAACATTATTCACCCGTTTGTGCACAGGCAAAACGCCAGAAGGATAGTAGATTAACGTTCGCCCGCTTCCTTCTTCGTAGGCTATTACATATAAGACGTTTGAAGAGAGAATCAGAATCCGTGATAACAGCAACGAAGAAGAAGTATATTAGAACGAAGAACACCAAAGCCAAGGATAGAGGAAACTCATGAAATTACTAAATGTCTCTTTTGCAGAGAAATACAAGGAATTATCAACCATATAGGAAATGATTGCAACAAAAGAGTTCAATGGGAGTACAAAAGCAGACATGACTGCGCAGTAACAGTTATCAACTGGATATCAGAAAAGCAACTGTCATTTGAACGCGCAGACAGAAGGTATAGACACCAAATCATAACCTGTTTGGAGGGATACACAAAGTACATTTCAATGGGATTTTGCAATACAATTCGACTCCTTGATCTATGGTAGGAAATCAGATATAGTAATTGTAAACATACAATAAAAGACCAGTGAGGTATTTGATGTAGATTTGCCAGCAGATCTCAAAGTTTGGAGAGAACTGAAAAATTAGGGAACATGAATAGGAAAATTAAGGGAAGAATTGAAACCTTCCGAGTGACTGCGTTACTAAGATCGGCAAGGATACCCAGGAACGCACTGGTGTATTCACGAGACTCGCCATCTCTTGATTATCGGTTGGAGGCACTAATTTATCTTCAACTACGTATCCACCATCCTTTCGCCCATATCTGTCGTTGCTGCAAATGCTTGCGACCCACAATCACTGATTTTTTTTTTCATTCATTAGTTCTTGTATCAGAAAGAAGCCACGGGAAGAGAGAGACTTAAACCTGTAAATTGTTGTTTTACGTCCTTGACCATCGACTTTTCTGAATAAACCGAATAGGAGGACGAGAAGGAGAAAAATGGTTCACCTGATTGACCTGAAGCTCTGACCAAGAATTCAAATCAATTCAACTTGAAACAGTTGTGAATCTTTGCTCACTCTCTGCGAATGAAGAAAAAAAAGAACAGAAAATGAGGAGAAGGGGAGGTTAGCTTTCAAAGAGAAGGAGTAGAAACAGGGGAAAAGCCGTGTTTGATTGAATTCCCAATGAAAATGATTTCTGGTTTAAAAAGGATTTTAATCGTAGTAGTTCTAGCAGCAGCATTGCTAGTTGTGGTAATACTAGCGGGAGGATAAAGAAGAGAAAAGATTATTCACCAAAAGTATGGACCAAGTTTCATATCAATCCAACAGAATACAGATGAGGAAATTGATTCTTGACGCATCAGTGACAGACAGGCAGACAGACAGACAGACAAACAGACTGACGAATCGACCCCAGACTGTGAGCTGTATCAATAATGCACACGGGTAGATATATGACTCTAAATGAAATCGGATTGCCATAAAACATAGCATTAATCGCAAATGACCACTCCAGATTCAGTGGAAAACTTGAATACATCTTCATGATGAAAAAGAGTGGGGAGAAACAAATACAATAGGGGTACCTCAGCGGGGATAACAAATTCAGAAGCTAACAGGTAAATTAGAGAGAGGAAAGTGAAGAAAGCGACAAGGAAAGTCTCCACGGATAGTTAAAAAAGAAAGAACATACTGCAGGTGAGCAGTTATGGAAAAAAAAATCTTGAATCCAGATTGGGCAAATCAGAAAATCAAAAAAAAATAGGGATTATCCCGATCATGGTTGGGGTTAGCAAGAATTCCGAGAATGGTGTTAAAGACTTCAGGACACCGTGTGCCATTCAATTTCCAACTATAACCTTTTTACATACGGTGTGAAAATGCAAATATATGAAATATAATGATAACAATATTGATAATGATGCAAAAACCTGAGTCAAAATTATTTGGGAATACTTGTATTTTCCAACAACGAAGATTAAATGAAAAAGTTTATTTTATCACAACGAATAGCACTGACTATATCTTAATTACAAACAGAACTGCGACAATAAAACAGCTACAAAAAGATTACACCAGAACCTCGAAATCACTAGATTTTGAAACCAGCTAAGGGGAATGAAAACACACAAAAAAGCTGCTCTCAGTTGTGAAAGGAAGTGAAAAGCTTGCAAGAGAAATAAATATAAACTCGAAACTTCCAAGCAAATATCATAAAAGGTTTATGGCATATTCGTCGTTTACATCTTTTGAGCTTGTTTAGCTAGTCTTATTAAAACAAAGATTTCGAGCCGTTCTTGCCAGAACCAATGAGTGTTAATGAGCACCAATGCTAAACACAAGAATTTGGGTTCGTTTCTCACATTCATATATTATAATGATTATTATTATTTCAATAGCTATTTAAGAAAAGGCGGAGTTTGTTTTTCAAAGTGCGACATGATCATCACAACGGAAATACTACATTGTTGTTGTTATAATTTGTTTTAGCACTTCTTGGAAATCAATAAATGAAAACAATTATTTTGCTGTTTTAGTGTTCATGTAAAAACTAAACCAACGCCAGGAAATACCAGCCATCATTTCAATCCAAAATCTCTCAGGTGATCACTGAAATGCTTCAAGGTTTCATCAAATCAACTGAGATATTTGAATAAAAATACTATTAATAATTTTAGCTTATGGTAAATAGCTACTTTAATCAAGAAAAAAAATAGATTACGAGCTGCAGAAATAAATCATAAGGGATTAAAACTTCTGTTATTTTTAATTTTCTCACTGAATGAACACTTGGTAATTTATTTTTCAGTCTTTTTGGATTAAATTAATTGAAAGTTGGCATTCATTGACTGGACTGAAGTTGTTAGCTTTAAGTATTGAGTTGATGGGCATTAAACGCAAAAATGAAACATTTAGAAGCGTACCTCATGATTTCTATTGGGGAGTGCAGGCCTCTACTTTGCTGACAAAGTGGGCGTGTCAGCCGAATATGGAAAGATGTGTTCCTTATAAACGGATATTATTTTAGAAATATCTGAACCAAAAGACAGACTTGGTTAATGTAAAATTGAACAGAAATTACTTCCTTCCCTGTTTAAAAATAAAATCAAGTTCAGAATGCAAACAGATTTTGGAATGGGAACCGTATAGAACATTTCAACATCAAGAAACCGCAATAACAGTCCTGCATGTAATAAAACAGGTCGTGAAAGTTTGGGCTTGAATTATTTACATAGAAAAGGCATTCTGATAACCTGACACACCAGTAGCGACTAAACAGCTTGCTAGATGGATAGGTATATATATATAAAAAGAGAGGGGCGAAGAGATTTGCTCTTTCTTGTTCTAAAGCTAAGATCTGATATTCAAGGGAAAACGGAGATCTACACAAGGTCAGCCTGTGTTTTGATTCTTGAATGCCAGGTATGGACTTGAACTGGATGTGAAGGCCAACCCTGACAGATCGGGCAATGATTTCATACCAATGAGACGGGCACCTGCATCGTATATTAGCATCAAATCACGTGGAGGTTACTGCCCAAGATGCTGAATCTACATTACATTTAAAGGTCTAAAAGTTTCTCCTCGAAATACTATTCGCACGCGCGCGCACACACACACACACACACACACACACACACACTCCTAAACACACATGCATGCATTCATACGTGCATACACACACGCTCGCATAACATTTGTTCGGGAGAATATCCATAATTGCTCTCGTGAGGCTCAGTCTTTACTAAGGTAGCTAGAAATCTCTACGTATTTTCTTTTTACAATTTCAACATTCTAACGATATATATATATATATATATATATATATATATATATATATATATATATATATATATATATATATATATATATATATATATATATGGATGTGTGTTCAGCAAATTAAGTCTATAGTAGAATCTATTTTTACTCTAAATTATTTTACATTTGCTAATGTTATGTGTAATTCCAATCGTATTTCTTTGTAAAAATTACAGTACAATATTTCTCTTTGTGACATGAACTGGAACATGTGTATAAAAATTGATCTATGTTTTACATGGATTTTTAACCGAGCCTCTTTCTTTCTCTTCAAGAATCATTATCACATATTTTCACCAGTGAGACATCTAAATTTAACATTTTGAGTAATGCAGGCAAATGAATACGCAAATGTAATATCAAATTCAGCAATCATTGACCAATTTTAAACAAACAGAATAAAATAGCTGTGCAAAGACGTGAAATATTTGTATCAATCGAGAGTTATGAATTTTCATAGTGATGTTGAAAATAACTGGAATTCAGTTCGAATGTTTGAATATAATACTCAAAAGCAATGTCAGCTCTTAAAGTCATTATTAGATAGTTTTAAAAACTGGCGCTCATAATGAGTGTCAAAGGTTAAAGAGTTAACTTAAAGATAATCTTCATTTTCTTATTCACATTTCAAACAACACATATCTCATTCCAAAACCGATAATTTGCCGTCACATAACATTCTCATAATCCGGAAAATTCCACACCTAACTAATGGATAAGAAATAATTAGGAAATTGGAAAATGAAACAAATTCGAACAGCAGAATTTCTCATCGAAATTGCATATTTGATTATCATATTGTAAATGAATTCTAATTAAATTAAGTTCCTAATGAAGACATTTTCGAAAATGATATTGCAAGGTATATCGTTTGACTGATGCTAAAATTTTCTTTTAGTATAATGCTTGTAAAGTAAGAATGATATTGTAAATGAAATATTTCAAACTTAAACTGACAACGAACAGTTTTCAGTTAGATGGTCATGGTATAATATCACTAAATCATTATAATAGCATTTTAAACATTCTTTTAAAATCTTGTAAATAAATGATCAATTGATACATTATAATCCAACAATTTTCACTGTTATGGTTCACGTAATTTTTAATCTGTTTTATGAAAAAAAAAAATTGAATAAGACTGTAAAAATATTACCTTTTTTTGCAGCTGATAAGAAGCGTAAGCGGTGACGCAGGAAAAGTGTCCCTTGCAAAATTTCGCAGTCGAAAATTCAGCGTTTGTCAAATGCTTAACGCGTTCAATTTCAATCTGCAAATTCTTTGCATATTTATCTGCATACACTCCATATCGATTGTGCATTGTCATCTTCTATAGTAATTATTAAAGATTAATATCGGCATAACTGTTAACTCGGACAAGACAATTGAACCCAACTGACCGGTCATCGTAGACCTTGATAAAAATTTTTAAAAAGCAAAAGAAAATTGCAATGGCATTGATGTTGAGATGTGAAAGAATGCAGTTGTTTTTAAATATTAGAAAAGATTATGAAGTATGGCAACAAGGAGTTTGTGATGCATCGAATGTGAAAAGTGACAAACGTGAACAATATCAGCTGCCACTGAAGCGAAAGGTATAATTAAAACAGGATTTAATTAGCATCTTAAACTGGTCCCATGGAAAAAAATGACAAGCATATGAAAGGGAAGCGCACGTTTTGAGGAACCTCTTCAGGTGGAGTAATTCTCAGGTGTCTTCTTGGCATTCGTTTACGTTCTAATGAGCTGAAGAGGAAATCGGGAAATGAAGACAGAAATAGGAAAAAAATTAGCAGTCAGCTAGATTGACTGTATAATATGCATACGACATGAACCACAAAACGTAGATTCTGAAATGCCCGCAGGTGTTGAGTAAGAAATAGTATCAAACATGATAAAGACTTGGAAAGATTAATCGACCACAGCAGTAGAACTTCTAGATTCAAAATGAAAAGAAGAATTTTTCAAGAAGATTCGTTGTCCCCAAAATGTTTCGACATAGTTACAATAGCATTCAGCTCAACTTTAGGAAACTGTTCAGATAGATTTAAGTCCACAAATTTCACAAAAAAAGATCAGCTATCTCATATACATATGTATATATAACAGATCCTAAATAATTAAATCTAAGAACAAGATAAAACATTAACCGAAACAGTATAGTATTAGAAAAATTCTGAGATGATAGTTTTGTTGGGAAGCAACGAGAACATTGTTCTGCAACTCAGAGATAACAGTTACAGACCATCTATTGAGAGGGAAAGGAAAACTGAAACGTTCTGTCAGCGGACTTTGCTGACTTTGGTTTAGGAGAATCAACGAATTATATACAAAATAGAAGAAAATAAGGGATAGAGCAAAAAAAAGAACCGACAAAAAGACAGCGAATAGGAAATGGAATAAATCTTTGAAAAAATTAGATAGTAAGAAGAGGGAGGGTAATTTTACGAATAATTCTGGATGCAAGCTAAAGAAATCCCATACAAAATTATTTGGACATGGCTCATTAATACATTCGAAGTTTGAAGAGAAATCCCTGATGACAATAGCCTAGGAACAGGAGCATTAGGTCTAATTATATGAAAGTAAAAATCCGAACTAAACCATACGAACGGCGCCTATATGAACAAAGAGATGAAACAGTGTCACATCGTAAGAGAATTTCTTTAATTTAATGACAACTGATATGAGAAAAATCACCTAATCCTGTGAGTTTTTTAATTGCCTTATTCAAATCATGAATTACATTAAGCTGGTATAGACATTTCAGTAATGAGAGTTCTTTTTTTTTTATCTATCTAAATAATTACATTAATCACTGCTTCTCTAATGCAAAATTAAGAGACAGAAGAATCTGCGGACGAAATGGGAGAAAATATCGCCGGAGGCCGAATGAAAATTCCTTGTCAAAATGTCTCTTCATTTCATATTTGATCAACGGAGCCAAAGCGACACGGGGAGGAAGAAGCAGCGTCAAATCATTTCCGCTACGATTCTCCTTACAAAGAGCATTTGACATTGAATTACGTGTTACAAGTAAAAATAAGACATTCCAAATTCCCTAAACCAATGGCGAAAGGCAAGCTGACAGTCAAATCGCTACAACATACAACGGAAAACGATACATGACAACTCCTATCCCAAAGGTATAGGCGGAGCAGTCAACAGCTATTTCTGATAACATTCATTTATCCGGTAAGCTACGCAAAGACAATCGAAGATCACGTGACAGCATTTTGTCCAGAGGGTATCGCTTTGCTCTGGCCGGTAATTGGAAAGTCCAATGTATCCAAGTTATTCGAGGTGTCGGTTAACTCAAAGATGCGTCGACTGATACCAGCTATCCATTACACTATTAAGATCACAAATCATACGAACGATATCTGGTACTTGATGGCCGCTTTGACGTTCGTGAGGAATCAGTTGCTGTCAACCTTATCTGACGCTCAACGTGAAACGCTAATATCCGTTACTCAATAGCAGCCCCTATTGATACTGAAGTCTCTGCTATTCACTTGAGTCTTGGAACTATTCACGTTAATTGAACGTAGTTGCCGTCAAATTTGTACAAATATCGAAAGGTGAAGCAAGGATATAAAATAGTTTTAAAATCTACTCCAGAACAAATTGACACAAGATTATATAACTCTCTCGTTCTCCCTCACACCTACATGCGTAAACGAAAGAGCACACACACACACACACACATATATATATATATATATATATATATATATATATATATATATGTGTGTGTGTGTGTGTGTGTGTGTGTATGTGTGGTACAAGTCAAGCTAGCAGTATAACATGATATAATAATATATCAATAACATAAAGCCACTTCTGAAATGAGGCCCGAAGGGGAAAGAAACATAAGCTAGTTTGTGTAGCGAATCCACAATCTACTATATATATATATATATATATATATATATATATATGAATGAATGAATGATCAGTGTATTGGTATGGATTACGGTTAATTCGAAAATATGATGTGAAATGACAATATCCACTATCCATTACTCAATTGAGATCACTAATCATACATAATCTGGTACCTGATGGCCGCTTTGGCATTGGTCGCTTTTTATCTGACGCTCAACGTGAATCACTGAGTTGTTTTAACTAGCGATTATATTTTCAAACGAAAACCCTTCGGACTTGTTACTATTACTCAATAGTAAAACAGTCTCCTAAGTATTTCGTTGGAACTTTGGATTCTGGATATTCGTGATTTTGACTAACAAAGCTCCGTTTCCTCTCGCGCTCCCCTGAGTGAACATAACATTGACCGCAAGATTGGCTGCACAACAATAATAAACAGAAGGAACTTGAATCTAAATGTTTCAACTGAAGATTATTCAATTCAGTTCTCTGCAATAAAATTAGATGTAAATATAACAAAGGAGAGACCAAAGCAAAATTACGAGTAATCAAACATCTGTGGTAAGTCAACCTGGGATATGATATCATTTGTAGAAGTTATATCATATCAAGATATCATGCCTTTCTACACTTTTTACCGTGCCGTGATAAGATTATCGAAGTTTCACTTCAAGTCTACAATTTAAAATATCTAAAGGAAAGCAAAATGGTAATGACAATTCTGATAATGTGAGGCATCCAAAACCATGATAATGATCGTAAAAGTGATGATCTATCTGCCCTCGTTTTCATCATGACATCAATCATTACTTTGAAGCGGAGGATATGGATATTGGTGAATATAAGCGGAAATATTGTGTGTCAGGAAAGACGCTTAAATCAGCCACCCGTCCGTATCTTCAATACAACTAACATTAGGCTAGGCAGGACTTATAAAGGGGGTATTTTTTTCCCCGGGTCTCCTTCTATACTAAAATATAATAATTAAAAACATATAGTTAGTTGATAGATTCGTAATTACTGCTTGAAATCTTTTTTGAGATTGATTTCATTCATTTGTTCAGATAAAATGGCTGCTTGCAATCTGCGTCTGCGGTGAATGGCGAACATGAAAACTCAAAGTCTACTTTGAGTTTTGCTAGCACATCATCTCGTTTTTGCATGTATTTAAAATCTGGTCTTGACAGTAGGAGGTACATCGATCTCCAAAGGGGTACAACCATTTGACCAGCAAAGATGGGAATGAATAGTATCTTCGACGATGAAAATTTATGAGAATAATGTTGTTGAAGTTGTTGAGAAAAGCAATGCGTATATTGATAACAATAGTAATTGACGGAGGAACTATGCCAATTTTACGAATATATCAATTTACGGAACAATTGAACATGAAAAGTCCTTTGATGCTCAGAGAGCCCGTTTGTCTCAAAATGAAACGTCCGCAAACCCAGTATTCGTATGAATTTGACCGCTAATACTAGAGAAAAATTTGTTCCCATTTCAACTACAATGTATAGATTATCTACGGACCATTGAGTAGATGAATATGTGCATATAAATGTGTAAGTGTGTGTATGTGCGTGTATGTGTGTGTGCGTGTGTATGTATGTGCAACGACATGGAGAGTGATATATCACTTAACTGATGACTTGAGTAAATAAGAAAAACCTTTCGTCAGCTTGATCGACAGAGAGACTCAAGTACCTGGTTATTATACATCTTGTTTCTGAGATATAATCAAAACGTGTTGAAGAGCTGATCAAGAGACTGAATATTGAAAAAGAGGGGCAGAATGAAGCACGAAAGAAGAAAGGAAAGAGAGACAGAAACGGAAGAATTTAAGTAGCGGACGTAGACGTTAAAGGCAAATGTGGAAATGAAATTCAACGCAATGCAGCGCTCTGCAATGGTAGATATAGCAAATGACGGAGGGAATGTGTCAGATGGCTTGATTGTCGCGGCTCCTTTATAGAGTCATCAAGGAGACGGAACATGATTGCTGCTCAAAGCATGTTAGGTAAAGCGGTTGATAGCGTGAAAACGGAACGTAAGGAGTCTGTCGAGCGGCATTGTGTCATAGAGTTATCTTGTCAAGGAGAAGTGCGGGCCCCGCTGACATTTTGCGCGCGCAATTCAAGTGCTGAACGCGGCGCTGACAGTTTAGTTCAACACGCACGCGCGAGCGTACTTAAAACCGTTTTCGCGGGTTGAAGCAAATGACTTCTGAGATCTGTATGTGCCTGACCCCTGTCGCGAGATGTTGGATTATCGGTGCAAGGGTAATGGTGATGAAAAAAAAAAATTCGTCTTTCTGCTGGTGGGGACTGATGAGATGTCGACAAGGCGTGAATTACAACGAAGTCACCTGAAAAATTAAACACATTCACAAAGTGATTCCAAAGTTATTTTTCAATAATGAATAATTTCGCACAGGAACATATATATCTATACATCCACATAGTTAGATACAAATGAATGAATAGATGTAAGATGTAAGTTATCACATGCATATAATTAGATGCATAGGTATATTCGACAGAAATTCAATTTCGCTTGATAGAATATACATTAAAAATTCTGAAGACTTTTTTCTTTTTGATATTGCATGAATTGTCTACTGAGGTCTTCAAAAGACGTAAATTGAATTTCAAATTCATAATTAGAAAATACTTGAAGTAATCTGATGGATAACTTTTCAGGTAAAATAAAATCTTACGTGTAGTGTTTTCCCAATCAAAACGCAAGTATTGATGCATCAATCTAGCCTGCATTTTTCTATCTCTGTAAAAAGAACTCAGAGAATGTATCTCACCTTGTTTAAATTTGATGTAACGTAAATCTAGATAGATGTTCATAATCTAGGAAGTAACGCAGAACAGGAGAAATCAGACCATTACATCTACATAGAACAACGAATCTCTATGAAACCCACAAGAGAAGAAGAAATCGAGCGAAGAATCACTCTAGGGTGGAAAGCCTTTGGCAAAGTAGATTCAACCTTCAAGAACAAAAAAATCACATTAGTCCTAAATACAAGAGTATATAACCAATGCATCCTCCCAATAGTCACCTATAGAGTTGAAACATAGATCCTAACCAAGAGACTGATCTTCAAACTGAGAACTGTGTAATGTGCACTAGAAAGAATCATGCCCAACCTCACATTAAGATAACAAAAGACAGCACAATATATCAGGAAAAAACAGGAGTTATAGACATCATAAAATCCATTAGAAAACTTAAATGACAATGGACTGATCATGTTGTATTAATGACAGACAACCGATGGACATCATGACTTCCAACAAGGGTCCCCAGAGATCACATGTGTAACCAAAGATGGGGAGAAGTACTAGACGAGTTCAGCAAGTATTGGCGCTGCTATGCCCATTAAAAGAGAGGTCTGGCAAATCCTGATGAAGGTCTATGTTCAACGACGGACGAAAAAAGACTGATAATTATGATGATGATGGTCACATGTTTAAACCCCGATTAAACGTTTAAATTAAGCCTCTTTCTCCGAGTTATTTGCTGGGAGTGATTGATAATTTAAATACGCTAAAGGGTGTGATTGATGTGAAATGAACAAACAGAAATTACCAAAGTATCTCACATCGCAAAACATTCATCGGATTTTGTTGTTTTTTTCGGTCTTGTATTTTTTTTATTTGAGTGTATATAATCTCAATTAAGTTGTTTTATATTGTTATTTCATAGGATATGACAATGGGGTTGTAATTCAAGCCATGACCACGCATTCAATGCATATAACACAATGAAAAATCTGTATCTGGCTACAATCATCATTATCATTTCCAAGCTTTCAACCAACCTGCATCCCTACACACTTATATCATAATCAACAACAACAAATGGGCTCTAATCGATCAACCTTTTGCTCCATCTATTGTTGCTCTTTTTTGCTAAGAGTCTGACGCATCTCCATTTTTGTTGCTTAATTACTTAAATGATCTCGTTTATTTTGGTCCGCTTTCAGATCCATGATGATTTTATTTTTGTTTTTTTATCTCTCCAGATTTTTTGGTGGGGTTTTCTATCTCTTTGGGTTATTTGTATAATGCTTGTATACATTTATATAAATTATGACTTTCTATATATCGATGGCTAAAAGAAGCGGTTATATCCAAACTGTTTAACAACCTACATAAATACTTCTGGCTGTCAGCCCTCGATTTGTAAATAATAATCTCTATTAATATTTGTGAAAATGTGTGACAGTGTTTACATTCTCTCTCCAAAAGGTGCATTGCAGCCGGAGATAATTATTCAAGGTACTGCAAAAATGTTCTGTAGTAGAGCGTGGAAAAATCAGAGTGTGATTGGTCGCATTCTAGGGGATTTTGAAAGGAGAACGTTCTATTTCCTTCATTTCTAATCAGCACACTTTGCAATCTTGTCACAGGCTTTTTTAAATCAAAAAATATCGACATTACGTTTTAATCTAATATCCAGGATTTAACAGGTATATTTTTTCACTTTTAGCGGGAGATCGATGGGTAAATTTTTCTTTCGTTTCAGGAGTCAAAATCGAGAAGGAAGAACATCTTTTTTCTTTTCAATTTTTTTAGTGTCAAAATTGAGGGGCAAGATTTTTTTTTTCAAATTTGGGATCAAAATCTAAGGTAATCTTTTCCTATTTTAGTGGGGAAAAATAGAGGGCCAACATTTATTTCTCATTATTCGAGGATGAAATCAAGGAAAAACTTCAACAAAAATTTTACGGGTCAGAATTGCTGTGAGAGGATCTTTTTTTCACTCAAGGGTAAAATCCAAGTAGAACGCTTTTTTCAGTTTTGGAGGGACAGGAGCCTTTTTTGTCTTTTTCGTGGATCGACTTTGATAGGATTTTTTTTCCTAATTTATTGGTCGGAAATAAACGGGGAATTTTTTTTTTCTCAATTTCGGGGTGAAATGCAAGGGAGAAATTTTCCCATTCTCTTTCTTTTTCAGTGGGTTAAAACAAGGAGAAGCAGTATTGTTACATAAAAAGCTATTTTCCCTCAAGCAACGACTGTTATTATCATCAATATGTACAACATAATAGACGTAAATAATATAACCAACTAAATTTAATCGAATATTATCTATATTCATACATATGTATGTATAAAGTGAACATATAAACGTATCTGCTAAAATGCAATATATAGATACAGGTGAGAATGCGCGCACACATACAAAAATATACAACCCAACATACTCAAACTGACGTTTCAAGTCAAGCTTCTCGAGCTCAAGTTTATCTTTCAATGAATGAAAAGCATTTACAGAGCTATCCCTGAAAAAATCCGTGATCAGTGTGATATATGATCATTAGTCTAAGCTGGTCGATAAGTAGGATGAAGAAACAACGTATGGCGTATGATAAATGACGATATATTAAAGATAGATTCCGAATTGTGTGGTTTCAGACATTACACAAATGTATTAATATACCATCGTATCACTGTATCAAATATCATGCTTGACATCCTTTTCTGATTCATCGTCTAAGAACTAAAAAAATACGCACTCAGTATAAGTGAACTATCTTGAAAAACGAAAAGAAAGCGATATTTCCATGAATAAAAATATGTGTGAAATATAAAAGATTTTGATTTGAGCAAAACATCGGTTTGAAAAAAAAAATTTTTATAACAATGACAGTGAAAAGAAGAAAATTGCCGGAAGTTTCAATTGACCCGAAGCTTCCTGAGTTTGGTTTGCAAAATAATGTGACAGGGAGAGTCAAAGCACACAATTTTCGTGATTCTAAGTTAATTGTTTTACCTTGACGACTCAAATATCTTTCTTCGCGTTTGGATCGTCTCTTTTTCTTTTTTTTTTTTTTTTCTTTTTTTTTCTTTTCAGTGTGTCTTTTGATTGGGATTGATTCGTTTGTCCCGCTATTCTTCATCGTTTCGCTTTTTAAAACTGAATTAACTGATCTCGTGACATCCGACCTGATTAATTCAGTCTGAAGCAATACTGACAAGCGAAGAAAAACGAAGAGAAAGGAATAAATGACAGAATCATAGAGAAAAAAAAGCCTCAGAAAGAAAGCATCAAACGGTAACACACAAAGCAGCTATATTTACAAAACGAAACAATGGAGTAACATAAAGGTCCACCTACGCCCGCCCACAAAATGGTACTTGGAGTCTCCAAATGAAGTACTGACACAGAAAAATTGACTGTTATTTAATCTTGAGGTCTCGGGGTATAATTTTAACAGAGATTCCCAAATGCAAGAAACAGACATGACAGAAAATTAGGGAGCACCTTGACATTGACTTCATACTTCATACTTTCCTGACATTCAAAGTAAAACAGAGAGAGACAGACAGACAGAGAGATAGAGAGAGACGGGGAAAGACAACAAAGGGACAAGAATCAGTAGAGTGAGGTGAAAAGTAAAAAATGTTTTTTTGAGGTTTACCTGATTGGAAAAAATAAACTCAACATCAAAATAATCTCATTTTCCTTTCCTTTCCCCAGGTTGTGGCCTGGTGAATTCCTTGATTTGTTGAATACAACTCAAGGGAAATTATGACGCATGTTTCCATATCGAGTTACATATTTACATACATACATAGACACGCGCATATATACATACATCTATATCCACAATTTAAGATGTGCAAATATATACACACATGCCTACGTAGAAATAGAGATGGACTAGTTTAATTCGAATATAATAGATCATAAAAATATAGGAAAGCACAAACTATTTAAAAGCTAAACAATTGTGTGTGTGTGTGTGCGTGTGTATGTGTCTGTCTGTCTGTGTGTGCGTGTGAGAAAGAGAGAGAGTGAGAGAGAAAGAGAGTGGAAAATGTGTAAAGGCTGAGCTGCAGATCACCTTGAAGAGAAGCAATACGCTATCGATATAAATATCTAGATTTTCTTGCAAACCGCCCTTCTTTATTGACCCCTAAATTACAAACAGTAAAATGTTGACTGGAGGATCATGTTTACAGCACTACTGCCGGGACAGGTGTCAGCTGGGAGTGAGCCTGCTAACAACTCAATGATCTATAGAAGTGAAAGAAAGTTACTATACTACCAATCAAAGTAGATATTTCATAAAATCCAGACCTGTAACCGAAGTACAAATGACTCACAGCACTTGATGAAATTGTTTTAAATCACATTCATCTGACCAGAATTTTACTGATATGAAAATTCACCCTAAAATGTCAACTAACCGTTCATGTTTACATCCGAGAGTGAGATGTAGACACCGGTCGTATGGACCGATCGTAACATACGCTGAATTCTTGAGGCTTCCGGGAGGCGGCTGTGCTGTTCCATTAGCCGCAAATGGAATTCGAGACGGGGTTGATTCGGTTACAAAAGAATGCTCCCATCATCACCACACTGTAAGTGCAAGAGTTATCAAGCGCTCAACCCTACGTTCACAAATCGGCCTTTCGGAACAATGAGGGTTATTACATGGATCACATAGTAATAATTAAATATACCATAACAAAACTGTTTACAATGGAATCCGCGGTATAAGTGTTCGAGAATGAAAAACAATAAAACAGGTCTGGTTGGTCCCTCAATAAAAACCATGGCATGACCAGCTCCTTTTGGGGTGATCAACTGAACATTGGGGAAAGGAGTAATTGATGAATAAGTTATTTCACACACCTTTTGTTGGGCGATGTTCACGGATAAAGTCTAAATTAAAGTTTGAACACATTCGGACACTAACTAAGAGACCAGTGTAGCATAAAATTACAATGTAAATTGAGACACACACCCCTTCAATAAACTTATTTTGAGTGGTAAAAAAAACAATTTTTTTTTCTTGAATTGTTTAAATTTTTAGCCCTCTAGCTTTGTTGGTGTGGCCTGTGTGTGCAATACATACATACATGGCTAGTCAGATAGACTAACTTAATAACAGGAAAAACCTTGATGTTGATTTTGATAGTTTGGTTGGCTATTTCCAATATCCAACACTGCTTACTCAGCTGAATGTTGTTTTATTGTAAAGTGTGTAATTGTTGTCTCAAACAGCTTCATCGTTGGTTAGAGACGTTAATTTTCAATTTTTCGATGTAAGTTTATGATAAATTGACCCCTTAAATTATGTCCGTCAGCATTCGGGCTTTTTTTTTTTTGAGAATTCAAAATTTTTAGTGAACATTTCCCAACAATAGATGACAGAAGTAACTTATTCATCGATCAATCCGAATCTGTTTTAAAAACTGATCACCCCAACATGACATGCGGTCAAAATATTTTGGTTTCTCTCGAATGTTCCGTCTAGTTTTTACCTCCTCTGAAAATGTCGTTTGTACTTCAATCGGATTATCGACTCAACCTCAGTCTCACCGAAATCTTCAAGTGTATATATATATATATATATATATATATATATATATATATATATATATATATATATATATATATATATATATATATTAGGGAAAAAGTGTACGTGGAATTTCGTTTAAAACTTCTCAGTTTTTTTGCTGTCTGCAAACTGAGTCCAATCTGTCAAGTGAACAGTAAAAAGGATATTAGTTGAATTGGAAATCTTTTGAAAAAATATGCTTTGATTTTTGAGCGGCAAATTCTTTGCGTATCAGCTTACAAAATGACATATTTGAAATCACCCACGATCCCACAGAATTTAGAGTGCCTTATTATTCTGGCTTGCTAACACCCTATTGTCGACCTACTTTTGTCCACGGTTTCCACTGTTTCTGATCTGGACGAGCTTTTCTTCTAATTGATATCACATGCATAGCTCGTTGGTGTCACGGTGTACGCCTTTGTTTCAGTTGTTGAGCGTACCTTTACTTTTGTTCAAAATTCTTTCCTTAGTATTCCCTTTGCAAAGCTGAGCTCAGCAGATGTCGTTAGTTCAACGATTAATGGCCGATTTCGAATTCGTCAGTTACCATCATGAATGATATGCCGTCTCTATTTCATTTTGTCATCAGTTAATTAAGCAAACTGGAAATAATAGAGACAATGAAATGAGACGGCAATTATAAGACCTCAGAAGAATGAAGATTTTGGAAACATCACTCAACTGAATGAATTTTCTCAAATAAACAAATGCAAGGGTAGTATCCATTATAAGATATTCAGGGTCCTCCCTGAACTAGAAAAAAAAACGTTCGATCGGAAAATGAAGATGTCGATGACCATGCATAATACTTTGCTACTTTGGGAATAGATTGAAGGATAGTATGTGAAAAGAAAAGGGTGGGAAAAGTCTCGTTAGCTCAGTATAGAATTTGATATCAAAGAGTGTTATGACAACACAAGGCAGAGTAATGAAAAATTGATCATGGCAGTTAGATCTTGAAGTAAAACTGCCAAAATGATAAATGTAGGGATTTTAAAAGTTTGATTCGATTAGCAAAAACAGTAAGAGAGGCAACTTCACAGACATTCCAAGAGAGACATGTCAGGAATCTCAGATGAGTTGACACTGAAATGGTTGGGTAAAGGGCATTGGAAGAGACAAAATGAATCCATATTGATAGCGGAACAAATTTGAAATATCAAATGAAAATCTACCAATGCTAAGTTAGACGGAAGACAGTAAAACAGTAAGTGTCGACTAAGCAGAGATGAGACCGTCAATCGTATGATAAGCGTACGTAACAAGTTAAATCAGAAGAAATCTGTAAAAAGGCAAGAGTAAGTGAGGATGTGATCTACTAAGATGTATACAACTATTTTCGGATCCTGCAAATCAATGATACATGTTCAACTTGAATCTGTCCTAGAAAATCTTCTTATAGTATGAAACGATTCGAACACTCAATGTAATGTAAACTGTTAAGAAACCCACAAGCCTACAGCTGCATCGCTGTACGGCGTCTAAATTGAACCTCACCATAAATAAGCAACCAGTAATAGTCTGATGCCATTACTGATGTCGATATCCTTGTAGTTGGGGCAACGAAACAGATGGATGTATGGCGGAATTCTAATAAGAATTTGTTATCAGTTTTCATTGGTTTGAGTGAGTTGAAGGCATCAATATGTTTTAATTGAATTATTTCTTCTTATTTCTTAAACATAGAATTTTTTTGAAAAATACATCAATTTAAAAAAATGGATATACTAAACTTTTAATCTTGCTTTTCGGAATGACGTTTTTTTAAAATACATATATATGTTGTCTGCTACATGTACATATATTATATATATTATATATATATATATATATATATATGTGTGTGTGTGTGTGTGTGTGTGTGTGTGTGTGGATAGTCTATAGCCAC
The DNA here is from genome assembly GCA_963457665.1 of Thysanoteuthis rhombus. Classification (NCBI taxonomy): domain Eukaryota; kingdom Metazoa; phylum Mollusca; class Cephalopoda; order Oegopsida; family Thysanoteuthidae; genus Thysanoteuthis; species Thysanoteuthis major. The sequence goes on along the minus strand of OY735201.1, from coordinate 45,258,490 downwards.
ATGGATAGTCTACAGCCACACTGAAGAGTTGTAATACAACGAAACAGCTGTCTGTAAATGACACAATTATTTAAATATTATATATATATATATATATATATATGTGTGTGTGTGTGTGTGTGTGTGCGTGTGTGTGTGTCTGTGTCCGTGTGTCTGTGTGTAGGTGATGTTTTGGCTCAGTGGACGAAGATTATTTGATATGTATAAACAAAAATAGAAAGAGGCAAGAAGAGATGTGAGTGTATTTTACGTGTGTGTGTGAGTGTATTCCGTCCATTTCTTTTACTACATGTATATATGAAACAGGTCTCTCTGCTCTTGATTTATCAGTGTTGTATTGATTCCCATCGAGCCAAGTCAGTAGAAGAGTAACAACTTCTCAAGCGGGGATAATAGTCTCCCGTAGAGTGAGGTGAGTCTATAGCAAAGCCAACTCCAGAAGATAGGTGAATGGTCAGTCCAAGATATATAATAGGATACAAATGGAACGACTCCTGCCCAAATCAGCGGAATCAGAGGCCAGGATTGAATCAGATAGGAAAAACTGAGTACGGACAGCAGACAACGTACGATAACTCGTTCGTCAGATGAGTGGCAAGTCAGATATTGAGCGGTTTTATGAGCTTAAAGAAAGAAGAGTGATGCATCCGACAAGATGGACTCAAGTCGGCTTACCGCTGAGGTTTGAGACATTGGGTCGATAGCCCTTCCATTTTCAGGAGGCTGCAGATTTTTTGAACTGTTTATTCTAGTGGTCAGATAAAATGCAGTGGCGCTGTTAAACGTGGTTTTAGAGAAGGGGAGAAAATTAAAGCATGATCGGTAAAAGTGGAACGGAAAAGATAAACGAACAAGAACAAGAATGCAGTTGAAAGTAAGACAGAGAAATAGAAGATAAACGTCCGAGTTAGAAAATGCAACTACTATTTCTTTAAAAATAGTATTAATGAAGGGGAGAGAGAGAAATATGATTATGGTGACGAGTTGTGATGGTAATAATGGCGAAGAGATGAAATTCAAAGAGGGAAAGAACAAACATGGTCGTGGTGATGTGTAATGCTTTTGTTACCACCGAAATAAAAGTGGTCGACGGAAAAGAATAAGAATAGCGGAGAAGAAATTGGTGATATGATAACCGTTAAGACGAAAATTGATTTAACAACCAAAGGGCAAAGTGAAGAAGTTATATGGAGAAAGATGTTTCTTTTTACTCTTATGAAAAAAAAAAGGGGAATATTAACCCATCCAAATGTCTATTAATTCTGATTTCTGATACATCTACCATAAAATGTTTACCGTTTGTGTAAGTAGGAAAAGGAAACTAGACTAATGCAAGGTCTTTCTGAAGAACGTCTGTTAATTCTCTTTTGCTTGACTACAACCCTAAATGATCAGGGAAGGAACGAATAGTGTCGACACCTGTCGTGTACCTAATGGAAGTGAAATCGAGTTAAGTTCCTGCCCGTCCGCCATTGCCTCCGGCAAGACCCCAGTTGTGGGAAGCCATGCAAACATGGCCGCCCTAGCCAGCGATCTAATCAGCAAAACTGAAAATTTTGGCCTGCGTCCAGAGGGTCAGATCCTCTCAGAGCAGCTAAGGCCTTTTAGACAAGAGCTGACCTTTTGACCCTCTCACATGCTGTTGGTGACATGAATACTTATTAAACATCAGCAATGACTTTAGCAGAAATTGACGCATGCAGACTCCCGATTCATCCGTCGTGCGGTGGAAAGGAGGGGGGGGGCAAAAGGAAGCAGACGTAAAAGAAAAATGAAATAGAGGAACACAGAAGAAAAGAATTGCAGAGATGGGGGAGAGAGGCAAGAAGGTTGGAGCGCTGGAAGCTGGGGGAGATGGAACGGGAAAGAGGTGGCATTGGGGAGATGAGTAAATATGTAGGGTGGGATAGATACAGAGAATGAAGGGGGGATACGGGCGGTGCGTTCGTTGGACACGAGGGGTGAGAGAAAGCGCAAGAGAAAGAATTAAGGAAGATGCGATTTGATCTAATGGAAAAAGAAAAAGAAGAGAAGAAGGCCGAAACGAGAGAAGGGAGAAAAACGAATCTAAAAGAAAGAGGATTGGAGCACTTGATAGATAAATAAATAAATAAACGTTGGGAAGATAAGGATAAATCGAAAAGTAGTATTCGTGGGGATCGGAGAAAAATTAGAAAAAAAAATAAGTAGATACACGAAGTACAGTATGAAATTCCTAGGAAATAAAATTGGTAGACTATATAGGAAAAAAAAGAAGAAATTGACTGGATAGTTTGATGTAAAATTAAGGAGAGTTAATTGGAGAGTTTGAAATTAACATCAAAGCGGAACGAAGGTTTGAGTAAAAGGTCATACGTAAGAGAGAAACGCCGTGAAATGATGAACACTACAGAAGTATATAGAATATATTTTTAAAGGAATTGATCTAAAAATGCAAGTTGGTGGATATATTGAACAAGAAGAGAAGGAGAGAGAAAAGGTGGAATAGAGAGGGCGAGAGAGAGAATGAGAGACTGAAAAGTAATCATTCCAAGGAAGATTTGGCGAGGTAGGTAGATGGGAAGAACAAATGAAATGAAAGGGAAAAGACGAAAATTACAGAATAAATTAATAGGGTGAAAGAGAAGAGAAAATGTTGATTAGTATCGATCTTGAACATAAATAGAACGTGGGAAAGATAGTTCGGGGATAGGGTGTCTGGAGTGGAATGTAATAGTGAACAAAAGATTATGTAAAAGGAAATTGGGATGAGAAAAAGATATTGATTAGGACAGTGTCCGTATATAGGGAATAAAGAAAAATGTCCAAAGATTGCCGAGATTGAAACGAGAAACAGCTTTTAGGAAATAAAGGCCAAGATATGCAGAAAGAAGGCGATTTATGCGCGGATACGTGTATATTTGTGGCTGTAGTGGCGTTTGTGAGTGGACATAATGATTCACTCACTCACACACATAAACATACACACACATGACATTATGATACTTTCAAGCTTTATATTGACCGTCCAACCTAATGACAGGCGTACATTTATAAGATAAAACACATATATACACACGCACACGCGCACACAGACACACACACACATACACATATACATATATGTGTGTGAGTATGTGTCTATGTGTTTGCGTGTGTGTCTATGTAATGATACATTTAACTTCGTATTATACAGCCATATCGCACACTTCACCCTAAAACTCCATTGTGGAGGCTGGGGGTGCTATTTCGTGTACAGGCCATCTAATGCCCTACAGTCGTGGAACTCCCTCCCCGAATCTTCGTTCGCAAAGCCAAGCCATTCATACAGCCATATGAACAAATATTTTTCAACGATTTTAAATTAGAGTGAAACGTATAGACTATGTACAGATATTATTGTATCAAGAAATGGATATATGTGATCTGACAGAATGAATTATAAATTGTGTTATATTACAGAGAAATTCATTTGAAATGATATCCTGTCATTACACGGTTAATGTATCACTCAACAACTCACAGCATAAATAGACGATGAAACAATTAAAGAGGATGAAGCTGTTGCAAGAATCGAACCTGCCACCGATAAGGTAGCCGGATCAACGAAGCGATGCTCTTACCATTGAGCTAAACAGCTAAATAATAGTGTTGCGTTGTCTATCTTGAGTGTTACATTAACCGTGTAATAACGGGAAATTAATTCAAATAAGTTTCTGTATGATATAACGCAATGTGTAATTCACAGATATTATGGTACACATATGAATGAATGTGTGTTTGAATGCGTATCTGTGTGCTAAGAGAATGTATCTGCTTGCGTCTTCGTGTGTTTATTTATGTAACTTTCATTTTATAAGTAAACGTATATACGTTTGCGAACTATGAATGGTACACGCATACATGTATATGTATGCGTGTGTGCGCGTGTGTGTGTGTGTGTGTGTATGTGCGAGTTGATGTGATCTCGATGTCTTTGGAGATATATTTGCTTTTCTCAAATTTGGTGAAATTCCATTGTTTTGTCAGAATAAAAGCGTGGTCGTTGTCCAGATTAGATTGTATACACACACAGACACAGACATACACACGCAGACACAGACATACACACACACACACATATATATATGTATATATTTATACATACATATATATATATATATGCATACATACATATATATATATATATATATATATATATATACATATACATATATATATATGTTTGCGAATATATATATATATATATATGTTTCTGATTTATTCAGAATATATGTATGTGATACAAAAGAAATATGGAAATGTACATTAATTCGTTTGTCATATCCAACGTCCATTTGAAACAAGTGTGCTCGTGTACGCTTATAAATGTCGGAATTGATACTGTGTTTTGTTATAGTACACTTATCTAGGTGTAAGTGCAAGGATTTCTAGGCTGGGATCAGTATGTTTCGAAATTAGAGGATAGGGAAAATTTGACTGCAAAATTCCCCCCTCTCTCTCTCTCTCTCTCTCTCTCTCTATATATATATATATATATATATATATATATATATATATATAAAATATATATACATATTTATATATACATATACATATTCTATATATATTCTATATATATATGTATACATATATATATATTATATATATATTCATATATATATATATATATGTGTGTGTGTGTGTGTGTGTGCGTATGTGTGTGTTGAGTTTTGAGAAAGCGGGAGAATAAGAGAAAGCTGAGTGAAGGCAGGAACAAAAGCGAATGATAAAATTTCGAGAGTCAATGCAAGGTCGTGGATCGAGGCGAAAGGAAAGCAAAGCAAAAGATAGTCGGCTATGATTAGTGTCAGTGACCCCTAACATCAGGAAAACGTTCGGCAAATGACGTCCAGCCAATTGCATTTCGCTGCTCAGAGCGCCTGGCCCTGACCAATCAAAAGCTTCCGGGCTTTGATCGGAAAACTATGCAGATTGATCATGCAGATGGGTAGACAGAAGCAGAACTCACAAGTTGATCAGCTTTGTCCAAGGCTATTATGCATATTGATATCTTGATGAGATGGCTTGGTTTTGGTTCATGTTAGAAATAATGATTCTCTCTGAAGGAACATGGACAAGAAAACCCGCGGAATGTCTTTCGTGCATGAAAATACGACGTAGGAAATGGGTTGCCATTTCATTTTCATCAAATCCCACACATTTATTTTTATATAAAGAAATATTTCCTTATATAAACTGTTTTTGTAAATACATGTAGCATTGTAAAGGTTTGTTGCTAATTATGGCTATTTTGCGTTAATAATATAAAAGACTGAAGATGAAAAATCCGAACAAGATTCTCACAAAATCAGTCGCACACGAACTATGGATTGTGAATGGCCTGTTTAGTTCTCAAACATGGAAGATTTTCCCTAAATAAAGTGCATAATATATCAACAATTAATACACAACAAATTATGGATACGATTTATTTTCCTATACTGGTTATTCTATTGATTAAATATATCTAAATTCAACTCAAGCGATTGACATCTCGTCACAGAGTAATTTCAAGAGATATATTTTTTGAAATATATATGATTTAGAAAGGCAAACAATCTATATTTGAATATATTCTGCAATTGCTACTTGCACAAACATGTGTGTGCCCTTATATATATATATATATATATATATATATATATATATATATATATATATATATATATATATATATACATATATATACATATATATGTATATATATATACATATATGTGTGTGTGTGTGTATGAGTATGAGAGAGAGAGAGAGAGAGAGAGAGAGAACATCCTTATAAAATTAAATTCTGGAAACTTCAAGCAGAATTTGCTTTTTTTTCAACTGCAATATTAAGTCAGTAGTTCTTAGAATCACAGATATTTTTGTTAAGACCAGATTCAGATAGGTTAACAATGTCTGTAAAGGATTAAGTGACCCGAAGAGAGAGAGGGTAAAGAGAGATAAACTTCTCTCTTTCTTAGAAAACGCTGTCACATTTCTTGTGTTTTTGTTTTTTTTACGTTACACATAGTCGTATTAGTCTTTCTTTTCAGTCTATTCTATGGATGATCAAATACGAGAAAGAAAGAAAGCAAACTATACAACGATTATATATATATATATATATATATATATATATATACATATATATATACATATATATATACATATATATATATATATATATATATATATATATATATATATATATATATATATATATATATATATATATATATATATATTTGTATATATATATACAAGAAAGAAATACGGGGGAAAAGAAAGCGTGTAAACAACACAGTTTTGTTTTTTTACTATTAAAGTGTACAGTTCATATATATATATATATATATATATATATATATATATATATATATATATATAACTTTATTTTCAAATCGATTCTCAAGATAAATAATTACGAGAAAGAAAGAAGGAAAGAGAGAAAGCAGGCTATACCGTCTTTATAATTAATGTATACCCTTCACCCACACACACACACACACACACATATAAATATAACTTTTTCATTCTACTATGAATCATAATTCATATGGCACGATAGTTTCCGTTTTATTTTTTATTCAACTATTATTCACTTTTGTTTCGGTCGTTTTACAGGGGTTCAACTTCGAACCATAATTGGAAAAAAATAGTTTTTTATTGCAGAAACAAATGTCGACAAATGTGGTCTGATGCAATCAAAAATGTTATATAGAACGTAGCAGTTTCTTTCTAACTGAGCCGGTTCTTTTTTCTGGTTTTCTCTTACGTTTTACGCGAATTCATAACAACGGAGATCACCAACTTAATCTGTCTTGTCTTTTTTATGTAAGCATTCATAAGTGATGAAGCAAGATTCTGTCGGAGATGACAACAGTGAATGAATGGTTTTGGTAAAGAGAGTGAAGTTACGTTTCGCCATTCAAACAACTTATTTTGATGGTGAGCACCTGGTCTTAGCAACGTAAATTGACATTAGCTCTCAGCCATTTAGTTGTTTAGAGCTATAATGAGTTATATAATGTGTCTTTCCAGAAACGTAGCTGATGTATGAAAATTATTTTACTTGCTTTATTCAGTTCCCGCCCCTCTCTTTATATATGTGCATGTGTGTGTGCGCTCCCGCGTATGCGTGTTGAGTGAGTGTCAGTCAAGCAAACAAACAAAAAAAAGAAGTAACAAAGGAAATATGAGAAGAATCAGAAGGATAGGGAGCGTGGTTTCCAGACTGATACCAACCTCTGAACATCATGTTCATTTCTAGTAGGTAGAGGGGTAAGTAGGTGCTTCTTTGCATAAACTCAAAATTAAAAAGAGTGAGAGAATCATGAAGTTCAACAAGCCCGAAAGTCAGACCATTATTGCACGAGTTCTCCCCTTTGAATTTTTCAAACATATATCCAAGAAGGGGGTTAAGAAACGAGAGCTTCAGGGAGTTTTTCGGCACGTCAGTCTGTCAGACGGTCGAGTCAGAAAGTGACGGTCATCGCTACTAGAGATGCTTGCTCATCTAAGAAAAAAAAGAAAGAAAGAAAGAAAGAATATATACAATCCAGATGAATAACTTCTATCACAAATGATGGAAAACAAAATACAATTATTCACAGCGGCAATGTGAAAATGACAAGAGACCCGCAAAGAAGAATGTAAAATAATGGCGGCAGGAGGGATTGGATGATTAAGAAATATGGAGCCTAGAGACGATTATATTTCTGGCAGGTGCTATTAAAGTGTTGACAGGTTTGGGACAGTCTGGTTAAAAGATGAAGAAAAAATATGAAGCCTTGTTGAAACGTTATAATTTTGTCTCTGATTGATAGGTGGGGGTTATTTAACAGCGTTTGGTAAGTTTTATCTTTTATTTATCTGTCTCTCGACTGATAATTCTGTCGCGTGTCAGAGTGATACATAACGATAGGGAAATAACGTGGTTGTGTAAATTATGACAGACATTTTGAAGGACGACATGTCAGAGGGAACAAATTGGTGAAATGGAGCCAGTGTTGAAAGTATTCAAGAAAGTGATGGCCCAAAAAAAATATATAGGAAGATTTTTAATATTAAGGATTAACAACGAAGGATGTGGCAGAGCCAATATTTATCTTAAGAGCCAATGAATTTAATGAATACAGCCTCACGCACGCAAATACACACACGTACATAAATATCTATACTTAATTATATATACTAGCTGAAAACCCGTCATATGGTTTGGATCCTCTGCGAGAAGTCATCTTCATGCGGTTTAACAAAAAGATTTTTTTAATAGGTTCAGCTGACATGGTGGAAGGGAAGTATAGATTCAGCTTTGCATTATATTTACATTAAAAATCGAATTTTTGGTTGAAAAAAAAAAATCTTTGAATTTTTAAAGACATGTTCCTAGGTTCCATTAATAACCACAGAGAACGTGATGGCCAACATTTCACGCCGTGGTTGAGTTATGCGATGACATAGCGACGGACAGACATTTGGTCTGTAATAGTAAGATAGAACGTAGTCAAATAAGATGACTCTCTTTCGTTAATTTTCTGCATTTTATTGCTTCGATTATTATTTGTTCTTCCTCATCCTAGGATCAGCTAGGCTTCCTTCCATCTGTATTTATGTTTATCGTACCTTTCTCATCATTATTCATTATAATAATTTTTATACAGGCTTCTGCATCATTTTTTTTTTCTTCAATTATTATTATTATTATTATTATTATTATTATTATTATTATTATTATCATTATCATTATTATTATTATTATTATTATTATTATTATTATTATTATTATTATTATTATTATTATCGAATGCATGTTCACACCTATTGTATCAGGTCGTTTTTGCCTGGGGGCAACTGACGACGTATTCCTTCAAATCAGCGGTATTCTTGCCGATTCCAACGCTCCTGTAATCTTAATTACTTCAATCTTCAGACTCTTGGCCAACTCCAGTCCAAGTCAAAGATTGGAGTTAACTTTGTTTTTCTTCCGTTACTACCATAGCAGCAACAACAGCAATCCTCACCTAATTTAGGGGAGTGTGCTTTTCACGGTTCGCCTGTCCCCCTCACATTAAATCAAACTGATCATTTAAATCAACGTTTACCTAACGAAATTTAAAATCCCGACCAAATGATCGGTAAGCAGCTCCATTGCTGACTGAGCCTAACTGACTATTCTTGAATCTCTACGAAAATTTACGTTACAAAGGCTCGAAGGATCATTTCATTATAATGAATAAGAACATTTGAAAAATCAACATTTCCCTGCAGAGATTTTGAATCAAATTCCGACTAAGCCAGACTGACAAGTCTTACATATCTAGGAAAATGAATGGAACCGGACTTTTCAGCCACCAATCATGACTGTCTTTCATCGACAGCTTCTCTCTGCAATACTCATCAACATTATTCATTCTGTGATCCTACAGATTATCATCATTAACATTAATTGCTTTGATGATTGTAGCAGGGACAACAACATAAATAGTTGATACTATTGTTGTTGTTAAAGTGATAGCCGAGGTGAAAATAGCAAAAATTGTATAAAGAGCTACCATCATCATCATCATCATCATCATTATTATTAATAGTAGTAGTAGTTGCAGCTGCAGCAGCAGTAGTAGTAGTATTAAAAGTTTTATATTAGTATCATCAATGGATGCATTAGTATTCATTCAGATTTTCCTTGATGTTTTCGTGAACCGCTCCATCATCTATTATTCTGTGCTACCAGATAATTATCAGTCCTAATTATATCATCCTTTTGTGCGTACGTCAACATCTGGTCCTACTACTCATCGTTTCTGTCATCTTACCAATCTAGAACATTGAGGTTTTATTCTTTTGATTTTCATATTTCGTCATGTTTAGTATCTTCCGCTTGTAACAATGAATAGAATGACCAATTGCTATCCGCTCTACGTTAGTTAAATTCCTAGAATTCTATGCTGAGCATATTAATGGACATAAATCATTAAAAAAAGGGAAACATTTTGAATAAAAAATAGAGCAAACAGAAACTACTAATAAAAATTGCAAGGATATTTATAAACTACTGATGTTAAATAAACCAATATCATGGAATAATGATGAACAGAAAAATCCCTATTGTTATAGGCGTTAAGTAAACATGCATTTAAACGAAATAATCATACGAGTTGGATTTTACGTTTTTTTACTATAATATTTTATACTTATTTATATTATTTTAATTACTTTTTTTTTAACTAAATGCTTGTTCTTGTCACCTCTCTAAATCTGAATAGCTATACTTGATAAAATCAAAATTCAAGTAATATTTTACGATATATCAAATATGGTTACTTGGTCTTATACATTTCATTGTTCAGAGAAATCGACATTCACAGGAAATAATTTTTACTTTGCTTTACTGCCAATAGAATTTTATTGTGCATTTTCTGAAGGAAAAAATATCTATATTTCATATTCACGATGAAGATTATTGTCTAGAAATTATCAATTAACTCTTCAACTACTTATAACTCGACTATGTTCCCATTTTTTGTCATTTCTCTCACTTTCCTGGTTTCTTTGAATGGAGAATAACTTATGTCTAAGATCATATTAAGATACATATTCATATATTCTTTCGTCAAATGAGTCCTCATATTTTGTGTTTGAGCCGGTGTTTACACCCATTGAAATATTGTTCTAAAGAGAATTAATTGCTCGGTGCAAACATTTCCATAGATAGGTAAGTAGGGGAGTACATAGATGCATACGTGTACGTATACGTAAATATATTGCAACGACAATGCCTTGATAATAGTAGAGGAACGCAAAATTAAGCTGAACTAGAATGGAGATTGTTCGATTAATCCTCACGAGAGATAAACATAGACGTTTATTTAAGTAGAACACATTCATTTGATGTAACTATCTTTGCTTTCAAGTCGAATGATTCGTGGTACATCCGATAAATTTGACAGTGTAAAGCGAATGACTATATGGTCGTATCGCTAAAGAATTTAAACAACGACTCATATTAACAGAAACTATTTCATTGGTTTCTGTTCATAAGATAAATTTCGGTTCCTTATCCTCTGCTTGGCCCGATGATAGATTTAGAGTATGACAACAAATGAGCGTTTTGTATTTTACTTGAGTTTGTACATATAATTCCATGACGTCGCTCACTAACCAAAACTTCTTTCCTAACGTTTGTTTTCTTCTTACTGATCGATAAGACATTCTTTTGTCAGCTAAAAATCAAATTTACTCTCAGAATACTGCCTACAGAGAAGTGTAGATACACAGCTGAAGTTGACGATATTAATTGACGGAAAGAATAGTAATTTTCTAAAGACATTCAGTCTTTTTGCTCTTATCTTTATCTTCATCCGAAAAGAAGTGAATGTCATTAAAACTTCATGGATGTTCTTTTCTATGCTTTTTTCCTTGTTGAAACTTGTGCACATTTTTCTGTCACGTACCGATATGTTTAACTCTTTTCGTCTGTCTCTGTCTCTGTCTCCGTCTCTCTCTCTCTCACACACACACACACACACACACATACACACATTACCAGCACAGAAAGGATAAGAGAAAGTGCCATGATATAAAAACACACGCACAAATGAAATACTCGAATGTAATTGAAGCACCAATTCACCATCCACAGAATAATAATAAAAGACATATAAATAAAATTTATGTTACAGTTTCAAAACGAATTATTTCAGTCACATTTCCTAGCAGTGTTTTGATGGCTAGTATTCATTGCCCATGGATATCGGTGTTATACAATCTTGCTACTCCTCATGTGAGTAATGATACGTTTGTAAAAAAACAAGATTGTTTGAGCAAGTATTATAAATCATCAAAGAAAACCCAATGTTTCTTACAGGAAATCAAATCAATTAGAGACACATGATAAGTATGGAAAATGTAAAACAATATAAAATTACTTCTTTACTAAAAGTCACTTAATATCCGTTTAATTCTAGTATTAATAAATACCATAAGTTTCACTGCTTTTACAGCCGGAGGCAACTACTTATAACTCGATTATGTTTCTATTCTTCTTCCTCCTTTGACCCATAATGGCTTCAATCCCAATAATAACGTTGGACAACAGAATAAACTCACTGTTTTATTTTTTTTCACTTCTAATGAAATATATTTGTATATCTTTAATTTTTACCGTTGATTATTCAGTACTCATTTCCTTTCTTCTTCTTTTTTTTCCTTTTTTAATTTTGTTTATTTTATTTATTCTAGCAGAAGATTTAATAGGAAGGATGAGAGGAAAATGGTGGGCCTGGCTGTTGCAGGGTCAAACTCAAAACCTACTCCTACTCTGACCGGAGATGATTATTGTGACTTCTACATTGTATGAATAACAAATAACAATATATTCGCAGCTATATAAGACTAGTCAGCTCAGCTCACATTGCTACTCAGGAGAATCTAGATGTTATTGATGAACCCGTCGAAACAAAACCAAAAAAGTTTTTTAAAAGCCTTTTTTGCAAAAATCAAGAAAAGAAAGTAGTCCAGTACCGATGCCAATTTTCAAGTTTGTAGACTAGACGGTACGGCCAGGAGCACTTGGACCCAAAACACGCAAGCATATGAACAAGCACATAAAAACATGCAGATATAAAAAAGATAGAACCCTTCGCCACCTTTGGCGGCTACGGTTGTTCAAATTAAGAAGTCTCTGATACGAGAAAGAACCGTCAAACTACTGTGAGTGCTTTTCAAAAAAAAAAAAAGAAAAATAGAAATAAATTATGTTTATGATAATAATGTTCTTACTCAAATGTGTTAAATCTTCCCTCTCAACTGACTTGCTGGAAAGTTATCCACAAATTACTTCATCTTTATTATATGCATATGCTTGAAGATCCATGCGAAATATTCCATGGAAAACGTCCCCAGAAGCCTTGATAATTGCTCACTCTTTTAAAAAATCCTTTCTCCATTTATCGTCTCAAACTTTGAGAAATGCGGATATGGATATATATATATATATATATATATATATATATATATATATATATATATATATATATATATATATATATATATATATATATATATATATATATATATATATCGGCTAAGGAATTTCCTTAAAGTCTTATGTTTGTATAATGGGAGAAAAAAAGAAAGTTTTCAATATGAGGAAAATATTTTTTCTAGAAATAATGTTTGACAGTTTTTAGAGAGCGATTACAAAAATTTAGTCTTTTAGCAACTGGATGAAAAAAACATTTTCAGATTTTTTCATCAGAAGAAAATCAACTCTTTGGAAATTTCAAACAAAATCTATGCTTTTAAGAATGATTTTGTCATTATACTGTTTCTATCTTTCTCTAACACACACATACACACACGCGTGTACACACACACACACACACACACACATATATATATTGATATATGCATAATCATGTGTGCGTGTGTGTGTGTGTAAGTGTAAACTTGCAGGCACACATGCACCCAGCCAATGCTTCAATCTAATCAAACCATAACAACAGTACCGATCCTTTTGAAATGCTCAAATACTCCATTCTGTTGTAATGAGCGTAAGAATTCGGTATGCGAATATATATATATATATATATATATATATATATATATATATATATATATATATATATATATATATATATATGGTAGCAGCGAAAGAAATCTATACATAAGAAAAAAACAAAATAAAACTAAAAAAAGTAAAGATGGGTTTAGGTCTGACTTGATTTCCCGCCAACTAAAAAGCAGAAAGGTGTCATCTTACATCTGGCAGACACCCTCACGTCTAGAATTTGTGCCAAGTCAGAGTTGATGTCAGTGCACCAAGAACGGTTCATCTGAGATGACATGCCGTTGACCACTCGATCTGTAATGTTTTTGCCATTTTCACTGCTTTTGGGGCTTCTGTTAAGCCAAGGATTTATATGCTCGGTCTCAATAGGTGGGAAGATCGGAGCAAGGTAAATGTTGTCAAAGTTTCCTTCTCCTCACAGATACCGGTGCAGGATGAGGAGGTTTTCCTCCCCTTTGAGAGAGTATTTTGACGGTATGGCTGACCTGAATAATTAAAGCTCAGGTAAATACTCGAGCTGGCCGTAGAGTTCCACTGCCCCTTCGATGGAGCACCCCGACAATACGACTACCTATGCAGATTGAAGCTCAGGTTCGTGACACATCGCACAAGTTTGCTGAGGAGCTTGGCCGCTCCTTGCGGAGGATGAACCTGACAGTACGGCTATTTTACCCCCAAAATTTTGTAAGCTTCAGAATAGATATCTGTAATTTGCATAAATGAATCACCGTGGCCTGTGTGTACCAGAACCAATGATCTGTAAGAAGAAATTATCAAAGATTATCTAAGACAATATATCTTTTATCAAAAATTATCTAAAAAAAATTACCAACACAAGATTTGGATATTGTTGGTCCAAAATGAACATAGGGGTCCGAAGAAGCATTTTTCAAGGGGAAAAACGAGTCTAGTCGTGTATTCAGGGCCGTGAAGAGGGTGGGGGCAGTGAGGACATTACTCAATGGAACGATGGAATGGTAGATGTAAACTGAATTTTGAATCTAAAAATTTTGCCTCCTCTGCCTGAAAATAAATTGCCGTCGTCGTTACTACATTTTTATTACAATAATGTATATCTTACCCGTCTATGACCCACCCATGCTCACTGGACAATGATCGAAGAAATCGGCACGCAACTGATTGGCGTTGTCAGTCTCAAATTGGGGCGGTTATTTTAAAAAGAATTTATTTTTTTAGATAGAAAATCAAATCATATACTTACTCTCACTCATTTCCTCACTCTCTCTCTCTCTTTCTCTCTCTCTCTCTTCTCTTCACTCTCCCTCTTTTTCTCTATCACATCCAAAATTAGCTTACTGCGAATAATAATGATAATAATAATAATAGAAAATTTTACAAGCATTATATTTTTGTAATGAAGTTTGAAGGAATTTTTAAAAAATAAAGAAAGAGAATAGACAAAAGAGGAATTTGCTTACTCTGAAGGGTTAAAGGTCTGTCTCGTTTAAGGAAAATAGATGATTGACAGAAAAGAACTGGCCAAGTCGAGGATTTGTAATGGATAAGATATACAAAATTGGCTAGATGGATGGTCACTAATTATGCCTATATATTCAGCCCCCTAGCTCCGTTGATGAGGCCTGTATGCATGATAAAAACGTACATACATCTTTAGAAACTTCCAAATTTCTCAAGCATCAACGGTATTGTATCAAATGGCCAATTCTTATCGACTTGAACTTTGCTACTCAGCTGTCAGTAGCTGCAACAAAGTTTTCCTCAGTGTTCTGTGCGCTATACGCATAAAGACTGGAAACTGTTTTTCGTCACTAATAGACAAATTCATACTAACACTTTTCCTGTGTTGTACTTTTCATCAATGAATTCCATGTAATCTTTGCCTTTTTCAAATCAAGCATTGTCGATTACTTTATTTTTTTAAACGTTGTTTTGAAACCTTGTATTTTTCTGCAATTCCAATTTATCGCCAAATTTTGATAAACCGAAAATACTGGCGAGGATTGTACTTGTAATTGTTTAACACTGACAACTAGGTATATAGAATATACGCCCAAATAGACCAAAGTTGAGATTTTCATATGATTTCGACTAAGTTTTAGAATATGAAACTTACAGTGTATTTTGAAAAAATATAGATATGTTTTCTCACAAAGTTATAATTAGCTGAATTCCACTTTACTCACACATCAATCAAAATAAAAGTAGAAAGAAACGGAATCAAATTCATTTCGGTCGAAATCTATTTGAGTATCTCAGCTCGGTACAACGTCTGCGCTTCCCATATGAACTCGAGAACGCAGACGATCTTGGCGTGCACTAATTTGTGTCTGCCGATCAACACATAAAATGTAAAATATCCTTGCTTGGAAGCTGATTTCTTTATGTGCACATTCTAACCTAATATTCATGTCTACTTTCAAAATACTTTCTTTTTTCTTTTTTTACTCAAGATTTCAAAAGACGTCACGAACATAACATAATTTCTATAATTGGATGATCATTTAATTTCTCTGGAAAAAATAACTGTTCATTACAACGGTGACTTCAACTAATTCAACTACAGCAAAGAAATATTTCTCCGAGAAATTCATCTTTTAAACAAACTGTTTGGAACAACACGTAATCTCAACAAAACGCTGACGAAACATTCAAGAAGCATATATATATATATATAAATATATATATATATATATATATATATATATATATATATATATATATATATATATATATATATATATATCTTTATATATATAACCCATACATCAATCATATACATTAATCACTGATTACCAAAATTCATAAAGCAGTTTGGAATAGAATGGGTGGCTACTTTTCCCATCTGGCCAGGGACTACTGTCGGTTCTATACGACCCTGGGTGTACTAATATTTTCGAGATTGCAGCCCCGAAAATGTGATCAGGAGAGCCCGGATACATACATACATACGTATACACTCTCATAGACATAGACTACTAAAAAAACAGAGATGTGTCGCCCACTTGGCTGATTTATGGGTCTACAGTGATTCGATATCTCACTCTAGATGGTAATAGACAATTATTTCCGTGATTCATGAGGCAAATAACACATTTTTTTCAGAATTCTAAGGTACGAAAGCTAAAATGGCAATCATTACCGTACCATAACATGACTGAAACTAATTCAACATTATGTGGAAATTATGAATCAATTTTTTTCACATCCACATTCAATGCGTTCATTTCGATAAGGGCTTTTTTTGTATCAATATTATCTCAATTCAAAAAATTGGTAAATAAACGTAAGTTAACATTATTTTTTGTTGTTATTGAAGTATTACTCATCAATACTATTGGACGAGACCGAATTTTTCATGACAATTTTTTTAGGAACATATTTTCCGAGAACTCATCTACATATCCCCAGTCGTCAACAAAGGTAATTCTAACATGTTCTCATCATAAATAATACATAACACCTCTAAGAATCATCAGTTTAACTCGAGGTTTTACGGCCGGAGGCACCACATAGATGGAGGTAACCCCTCAGAGAACGGGTATTTTCAGTTGGTAATAATAATAATAATAATAATAATAATAATAATAATAATAATAATAATAATAATAATAATAATAATAATAATAATAATGGTGATGATGATGATGATGATGACAACGACGACGACGATGATGATGATGATGATGATGATGATGATAACACCTTGTTAATATTTCAAAAGAAAAAGTGAGACTGATGATTTTTTCAAAATATGATATGATAAATATAAAAAAAACAAAATTAAAAGGCTAAACGAGTTCTTAGGGTCTTTGAGTAAGTCTCATATGTGTCTTTCATGGTTTGATTTACCGGAGTGTACTCTCAAATTAATTCTTCTAAATAGGTCTGCAAGGTGCTTTATTTGAAGTAATTTTGTTGACGTGTGAGCTTTTTGTCGTTTTGAGGAGTTGAAATGTGTCTCAAGTGAATCTAAATTTACTAATGATAATCACATTCAATTTCTGGGTCGTCCTTGACTGTAATGGTATCTTCTCGCGGTTTTTCGAATTTTCAAAGTTCTTATTATGGATGATACTATGTGTTCAGGCCCCTCCCATGTGTAATGGTTTAGGAATGGTCTTCGTTTTTTGGTAGTTTGAATACATGAGATACTGGAGAGTTCAACTTCAAGTTAGTGTGTAGGTCTGTGTTCTTCTTTCGACATATATATATATATATATATATATATATATATATATATATATATATATATATATATATATATATATGTATGTATGTATGTATGTATGTATGTATCCACTATATATGTATATATACATATAAATATCTACTATGTATATATATATGTATATACATGTATATCCACTATATATATATGTATCTACTATATATATATATATATGTATATGTATATATCTACTATATATATATATATATATATATATATATATGTGTGTGTGTGTGTATATATATCCACTATATATATATATATATATATATATATATATATATATATATATCCACTACATCATACACACACACACACACACACACACACGCACACGCACACGCACACGCACACGCATATCTACCATACGGAACCATCTATCCGACACGTTTTAAGAACATATATAGAGAGATATACTTTCAAATGGATTTTTCACATCAAAATAAAATACGTTCGCCAAATATTCGCACTTCGAGATCGAAAATGAGTAGAAAATAAAAGTATTTATTTGTGTGTGTGTATATCTGTGTGTGAATGAGGGCTGATTCGGGTGACCAACAGAATGACCTTGTATTCAGTTACAGAAATCAATAATTTACCAAATGGATATTTAACAATGGCATAACGAGATGAGAAGATCCAATCACAAACGAAATAAATAAGTGAAGGGACATTCATTCTATTTGTTTATTGTTTTTATAGCTGTTTGTTCCCAACGATT
Organism: Thysanoteuthis rhombus; assembly: GCA_963457665.1. Taxonomy (NCBI): domain Eukaryota; kingdom Metazoa; phylum Mollusca; class Cephalopoda; order Oegopsida; family Thysanoteuthidae; genus Thysanoteuthis; species Thysanoteuthis major. Next base: position 45,239,986 of record OY735201.1, on the reverse strand, counting down.
TAACCTTGAGTGTCTATGACACAGTTTGTTTGAATATTGCGTCTCTGGAAAATGTTCATAGATGTATGCTAAACCGGAATTTAATTGTTTCTAGTTCATTCCATTTTTTTGTACGTATGTGTGTGCGTGAGAGAGAGAGAGAGAGAGAGAGAGAGTGTGTGTGTGTATGTGTCTGTGTGTGTGTGTGTGTGTGTGTGTGTGTGTGCATGCGTGCTTGTGTGTGTGTTTGTGTGTATTACTGTTTACGTGGGCATTCAAAAGAAAGCCTCATTTCCCAGGCAGTTCATTATTTCAACTCCTAAGGTCTTCAAATTGGTTTATAGCTGATTCGTCTCACATATATTGTTATCTCTCTTCATCTCTTGTTCTTCTTTTACAGTGATATGTATGTGGGGGAGGAGACGCATGTTTATTGATATTAATATACGTATCTTCATAATTTTTAGTTTTCAAAGACCGGTTGCTCTATAAATAACATAGATAAAAATACAGGTAACTTTTAGGAGAGAACACATCCCTCGGTATAACTATTCCAATATGGTGCATATGTTATATGCAGGGGCTAAAAGAGACAGAGTTTGAAATAAAAGCTGTTGAGTTCTTAGATCATTTTTTTAAATTTAATTTATATTCAAAATATTAGAATGTTCCGAGTACTTGAATACTGAGAAATGGCATTGCTCCCAAGATATTTGAAATTCTTGAAAGTTAATCTCAAATTATCGGTATCATTACAAAGTGAATGATGTTTCTTCCAATGACTGAGCTAGACAAAAAACTATCTTCAAATAGTAAGATATTGAAAATGGGTCCTGAATATAAACAGTGTAGACAAAGTGTTTATAAGTGATCGAAGCTGCATTAGTACTATTTAGATAACGTCATTTTGTTTGCTTTAATGATTTAAGATGTAAATAATAACGAAAGTAATCACACGAGGAAATTCAAATGTGTACTATACGCATGAAGTATTTATTTTTCTTCTAACCAATAAAATACACTCAAGTCTACTATGGGAAAGCAAAATTAATACCAGAAAAGCACTCGTAAATCACTGGTTGGCTTAATCTAGGTTAAACATCAATAACAATTCTCAGCAATTACTTAGAAATGAAATAAATCATACGGTAATTATTTCTGTTTCACATAAAAATATGAAATTAGATACGTATTTTTATACATTCACCCACACGAACACACACGAACACATGCATACATACATGCATACAAACATACATTTTCTGGTATCATCCACAGGTTTCAACAGTATATATATATATATATATATATATATATATATATAAATATATATATATATATATATATATATATATATATATATATATATATATATATATATATATATATATATATATATATATATATATATATATTCTTTACCATGATCAACATTGGTCTGTTGCTATCTCTTCTGAACAGTGAGATTGAAAATGCTATCATTCTGTGCCCCAACGTGAATATTGTCTTGACTTCCGGAATGGCAAAATCAGAAATGACCAATAAAAAAGAAAGGGAGTTGAGTTGATATGATTTAACAATTAACTGATTTTTTTGTTGGTAGCACGTGGAGTAGTAAGAAAAGAGAAAAAAAGAAATCGCAAGCCAAAAAGAGAAAGTAGGGATGGTAAAATTAGGTTGGATGTGACAGCGGGCAAATAAAATAAAAAATGAAGGTAAAAGAGAAATTGGAACAACGAAGTTGAGAGCCAGACTGGTAAAGCAAACGAATCTCAGGGTTGTAGATTTATATTATTGCTCGGGGAAAAGACGAATAAACGAGAGAAGAATGTGCAAGTAACAAGAGAAGTGAGAGGTAGGATCAGAAGGTAAGTCAAATAAATGAATTAAAGGGATAAAATCAATGTAGGGACCAGTAGGAAGAGGTATAGGCACGAAGAAGTTTAAAGACTGCTTCGTGGATTTCTTTTATTTCCTCTTCATCTTCCTTTTAAGCATCTATCTTGTGACCCGCTTATACTGCCTCCGGTTTAATATTCTTGCCAATGCCAGAACGGCCATTTTCTAGGCTACTCATTCTCAACCCAACCACCATCGACACCGGACAGCTTACCCATCGACCTCACATTCTCCTTTCGTTTTGATAGTGGTCATCTAAGAGTGCAGCACGCCACCACCGTGTACAATTCTTATATCAACACTACTCGCCTTCAAAAGCATCTTTGTCAGCTAGCCCTCTCTGCTGGTACTACTACTACTACCACTACAACCATTGCCACTACAACAACTTCTATTACGTTCGTCATCCTCATCACAATAGCGGTTGTGTGTAAGATATATAGATAAGAAATGTTGGTTCGGACATATCTTGGTTCGCCATTACTCATCACCATTCGGCCAGCGTCAATCATGGGCGTTTGTTTGACACGCGGACCAGTCGTACCAGTTTGCCATGACGGCTTCCTAGCCATGATTAATGGGACTGGAACCAGGGCATGTGGATCCTGCTCATAACTCCCGCCGTTGTCTATTCCGACTCCTTAACCACTATCTACATTGATCTGGCCAGGTCAGGACACTGTCAGATAAGGTCACACTAGGCTGTCCAGTGCTATAACATATGGCCAGATTATTCTGTATTTCCGACCCGCCTCTCCAGCCTCGGCCGCTGAAGTTATTCCCGCGTAATTCTCCTTGGTAGGCGCGGGTCAGCACGCTGTCAATGAGGTGACGTTTTAATCTATTAGATATTTTTGCACCGACCAAATTGAATCGACTACATTGGTATACAGGAAAGTAGGAAAGGAAAAGAATGGTCTTGGGGATATAAAGGTGCTGTAAAGGTTTAGATGAAGATGAGGAGAGGTTGGTCACTGTGGCAAAGGCTGAAGGCCCATCTTAAAGGTTTCTATGTTTCGTTCGATGGACTATAGAATCGTGTCAGGCTTAATTGCGTCACGGGAGATCGAAAAGTCAGCCCCTAATCAGTAGCTGTGTCGGATTGGTTTTGTTGTGGACTTAATTCAATAGCTGATCGAATATTGTCGTTCTGCTCTCACTGTCTCACCCGGTCATCTAATCTCTTTCTGACCCGCTCTTCTGTTCCCATCAGCCTTTTATTTTGCCATTTACTTTTTCTTCGTCACCTCCCGTTTACTTGGTGCTGAGGGCTTTTTCTTCCTTTATTTTTTTTTCTTTCTCTTTCTGTCATTAATCCAATCCTTTATCTATTTGTTTGTTTTTCATTTACCAGTTTTTCTCGAACGTCTGTATTGACTGCTTTCCTTTCTTCCTTTTCTTATTTCTTCGTTTCTTCAAATGTTCAACTTACAATCTTTATAGATTTCTTCAATACAGCTTACACCCTTTTTTTTTTTTTTTTCATCATTCGTTACTTTATTTTCTGTTTGTTTCCCCAGGTATTTTTCTTGGGTTGTTCTCTATCTTTCCATTCCAACTTCGTTCTTTCATTCCTTCATTCTTATCATTTATTCTATTCTTTCGCCAGTTCGTTCATTTTCTTCATTTCCTTCTCACTTGAACTTAAACACACTTTACGTGCCAATAACCCCCCCCACACACACACACACACATACTCTGCCTCTGTTCATTATGTTCTACCTTGTCTCTTTTCTTCTATTTCACACCCTTTCGATTTTTCCACGATTACTATCTGTTTCGTTTTTCGTTTAACTCCTCGACACATTTTCTGTTTTAATTTTTCTTCCGGTCCAAGCTCCACCATCTTTGCGGTCTTACCTAAATGGTTTTTCCTCGCCTTCCTTACCTTCTTCTGTTCGCTAATGTTTCTTTCTCTGCCGGCAACAACACTGATTCCCAGTCATTTCTGCCGAATTTCTTCCCGTCTTCGACGTCACGAACCTTCTACAACGCATCAACTCTGTTTATTTCGATTCGATCGAATGCTGACCTCAACGCCCTCTGCTAGAAATGGACGGCAGCTTGAAAATAATGACATTGGCGTGCATACACGACGTACAGAAGGAGTGCGAACGTGGTAAGTGCCACAAGGGATGAACTGACGAACAGAAACACATACGCACACACGCAAGCTCATATAGAAATACATGTGAATACATATATATATATATATATATATATATATATATGTATATTACATATATAACACATATGTACACGTTGGTGATGTATATGTAAGGTAATCCGACAAAATGGTGATAATAGTTTGACAATGTGGCAATAAAAGATTTGAGAAGAAGTGTGTTACACCTCAACTTTTTTATTATCAAAAAGGTGTGCTTTTCGTCTTCAAATTGGGCGAAATGCATCAAGCCTATCTTGATAAAGATTGAGACGTAACACTCTTGTTCTGAAAGCTTTCATCTCAACGTTGCAATATATATATATATATATATATATATATGTGTGTGTGTGTGTGTGTGTGTGTATGTGTATACATGTCTTTATATGTGTGTGTACGTGTGCATATATGTTTATGTGTATGCGTGTATTTCAAGTTGTTCTTGCTTTGGTGAGTTGCGTACTAACAAATACTATCCGTTGTGTTTAATGAAAACATTGCCACCAGAATATACATTATTTAAACTATATATATATATATATATATATATATATATATATATATATATATATATATATATATATATACTTTTAAATACAGAACATTAAAAAAACCTTCTCAAAATATTTTTGTGTCACTTCAGACACTTATCTGTCATTGCAATTTATGTAATTTTCTTTTTTCCCCTGATCTACATATACTTTGTTATTATGGTACATTTTATAAGTTCTTTAGATGAGATCATCAGTTGATTACTATGTAACAGTTTCAGGAATTTTTAAAGCAAGACACTTATATTAACATAGCACCCAGCAGTGTTGATCAAATCACCTTTCAGCTATGTTTTACTATATAGCTTATGTCCCTCATGAAGTTCATCATTTTGTATACGGTATTATATGTATTATATACTGATACTACTTTATACTACGTATCATTAAGTCTTTTGAAACGAGACTTACTCACGTAGGTTGTCAAAAAAAACGTATTTAATTTCCACTGGGAAAAATCACCTTCTTCCACCGAAACCGAACGACCATTAAAATCCAAATTTTATTTTTAGATTTAGTGCCAAATTTGTGGTCAGTTTTACTCAGGATTGAGTCAAAAACATGAATGAAATTATCATTCCATAGGAAATCGTCAAAATAACTATTTCTGAGGAAAACTAAATAATCTAAATCTTTATGAAAAACATCTTGAAACATCCAAAAAGTGGATCTCAATTGATACCTCCATTCTCGTCGTCTGCTTTATTTGTTTTTTGTTTTCATTTTGTTAATATGTGCACTCAATGTTGCCATAAAATTGCTTTTTGGCCTGTGGTATTGAATCAAGGTACCCTTGAAATCCATAACTTAGAGAATGCTCTCCAAAAATAAAGATTCCAAGTGATTTGCAACTATTTATGATGTAAGTGTATTTTGCCTACTTTTTTTTCAATCATAATCTGATACCACTTTTTATTCATTTATCTTTTCTAACCATACCTCATATTTCATCACAGTTTTGTGAAAGTAGCTTTTTGAATTACCCATCTGGACTACCTGTCTGCACCGTGTTAAATATTTAAGGAGTTAAAAATGATCAAACAAAGTCAAAGGTTTGTTTTGTTTTAGTTTTTTTCTCTTTTTCAATCGATATCAAGTCTAAGCAAATCAGTTTTTTTCCAAGGATGTTATTTTTGGCCACCATCAACACCCAGCCATCCAAGTATGGGCGCAGCCCGACTAAATTTAGCAGGCATATTCGATGGACCTGGGGGAGATTTTGATGTACAAAGTTTTGGATTTTCGGAGGAAAAAATGACATTACATATCAAATTGAGCAATTATATACGGCGAATATTACTCTGGAAGCCTCAGTTCAAGTGATTCGCGATTGGAAAATAATATTGAGCGGCTCACATTCACACTAACACCGATAATTATGATCTGACTTCTATCTTTCTATTTATCTATCTAATGCTAAAATGTTGGTCTGTATGTAACTTTGAAGTAGCTGAAAAGTGCATTATAGCCAGAAGTATTATATCAATGTATCCCTAAAATGCACTAACTTGAATAATGCAAAAAAAGTCCATATTGTGGAATTTGGTTTTATACTCACAACGATTACTGACCCAATGGGTCACAAGGTTGTTTGATTTTGTGTTAAAAGAAGGAAATACAATTGAAACATAAAAGAGAGGATCCTTTTTTTATGTGAGTAAGCTTATTCTGATGCATTATATGATGGTAAATCTTTACTGATTATTTCCAGTGTTTAGATCACATTAAAGTTTCAAATTGTATCGGAGAATTAGTAGGAATGCCGTCAGGTCTCAGACTAGATATCCAGATCTGCTGGTTGAAATTTCGTTCGCTTTCAACCAACAATTCCAATAGCAATGACCAAATTTGCGTTCTATGAAAAAGAAAATTAGTTTCCATTTTCATACACTCACTCTAACGTCTTCATTTTCTCCCTTTCTCAAGAAAAAGCATTTCCAAAGTCCTTTACACTTTGCTTCCTTTTACCACTTCTTCCTTAATATCCAAATCTTTCTTTTTCTCATTTCCATACAAAATATCTATCTAGATTGCGCGGCAAGCAAAAGCTGTTATTAGCCTTGTCTCGTTTCACCAAGTCTCACTCTCGTTGCTTGTATCACATGGCTGAGATAGGGGGGCAGGGCTGAGCGTCTAACGTGCTGACCTCGCTCAGTCTCCTGACACTGACCTTCTGAGTCACGGTTCCTCTCCATCATTTAACCCCCAGTCTCAAATATGCCATTCTGTACTGGGTAGAAGTCAAAGCAGTTACCAGCTTATGATATGTCAATTTTGAAAGCTAAAGAAAGATGGTAAATTGCTTAATTCCATGCAGATTTTTTTGTTATGAATGTAGTTTACCTATCAGGTTTTACCCCAGCAACAATAATCTCTCTCTCTCTCTCTCTCTCTCTCTCTCTCTCTCTCTCTCTCTCTCTCTCTCTCTATTTTACTGGAGCTTCATGGGTAACTCTAACCAGTTCTATGCTCCTGTATTATTTTGCTTTCTTTTCATTTTCCTCGCCTTTCTTTCTTTTCGGTTACTTACCTTTTATTCATTGCTTCTTCCACATACTGGATTGTATTAAATCGATTTCTTTAGTTCAATCATTTTGCCTAAATCCTACTTCTGTGTTACGCATATTTACACAAATCCCAACGCCCCTCTTGGTTACACACAAAGCCATAAATATTTATGGATAGTTGGCTCTTTCAGTTGTTTTAGCCTTCCTCCCGAAAGCAATCCTTAGTCTACTAAAGCAAGCACGATCTGAATTGCCAAGTGACCGAGATACTCTGTATTAAGGAAGGATTTGATTTGAAATTAGCGCAAAGCCTGCCTACTTATAACAATAAACATATCTAAATATCCTCTGATTACACGAATATTACGAAACGTGAAATAATGTGGTAAACTATTCGTCGGCAATATTCAGTCTACTTCTCATTTTATGTTTGACTATATATATATATATATATATATATATATATATATATATATATATATATATATATATATATATATAAATATATATATATATATATCGTTATATCATATTGAAACTCTAATTTGAAATCATCACCCGTTATTACACAGCAAATGTATCATTTAGCCGAGATAACGTCAATAGGATAAACAATCAAAGAAAAAGGGGCTACTTCAGGAATTGATTGTTTATTCTATTCATGTTGTCTAAGTCTCATGATACTTTCCCCGTGTAATAATGGGCGATCATTTCAAATATCAGTTTCAATATAATATAATGCAATTTATAATTATTTCATATACTCATTTCTTAATAACATGTATATATATATATATATATATATATATATATATATATATATATATACATATATATGTGTGTGTGTGTGTGTGTGTGCACTTGTATGTGTGTATATACAGGTACATGAGTATGTGTGTGCATGTTCTGTCTCGGTGCTATATGCATATTTTAAAATGATAAGCACAAATTCAAAATGAAAGGAGCGTTCTTGGAACGAAATTAAAGATAATACAGAAATTAGGTTCCCCTTAAAAACATTTTGAAACGGTCAGCCATTCTAATTTATACATCACGCACTGTAGCCCCGTGCACAATAAGCAGTGCTTATCGAAAAGGAGCAAAACTATGAGAGTAATCTGTTTGAATGTAGTGGGTTTTTTTATTGCCTTGGCTACATTTATACCATCTGTATTTTGACAAAAATGAATAGATATTCCTGCTTAAACTGCAATCCACGTGATAGTTCATACTTTTTAACAATACCTTTCTAACCTCTGTATGCATTCTGTAAGCTTTCATGTCAGCATGGCTTTTGCAATCATCATCATTATCATCATCAGTCCTCTAACATCTGTCGTTGGACATAGACCTTCCCCAGGATCCGCTACATTTCTCTATCGTGGACGTTGCAAAACGAGTATTTTCTAAATTTCTCTAGTTCACCTTTCCATCTACTATTCTGCCGGCTTCAGTTTCGCGTGTGATCTCTGCGGATCCATGTTGTGATTCGTGATGTCCATCAGTTGTCTGCCATTCTCGCAACATGGCCTGCCCATTGCCGTTCTCTGATAGATCCTGCGATGTCTCGGACTCCCGTGATATAAAATGCTAAATGTGATTGAAATCGTCTGAGCTATACTGTGATTATTCTTTCTTCACAAAGCGGTTATGGATCATAAATAGAAAACATGGATTCTTTTACAAAGGACCAATTCAGTAAAAAGGGAGGAGGTAATAAATTCTTATATTTACAGGTTGATAACCGTCTTATGTTACATTATGCTAACTTCTAATACTTTGTGTTTTGAAAGTTGACCACAAAGGTTAAGTTCACAACTCAACACTGAAAGAACGTTAGATTATTGCCTTACTTGTACTTATGAAATATATTTTCTCAGCTCTAATATCTAAATATAAGGCTGAGCATTAGTGTATGTATTTCTATAAAAGCATGTATCAATATAAATCTAATGATCAGATCAGTATAAGTACAAATTAATAGCCCCAGAAGTAACACATATTCTAATAGTATACGAAGTTCTTAGGGGACATGATTATATCACGTTAACTTTTCCTGGGACGCAACTGTTTGCTTTAGGAGGCTGCGCATGCTGTTTGACTCTCACAGGTCCCAAAGACAAAATAACGACCGGTACGCTGATATATATATATATTCATACATACATACATACATATGTAGGAAAATCCAAATTCTATCAGAAGGAAGGAAGGTGCAAATAGAAAGAGGAAAGTCGGTTATTGACGAACTATTGATTTAGAAGCAGACAGAAAGATTTAGGATTGACCTTATCACGCCGTGAGAAACAATGTTGGTCGACGACTGTCTTCCGGTCGATTTTTCAAAATGGTTCCTAATTTTGAAAATGCAAGAATGTAGCTCCGAGAGTGGTAAAAGTAGGCTATCAATGAACGGTTATATCCTACTCTCATATTCTATTCTACATATGTATATATATATATATATATGTGTGTGTGTGTGTGTGTGTGTATGTGTGTGTTTCTCCGTTTCTTTGTGTAAATGTGATCATATACTTGCTAGCATTGGTTCGTTCATTTTCAGTACCATCATACAAACATGTTCACTCTCTCAAGTGTAGAGCATTGTTTGAATTATCTCTCGCTGCAATCAGAATTTTTTTTAGATTTTGCTTTGATTTTTACCTTAACAATTTCCTTATTTCATTTTGTTTTTGAAAATTACGGGTACAATTTTTTCATTTCCCGCCAACCCATTGGTGTATACATATCTACGTATTTACTTAAATGTGTATGTTGATGTTGGTTAAGCGTAGCCTAACGGCTAAGCAGAGAGAAATCTCTGTCCAACCTTAACTTTATGGTTTTATTTTTCTAAGATTTTTTTTTTCTGTAATTTAATGCAATGATATTTCCAGTCGTTTTTTACCATCATGTTCCTCCCTGTGGTAAAGCAACATAAATATTCGAAACAACAAGTGTAACATCATGTCAAAGGACTGTCTTTTATTTCACAGTAAGGGACTCTGTTGCAGACCGACGCGTAAAGGTTGACCCAAAAGTAGCCATCATGGAGCGTCTTTGTGTTTTCTGATTTTCTTGAATATCTGCCACGACTAGCAAATCTAAAATCATAAAAGGTTGATGTCTCCAAAGTCTCCCTTGCTCTTGATTGTAGTTTTTAGAATTCCTTTATGTTAGTTCCAATAGGTCCTTTATTTGGTTTACCGAGGACCCATCTCTGATAAAGTAATCAGTTCTATACGATCAATTCCTTTGTAAACCACCAGTTCAAATCTGGGTTTGACATTGTTTTTCTATTGTGTCAAGAACAGCAAGGATAATCCTCACCAATTTAAGGGAGTAAAAAATGTCCTATATATCTGCCAAAATTTATGTTAGAAACACAGAAGGGCTTCGAATAAATAAATGCATCTATAGTGTTGAACTCTCCCTACCGTGATTTGAAAGTGAGACCATTTGGTGACCGGTGTTTGATCGAGTGAGCTAAACTGACAAGTCTTACACAGCTACAAAAATTATGCTACAAATACACAAAGGCTTATCTCTAACAAATACAATATTTTTTTTTTAAATTTTAGTAAATGAAATATTTTAAAGCATTATTATTGAGATTTGCTCCAATCTACATTGATCTTAATTGTTGTTGCTTTTTTTATTGCAACTTTATTCAGACAGGTTACTCTTCAGCAGTGAATAAATGAATTAACAGAGCTGATCGGAAGGGAGAATGAGTTCCAGGTCAGGAATGAACTCACGACCCTGTATACCGCAGGGTGGCTCGCTCAACGCGTGACCAATCTTAGCATCAACTACTGGAACTTAGTGGCGAGTGTAAGTCCAATTCGATCCCATAAATTCACCCCTTATTCACGATCTCCCCACGCCATGCTTGTTATTAACTGGTAGCCCAGTTCAATCCAATTTTATTCGAATTTTGATTTATTTTAGTAGATCAATTTTTATAAATCATTTTGTGATACTATTTTTGCAACTATTAGCAAATATGGACATTGATGATGATGATGATGATGATGATAATAATAATAATAATAATAATAATAATAATAATAATAATAATAATGATAATAATGGTAAAAATAACGACAACAACGATAATGATAATAATAATAATGATAATAATTATAATTATAATGATAATGATAATAAAAATAACGACAACAACGACAATAATAATAATAATGATAATAATAATAATAATGATAATAGATAAATAAATGAAATAAGAATACATTAATAAAAAAAATTAACAACAAATTACTTTCACCTTTTACGATTTTATCACCACTTTTACTCGATCTTCTTATTGTTATGATGAAAACATGGGTCAGCACACTTATCGACTGTCTGGGCAAATAACGAAAAAATCGAAAGAAAAGACGTAGCTTCCGACAACACTTCTACTCAGTGTTTCGATCAAGGGCGTCGTGATGAATAGTAACAATACTATGGAGCAAAACCAGCAGTTTGAGGGTCAAATCATGCATTGTGCACATGAAAGAATCATGTTCAGCTTCACCTGGAAAGATCACAATACAGTGCAATACATCGGCAGGGAAAACGGGAGTTCGAGAAATCATAGAATCCATTAGAAAACTCAAATGGCAATGGGCTGGTCATGTTGCAAGAATGGCAGACAACCGATGGACATAACGACTCAGAACATGGATCCCCAGAGATCAAATGCAAAACTGGGACTGTCAAAATATATGATGGCTTGACGAACTAGATAAGTATTAGCTCGGGACGCCCATGGTAGAGAAGTCTGACGAATCCATGGGAATGTCAATGTCAAACAACGGACGTTAAAAAGCTGCTGCTGATGAAAACTAGCAGTTGAAATTGTAAAAGTAAAAGTGATCAACTTGAAATATTTAGAAAAAAACCCCAACTATTCCAATAGATAAAGATCAAAATTATTTTAGCTAAATGACACAAAGCAATATCAATGTACCCCTAATTCATTTGGGCAGATATATGCAAATATCTCATTAAGTTTATCATTTGGAAACATTTTTAAAAAATAATCGCAGTAATTCGTGAACACCGACATAAAACTTTTGGTATATATATATATATATATATTCTTTTTCCTCCCGTGTTTGAGAAACCAAATTTATCGAGGATCATACATTCAAGTTGCCAATGTTATAACGTGAATAGTCCGACGGTGGTTTTAACCGACTGTACCTAATCCTGCCACCTTTCTGAGTATTTCATCTTGACCATTCTCTCTCAAAATTATCACCATTTTCAACATATCTCTTCAACCTGATAATGCGAAGCTGGCCGCCCAGTAAAAAGTTCGAGCAGCTTTAGTCCCGAACCACAATCTTACACCAAATCAACTGCTAAGTCGAGCTAATAGTCTGGAGTTCTACACGTTATTGATACCTTATACGATGTCAGTCCAAGAACAGACTTCAACTGACTGGAGAGAGAGTTCTTTATTTTGTCCTTACCCTCCGTTACTCGCAGATCAGTATCCGCACCACTGCTGGTCGGGCTGTGCCAGGTAGGGAGTGAGTGGGTTGGGTGTGGCACTGAATCGATGTTAGTTCCTTTTAGTCAATCTGCCTATCATGACTCACGAACTTACCGATCACTTTAGAGCCCTAATAAGATTAATAAGTCCACTAAACTGATGGGATAGTCTCTCGATGTATGTGAGAACGCGATTAAACTGTTAGGAAAGCAACGCATTACGGGGATATCGCTTGTCCCTGTTCAATGCTCCCAACACACAAGTAATCAAGTAATTAATTATGGTGGTGGGTAATACTTTGAAACCCTTGAGCAACACACACACACACGGACACAGACAAGGAAATACACATACACAAACACATACAATATCTTCATTTCTCTTTCACTGTCATGATCAATCAATCAACTTTCAGTACAACTTTTTCAGAATCTTCCTGTCCGTCTATCGGTCTGCCTGTCTGTCAATCTGTCTGTGTCTCTTCCTTCATCCCTTGTTCTATTGCTTTTCATTAATTCGTGATTCAGGACATCTTTATTCCAATCCATGTTCTGTCTTTCCAATGTTTTTTCGTCGCTTCTCTTTAACGCATATCCTCCTTGATATTCTGGTCTATTTCCACACTTTCTCCCGCAAGGGCTCTGCTCACCGTTACTTCTGCATTCTCGTTGGTTCGTTCATTTACAGACACAAGAGACCCTACAATTTGATATCTTTGAATATTCAGAATTTCAAAGTGGGCGTCGTTGGCTCAGATATTATAAAAATGTGTAGATGAATTATTCTTTTCTTTTTTTTTTCTGGATATCTTTAAATTACTTTTAGTGATAAACATACTCCTCTACACATGATTTAAGTTTCGTGTGTTATTTTCTCTCTATACATAACCACTCTATCAAAAAGCAACATTTTATAATGTTCATGAATTTCGAACGTTAGGCTTCTCCAACAGTTTTCCGTTACTTTAGCGTATTATTGAATCAAAATCATTACATCAAGGAGAAACACAAATACAATAAGAAATGTTACCACGCAGAGAGAGAGAGAGAGAGAGAGAGAGAGAAGGGGAGAGGGGGAGACAGACAAAGAGGGAAAAGAGGGAGACATATGTACATACATCGAAAATTGTAAACAAATTGCAAAATTTGCATAAATACCTGAATTTTGTCCGATGAAAGATGCCTATATTTCATACTTCTCAATAAGACTTATAATAGCAATAATAGTATGACACTAAATTAGTCCGCCCACTACTTTGAATTCAATTCAAGGTTCTATCACCAACTGAAAGGATGAATCTCATTACAAGACCTGCAACACGTATTTCTTACGTACGTATATATTTTTACTAGTGGTATTGTTCGATGATACCGAAGAAAAAACAATATATTATCACCAAATGATATGCAAGTACAGGTCGTATATTTTAGAACGGTATACATAAACACATACGAACGCACACAACGCACACATACATCCCACAAAACACGAAGGAAAATAACTTCAAATGTAAGAAAGCACAGGAAAGAATATGTTCTCAAATATATTTCTACTTGTGCAGCACAACAAATGAAAAACAATCGTTTACATTGTTATTCCATATAAAAGTAGCTGTAATTGGACAATATTCTGTTGCACAAAATAAAACAAATGATGCTTTCCCTTAGTTCGAGAGTTTGGTTTCCAGTATGAAAAGGTTGTTCGGGGATCCAACCATAGAACAACCAACATAGATTTAGCCATTGGAAAAGTATGGACAAGTCGGGTTGAGGCCAGCGATTTTGAGAGATACTAATTGTGCCCTGTCATGATTTTAGAATATGTATCAGAAAACTGCTTTCAGGATTGCACAACGTTGTAGAAAACAAAAGAGAAAAAATCAAGTTTTTCAACTTTCAAATTTCTTCCATTGGACTGGAAAAATGTTATTTAAATCCCAAATGGGCTTCTGCTGAGCCCCATGTCATTGGAGGACAGAATCACTCATCCTATCTTTTTTCCTGTAGAGGTTACCCAACGTTTCCGTTTACCTCCACGGATATGATTATACAGGAGGTCAGTACCACCTATCCAACAATCTTTTTTTTTCCATCCAAGGTAACCCCACGTACTAATTTCCTCTGGTAATATGATTGTTTTTTTTTTCTGGAAAAAAAAAATCAATCCGAAATTGATCATCAGGGGTCAGCACCACCTATCCTATCAATTGAATTTGATTTTATCCATTCTTCTATTTGTGAAGTCAAAACATCTTGTACTTCAAACTCAATATTATGCTATGAATTGTTTCAAGTAGCTATAAATGACCGGGAATGACTGGTGACCCCGAATTGCGTCTAAAACCATCCTCATATTTCCCATGATCTTCTCTGTGAATATATATATATATATATATATATATATATATATATATATATATATATATATATATATATATATATATATATATATATATATATAATTCTCATACTACAGCATCCTAGGATTATGGACAAGTTGGAAAAGTAACTAGAAATGATCAGATGAGCTTGAATGACCTTAGAGCTCAACCTCAAATAGCCTATGACCATCACCATGAAAATATGTACGCTTTTGCCAAATTACAGCGACCTTTTTGGCCTACGACTTGGAAAATGTTCTTTGCTGATCTCAAATAACCTATGTCACAAGTTGGTGTTTTGTTAATTTCCAAGCAAAATATTAGGTCAGTAGCCCTGGTAATTTTATAATTTTGTTGGCTTTGTAATGTTATTACTTTTTGCGTAAAAGTGACTTAGACGAATTAACTAATAGATGGCTGGAATATGAGTATATATATATATATATATATATATATATATATATATATATATATATATATATATATATATATATATATATATATTGTAGCCTCTAAAGTTTTTTGTACTAAACCTCTTATTAAAGATGTTTCTAAAGTTTCTAATTTATTGTAATATACAATCAAATACACAATTTCATAACATAAGTAAATGTCATAGAAATTTGAATCTCATTTTGGTAGTAAATAATTCTATGTCCGTTAAAGAAAAATCGAATATCATAAACACCTATAAATAGGCTTTATCTATCTCAACCTACGATTTTAGTACTCTTTATGCCCCCCCCCCCCGAAGATTTCACTGAAGAACTAGATAAAATGATAGACTTATCATTTGCAGGAAGAAATGGGAAATATATTCGGTTAACAGAGTATAATGCTTTCTGGTGTAAAACCAAAAAAGGCAACACTTACTTTATGTGTTCTACCCTGAAAGCGATTTTTGGTCATCTCATTGAGGAAAGTTACCTTCAAATAGATTATTGATCATTCCATCAGATTATTGGTTTCCCTATGAAAATTGATCCTGCTCCCTCTTGGGAAAATTTGTATTTACATAGACATGAATATAAATTCATATCGTCTTTAATTAGAACTATTACAGAGCGAGCTCATGTATTTTCAGGTTGTACTCGTTTTATTGGTGACACGCTCTCCTGACAATAGAGGAGAATTCGAAAAATTATGTAGTGCTATATATCCAAAAGATCTTGAACGTAACAGAATGCAAGCAACGTTTCTAGATTCGGATATTAAAATAAAAGGTGAGATTTTTTCGATAAATCTTTTGACAAACGAGATTGATTTCCCTTCCATATCGTACGTATAATGTAGTATTCTCTCTTATATATCTTATGGAAGGATGTTATCAGAATATTTAAGGATAGCGTAAGTTACACCTAGATTTATTGATTTTACACCGATAATTGTTGCTTTAGTTATAAGATTAATCAATCAAGGCAGCGAAATTAGTAAGATTTTTAGACAATTTTTCAAAGCCATAACTAGACCTCCTGATCCCTTTAAAACTCATCAGCTTGGCCATTATGAAATATTAACGAAAATTTAAAAAATATGTTAATGAGAGTATAAAAATAGAATAAATGATTAATGTATAATGAATAAAATATTTTTGTATTAATGTTAGGGGGATTAGGTAACCAAAAGAGATGGATTAGTCTTTGTCAGTGTGAAAGATCATTGTATTGACTATAGCCAGGGGAAGGGGAAACATCTGGCTCTGGTCCATTTGTCTGACTGAGAAGTAGTTGGTTCGGGCGGGATGTTGATCACGGAATGCCAAGTAACAAGTTGTCCAAGTATATTAATGGAATAGTCCATTGAGGTGTTACTACCAGTTGGAATGTGCTTTGGTTTCCTCTCAAATATATATATATATATAAGGCTAATTAATTTGATAATTTAGATTAAAATATTGATGTAAGTGAGATTATATAGGACAAGAAGAAACTAACTCTAGGGTTAGTGGAAAAATTGTCGAATTCTTCGGTTGAATATACTGGTAGAAAATCAAGTTGAAGAATTTCTTCTCTACGATTGTATCTCTCAAAGATGATATCATAAGTTGTTTTGCATGCACCCCATGGCTGAAACCGACACAAAAGGTTGAATATTCACATGGATGAACACACAATAGATGTGACACGAAAAACGTCTGAGTCACGTCTGTTTATAGTTTTATTGATCACTCATAGTACGTTTTTAGGTAACCTACCTAAGTAAGCCCTGTCTTTCAAAAGGCTGAATGATGTGTTGTGTAAACTTATATCCATGTTCAATACATTACGATAAAGCCCTTTATAAAATAATTAACTACGTGTAATATGGCAAGCTATATATTAAAATCATAGCTGAAGGGTTGGTGATGTTTGATTAACACTGCTGGGGAGTCATGTTTATATAACTGTTTTGTTTTTCAATCTGCGAAACGGTTACATGCTTAATAACCTAACAGAAAGAATTCACACGTAGTACCATAATATCAATGTCTTTTTGAAACATAAAAAACACAAAGAAGAAATTGAATAGATTGCATCAACAGATTTCGGGTAGTGAGTTACTGAAATGACACAAACAGATTTCAAGAAAATTGTTTTTCTTTATTTAGTGTTTAAAGCTGTAAAGCTTTGAAGATTATGCATATATATATACGTAATCAATTCACTGTATGGATCAGTAGAGTAGGTCAATATGTTTCGAAGCATTGAGGTTTTTTCCAAGTAATCAGATGTTACAGATGCATTTTGGTTTTTATAATTTGCACTCGTCGTTCTTAAGATTTTTGTACATTTATCTATACTATTCCCCGTTTGTTTTCATTTTAATTGTTTTTTTTTTTGTTTCCTTTGTATTTTTAGTTTTCATATTGACTGAACGGGTTAAGGATAAGCATGGCAGTGTTTGTTTTTGCTTTGTATCTTTTTTTAAAATTATTTGTTCATACATATCCGGTTCCAGAGCTTTAGTTGATTACATTACGTTGGTCTGGGTGATTTCAACGTTATTTACCAAAACTCATATTGTGTAAATTTGACTGTCTGTTTGTAGTTTGTTAATTCGTATCAAGCACATATCGTATTAAGCACCAACTTCATTTCACATTTATGAGTTCTATCGAAAATGACATAACGAAATATACGAAGAAATTATGCAGAAAAATAAAAGTGGAAAAGGGGAAGAAAAGGGAGGAAAGGGTTCATAGTGAGAAAAGGGAGAGCTAGAGAAAAAGAAGAAGGAAAGAAGAAATTAAAACAAGGGAAAAGAAAAATGAATGGTGGCTTTGACTTGGGAATATTTAGAGTAATCATGAGTTACCAGAGACTTTTGAAAGTGGTTATTTCCAAACAAACTCCAAAGATATTTAATTATCTGATAATTTGATTGTAATATTATACTATGATATGCAAATAGATAAGGAAAAGAAACGATATACGTCGAATTAGTATGATGAATTATAAGTTTTTTTGGGTTGTGAATTTCCTTTTAATGAATTGAAATCAAAAGAATAAAGGGGTTAGTTATGAGGCATCATGCAATGTTTTTTTTGTTTCTTTTCATACCAGATTATACATGGTTATACATATCCAATAGTTGAAAATCTATGTTCCCAACTTAATATGAAACATATGATATATTCTACCCCTTATGTATTTCTTACCATGCGAAATATATAATGTACCTGGTGGGTTATAGATTGTGATATAAATATCGGGATAGTTGTTGGCCATTAGAATTTCGTTATATTTTGTGCATTCATGATACTGTGCCTTCGGTCAGTAGGAAAATAATGATAATTGTAATGGAAAGATAGAAACGATGGGGGTTATTGGAAAAGGAAAATGGTGTAGTTGGCATATTAGTTAATCGTTGGAGTTAGTTTCCTTTTATGTCTATTTGATTGAGTATTTGTTTTTATGCCTGCACTTGAACACAAGTTTTATTGAGTAGTTTATCAGGCTCATTGTAGGATATGATACATACTCTTTCCTTCAGGCATAGAAGGCATGGTTTTGGTGCATCATTGTATAGGTATGCTTTTATGATGATATTCCATTTTATGATTAGGGTTTTGCTATCTTCTTTTGATTTCCACATGTATTTTGATAGTAAAGTTGAATCGTGTGTTCAGTGTCATCAAATGTCATTTTATGATATCTATACCTGGTTTTCCGTGGGTTTTCAGTAAGTGCTCTATACATCTTTTCATTATTTTGGTTGTCTCAGCTACTATAGCTTGGTATATTACATCATTCGTTTTGCATTTTTGTTGGAATGGGCAAGTGATCCTATCTAAACGATTGCATAGGTTATTTTGGTTCATTTGTGTTTTATGGGTGAATATTTTCTTATATCATTTCTAATATTTTCTTTTCTTTTCAGATTTCCTTGCATTTTATTCTATTATTTTTTTCGTTGTCACCTTTGTTAGCAATGGAAGCTAAAGTCATTCGAGAGGAAGAATTGATGATTGGGTGGAATAGAAAGCTGATTCCAGTCACAATCGATGGCTATGCAATGAGTATTATTAATGTATGTCAGGTTGTGTAAATTGATAAAACTCTTGCTTGCATATAAGCCCCAGGATAAATTCTACATTCAGCAGTGTCCACTTCGCTGAACAAATGGCAAGCAGGTTATTATTGGCTAATTAAAGTTGTGAGTGATAACAGTGAGTCGCCATATATTCAATAATTCTGATAGATATTAAAAACTTTTGGATGTTGGTTGAAACTACTAAACAGAAGTTTCAGTCCCTAAGCAATGCATCCCACGGAAGACAAAACGGATTTTACATGAGTAAAAAATGAATTAAATCCAAAGTCAGAGCGTTATATGAAGCTTGATTGGAAGCTAGCTTATCTGGAAAGTCGTTTTTCGTTGATTCTCCATGCTAGATATCAGGTCAATGGGCCTTGCAGTTTTAGCCGAGAAGAGGCTTTAACAAACAAACAAAAGACCAAAATACTAATATGTATGAATATGATATGATAAATATAATGATAATTAATAATTGTGACAACTGTATTTCGTTGTATTACAACTCTTCAATGAGGCTATAGACAATCCAATATCCCTTCAAGTACTGCTAGGCAGGGTCGAAACCCTCGCTTCAGATCTGAAGGCAGATGCTCTACCCCTACCCTACACAGAACTGGACAGTCGGTAGGACCAAATCAAGCAGTATATTTACTTATGTATAATTCCCCATTTACCAGAGTGTTCCATTCGAGAGTTGGAAGAGTATTGCTATAGTAGCTTATAGTAGACGAGTGCCCAACCTAAGAGTACTCAACCGTAAAAAAGGGAGCGTTAATTATAACAAAAATTAATAATGTATCATCCACAAATAGTTGCTTCGTTGTATTACAACTCTTCAGTGTGGTTATAGAGAATCCAATACACCTTCAAGTACCGATAGGTAGGGTCGGAACCTTTGCTTCAGACCCAGAGATGTGTTAATGTAATGTTATATTGACTTATATTAACAGACTTATTTGAATATCTAAACACAGAATACGACCGTGTATGAACATGCATGATATATCTACATGTTTACACGAAGCAATGGCTTTAAGAACAGCAAAAAAAGATTCAATACAGAGATGCAAATAAATGCCTGTGCAAAAATAGAGTCTGAACACTTTGTAGTTGTTCTTGTGGCCGAGTGCACACAAACACATACATGCATTTATGCAAATACGCGAATCTAATGATTACGCAAATGTGTATCACATCAACGAAAATCACACAAAAATACGAATTTGTGCGTAGCTATCATAGTTATGATAGTAAGCATACAGATACACATTTACACGCCCCAGTGCAAGCACATACTCAAACACATACACACACATGCACACACAGGTACAGTTATGAATTTGCTAGATTCGAACAGTCAGAACTAAAAGTCATACACACGTATATATTAATTGAAATGATTTATGTCGTATAGAAGCATTTGCATGTATATGCACACATTAAGATTTACATCTATTCGTACAAATATATACACACTTGTGTATATTATCTTATATGTTGTTCTTATATAAATATCTGTATATGTGATTATGCGTGTACGTGCCTCTGTAGAAATCATTGCACTTATCTTCTTATGGACAAACTTTGTTCATTAGTAAATTCGTAATCACATGATAGCGTAATTCTATTGGTGTATATATATATATATATATATATATATATATATATATATATATATATATATATATATATATATATATATGTGTGTGTGTGTGTGTGTGTGTGTGTGTGTGTGTGTGTGTATATATATATATATATATATATACTTTTCATGAGTATATTTCAATACATATATGGATCTATATCTAAGCGAGTAAAACATTTACATTGTTATGCTTGTGTGTACAGTGATTTTCCAATCAATATTCATATGTTTATTCCTATGTAATATGAGCGCGTGCGTTTGTCTCCCAGATGTGTATGAATTCCTGTATCACTATATGCATGAATACATTTGTTCACACACACACATACACACACAGACTTGTGCACGCAAGCGTGTGTGCGTGAACGAATGTACTTGTGTATGAGTGTGACTGACTGACTGACTGACTCTGAGCATTGATTTACTTTGCGCATGCGTTAAGATGTTAAAAAGGAAGCAATCGAAATTTCGTAAGCGTTGGCAACAAAAAAAAACAAAAAACTAATGAGTCCGTTTGAAAAAAAGTCTCAAACTAGCACCATCTTTGCTAATCAGATAGATCTGAAGGAATGTCTTCTTTTTTTGGAGTGCAGCTTTTATTTGATTGTCCATCTTCTTTGCTTTTAGAAACAACTCGCTAAAAGTTACATCATTCTTGATGAGCCTTGTGACCTGACAGAAAAAAACCCAACAACAACAACGTCACTAGGACGGCATAACAAGCAAATGCAAGCTTCGTAAATAAACAATTACGAACTCTTTTACCCATAAAATGAACTCAGTATACAACATCGTGAGAAGTGTATGCATCCGCTGATAAATACACTCAAACTAAAGAAAGTAATGCGTTGTCGTGTTGTATAGGGATAATTTATTTCCTTTAAATAACTGGCCTTTATCGGAGCCGTTGAGGAAGCATATTTCTTTGAAATCAAATTCCCCTAGTTGTCTGATCAATACCGTTTCAAATCTCTGATACCCACAGGGTTAAAGCTCAAGTAAAGATAAGTTGGTTACCGGTTATGATACACTTTCCCCAGAAAGATTTCACCAAATCATCAGGAACTTTGCATTGCAGTGCCATGAAATTTTCATTAGAGGTTTTACGTTGATTTTTTTTTTTACTCTTTTATCCAATGATTAATCATTGGGAAATCAAAGATCAAGCCAACGCGTGGGATGTTTTTCCACGTTCAAAGTGTGATTCCCCCTCTTTCCTTAATTAAAGTGCATCTAAAACATTTTTTCTCTTCAGAATGTAAAAACGGGTCTCTTACCAACGTAAAAGAAATTATATAAATCTATATCATGTACAGATTTAATTTTGCCGGAATAAATGCAATGCCATATGAAGTTCTGAATGACCTTAAAAATCAAGTTTTGTCACAAAATCTCATCACTCTCAAAAGAATTTATAAGTGAATATTTTTCGCTTGAAAAAGATATTTTTGCATGATGTATCGATTGAGGTAAATTACACTTTGAAGCTCCAGGTATATTCCACAATATGAGCCACATTTTAAAAGTAGTTAGATAATTAATAAACGTATTGTTTGTTTTTAATTAATTTTGATGTTCGCAGATTTTACGTATTCAGGAAAATGAGGAAACTTAAATGATCTTTTGTACTTATTCCGAATCATGGTTTTGTTTTTCTAAGAGATGACAATCATTTAAAGAGTTGGATGGATCTTGCATTGGGGATTCTGTCATCTTTACCACCTGAAACCAGATCACAAATACGGTAGTAAAATTTGAATATATATATATATATATATATATATATATATATATATATATATATATATATATATATATATATATATATATATATATATATATAAAGTGTAAAGAATAAGTAGGAAGTAAGAAATAGCCACTCAGGTTGAAAATAAATAACTTTGAACACTACCCTTTCACTAAATATCCAAGTTATCAAATACACATTTATTTCCAACCAGTAGGGCTATTCCTCACTTCTTATCACTTACTTTTATTGGACTAAAGGAATGGGAATTTTAACGTTATTCTAACAGTGTATTTTTGCCTGTTTGTATCAGTTACAAAATACTTGAAAGTAGGTTCCAACATAAACTGTTATGAGTCTGACAGACATTGGAAAGTTATCATTTAGGGAGCTAAAACATTGCTAACCAAATCATATCATGTATAAAAACTATCAAGATTTAAAAAAGAAATATGGATTCCCAGTTTTCCTATCAACTTTTGTGGCGGTCAATTTGAAATTCAAAATTTGACGGATGCAAATGTGAATTTCCTCCAATTATCACCAAATTTTTGTTCATGGGTCCGTCCCAAAATTTAATTACATCTTTCACAGCCTATTGCAGAATCTTCGACAAACTTTTTGAGAAATTCATCCATAACTTGAAGAGATATATTGTGAACAAATACGAGCAGATATTGAAAATGATCGAAAAAAATACCAAAATATCTCCCAATCAAAAAGAAGTTCTTGGGTTGAACCCAAAATCTAACCACATCTTCCTCTATAAGTTCCCCAACCATCCATGAAACTCACTGAGAACTGTTAGAGATATCGTACGAAAAATCAATAAGATCCCTCAATGAAATACATATTCTTGTATTTATCCCAAAATTCAGTCCCTTCTTATGTGTAATGTGGTTTAACGTACCCCTAAAAATTAACTAAAATACGTTGAGAACTTTTAGAGATATCATGTAGACGGAAAGAGCAAACACAGAAAAGTATAGAATATTAAAAATGAAATACATCTGTGAATCAAGAACGAATAGCTGGATCTGCTCCCAAATTCAATTACTTCTTCCGTACGTTGCACCTGACCCATCCAAGAGATTTCATTGAAATTCATAGGAAAATTTCGGAAATGTCGTTGAGGCAGACAGGAGAGGATAAAGAAATGATTTTTTTTAAGCGCAGAAATATCTCCAATAATGAAATATTAAAATATTTACATTTCACTTATTTTTCATTGGAGAAATAAGGAGAAATCAGGCCTGCTCCGAGGGAAATGTCTTGCCGCTTGTCCTTGCACGCATATATATATATGTGTACTTTAGAGAGTGAGACAGACTCGGGGGTGAAGTTTTTGGTGGTAAGGTTTATTAATCCTTATATGTCAATAGTCCATACATGTTTCGGGATTCTTCCCATCATCAGTGGTGTGTGCTGTGTGAGTGTATATTAAAATGTACCATGTGGAACCAGAGTCCACTGCCAGGGGCTATGCATTGTGGGTAAGTTTTGTTGTCAGGGCTACTAGAGGCCTCCTGCTGAATGGATTCTATATATACGTGATACATATATATGAACACGCGTGCGTGTGTGTGTGTGTGTGTGTGTTGTATAGAAAATGAAAAATACTTGTGACTATTTAGTACCTATTTTTTTAATTGGAAAGCGTATTAGCTTATGTGCATTTGACCTGTCCCAGGATCTACCAGAGCTATGAAAAATTACAGAAATGCCCGGTTGGTAGTTAAGGTACAGTTATTGTTGGGTACGGGTGAAGATAAGTAGGGGTCTTATTACTGTATATCAAAGAGAAAGGGTTTTGATATACGTTAGATGGGTCTCTTGACAACAGGAAGTTATTTGAAGCAGATTAGGCTGTTTGGTGACGTGGTAGGTGTGGGAAGGGTTAAGTTTTCTTGTTGGTGGATTAATTGTTAAAGTTGGTATAGAAAATATGTGTATAAGAGGGAATAATGGTTAAGAATCATTTCTGAGAGTGTTTAGCTTGCATCAAATATCGTACTGCTGTTTGCATGAGGCATTATCTTATGTTGTTTCACGATTAATTTAGTGGTGGGGCAAATTGGAAATTACCAGGACATAGAGCGATCGTGTTGCTGACCGATATGAGGGCGGATTCAATGCACCTGTTTCTAGGGGGGATGTTTGTGTTTGATCAATTGTGCTTCCTTTAGGTCGTGATCGAAGTGTTAGAAGTTTCGAAGTTTGGTCAAAGAACTAAGGTGATTATCCAGTATTAAGGCTCCCCAGAGTTCGTAAATTTGCTTTTTGAGGCATCTGGCTGTTTCTCTTTAGGAGTTTGCTGCAATTTTGTCTAGGTACCTTGTAGATGCCTGCTTTGAAGGGGAAAGGCTTAATATATATTTTTTTCATGTTTTCGATCGTAATGGATATTTTGATACGATGTGTCTATCTAGGTCTTTTAGATTCCTGCTGAGCTATACGGTTATTGAGTCA
The DNA here is from genome assembly GCA_963457665.1 of Thysanoteuthis rhombus. Lineage (NCBI taxonomy): Eukaryota > Metazoa > Mollusca > Cephalopoda > Oegopsida > Thysanoteuthidae > Thysanoteuthis > Thysanoteuthis major. Next base: position 45,214,621 of record OY735201.1, on the reverse strand, counting down.
ACGGATCCACGAATACAGATAACAATGAAGACACATTATTATTCTGGTGTATAACCGTCATAAAAAGACTAGCAAAAATATCTTATCACATATAAATCATATATATATATATATATATATATATATATATATATATATATACATATATGCATTAAATCATTTTGAAATTTAATATGATCTCCTATTATTATATGGTGAATGTATCATTTGGTTCTACCACTGAACGGCTCCCTCATCGGTCACAGGTTTGATTCCTGAAGCAGCCCTATTTTCTTCAATTGTTTATCCTATTTATGATATGAATGATTCAGTCACCATTTAATGATCATTTCAAATGGAGTTTCAAAGTGATAAAACGCTTTTATAACTATTTCTGTTGGATTATATATATATATGTACATATAAAAACAGATGTATAGATTCCTTAGTGCGGACTGTGAAAAAAAGAAAACCAAATATTTCAGTTATGGTTCCAAGGTATAATATTTTCTTAATAATTATCATAAAAAATTATCAGACCTCAAAACCATAACTAAAAAGTTTGGCTTTTCCTTTTTCTCTTTTTTCTTCATATATATATATGTTTATAACTTTCTTGACTTTGATGGCAATGACAGAGTGAAATCAATCAGTAGCAACAAAAACAAAATTCCTATTTATTTATTCATTTATGCTTCATTTCCAAATATTTTGCACTATCGCCATAGACAATATATATATATATATATATATATTCGAGGGCATATTTTATCTGGTACTGGTGCTGGCCAGTAGCAAATCGAATAGCTCAGTTGGTAGGGCAGATTTTGCAGCTTTGAATTTTTCTCTTGGACTCCATCCCAAAGGAAAAAGTAAGAGAGACATTTTTACACAAGACACCACTTCTCCACCAGATATTAGTGCGAAATTATTTATGAGATGTGAGAAATTAAAATGATTTTCCAAGTCACAATTATTCCTTTCCTTTTTTCAAAGTAGATGTAAAGACCTGTTAATACTTAAGGAATAGTGTTTATTGGTACGGTTTTACAAAATTGGTGATTTATTTTCTCTCTAAAGCAACAACAACAATAGATTGCTGAGAAGACAAAGAAAAGGTAATAAAAAGGAGAAATGAAAAAAAATAGGAGAATGAAGATATAAAACAAATGAGAATCGTCTCTGAAAAGAAAATAGACCAAACGAATAAAATGAAAATATTTTGGAAATAGAGTTTTAAAAAGGTAAAAGCTATGAGAATAAATGAAAGCAACAAATAGAAGAAATAAATCTGTCAGGGTGGTGACCATAATGGCTTTTTATACAATAAGATAGTTGTAGTGTGGATGGTTTACCAATACCAATGATTTCATTACAGATATTGGCTCCTGTTTTACAATGGTGCAGTTTCACGCAGATGCTTTAGCCTTGTATGGCGTGTCACTGGTCTAACGACTAATAAAACTCATGACACGGGGAATGAACCAGCTTTCCCACTAGAGGAGAGGCAGAAGAAGTTGTTTCTGGAAAACTACTCAGGAAGGACAAGGAAGAAAAATCGAATTTCTGCACGTAAAAATTGCTATGTAACTCCCATTTCGGGACGGAAATCAAATTTTTAGGTCCAGAATTCGCCTTCTCTTTTGTTCTGTTCCAGTTTTTTTTTGTGTCCAGTTGAGACCTTTGCTGAGAAAAGGCGGACATAAATATTCAGTCAGAAGAGGAAATACTGCGATTGTGTGTGTAGAGCCATGCGATAAAATGGGGGAAAAAATATTGACGAGAAAGAAAAAAAAAATAGAAAATCATGTTTAAAATAGCGAATGGGGTTGAGCGACCGTTAAGTGTGGCGTGCAACGAGGCTAACAATGTTAGGTTCGCAGTTTATTGAACGTCATCATCATCATCATCATCATTATCATAATAGTAATGATGATAATAATAATCTAGACATCGAAAAAAGAAACCTAGAAAATTGATACGCACTGAGAGTTATCGTCAATATAATTCTGATTTCATTTCCCTCCCATGGGGATAAAAATAAAAGGTGGACAAAAAAAGCTTACGCCAATTGAATCGGGGTAATCTCTCTCTCTCTCTCTCTCTCTCTCTCTCTCTCTCTCTCTCTCTCTCTCTCTCTCTCTCTCTCTCTCTCTCTCTCTCTGGGATCAGGAAAATTACAATTATGTACTTTTTATTTTTTATTTTTCTTCTTTTAATCTTCGCAGAGTCTTGCCCGCACTCTTCTCCTTCTCCCGAAGTTCTTTCTTCACGCCATACTGGCCACTAGTCATCTCTTGTAAGGAAATCTTTCGGTTATCGCCCTTTACTCCACCTATTTTCCCTTTCTTCCTCAGAGATGTCGCTCAGCGGCAAATCATTACCAACAACTGGATCATTCCTTTCTATCTATCTATCTATCTATCTATCTATCTATCTATCTCTCCACGTGCACACACATACATCCACACACACACACACATACACACAAACACCCACACACACAAATACCCACCCACACACCACACCTCTACATACACCTCCACACACACACACACACACACACACACACACACACACACACATATATATATATATGTATATGCATATGTATATATATATATATGGCATTTTTTGTGTTGCCAATCTAATCCTCACTTTCACTTCCATTTTTCCAGGTTTTTTCTCTCCATTCTCCGTAAAAACGACGTTACCTGCTGAACTTCCATATTCTTTAACGCCACCTTGCATCATTTCTACCTGTAAAAGAAAAGAAGAAAAAAAAATAGGAAACGTCTGTGAGCTGAAGGGATGAATAAAATCATATAAAAGTTTCTTAGCATTAATCGAGTATCAACTCGCTGACACGTATAACGTTCTTTTTTTTTTTCAATTGATTTTATTAGCAATTTTTTTGTGTGTGTAGAGGGGGACAAGAAAATATCATAACTAAGTAATAGATATTCTTTGCCGTCTTCCTTGGACGAAAAATAAGTAGATAAAACAAAATAAAACTGAAAAGCAGATACCTGAAAAATAAGCAAAAGAAAACAAAAACTCTGAAAGGAATATAAAATTAGGAGCATTGGAAAAAGTGGTGAATATATGAACGAATCCTGGAAGAAATAGAAGAAGATATTAAACATAAAATCCTATTGGTGGCTAAAAAAAATGTTGATATGATAAATTCAATTATGTTTAAACTAATCCCACAGTGAAAAGTGAAGATAGTAATAAGTATATGGGTCCAGGAAAGGAAAAGCATGAGGATTAATATTTTTAGATTTTGGAAGGAAATGGGATTCGGACAAAAGAAGAATGAGATGTGTACACAAAATATATTTTACACGGATGTAAGAATTACAAGCTGACAATTCATCCCAGATAATAAACCAAGTAAATTGCTTATCACGAACTAAACTAGAAGCCTGATATTCTGAGAGGAATGTACTCGTCGGGTTTGAAATTAATCTAACTTATCTAAATTCTGTAACACTAAAAATACAAGCAAAGGTATATGTTTCCTCACGTGATTACGGTCTAGTATCACCAAAGGTGCTCTAAGTTTGTGGCTTTGAAATTACATAAACACCTGCGGCAAATCATTTGTGGATATCAATGTATCTGCTCTGGTAATATGCACTCATGGAATTATCTGTTACTTCACAGATTACAAACTGAAACCTATCTCCTCCTATCGCTTTAACTAACTCTCTGGCATTCGACATAATTTGAGCCGTATAATTACAGAATGTAAGGTGAACTAGATGAAGAAAAACCGACTTCCTGTAACATACATATTCGTGTAGATCACAGAAAAAACTAATGATGTATCTCTTAAGAATGTTCGTTTTTAGCTTAATTTTAGAAAGATACTTCATCAATTACCTTGGTGAAAGTTTTCGCAAATATGAACCTGATAGATCTGCTATTAACTACAAAACGAAATTACAGATATTCAATCAAATATGCCGATGGGAATGCGAAGGTACGGTATATACCTACTTCTCAATTTCCATGTTTATTTTTGTCTGTTCAGTTTCTACAAATGGGGATATTACCGTTTACTTAGTTCTCAAAACCAATTTTCGTCACTAATCACATATGTGGTATAAATAAATACACAAGTGTGATTTAGTGTATAGCAACACTTCAAATCCATTTCCAACGTTGAAAATAAGTGAAAACCATGACAAAGTATTTACGGCTTTCCTTTAAATTCAAAGAAATCAATAAAAAATATTTTGAAGCGTTTCATTTACATAAAAGGAAATTAAATTAAAACTAATAAGTTATTGAAAAGACTATAACAAATAAAAGAATTGCTTAAAAATAAGGGTTTTGTGATTAAACTTTTTCTATGTTATGAGCAAGATGTAAATCCTGAATCGACTGAGGAATGTTAGCGATCAGTCTGAATACAGACAGTATAAAAATTTGTAAGTAGTCTTTACTAGCAATTCCCATATATCAAGCTCCCATTACTTGAAAGTTTCTCTTTACAAGTGATAAATCGTTCAGTGGTGTATCTTCCAAATATCTTTTTTAAAGCACGCATTACTTTCCAAAATTTCTCTACACATAGGCTGTGGTATCAGCAGATGACAAGAGTGACTCTCTTCGCTGCATTTCTGGGCGATTTAAGCTCACAGTAAGAGTTTTAATGAAGCGAGCAATATTCATATTGCAACATGAGAATTTTTTGCTATGAGAAACATTTAAGAGGAGATTCACTCAGATTTCCTGTAAAGCAAAAGGGTTTTAATGGTATGAAAATATTATTTTCAATGATTATATGGTACAGTCTTAGAATCTTGATTTCTATTGGTATAGATGCTTCGCTGTAGCTTCAGACTATTTCAGAGTTTATGGTCTAAATCTGGCACAAGGTCATGTCTGTTCACATAGCAGTGAAGATCAAACTCAAAGTATATTTGCGAATTACTCCTCGGAGTGAGCTGACTTACTAGATGCGTGCTATTACCTATAAAATATGCAATGTCCACTGAATACAAATATAAGCCACAAAGATCTGGTGGTTCTTGGGTGGCCTCTATGCAGAACTTAGGATATTCTCTAAACCTATACTGCTAGAATAATTTCACTTACTATTTATTACGAAAGACATGTTCCGGGAAACAAATAGCTATTCAAACGCACATATTGCTCTTGAGTGAGAGACAATACGGTTTCATCCCCAGCTGAAAGAAAAGATGGAACTTACCTACCAACTGCCTGAAAAACAAGCCACTTATTCTTGGAGAATTCATGATCAAACGGCTAACTAACGAGACATTTAGCAAATGCTTCGCGTTGGGCGACTATCGTTTGCTTCTTATTTATAGATTTGTCGGAAAAATTTGATGATTTGGTGCGAGAAATATAAACGGAACATGAAGACACATATTTCCTTGAAATACTTTTCAATTCCGTTGAGTGTATTTCGTGCTTTGAAATCGAAATCAACGCATCTCTGTCGAATTCAGTCTATGTTAACAACTTGGAAATCGATAAGACTTTTAAGCGTTTCGAAAATTGCAGCACAATTTCGATGGTCTTCTGTTTGTAAATATTCGAATCAACGTCAGACAAACGATTGCGCCGGATCCAATTTCAGCAGTTGCTATGGAAACCCCTAATCGAGCAGTCCGCGTAGAAACTCTCAAGAATTTGAGGCAATCACAGGATATTGCTCAGACGTAATTAAATTGCTTGATGTCATGTGATTACATTGCTTGATTACATTGATTAACACTATCTGATAATGATGAAACCTCACGCGTGCCTATTTGGTTTTGTCCAATGCACAAATGACGAGGAGTGACCGACAGAATACGTGTTAGTGATCAACATGTTTGCAATTCTAACTTTTGTTCAGCTTTCGACCATACATTACCTCAAACAAAACGAGGAAAAAGATTTAAATAATCATTGATTTCAAGGGTATCTAAATAAGATTTTAATTGTTATCTGATAGACACTAAGGAAGAATGGAGACTGGTACTGAATTTATGAAATCCGTCTGGCTTGTTGCAATGGACCTATTTCGTTGTAAAGGATGCGAAATGATGAAAAATCTTGGCAAATATATAATTTTTTCTAGAAATCAGAATGTATAATAGAAAAAAAAGACGTTTTTGGGGGTTGGGGGGTAATAAGAAAATTGGCATAAAGTTTCATTCAATGAAGGAATTTGATAAAGAAAGAAATGGTAGCAATCATCATCATGATCATCATGAATCCCCCCAAATTTGTCAGACTTTTCTGCCATGGGTGTCGTGGAGCATTCATCTAGGTCGTCAGGCCATCTTACTCACGGTCAGCCACAATTTCTGCGTATGATCCCTGGGGATCCATGTTGTGAGTCGTGATGTCAAGCAGTTGTCTGACATTCATGCAACATGTCCAGCCCATTGCCATTTGAGTTTTCTATTTCTATGATATCTCAGATTTTTGTCTTTTCTCTAATATACTGCGCTGTCTTATGATATCTCTATGAGAGATTAAGTATGATTATCTCGTGCTCTCGTTAGATGGTTTTCAGTCTGAGGATCAATCTTTTGGTTAGGTTCCATGTTTCAGCTCCATAGGTGACTATCAGTAGGATACATTGGTTTTATACCCTTCTTCAAAGAAGGCTACAGAACATGATTTTGAAACGAGAGAAAATTTCGATCAGAACTTGAGAAGACAAAGAGCAGTAAAAAAAAAAAACCTCAATATTGATATACCAGCAATTGTCTTCGTTGTTATGGTATAAACTAGAAACCTTTCACCCAACCTAAGCTTTTTCTGATAATGTTCCTTTTTCTCACTTTTACGTCGGCAATAATTACTTTCCTTTCAGTTTAGGCCTATACCTTATCTTCATGAAGAATATATTTCAATTCAGGTCTAATAGCATACATAGACTGTAAATGGAAACAATAAACACTGAACTCCTGTTTTAGTAGCGCGAAGAAAAACAAAGAATGTTTTTTCTATTTGATTTGAATAATCTTCTCAATTTGAACAAAAATCAAATTTCTGTCAGTAAAAACATTTTTGTTATCGACAAAATAAAACCCATCGCATTTCAATCATCGATGAAGAATGATATTGTATTTTGGGGGCGTGGAAACTCGTACTTGACTGAATGACTCAACTTGTGATTGACGTTGGCTAAAAGAAGAAGCTTCATACATTGCAATCGGTCAGTCTTCAATTCTTCAAACATTAAAATTGTATTCTTTGTGACAGTGCCTTCTTTTTTTTAATTTTTTTGATGACATTTCTATTATTAATTAATCAGTTGGAAGATGCGGGGGGTCTCATCTGAAAAAAATGAATTTCATTTTAACTATCAACTGAAAGCATGATTCCAAAGGATCAGTTTAGTAAAGGTACCAGACTTGAATATCTCACTTTTGCAGTGTGCGCTATGATGGATGGGGGGTCTCTTACAGAAAAGATTACTTCACAATTTTGAAGTGCCAACGCTTGACTTGGGTCGGTCACATAACTTGGAAACCATGAAAATAATCGATTACCATTCTCCGTTTGCTGTCTCTCTTTTAGATTATTCGCCGGCTGAGACCTGTGTAAAACCATTGACGCAGCACTAGACATTTAGTCACGTTTGAACAATTCTTGTTTCCTCGTCTACAATTTCGCCTACACTTTGCAACCAGTGTAGATGCCAGCGGTACGAATGCCTGAGACTCTCTCTCTTTGTTGATCGTCCATCTTGACAAGGTAATTGTCATTCTGGCTCATTGCTGACCAGGCTGCATAGCACACAGTGTCTGCTCGTCATTGTAAGCGTTGCAATAATGCATATCTTTGCTATATGTTCATGCATGATATTGTTTCCGCTTGGTACCGACGGCTCACCAAGAGTGGTGATAAATCCCGTCAGCCAATATATATTATCGTATATTATATAATGTTATTAGAAATTTGATCAATGTATATAAATTACAGATGTCTTGACGTTTGTCATGAAGTATTGGGGAAACGTGGATGCATGTGCTTGTGCGTTTTGGTGTGTTTCTTGGCAGTCGGTGACACGGATGGGGGAAGCCCTCTTCCTCTGACGAAATATGGGGTAGATAAGAATTCGCTGGCATGTGAGTTTTAACGGAAATATTTGGGAAGAGGGCCAGCACGGTGCATACCACCATGACTTTTGATTTGGGATTATGTGAGTATATTAATGGGGAAAATATAAGCAGATGAATAAAAGACTTGCTATTGTATCAATAAATCTATTCCAAAATGTCTGTATGGAAACTCTCACACCCTCAGATATATGTGTGCATACACACACACACACACACACACACACACACACATATATATATATATATATATATATATATATATAAATGTGCATGTGTGCACGGGTGTCCGTACGTGTATGTGTATGTGTGTGTGTGTGTGTATGTGTCTGTGTCTCTGTGTGTGTGTGTGTGTGTGTGTGAGTGTGTGTGTGTGTGTGTGTGTGTGAGAATGTAGAAGAAGAAATATACACCGGTTTGTAGAAAGGAATTGATAATGATTTAGCGCTGAGCAACATTCTTCAGGGAAAAGGGAAATTTGTGGGGTAAAGGGCGATCACCGGAGGGTTTCCTAGCTAGAGATGATGAGCAGCCATGGATGGCGTTGCAAAAGAACTCCAGGTGAGGAGAGGAATACGGCAAGACGTGGGGAGAAAAGAAAAAATGAGACAAACAATTGTAATTATCCTGATCCTGGAGCGAAAGAGAGCCACTGATTCAACTGGCATATATATATATATATATATATATAGAGAGAGAGAGAGAGAGAGAGAGAGAGAGTGAGAGAGTGAGAGAGGGAGAGAAAGAGGGGGAATGAAAGTTCAGAAAATGAACTTATTGTTTCAAGCCTTATGGCATCGCATGTGTACCTCCAAACCAAATGGTATCTTGCATAATTTACCACATGAAGAACATACACAACGTCCATCGCTTGATGTTGCATGTTTCAAAGCATGACAATCAACCCCTGCAATACTCAGTGTTGTAAAACCCCAGTGACTAGGAAATCAGCACCAATAGGAACTGAGCAGTGCCTTTCTTTCTGCTTCTTGCAGAGGTCACTATGGTGTTGAAGACGTTTCTGTTCAAAAGCGTGTGTGTTCGTAAAACTTGATGTTTTCCAAGTCTCCCGGTCCATGGCTACACGATCCCAATTAAAAAGTACTTGATATCAAGGCTCAGGCTTATCCTCCAGATTACATTTATATCGGCGCAGTGACTCAATCGACTGACCGTGAAATACTGCGTATTTCTCCATAGAACAGCTGCTTGAGGAATTGCACCTCATTTATTCTCACAAGATGTCCTGACCATCTCAATTGAACGCTAAGTAAAACCTCCATCCCAAGAATTCCAATCGTGACAAAATGACGCCATTCTTCTACTTATCGTCCAACTTCAAAGCAACATATTTCCCTCAGATAGTACATATGAAAGGAGTCAAGTTGGCTGATAAGTTTCGAATATATCGTTCAAGATTTAGAACTATAAAGAAGGGTTGTTAAGACAACTGCCTTATAGATGTTAACTTAGGTCTTCAGGGACATGTTATGAGTATTCCAAAGTCGTTTATGTAAGCTGTTTAAAGCAACGTTTACTATGCTAATTCATAATTCTACCTCCTCATTCAGTTTTGCATCGTTACTCACAACAGACTGCTAATTACTGTGCACTTGTAGCACATTCACTTGAGGATATTCGGCATTTTGTTGATGGTTTTTCAAATGCGGCTAAAGCCTTTGGCCTGAAAACCAGCATTAATATGAAAACAGAGCTTATCCATTAAAACGTCCGGAGCAACCATCCATCGTAAAACCTACTATTTTTGTTGATTGTAAGCCATTAAATGCAGTTGATATACTTACATAAGAAAGACACGTACACACACACACACACACACACACACACATACATGATTGGCTTGGCTTCTAAGATGGAGATTGTTAGGAGTGTTTGCCACAGCAGTAGGACCAGAGAGAGAGAGAGAGAGAGAGAGAGAGAGAGAGATTCCTTACAGACAGAGCAATATATATATATATATATATATATATATATATATATATTTATATATATATATATATATATATATATATATATATATATATATATATATATATTTATATATATATATATATATATATTGTGTGTGTGTGTGTGTGTGAAGGGAAGAGAGAGATGGAGTTTAGGATTGAGCATATCATTAATGATCGCATATGCATATATTACTCGTTAATTTATGACTATCCTCCGCGGAGTGATTGTCTGCATGTTAGCCCCACTGGGCTATTTCTAATGAGTAAAAACTTTCTCAAATATTCTGCTATAAAGACTTTGTAGAAAAGTGTACGAATCTCAGTAAATACTTGATATCCATCAATCTTTATTCTAAAAATACTACTATACTTGTGCGATAATGATCAGGGAAAAAGCGTTCCCATGCTCGTGTGCTACATACAATTCACCAATATACACACTTTCTTTCACCTGTGTCAACAAAAACGCTTCTAAGTCCTGCAATTTGCACTGTCCAGTTATAATGAAATTGTTTCAATTCTGTTTTGTTCGGTTTCGATATGATTTTTTCTTTTTTATTTCGTCTACCCCTGGTGGACGTTTTGAATGGAAGGACGAAATAATGTGAGCACCGCTTCGCCACTTTTGTTTTATGAATCCTGAATAATCATTTTTGCAATGGAAATATTTTGAAATACATAAAGGTAAACAACTGGACATTTTGTGATTTGCATTGCATTGTTACATATAAATTAACACGTGAGATAAGTTGATCATAAAGAAATAAGGAGTTGATTGAGTAGTTGCCTGTTTGTTATCCAGGTGAATCTGCTCGCATCTTTTTGTTGTATTGTGATAGTATCAAAAACGAGATTTTGCAAACAGGCGAGAAATCTAGCGAAAACGATGAATAGTACACTTGCTAAAACTGGGGAGAAATGAGAGAATCCAGGCAAGTAATTTTAGGGTTGTTTTGGCGAAGCCAGTGGAAAATATATGTGGATAAGGGACCCAGGCGGAAATCGATGGATTTTGATAGTTTTTATCGATACAACTTAGTCCAAACCTTCTGTGACAGAAATATCAGGGCAAGTGCACTGCAATTCAAGGGCACAAGATTTAAAAAAATGTAATTGATTGTCATCATGATTCTAATTAATGAAATCAGAATGGAGCAGCCTTTTTACCACCGAAGCAAAATGGTTCAAGGGTGCTTGGCAAATACAGATAGATCATAAAAAAAGGTTACGTTAGACCCTCCGAGATCAGGTGTATAAAGTGAACCAATGAAATCGTAGAATGGGCCTAGATAATGAGAACAAATGTGGAGAGAATGTTGGAATTAAATTGTAAATTTGAGTAACCCCTCGGATAGGGGTGGGAAATTGATAGACTTTTGTCGGTTGGTAATTAATCATGCCCCATACTACGTCAAACCCCGCTCCGAAAAATGACCGATTCTCATAAAACGGCTTGATTACTGACTTTCAGTTGCAAACGGGGAAGTCGCCCGAGGACAGACAGACGATTGTCGTGACGAATCGATTTGCGAAGACGAAGGACTAACGTTGGAAGCTAAGAGCTGAGATCATAACTTGGGAAATTTCAACAATTTACTTCTGAGAGAGAGAGAGACAGACAGACAGAGACAGAGACACAGAGAGAGAGAGAGACAGACAGACAGACAGAGAGAGAGAGAGAGAGAGAGAGATATGAAAAACTCTGCATTGACCACATTCTGCGTCTTATTCGCTGCTACAATTTTTTCTCTTAATGTCTCATGACTACAGACTGACTGTTAGCAGACTGATCGATTCACCCCACAACATATCACATCACATCCGATTTTGAAAGTGTTGACTGAGACGATATAACCATATAGAAATAAAACAATTAGTTGTATTCTAAACAAATGTCATTGTTCTTGTTTGCTGGTCCTGTCCCTTTTTTTTTCTTTATTTTTTACTGTAGTTACCTCAACACCCGTTCCAAGAGACGCTTCGACTAAAGCACCAGTAACTCGTCTTTAATCTTTCACAAAAAGTACGATCTACGATTAAGTAATTGCATTTTACTTACTCTTGTCATCTTGTCACTTTTCTACTTCCCGTACTCGCCACATACAATCTAACAGTCCCTAATTAGGATGGACTATTTGACGTCACTCATTGTTTCACGGTGATCTTTAGAGTTGAAGTATTGAAAACCTCTGATCTAATTTTGGTCACTGCATTGGTTATTCACTTTCAACGACACCTGATTACGTCATCGAATCTCCTTTATCAAAGGAGGGCTTATGAACATTGTTTTTGTCAAGCACCAGTCTGAGTCTTGAGTTCGCTTCGTTTTTCTAGAATATACAGTCGTTTCATTTACTAATTTGTGAACCTCATTAGTTTTCTTAGTCAATGGGGCAATATAAAAGGAAACTGAACTTATTTTCATCTACGCTATTTTCAGTTTCACTTTCGTCTACATTAATGAACTTGTAAACAAGTTCGAAACTATGTTGTGAGTCTTGCTGACTGAAAGGTGCTTAGTTGACTGTGTACAAAAGACGTATCTATAAGTATGTCATCATCAACATCAGTCTTTCAACATCCGTCGTTGGACCTAGACCTTCCCCAGGATTCGCCACACTTTTCTATCATGAGCGTCGCAGAGCCATTAGTTTCAGAATTTGTCTAGCTCGTCTCTCCATCTAATATTCTACCGGCTTCGGTTCTGCATGTGATTTCGATGGATCAATGTCGTGAATTTCAATGTCCATCAGTTTTCTGCCATTCTTGCAACATGGCCAGCCCACTACCATTTGAGCCTTTTAATGGATTCTATGATGTCCCTGACTCCTGTCTTTTCCCAGATGTGCTTTGCTGTCTTGTGGCCTCTCCATGTGGGGCCTAGCATAATTTTCTCATGTGCATGTTGCATAGTTCTCAATTTACTGATCTGTATCTTGGTTAGGTTCCATGTTTTAGCCCCATAAGTGATTATTGGGAGGATGCATTGGTTATCCACCCTTCTTTTTATGATTCTACACGTACACAAATACGCATTCATACTCACAGAAACATGCACACACACACACACACACACACACACACATGCACGCATGCACACATATGCTGACACATTGAAACGTTCATGCATGCTTTTCGAATCATTTTTCATCATTTATAAAACGTGCGCACAAGCGAATTCGTACCAGTGTTCACGTACATAAGCATTATATATTCTGAGCAAGACATCATCACCATCATTATAAGACTTTAAGCGTCCATTGTTGGATATAAACCTTCCACAAGATTCGGTAGATATCTCTACCATGGATGTCACCGAGCCATTACTTGTATAACTTATCAAGTAAGTCCCGCCATCTTATATTTTGTCGGCCCTGTTTTCACCTCTAATTTCTGGTGATCACATTGTGAGTCGTGGTGTCCATCGATTACCCTTCCATTCTTGCAACATGGCCAGCCCGTTGCCATTTAAGTTTTGTTGAAATGAATCAAGAATTTTTATTGAATTACTCTTTTAATCATTATGCAAAGTTGATATTTTTATTCTGATCTTTTCTGTTATAACTTAATCAATGAAGTCCAATTTTTAACAAGCAATTCAGTTCGAAGTATTTCTCTCTAAACTATTGTAGATTTTCCAAAAAGCTGTTAATTATTACCGTTAATAATCCCCTTGTTTATTTTGTTTGTTTTTGTTTTTTTTTCTTTGTATTGTTTTCATTCATTGACTGGAAATTCAACTGACATATGTCCATAAATTTTAGGCCTGTATCCAATGTTTTCTAAAATTTGAATGATTATTCTTATTTTTATCCGATAATGAATCACACAGTGCTTTTGATAAACGACGTCCTATTATTTTGTTGTTACTATCTTTTTAGATTTCCGATTTTCACACTAATAATCCCTAATTTTCTATTTTTTTTCTCCTTGTTATAAATTATAAAGCTTGATTTTGCAGGCCCATCTCAATCAATAGGATTATCTCTATTTCGATATCAAAAATTCCTAATAGAAAAGTTATTTCGAAAAAAAAAATACAATATTTATTTGAAAAGGATAAAATTATAGTGCTATAATTTCTTGTTTCTCGTTCTCTTGAGTCACGTAGAAATACATTCAATAATTTATATTTGAATGCACAAAAAATAATGGCAGTGTATATATGTATGGTTGCAAACAATACTGATTCTTCTACTTTTCTTCTCCTCTTCTTCATTCACTCTTCCTGTGCCCTTCTTTAGGTTTATGTGTCTTGAAATAATAAGATGATTCAGGCTATATGTCTCTAAACTTGTACGCATTAAAACATGCATATAAGAACATGGATACATACCTGCATACATACATTCAATCGATATATATATAGGTACGCATATACATTAATACACAAACATGCATTCATACATATATATCTATCTACCTATTTCTATCTCTATACATATAACGCAATTTTTAATCATTCTGTCGGATCTTATGTATCCATTTCTTGAAATATATATATATGTGTGTGTGTGTGTGTGTGTGTGTGTGTGTGTGTGTGTATGCATGTGTGTGTATGTATATATATATATATATATGTATATATATATATATATAATTAAGAAATGGGTGTATGATCCAACAGACTGATTATATATTGTGTAAAATCATATTGACACTCTTACTTCTCCCGCTCTTACACAGTGAATATATCACTTGGCCTAGACAACTTAGATATAGATATGCATCCTTGTACTTCTCTCTTTCTCTCTCTCTCTCTTTCTCTCTCTCTCTCTCTCTCTCTCTCTCTCTCTATATATATATATATATATATATATATATATATATATATATATATATATATATAAAATGTCATAACAGCTTTTGTTCATGTTAAGTAACAAATAACGACCTTCATGGTTTTCATATATCATTATTCCCTGTGGTTGTTTTGCAAATATGTGATTGTTTCTTTTTAGGCTATGTAAATCTAGACATGCAGGCACTGATACGTGCATATAAACACATAGATACATAGACATATACTTACATTTAATTGATATACATTTATATATATTTACATTAATACAAGCAAGTAAGTACATACACACGCATATACCTATCAATCCATTTATCTCCCCCCCTCTCTACATATGCATATATATAAAGTCATAACAGCTTTTGTTCATGTTATGTAACGAATAACAGCAAGCACACTCTTTCATGGTTTTTCGTATATTATTATTTCTTATATTTGTTCTGTAGATATATGATTGTTTCTTTCCTGTCGTTTTTGAGACGTTATCTCCTGATATCAATGCTGGGAAATTATCTATTTTATCAGAAACTTGATTACTTTGCGCAATACATTTCGATATTTCTATCAAATTATAAAAATAAACAAATAAAAATATTTATTGTATCCACACAAATTATTTTTTGGATGAATATATAAATACCTTATCATCCGACAATATATTATTTTGCGCATTGAACTATGAATAGCAAGATAGAATAAATCGAGACAGAAGCCAAATTCTATAACAAAACAACAAAAAGAACGAAACGTTGAACAGAATAGAAAAAAAATGAGTTATTAACTGTAATTAATGTAAAAAAAAAATATAATGTGATAAATATGAATGGATGATAAGTGAAAATGAAATAGAAAATGGATGTAATGAATGACTGGATGAAAAAAATGATAAAGTATTGAGAAAAAAAGAAAAAAATATGATCCACAAATATTGATGACGGTGGGGGAAATAACTGGTATAATAGGGTGTACATGGTTAGCCTAATGTTAGAGCAATGCGCAAAGTGAATTGGATGAAATCTAATCAAGTAGAAGGAATAGGGCTGTAGAACACTATTAAAAATGGAGGCAGGGACATCTACAAAAAGAAGATGGCGAATGATCTTGACAGAAAATGGCGGGAAAATCGATGGTGAGCACCTTGACGGCATAATTAAACTTAAATCAATCCTTCCACGTTAGACCTGAATGCACGTCTGCCTAAAACACGGGAAAGAAATAATATTGGAAAAGACAGATTGATTAACGACAAAAATCTAACAACGACAAAAAGAGAGAAAATATGAGATTACCTTTATGTCAGCATACGTAGAAAGTAACCATGTTTATGGCAAAAAAGACATCTCCACTATGATTCGAGGATATAATCGCATTATGTACATCTATATAATGGTACAACCACGTTTATTCGATAGAAATAAATGTCTCGTTTAAGCCAGAACGTACTGTACATACAATGCAACTCAAAACTTCAATTTCAAAGCGAATATTTTGAATAATTTCATTATTATCTGGAATAAATTCATTATCATTCGTGATTATAAATTTGTTTATTTTATAAACTCGGTCCTGTTGTAAAAGATTGAACAGTGATCACGAGTTAGGTGCTTTTTTTTTTAAATTTTGATCATTTAAAATTTTTGTTACGATTAAACTTTAAACTCATTTACAATTGACGTGATATAAAGAGTTCTAATATCGAAATTTTGGCCCCCATTGTTGTTGAAATTAATCAGGCGGACCTTGGGTAACCCACAGAGAAAGATAAATAGGGAAGACCCAGAAATACATAGAGAACACAGGTTGACACTGATGATGGGATCTGGAGAAGAGTGTCGTCGATGGGCTACGCTCTTCATGGGGCAAAAGGACTAAGGTAAATATCGTTCTTTAAATCAGTGTAAACAATACACAATGAGAAAAAAACGAAAACTGTCCAATTTCGAACGTGATAGGATAGTTGAACTTCAGAATCAGGGTTTATCACAATGTGTAATAGCTTGGCAAATCATTTGGAGTACAGCAATTGTTATTTTTAATTTTTTGTGATCCAGATGGATATGGAACCAATATTATCGGTGATAGACCCCAGAAGATGTCAGATCGTGATATAAGGGTGGTTTTAAAAGCACTGCTGCAATACTTCGATCAGTCCATTACTCGTCTGAAGTTAGAAGCAAGACAGAGTTTACTATGAGATCATCAAACAAAAAAAATGAAGTCACAAAAAATGTAGGCTGGAATTAGCAAGACTTCATCATACATGGGATGAGGACTCCAGCCTCCAAAATAACCCACAAACAACACAGATCTTCTGAAGTTCAACTATGCTACCACTTTCGAAATAGGACACCTTTGGTCTTTTTTCTCCATACGGTGTGGGCTTTATACCGATTAATTGTAATTTGAACCCTTCAAATTACCATCAATTGCCGATGATACCAAATTTCCAACTCTTGATCACTGCTCAACTTTTTACAATTGACTAGTGTTGATAAGATGACCAATCTTGTAATCACAAACAGAAATGAATTTATTCCAGATAATTATCGAATTATTCAAAATATTCACTCGAATTGAAAATTTTGATGTGCGGTGTATATGAAAATGAGTGTGCATACCTGCATGTCTGTCTGTCTCTGTCTCTTAATTCATTATTGACAAAACTAACGAAGTTACATACAGTATTATAGGCATAGTACGTACGTACACGTTTACATACAAAAATATATACTTACGTACGCACAGATTTAATTGAATGCCTATGAACATATACACCCGATACGTAAATGAATACATATATGTACATTGTGGTTTGTGTCCTTCATGGATACTATCAGAAAAATGGTTTCTTTTTTGTATAAATCTTCTTTGTCCAAAAGAGAATCGGTAGAGAACGGTTAAAGCTTAAGACAAGTCTTTCATGTTTGCTGATGGATCAGATGCAATCAAGACATCCATTATCATTTGTTATGAGTATCTTCAAGATAAGCATTTAACTCTGTTAACAACGCTCGTTATTTAAACTGAGATAAAGTCTGCATTCGGACAGCCTTATTTCATAACCCAATTCTATACAGTTCCATGTTGTTGTCTGAAACGTCTTCTGAAATGAAACATCAGGCAAATGAAGCCAATGATACACAACAGCCAATAAACTGCATATCAATGTAACGTATATGTATAAACATCTACGTAATGTAAATCATAAGAGACACCAGAAACATATCTGATTACTTTAGAGATTGCCAGTATCGATGCAAAATGCCCTCAATTCAGAATTGATGAATTGTAAACAGATTTTACAAAAATAAAAAAAAAATTGAATAAAAAAATTAAGATGGAAAATATATAAATAGATAAATATGACCTTACACTTTCAAAAATTAAGTTTGGTTGGATAGATAAAAGTATTCAAGAATCGTTTCCTTCGTGCTTCATCAACCAAAGGAGACATTAACTTTCACAATTACCATTTTTCTTGGAACATTGGCATCAGTAACCTACCCCTGGTTTCATACTAAAACAAATACTAATGGTGGCTATTAAAACTTACCATGTCTGACCAAGAGGTTTTTATACCCCCACCTCATGTCACCAATTCCACATGATACACATTTAATGCTCAACCACACATTGAGTGATCACTAGACAGCACAATATATCAAGGGAAAAACAGGAGTCTGGGACTTCATAGAATCTATTAGAAAACTCAATTGGCAATGGGTTGGTCATGCTGCATAAATGGCAGACAACTTATGGACATCATGACTCATCACGTGGAGAAGAATACAAGATGGAGAGACGAACT
This sequence comes from Thysanoteuthis rhombus, assembly GCA_963457665.1. NCBI lineage: Eukaryota > Metazoa > Mollusca > Cephalopoda > Oegopsida > Thysanoteuthidae > Thysanoteuthis > Thysanoteuthis major. The sequence continues at coordinate 45,195,961 of OY735201.1, read as the reverse complement.
AGTTCAAGAAGTACTGACTCCACGACGCCCATGATAGGGAGGGCTATCGACGGACGATAAAAGACTGATAATGATGATGATGGCTAACGATTGTGTTCGAAACAAAAATCAATCACACCAGATATTAGAGAATGGAATGCTAACGGACTGACGAGATCTCCACGTCTCGATGGTGAAAATACACCCATTAATAACCTGAAGATGGCCGTAGGCGGAAACGTTGTATTCAAAAAGTGAACCGAAATGAAGATAAAAGTCCGCACAAAACTTCACGTGATTAAAAAAAATGAAAAAGAAATTTTACATCCTTTACTCTCGTTTAAAAATAACAAATTAGTCTTCCTCGATATACACGTATATAATAAAATTCATTTTCATGTGAACGAATTTAGATTTTTTTTTTAAATGCTTCCATATCTGCTATAAAAATCATTTTAAATTCATGATGTGTTACTGCTTTTATTTTGATATTTTGCTTCAAGTTTTGTGGTCTTTTTTAGCATCACCCTGCATAAATATCATCATGTATCCAGGCATTGAACAAAATATTTGGGACCGTCAATCAAAACTCTCACCAAAATTGTCAACATTCAGTTTCAATTTTGGCTGGCTGGCTGAATGGCTGGCTGGCTGGCTGGCTGGCTGAATGGCAGGCTGGCAGGCTGGCAGGCTGGCTGGTAGGCTGGCTGGCTGGCAGGCTAGCTGGCTGGCTCTGTACGCGTCTCACGTACAGGCCGCACGAATACAGCAAGACGACAACAATTTCAAAGATTTATTCCTTATCATGTATATGTTTTTTGTTTACTGCCCCCTCTTCTAAAACGTCTTTAGTAAGGGGTTCAATTTACAATGTAAGTGTATGTTATATCGGTCCAATAGTTTTTTGTTTTTTTGTTTTTTTTGTCCAGCAGGACATTTTTTGGACTTTTTCAGTGATCCCTGCTCAACGAAAGGCGAGAGAAGTGACTAATTCATTATTAAAAATGAATTTTTTTTTCTAATTTTGATTTGATCACCCGCAAAATATATGTTGTCGAAAGACGTACGTCACGGTCCCTAAGGAGTTACTAACCAGACCTCTCTTAGTATTGGATATAAGTAGATACTGCGCGTCTTACAGACGACTTGGCCAAATGCAGTGTTATACCCTACTATTGTGAGCAAATACCAGACTAAAGAACGCTTGGTAGATAATAATACCCACATTCCAACACAGTAATATATGTCTACACGTAGTAGAAGCATGTGAAGAGTGCACACCAGTAACCAAAATTTGATCAGGATGCTTCATTATTTTTCAGATCAAAATAAAGTTTCGCATGCTGAATTTCCAGATCAGTAATATAAAGTTCTGAAGATATACTGCAATTGGTCTAACTTGTAATGTAATGAATACTAACACAATGTGTAGATGTTAATACGTACGTAAAATGGACGAACCCCGATCCATACGTACGTATTTTACGGCTTTCGAATTCCCGCCGCGTTTTGTATCAACCAATTGAAGGAGCGGTTGTTTGGTGGAAGGAAAGCCAGTCCACTTGTCTGTAAGCATGAAATTGTGTACATGTTTTTATCAACGCGGGGAGTATGTGATGGTTATAGGCGCATGGAATGGCCTTCATCACGTTATTTTTTTTCTTTCCTACGGGCCGATACTACTGTAAAACTCGTTAAGCTACCGAACCGCAGAGGGAAAAAGCGGCCCATAAAAATGCCGAAGAACCCCAGAACAGGTGGAAAACTGGTTAAGTTGTCCCCAGAAAAACGTATACCACCAAGGTATCATCTATCAAAAGTCTTTCATTGGAGATACGAAGTAGTAGTAGTAGTAGTAGTAGTAGTAGTAGTAGTAGTGGTGGTGGTGGTGGCGGTGGTAGTAGTAGTAGTAGTAGTAGTAGTAGTAGTAGTAGTAGTAGTAGTAAGAAGAAGAAGAAGAAGAAGAAGAAGAAGAAGAAGAAGAAGAAGAAGAAGAAGAAGAAGAAGAAGAAGAGAAACAACAATAAGAAGGATGAGAGCAGGAAAAAATGTTTGTTCAAAACCGGATCAGTGGGAAAAATAAATAGAAATGGAGAAAACGAAACGAAGAACGAATTGAAGAAGTTATGGAAACGTTGAAAAGTAAACGAGAAAAACGAAAGAAAGAGAAAGGGGACTGAAAATGAAAGTAGAAGGGCAAGGAGAAAACGTAGTTGATACAAGATATAAACTGAATCGTGCTCGACTGCAATTGATAAGTGGAACATCTCGTATATGGAATAATTGTTTATTATTCTTTTTTTTTTCTTTCTTCTTTTCTTTATAGGCTTATTCTTCGAGAATGGGAGCTTCAGATGCTCAGGTCTTCAGGGAAATTCTGCGGTAATGTTTCCTTTGATGATTGAAGGGAATTTTCCGTTCCCCATCCTCGTGCTCTGTTGATCCTAGAGAAAGGAAAAGCCTTCAAAAATTGTTCTGTGTATGGGACAGTTTTGTTTTTAATGCCTCCCGCAGTCTATAATAACAAATATAAGGAAATGTAAAATCCACTAGGGCGCGAAAAATATGTGTATACTCTGAGAATCAAACACGGAAATGATTGCAAAATAACCCTCATTTGTTGGAATCGAGTCCAGTTCATAATCCCGACTTTCCTGGCCTTATTTCATAAATTGTAAACACGTCCTTATTGCACCGTATTTTTTAAAAGTTGACCGGTGTTTTCGTAAATGATAGAAGACATTGGGAAAGGAAGGCGTGTCCAGTTACTCTAATGGTCTTCCTTTGCTTTTTCATGCAAATGAAAAGGTCAGGGAAATAAAGAGTCAATGAAGTGAAAAGTCGGCCAAACAGTATCCGGAAAAATCTTGGTTGATAATCTGAAAGTCGGGATTTGGATCGTCAATCGTTGGAATCATACATCCAAAGTGACGCTTTATATGCACAATCCGTTGAAACATCATTGGTATTAATTTTATTGCAATTTTTTCCGGCAAACATTTTACTGAGTGGGCCTGATTATAAACATTTTTAGTCTTACAGGCCAAGGCGGATAAAAAAATCAAACAATGATCATACAAGCTTACGGAATTACTTTTCATTAAAGCAATATATACCTACATTAACTTCCGCGTACTAATAATAGATGAGAACTATGCTACGAAATCTTTCTTTTTAGGACAAAATATTATAGAATTGTGATTCAAATTTGATGGTTCCAGTGATCAAAACTGACTGCAAATGGCGATCAGTGAACACTGACCTATAAACAGATTTAAAGTATTAAGTTTTAATATAATTAACCTCAATAAGTATATATATTTGTTTCCCTTTTCGGTGAGCTTACTAATTTATTCTATTTTCATTGGTGATAGTTCAGCCTTGCTAGTCAACGTGGTTTTCGAGCTGAGTTAAGATAAAGGATGTTATTAAAACTGTTGATTACCTTTTGATCTCAATACACTTCATCTATACTGAATTTTATGGATAAGGAGAACATAATGTTTATATGCAACGTCATATATTCACCGAAGTCGAAGGGCCGAATGTAATGAGACGAGAACCGGATTTGGCCTGCAGGTTGCAGTTTTGTGCCCTTTGATTTATATAACTTTGCGCTATTCCTGGAAAAGATAATTGATTCATTTTTTTTTTTGTTTATTTTTAGTGGAATCCATTTAGTCATAAAAATTTGATTTGCTTCTTATCCAGTCATCATATTGAAAATTAATAAAGATTTTTTTCATCTCTTGCAATATGGACCAATAAATATTAAAGATGAATTAGCATATCGATTTAACACGGTGAAAAGCTGATTTTAACAGAATGGAGTCAGACCACACAGGTCAAGTTCCAATATATAAGTTTGAAATCACTTTTCATTTCTCAAACGGCACACAGCCGACGATAAAGTTAAATGATTAAGCTTCAGTTATTGCACCAATGTTTTCTGTGCAATATCCGTTCGTATTATTGCTGAGTATAATCCCTTTCTTTACGCCGTTTCATTTTTGTGGGGGTTTCATATTTAGATATTCAGGTATCGTTGACCATGATAAAATGTTGAATAACCCATCCCTCTTGCTATTTTTGCTGCTCTTGTATGGTTTTGGCCGATCTATTCAGTGATCTTCATCAGGTAAAGAGGGGAACTCTTTTTTCAGTACCAGTAACAAACAGATTCTTTTAAAAAGATGCATCATTAGCAATACTGATGACGTAGAATACAGACGTTAATAACTTCTTTCTTTGTTAGACATCGACTTTCATTCAGTGTCCCTATTGAGCAATGACGCCTCATTCATTGGAATTCCGCTCTGGAGTTAAAAACATCCGTTACAAGGAGTTAATACAAATGAATTAATAACGTCAACATTCGACAACACAAGGAGTTAACACTAAAGAGATAATAACCTCAATTTTTATACCTGTTTGTCTGCAATAGTTTCTCCCCACCTTTTAAATTCTACGAGGAGACTTTTCCTTTTTCTTTTCAGTGTTTTCTGCCACTAACTGTACTGTTGAGAGCAGCTTCCATGATTCTTCAACTGCTCTTGTGTGCGTATTTCTCAAATCCCATTTTGACCGTTCAAATACAATTCTTACCACCCTTCCTTCTTAAATATAGTCTGTCGATATCATCACTTGAGTGTGGAGCCTTCAGGACTCCTTATCTTTCTGGACTGACAAATCACCAGTTTAACTTCTTCTTTTGTCTGGCAACAGAAGGGTACCTAACTTTGAATTTTTCTTTCTAATATCTTCCTTATTCTCTCTAGATACTCATTTCCCCCTGTTTATTGGGTCGCGTTTGAGTAGACGAAAGTATTCGTAGAGACATTTCTGTTGTGAGTTGATTTCTGTCAGTTGTCACAGGTCTTTCTTTGGTGCATCACTGGTACTACATTCTCCTCTATAACGAACTCTTGCCAGCGTTATGTTTCATAAGTGTTTTAATCAAAGGGTGTTGTCCTTTTTTTCTTTTGCGAAGAATTCTTAGTCATCCATGTACATTTGTAGGTTGCAGGTTTTCATCGAGCAGATAAATCTAATCTTATGTTATCATGACTACGGCAAATATTGCATAACCAAGGAAGTACATATTTGTTCGGTTTTATCGTTAGATGGCATTGCAAGCGTTTAGTTTGACTTTGTCGGAAAAGATTGTATTATGAAAGCTGTTGAATGAGCGTGCTTTTTATGATCGTCAGAATCGGCATATTTTTCCTTGTCGATTCTTGCATTGGTGATTTGAACGTTACCAGCATATTTTTACTTTTTTTCTATTTTAGATAAGATGAATTTGCGCCTTAAAAACGCTCAAAAAAGATCTGCATAGTTTATTGAGAATGTTCCATGAATAATCGAACGTGTCAGGAGTGTTTTCTGAAGTTTAGAGCTGAAAATTTCTCCATTGATAATCAACGTAGTCAAAATATCAAATTAAGCTTTGAAAAGCATTTCTTCCAGTTCGGTTATGTTAGTCGCTTTGGTATGTAGCTTCCACGTACTTTGAGAGAAAAAAACTACTTGACCTTATTTTCTTGCGTAGTTCTTCGAAAAAGTTATGATGGGAAATGAAAGTGGATCGTGTGCCTCAATGGAGACCGGAAAAGATCGTGAGTTTAGCTAAATAAACCAACATTTTTCGAAGGTGATACTGTTCATAATTCAAGGTTGGAAATGTGTCCTCTACGAAGACCCCTTCCAGAGAAGCAAACGGTTGATTTGGAGAGGTACTGCTCACGATTAGACCAATTCGCAACTATTAACAAACAGCGATCGGTATTAGTTAATCCAACTCATTTCTCTTTTCTTTTCGCGGGACGTATCAACAGAATCTCAGACATGTAGGACTGGAGATAAGGTCATTGACTTTCTGGATTGTATCTATATTTTTCAGTTTTTCTGTTGTCCAGTTTAGGAATGGTTAATCGTATCTCACAAGTTTATGCCTTCGATGTGATATCAACATCTAAATATTCTTTTTTTTTTCTCCTTACATATTTTTCTTTTGTTTAGTAGTCATCACTGTTGATACAGATACCATCATATCTTCGTTGACTTATATTCGGTGGATATGTCATAATATACTGAGTGTCACTTACTATCAAGTACAATATATATATATAGTTGTTTATTTGATTTACGCAGTATTAGCTAAATGATACATTCACTGTGTAATAACGGTTTCTATGTAATATAATGCATTTATAATCATTTCTGTTGAATTATACATTTTTTGCGTTGAGTAACTATTATAGTAGATATGGACAGTAAATGTACAAAATGAGGATAAGAAATGAATATTCAAGTCCTGGCATGACCGGCGGCTGTTTAGCTCAATGGCAAGAGCAATGCAAAGGTGAAACTGCTACTTAACGGTCGCAGGTTCGATTTTGCATCAGCCCTATTTTTTTGATTGATTATTCTATTTACACTGTCTAAGCAATATGATACATTCACTATGTAATAATGGGAGATCCTTTCAGAGTGATATAACGTATTTTTATATATGTGCATGTATATATATATATATATATATATATATATATATATATATATATATATATATATATATATATATATATATATATATATATATATATATATATATATATATATATATATATATATATATATATATATATATATATATATATATATATATATATATATATATTTTGAGAGAGAGAGTGAGTTCGGCCAAATATCGCACATTCTGATTGCGACATTTACTCATCGAGTGCACCATTGCAATCTGCTAAAGCCGGGCTAAGTTGTTAAATAGGACGCCAGCAATAAAACTTGACGAATGTGTATCGAGCGTAAAAAGGCCATGGGAGCACATTACTTATAATCTACTTTTCGAATTTAATCCGGGGACTCCACCAGCTGCTATTCTACTTCACGTAGAAAATTGGAATAAAGTTTGAAAAAACACACACTACGCACCTTCGTGACGTTCTCGCAGCCTCTCTTTCATGCTATTCAATTTTTCTTTTCTCCCGATTAATCTCATTTCCTTTCTTATGTCCCTACCCTTTTTCTCTTCTTTGATCTTTCTCTTCTTTTTTTCTCCTGGTTCGTCTCTTTTTTTCCTTCCCATGTCTCTGTTCTTTTCCTCTTCCTCGGTCTTGCTCTTCTTTTTTCTGTTGGTATATTTCGTTTTATTTCCCATGTTCCCGTCTTTTTTTCTTCTTCTTCTTCTTCGATCTTCCTCTCTTCTCTTTTCTTCCAATTAGTCTCTTTCTCCCCCTCCCGAGTCCCCATTCTTTCCCACTTTCTCAGTCTTTCCCTCTGTTTTTCTCCCGCTTTATTTTGTTTCATTTTCCATGTTCCCATCCTTTTCTTTTCTCTCAATCTTTCTCACTCTTCCCTCCCTATTCGTCTCTTTTTCCTTTCCCTTGTCCCCATTCTTTTCTTCTTCCTTGATTTTTTCCCTTTTTCTTTCTTCTTCTCAATTTGTCTCGTTCCCTTACAATGTCTCTCTCCTTTCCCTCTTTCTCAATTTTTCTCTTCTTTCGCCCGATTTGTCTCATTTAATTACCCACGTCCCATTCTTTCTTCCTTTCTTTCGATTGTTTTCCTTTTTTTTTTCTCCCGATTTGTCTCTTTTCCCTTCCTTATGTCCTCATCCTTTTCCTCTTTCTTGATCTTTCTCTCATTATTTTTCTCCATTTGTCTCGCTTCTCCTCCCGTATCTCCATCTTTTTCCACTCTCCCATTTTTTCTCTCTTTATTTTTCTACCGATTTGTTGCTTTCCCCTTCCTATCTCCTCATCCTTCTCCTCTTCCTCGATCTTTCTCACTTTTTTTCTCCCGATAAGTCTCCTTTCCCTCACCATCTCACCATCCTTTTCCTATTTTTAATTTTTCTCTCATTATTTATCTCCATTTGTCTCGTTTCTCCTCCCGTATCTCCATCTTTTTCCACTCTCCCATTTTTTCTCTCTTTATTTTTCTACCGATTAGTTGCTCTCCCCTTCCAATGTTCTCATCCTTCTCCTTTTCCTCTCTCTCTCTCTCTTTTTTCTCCCGATAAGTCTCCTTTCCCTCACCATGTCACCATCCTTTTCCTATTTTTCAATTTTTCTCTCTTTATTTTTCTCCTTACTTGTCTGTTTTCCTTTCCCATGCTACCATTCTTTACAAACTCTCTCGACTTTTCATGATCTTTTCCAAATAGTCTCTTTCATTCTTTTACCCCACAGAAAAAGGAAACTATGTGAAAAAAAAACCTTCGTTGCAACAGTGACGAACCCCATTCATATTTCTATTCAAACTGATGATGATAACCGTAATTATTGTATAGTGCACATGCTAAATAGATCTTTGCATATATATAATTCTTCAGTTTGGTTCCGTCGGCGAGAGTTCCACTTTGCGATAAATTGGTCTTGGTTCCAAATTGTGTTATGGAAATATTTATTTAATATATTGGTTTGGTCATACGAGATTTTTCTCGCTTAGATTTAGCGAGGATTGTGCTTGTTCTTGTCTCGGTAGAAAAACAAAGTCAATTCCAGATGTGCACTGGATTTTGACTATAGATCATTTTATTTGTCATTGAATTCCAAAGTATCAGTGTCATTAAATTAAAATAAATCGAACAAAGAAAACTGGAAAGGCTTGAGAAGATTTGGAACATCTTAACCATATGCAAAGGTTATTTATAGAAATTAACAGCGTAAGTAATTCCAATGCTTCCATCTAACTTTCAGAAAGTCTAGAAGGAACAGCAAGTGTTCTAGAAGACAGCGAAAACAGTAGTGTTTGTGTGCGCTCATTGGGATCTATTCGTAAAAATGAATAACATATGTAATTAATCAATATCTTCTTGTTATGCCTAAGACTTATTTTTCCATGCTATAGTTCAAACGTATCCTCTAGCTGTAAATATTATGTATTTGTCTAACTCTTTTAGTTGTAGAGAAACTTATTCACAATGGACAAAACGTAGATAATAGATAAAATATATGTAAAATTTCTAATCGTAATGATTCTCATACAAATATACAAATACCAATATCGATGAAAACAGTACGTTATGGATGAAATACAAATCAGTCTCTTTAAATGAATGTGTAGCTAAGATAAGATGTCCATAATTTATGGTAAAAATAATTACACCAAAATACGTATCGGATAAGAAACCAATGAAGTTTAGCCTCTCTCTGTCATAACTACTTTTTCTATCATTATCTGTGGTTATTGTGAATCAGTTTACCAGAGCAGAAGAAATCTTTGATCGTAATGTTAATTGTTCCAGAGAAGTTATTAGAACAAATGATTTACGAGGATGGCAGTTGGGGGTCAGGGCAAAAAAGAATGGGCCCAGGTTGTGGAAAGGAGAGCAGACAAACAAAGGGTTCTACAATAAAAAGCAAACAAAAAAGAAACGAATGTCATTGAGTCTTGCGAGAAAACGATGTTTGTTCAATCATGTACGATCAATGTTGAGGAAAGGGTATGTTTTCTGTTCTTGGACTTGTTGTCAACGAACCGTACTGGCCAAACGAAAGAAGCAACGATTTGGAAGTTACAATTAGGTCTTCGTGTCAAAGGAGGTATTACTCATTTATAGACAAGATTCGAACTTTTGTAGACTCCAATTCCTTATTTCACTTGTTTTGTAACGGGGGATCGCAATGTTTTACTAAGTACCAATAAAACCAAATTCTTTATCAAATTTATTCTAGAAGACTTGATCGTTCTGGAAATTGAAGCGCGTCAGTAATCAACGAACTAAACGTTGTTACAGATGAAAAAAAACTACTTATACAAAAGTCATATTTTAGCATAGAGATAGATATGTCGCATATTTGCTGAAAAGTTCTGTTCATTAATAAATGAATCTCTGGAGACATTTACTTGGGACCCCAAAATATATCACTTCAAGAAATATTCCTTGTCCAGTGAGTTATCTAGTTTAAATTTGTCCAAGCGAATCCAATATCAATAAATATATAACCTGTATAGTTTTACGTGTGAGAAAATACGTAACTTGCGTAATTCTAATGAAATTCATAAAGCCAGTAAATGGGTGAGAAGCATCAACATCATTTTATTTTATTTATTTATTTATTTTTTTTTTTTTTTTGGTTTCCACGATTGACGTGACTCCAACTCACATCAGCTATGTTCGTATGATGAAGACTGGTTAAGAAGTACCAACCGATTGACCAAAAAGTCCACGACACCCGCACCAACGGAAAAAAATTAAAAGGGGTGTTATAAATGATAAATAATGACAAAAATAATAGAGTGAAAAATAAAGAGTTTTGCCTTGGACGGGAAATAATATATTCACTCCGAGATAATGTCAAGTACAGTCCAACCATAAATAAATTAATTTCACTCGTAAAGTGGTGGTTCGCCTCGACATTGTCGTAGGCTTAGTCAAAAAGTTATAACCCCTAATCAAATTAAGAGTTATCCGCAGGCTCCAATCCAGACGCACCGACCGTGCTACCTCTGAACCCAGCCCTGTCAAGCAAGTCTACAGCTGCTCAATCTCGGTCGAACGGAGTGCAGGCCGGACGCATGAGCCCTGCCTCGGCATGGTGGTCTGCTCTGACTTAGCTGTCACTAAGGGCGTGCCCTCATCCATTGTCCACTGACAGCAGGCTCGTGTAAGACGATTACGGTGGCCTGGCCGCAGCAACGGCACCAAGTGGAAGACAGAGTAGAGAAGGGAAAGACAAGGAAGTCGAATACTGTAGAAAGACGAATTGATAGAGAAGAGTGAGAGATAAAGTGAAGAGTTAAGGTCGTGTGTAGTACGGGAGTCACAAGCTGAGAGGTTGAAACCCAAGTGCTGAAAAGTTGAGAGCAAGAAAGAGAGAGAGAGAGGGCGAGAGGAGTGGAAAATTGATGGAGATAAAACGGATGGCAAGGAGTGGGGGTAGTTCAAAATCAAATCAGAGGAGAAATAGATAGAAGAATATAGAAGGAGAGGGATGGAAATGATAGAGAAGGTGACAGACTGAAGAATAAAAGAATGGGCAAATGAAAACGTTACCAGAAAACTCGTGGCAATCTCGAAGATGTTTAAGAGCATGTTCTGAAGGTTTCCTATGTGCGCTTGCTCTATACCCGCCTTTTTGCTATGATTTGTTTCTACCTACTTCCATTTCACAGTCGTCGGACACCACCGAAGTGGAAAGTCTAGAATAAGAATGGACCGAAGAGGTCGCATGAAGAAAGTGATCGAATTTTAAAAGTGGTTGCTACAAGATTGAATTGAGCAAAAACAGACAGACAGACAGACAGACAGACAGATAGACAAACAGAGACACAGAGAGAGATGGAGGGGGGTGAACATATTGACACCCTTTTAACCCGAAGAAATATATTTACTGACACTCTTTTGAAAACAATATGCAACAAGAACATTCCGACTGTGTAGTCTGACCCGAAAAAATAGGCAAAGAAATGGGCATCAATAAATAAAAAAAATGTAAAAGATAGAAAAGTTGGTGTTAGTTTTGATACGTTGAGAATTTACAAATATATCCAGTGTTTGCTTCTATTATGATTTTTTTTATCTATTCTGCACAATCTATGTCCGAGTAATTACCAAAAAAACGTTGGGCAAAAGAAGGTTGGAATGAAGTACAAAGTTTCGTACCCCAGTCAGTATTGATCTTTTTTTTTCTGTCTGTTGCTGTCTATGTGTTGCAATTTTTTTTTTGGGGGGGGGTGCACTTTACATCAGTATACTGCGGATGATCGTTTTCTTCTAAATATGCAGGTACTGCCTGTAAGTACTATCATTTAGATTTCACAGAAAGAAGGGGTGCCGTATATAACGGGGATAGTTTGTGTTTTTAAGTGTCACGATTTCAAGGTCCTTGGACTTGCCTAGTTTCAGAAGTTTTTAACGGCTACATTTCGATCAGAAGGCACACCATGCCAATTAAGATCAAATTTGTTGTTGTTTTTTTTTTGTTGCTTTTTACCTGCTCCATTACTGTGAGGGGTTTGCTTTGACGGTCTTGTCGGTATTGTGGCATCATGTCCTTCCGTTACTGGGTATGTTTGAAGTTCAGTTATAGTTTTTTTGTATCCCGTAATTCTTGTAGATTTTCCAATGTAGATATTGCTCTGCCATGTCTGAACTCGGATTCTGCAGATGTTAAAACAGCTAGATATGAGGTGGTCTATTGTTCCTACTAGCAAGTCACAGAATCGGTATTTTGCGTCGGTATCATTTTTACGATATTCGCTGGAAGGTTTCGAGTGGAAAAGCTTTGGTCTTGAGCGGCCATCACTGCTCAAGGACCACTGATGGACATTTGTCTGGTCTACATACATTGCTTCTTCACATCGAGAAGCGTATCGTCCGTGCAGAGGTTCCTGTTCTCATATTACTCCAAGCTGTTTATGGCCTAACTCATTTGTATGATGCCCCACCTTTTTTACATCTATATTCTGTGAATACTCTCCACTAAGTAAGTTTATATCCAGTTCTCTTGCAAACCATCTTCTTTTGCTTTCTTCTATCACTGGGTGCAAACTTATCGTGTTTTCGTGTTCTTTAAATAGTTTTGACACCAAGTAATATCGAGGTACTAGTGTGATCCTATTGTGGCTGTTTTGTATCTGTTTGAGTTCTTTTATTCCTTTATCGCCGAAACTCTTTGACAAATAGAGGCGATCGATGCCAGCTTTAGGATGGCTCATTCTGTGGCACATTCGTAGTCTCCTTATTTTTGTATCAATCTTTTTAAATCTCATCTAGATTCCAATTAATTACGTTAAAACTATGATAGCTAGCACATAGATGGTTGTTACTCTAGAATTTAAATCCAGCTCAGTTTTCAGTGCTGCATGCGACCTTCTGAAGCACTCTTCCGTTATCTTTTCTTTCATACTGGTATGTTGAATTCCATTTCCTTCATTAACTCTTAAATACTTATATACCTCTCCTTGTTCTAGTTATTTTGTTATTACTGATTCTATATCCAGTTCTATTGAGATGGTTTTCACTAGCCTACCTATTTTTAACGTGTCCATACAACACTTATCCAGGCCAAATTACTTTTCCTATATCTACGTGTCGTTCGTTGTCATCTGTCATTTTGTTTCAGATTATTATTATTATTATTATTATTATTATTATTATTATTATTATTATTATTATTATTATTATTATTATTATTATTATTATTATTATTGTAAGCGTTTTCGCAGCAGTTGCCTGGTATTCACTGCTGGAGACTGAGAGACAGCAAGTCCTGGTGCTTATCATAGGAGGCTGCGACAGTGAATCTCCTCTCATGCCGTCTTCACCTGCCACAGCAGTGCTGTGATTTGTACTGTCTCGAGCGTACCTTGTCTTTGACTGCTCGGCCATTGGTCACATATATCCAGGGCTCTCCTCGTTGTTCTTGCAGTACCCAGTAGTGCTGTGGCCTGTATAGTCTCAATCCTCCCTCTTATCCCCAGTTCTTCCAATCTCATTTTCGGCGTCTTTGGTACAGTTCTGAGTGCACCTACTATTACTGGTGCTACCATGACTATCATGTTCCACATCTTCTTCAGTCCCCTTGCTAGTTCCTATTATTATTATTATTATTATTATTATTATTATTATTATTATTATTATTATTATTATTATTATTATTATTATTATTATTATTATTACTATTATTATTATTATTATTATTATTATTATTATTATTATTATTATTGTTGTTGTTGTTATTGCTGTTGTTATTGATGATGCATTCATTACTTTGTTTGGTTTGTTTGTAATACTTTTGGAATTTGCTACAATGGAATAAATCTTCAATGTATTTTACTAAAAGTTTCGTTTTGTAAGTTAATACATGATGATGATGATGATGAAGATGATGATGATGATGATGATGATGATGATGATGATGATGATGATTCAACACGAATTTCGAATTATTCCAATGATAATTTGAAACCATCATCATTCCGAGCCCAGTGTTCTGACATTTGGTTTCTTTTATTTTCTATTTTTACGGCTAGAACGGAATCAACTCTGGCTACGATTAACTGAATTCTAAAATGTTAATGAAAATATTCTCTTGTTTTCATTCTGATTTTAGAATTATACAAATTTGACTAAATGTGAACCCTACCTGTAAATTGCTGTCCAGAAAGATTTTTTTATATATAAAAAGATAGATAGAGCGAAATCAGATAGTGTTTAATTTGATTTGTTTTTTGATATTCAAAACCACTCTTTGCACTGTTATGTGAGAAATCAGGCGAACGTCGAAAAAATCGGGGAGACAGGGTTAATGTGAAATGGGGTTGGGTTCTGAGGATGATGAAGTTTTCAAAATGTGGGACTAATCTCCAAAAAGAGGTCGAACTAATATGAAAAAAGAGGTAGCTAATGTTTTTTAAAAAAGTTAGAGTTGTAAAAGGAGAAGTCTTATATTAGAAAAGTGGGGTATAATGTGATGAAACATGGTGTAATTTAGAAAAAAAAGGTGGGTTAATGTTCATAAAGAGGATTAAAAGTCGTTTTTTAAGGGGGTGTTTGATGAGGGGTGTTGATATTATGAAAAGTGGGCTAATGTCAGATGGGCTAATCTTGAAAAAGGCAGGGTTTGATGTTAAAAAATGAGGATGTGATTTCAAAAAAGAAATAAAATCACGTTGCAATGTGGGCACAAAATGAGTGTCAGGATAAATTTACAATAATAACACCCGGTACTGCCTAGGGAAAAAACTGCAATCATGACAATACTGTTTCCCCGAGTCAATACCAATATGATCCCTAAAAAGAAAAATTTCTTTCTTGTTTCAACTCATAAAGGAGGGAAAATCCCCCCCACCCCCACCATTTTTGGAAAAATTATATGAAGGGTTCAGGAATATAGTTACATTGTAAATTGTAAAGCAATACCTTGACCGTATTACATCAAAACGCACACAATTAAAAAAAAAAAAAAAAAAAAAACACTACTCAATATATTTCTCTACAACTAATATGTAGCGTGACATGACATACGTTGAAAAATGTCTTGGCTTCTTCCTTGATAAAGAAAGCAACCATGGGTCATGTTTTGATTTCCAGAATTGATTTGAAAAAAAGAATAATGAATAAGTGAATCTTTTATTACGTCATTAAAAAGTAAGAGATCATTCTAGCATGATGAATTATCATATTAGTCGACTTCCTCTGAATCGAACCATCCTAAAAACATGTTTTGGTTGGTGGTTTTTAAAAAGTGATTTGCTAAAAAAATTATCTAGTGTGACATCTGTACCGACGGACAATTTCATGGGATTACGTCGAGTAGTTTTTGCTGTAGGCGTGTACATACGGACTGACATTTGGTGAATTATAATAAAGATTCACAAACATATCTTTTAATTATGATATAGAATATTTGGATGCTAATCTACAAATGAGCATGTTCTCTCTAATGTCATGCGTAAAAAATAATCTCATTTATTGGCTTTGTTTTTGTTGCAAAAGACAAAAATGGCGACTGGGTTAAAAATCCTCACAGCACAGTATGAAGAGGGATGAAAGTGCCTGGCTAACATCAATAAATCAAGATGGACGTACGGGTAGAGGAAGCCACAGTTACTGAGGCAGTTCAAGCCGAAGTTAAATGATGGCAAAGGGGCTGAACCTGGAAGGGCACAAGGAGAAAAAAAGGTTGGCTAAAAGAGTTTAGTTGAAGACAATAGGCGAAGGCTGGATGAGTGTAGGTCAGGAGGAGTCAGGAAAAAAAGAGGCGGGGACAGGAAAATAATACAAGAATCAGGAGTAAGGCGAAACTATTCACGGATTAACATATAGAGGCAACTAGGTTTATTAATGTCAACTCGTTAATGATTCTCTGTTTCCTTTGTTATAGCTGACATGGTCTAATTTTGGTATGTCAGAGCGGTTTCATTAACATATTTTAACAAATAAGTAAAGCAAGAATATATGTGTTTGAATATTCACTTGTACTTAATTTTCTTTTTTACTACAAATTAAATTGATAAAGATACAACTTACCTTATTAAAATATCATTTTTTTCTCAATGCAAATCATATAAATGAAAATATTACTCATTCTATTAAAATATTATTTTATCAATACAAATTATATAAATGAAAATATTATTTATTTTATTGAAATTCTATTTTATCAATATAAATCATGTAAATGAAAATATTGCTCATTTTATTAAAATATCATTTATCAATATAAATTGATAAATGAACACATCACTTATCTTATTTAAAATATAACTTAATTTTTTTTTACAAAGAAGGGGAGGAAAAGGAAGCTATCTAGTTTGCTGAAGGGATAGGAAGAGAAATGTGTAGAAAGGAGAATTAGGTAGTTTAATATGAGGAAGGACAGAAAGTTAGGTTCATTACTGAAAAGGAGTTGGATAATTTAATAGTAGTGTGAAGAAAGAGGGAAGGGAAAAGTTAGGTAATTTCATGAGAGGCGTAGGAAAATGTTTGCATATGAAACCAATCCATATTGGTAAAATATTTAGATAAAATTATGGACTGGCAACGAAGTTTGGAAGAGGTAATGAAGAAAATGAGAAGATATTGGTATGGGGTGATTGAAAGGCAGAGGCATGGGATAATAGATAATCTAGTTGACGTCTAGTTTAATATGACTAAATAAAATAAAAGCCTATTATTTTTTCTCTTTACCTTGAATTACACTATATGAAAAAAAGAAAAGTTTTCCGTAAATGGAAGAATGGTTTCATGTGTTGTTCAAAATGAGCACGTTGAAAGGTAAATCAAGAAAAATCTATGATAGAAGCTTTCATGAGGGAAAGTTTAAACCACGTTTCATATTGACACCGGTAATTTAACTGCTAGACTGACAACTGAAAGAAAATACAAGCTATCCTTTAGTTTTCGAGACAACTAATAAATAACAAACAGCTTCAGTCAGACTGTTATCGGATTCCCAAAATTCATAGAGAGAAAATATATTGTGGATATTTAATTTTCCAATAAACCACGATAAAACTCAGATTTAATCGATTCACTTGGTACTTGACAGGAAGCTTATCATGAAACTGAACCATACATTGACAGTATGACATTGAATTGACACAGAGAAGTTTGTGCTAAGCTGAGGATTTGGAGAAACTGTGTTCTGTGGTGGCTTGAGTCATACATATACCTCATCATCATTCTTAATCCTGGATCTTGGCAAAGAAACCCAACTTATACGATCTTTCTCTTATCTACGAATATCATCCCATCTTGTCTTATAATGAAGAAATGTATGATAGAATGAGGGATTTTTCGATAAATTTATTCACATCGCCAGTCATTTTGTTGTAGAAGATATTCGGTGGCGAAAATATAGACGTTGCTTTTAAAAGAGATTTATATAACAACGAAATGCGAGGAGTTTGAAGTATCCTTTTAAAATGACGATGTCGAGAAAATTAGGTGCAGAGATGAAAATTTTTTATAAGATTATGTGTACATATTTATAGAGTCAACACGCACGTATACATGCATATTTGTATAAGTCGCTATCTAGGAATCTATTTCAATATTTTAAATATAATTATTTAATAAATTTCTTTCAATTTAATGTTTTAATAGGTTAGCGTTATCCAAGATTGGAGTGGATTTATTTACTTTTGTCAATATGGTTGTTTCAATTCTTAAATCTTGGTATGAGACGAAATGAGATAAACGGAACGGATATTCTGTTAGCGCCATTTTTATATCAATGTAAAATTAATCCAATAATTGAATTAAGTAATTAAAATGTTCACTATAAGAATAAATCATTATCCAAGTACCATTTTAAGGGTACTCTTCAATGTAATTATAGAATTTCTTTTAATCTAATCTCTAATGATTATAGTATCTGTATTTCCATTATTGATAATTCGGTGTACTTTTTATTATCATTTGATTGTTCAACCGTCGTGATCGTTGCTAAGAATAGGCTATTTTCAGTTGTACATTTATTTCTAGTGGATATGTGTTTCGATTTCTGTAATCATAGTCTCTTTTGTCTGTTCCTATTATTATTATTATTATTATTATTATTATTATTATTATTATTATTATTATTATTATTATTATTATTATTATCATCATTATTATTATTATTATTATTATTATTATTATTATTATTATTATTATTATTATTATTATTATTATTATTATTATTATCATCATCATCATCATTATCATCATCATCATCATTATTATTATTATTATCATTATTATTATCATCATCATCATCATCATTATCATCATCATCATCATCATTATTATTATTATTATTATTATTATTATTATTATTATTATTATTATTATTATTATTATTGAAATATCTTTTATTTTGTAAACTTATGACTTCGTTGATATTCTGGTATCGCTTATTTTTGTAGTAATTCTGTTAAAAATCTTGTTTAGCAGGTTTTCTTCGGAAAAATGTATGTCTATTATTCTTAAAGAAATATTCCAACATTAATGATTATCAATTTACAATATGGGGGATTGAACAAAACTATTTTTTTTAAATTTCTATTTCTATTTTTATTTTTGGTTTTATTATTACTGATATTAATTTTGCTGTCAATAAATTTTAGTTTGTACCTAGAACCACGTATTTTTCAGATTTCCATCAAATTTTTTTGTTGGGGGAATTGTTGCTAAGTATGACCGTTAAATAATTTGATAAGAAAGGGAAGGGAGAGAGAAAGAAAAAGTTTGGTAATTTAATGAGTGGTGTAGGAAAATCTTTGCATATAAAACCAATTCATGTTGAAAGAGTTGACAATTTGTTTCAATGTTGACATTGGATGATTGAACTGGTATCAATATATTAAGATTCTTTATCATCTTTTGATTATGGTTTATGTGTGTTATTGTTCAAGTTGAAAGTTATGTCTAAAAGATACAATTTTGATATTAGAAATCATTTCTATTTTGAAGCCTATACGTTCGTATGCATTAATAATCTTTTTTTGTAGATTATTCATTTTAGGTCCATTACTGTCTTTTATCATCAACAATCCATCATCTGTATGTATGCCTACCGCTGTTTGATCAACTATTCTCTTTTGGATCTGAAGTATATAAAGACTAATTAAGTCTGAAATGTGGGCGGGTCAGAGGCCCCCATGGGGACGTCAAAATTATTTCAATGTCTTGTTGTGAGATTGTTGTGTATTATTTAGCAAAATCTATTACGTTGTCGAAAATTTCTTCTATGATGGACGAGTAAAATTCAATTATATCTTATTGGATAAATGTTGCATTACGTTTGTGTTTTATATTATTCAACCAGTTTAATGTAACTGTAATGATGATCCATTGATCGTATTTGGATTATATTTTCAATTTTCCAACAATGCTTTGTAAAATTTGTTTGGATATTTTCCCCAGATCCGTATGGCTTAGCTCGATCCATGTGGATATTCATTATGCTTAGTCATATTTATGTTGCTATTTAATAAGCTCAGCTTAGTCTCATCCAATGCCACAATAGGACCATCCAATGAGGATCGAACGCAATAAACAAGCAAAGACCGGCGTGTTAGTCAATGTTCTATGGTAGGTGCATGTTTATCGATGACCACATTGATTACATCATGTATGTTGTTCATTGAAATTTGAATTTAAAATGAATTCAAACTCTATGATATAAAGTCTTCCGAAATAAACCTAAAAACTTAATTTTATCACAATTGTATACATACTAAGCTGAACAATGAAAAAGATTTTCTATTTTTTAGTTCGAATGAAAGTAATGTTTATATATCCGTCGTATTTTATCCATCAACTCAGATTAAAGCTCAGACTTGGATGGGTACTTTATTACTACATAGAGGAGTGAGTGATGGAACGGTTACAATTACATGTACTGGCTCAAGGCATCTGGTGGGGAAGTTTTACTATTCAATTGTATCGATGTAAAAACGAACGCAACGTTTTCTTTTAATAGCATTTTTTTATGCATCCCCATTTAACAGTAATATCAAGATTTTCAGAAACAGAAAGCTGCCTTTTACAAGTTAGTGCTGTTATTCCAGGGGAAAATAAAGGCCTCAGTCTTGAATTGTGACATAAACAGCACTTGAGAATGAATATTTCTTTTGCAAAATAAAGAAATAAAAAAAACAGTGCTTGTATCTTTATTAGATAGTGTTATATGGAGAATTTTTACGCAGTGTGTTATAAATTGAGGAAGAATGATTACAAAAGGCATTTTATCAGTCTTGTGGCTTTCAGCGAAAGGACAAACCAAGACATTAACCTGGTTGATGGTGATATGCCTCATTACATACAAAACGTTAACGTAGTACGTTCTAAGCAACAGACATATCTATTAACATATGCACTGTCAATGTTTCATGAGTATGACATTTTGTCGTTAATTGTTTCACATCATTATGTTTAATGAGATTTCGTTACTGATACTTTTTCTCAAAAATGAATTAATTTTTTTTGATATTCGGTGAAAATAACTACCAAAAATGTTTGCATGAATATTTGTCTTTTCATATAAATAAATAAGTAAATCAAAAAGTTCGATGTATGATATCTATTCGATTCGTTTTTTTTTTCTCTTTTATCCCGAAGTTTCTTCTATGATGAATAAGCGGAACAAAATTCCTCCCTCCCAGTCATCATAGTTTAAAACATAAAATAGTGGGCGCATAGACACATTCAAATTGATATTTCATACAACGAATTAAAATAGCTCGCTACATTAAACCCGAGTATTAGAAACTGTCAGCGAAAACTGTCACGAAAACTATCAACTCTGTACAACTTCTTCTAATACAAGTCTTCAGCTCACTATAATATGTACTGGAAAACATACAAGTATTCTATATTTCATCTACGTCTAGGGCTATGAAGTGTATGTGAATTAAGTTGAATGTTACATGCAATATTGTTTCGAATTTTGTTGGCAACAATTGAATCATTTTTCCTTGAGCTTATATGGCATATGCCCCGACACACACACACACACACGCATATATATATATATATATATATATATATATATATATATATATATATATATACATATATATATATATTATTTATTTTTTTTTGTTGTTCATTTTTCGTGTAATGGTGAGCACCAAATGGTGAGTCTACTTAGAGTTGTTCCTGGCCACCAACTTTCTAGTTTTAATTGGCAAACGGGGGCAACAAATAATCCCAGCACAAATCTTTTCTTCATACCAGGTTGACCTTCGTTTCCTTCGCAACTGCCTCTCTGGCAACGATTCTCCTCTTTGCGGATACTCTCAAAGTCTCCCTCACCTTCCAAGATCTATAACATCAAAGAGTGTCCGTTTAATTGTTTTTGCACTGTCCACCAGAGGCTGAGTTCATGGCAAAACATAATTAAATCTACGGAAATCCTCGCTTAAATTTCTCCGCTTCTCGTGAGAGAAAGGGCGAGAAAGACAGAGGTAAATCTCTGAGGGTCATTTAATTCGTCACATGATCAGGGGCATTTATCTCCAGCACCAAATGCACTATTTTTGCTAATCCGCCAAAATCCATTCTTAATTGAACTGGAATCGTTGTGAGATTATACTGGCGTGACCAATTCTTAGTTCTCGTCTATCAGACAGACGGCCGGTTTGTAATCAAGCAGTTCTCGTTCTGATTCTTGCAATCCCTAAGACGGCTGCAAAGAGCAGCACTTGAACAGATATACTGAATACCTTTGGAAAGAGCATTTGTTATCCACACTTTTTACCGAATATCAGTTTTCATTTCCTTCACGCACCATTCCAATGAGCAAAGTTGTATGATCTTCTAGTATCTTGTTATTGATTTTGATTTAGTTTCTCAAGGGTCTTTACGTAAAGTAGTTATTTATAAAGCTTTGCTCACTCAGATACATTGGCTTGAATATACCTACTGAACCAAATGTGGTTACTCATCAAAAAATTAAGTAGGTACATTGCTGCTTAACTTCGATGATCTGGCGGGAATAGATACTTTCAGCGTGACTTGACTGTAAGCTCGTCTTCGTGCAGAGGGAACAAAGCAAATAATATATAAGCATGTATGTATGCATCTTTTCATGTCTGTCTGTCAGTCTGTCCGGTTGTACGTGCGTGGATGTGTGTGCGCATGTCCGGATACTTGTATGTGTGTGTGTGTGTTTGTGTGTGTGTGTGTGTGTGTGTGTGTGTGTGTGTGTGCGTTTTCAGAATTAGGCTGATCTGCAAGATGCCCATCAAGACTTTTCCGAAGCATCAAAGGTTTCAGCCATTTTTTTGTGAGTGATATATTCATTTACCTCTGTCAACAAAGTTGGAAAGAAATATATTTATTTGGTCTCGTCTTTCCGTCTTTTTGTTTGTCCATCCATCCAGACGATATCTCCAAGACAACTGAATGTATTTCAATTCAATTTTGTGGAATGTAGGGTGATGGGATAAGAGATGTCGTGGTAAAATTACCTGTATATTTCTCCCATGCTAACATTTAGAGTTATTGAATTATTTGAATGTTTGATTTTGGTCAAAACTGCAAGAGAATAGCATAAGTTCGTTGTAAGAAAAGCGAAAAAATACTTTTGCGTAATCACAGAACACGTTTATGAAGATTGAGGTTGATTTTACTTTTTTGACAGAAAAAAAAATAACGATTTCGCCCTGATTGACGATTCTGTAACAAAAAAAAAATAAGTCAAGTTTCAAAGTTTAAAATGTTTTTCTGTATTCATTTATTCATTTATACAAGGAAGAATAAAGTTTTTTTAACAATGTTTAAGGTACAAGATTTATAGGTTTTGGGAACTGAAATGGTTCGGCTTTTTCTTGTGGGGGGTTGTTCACAGATTTTAGCAATCGTGCCCTCCCGGTGCCCCTAAACCCTGTGTATAGCAAGGGACATTTGTACTTCGCTTACCGTTTAAAGGTTATAACAACTGACCTAACCACATTTTATTTCAATCCAATAAAGTTCTTTCTATCCTATATGTATAGTTTTCCGCATGTAATAACCTTCGATAAGCACAGAGAAATATACAAACATAATTTAGACATCAATTGTTCCAGAGAATATCATGCCCGGGGAACATTTTTTTTCCAAAGGATTTCCGTCTCCATAATGAAAGGCTAGTTTTACTATTACATAAATTTTGAATTCATAGGATTAAATCATATTCTGGATTCAACGCAGTTTTTCTTTCTTTCGGTAAAATTCATTTCAAATGTTATCCATATTTTCGTTTGTTTGTGTACGAGATCGATTATTAATCAATGATTTTATATATCCATGTGTATGCTTGAGCTGTAACTGATCTACAGTAAACGATACTTTGTTCAAAGTTATCTGTAAATTTTGACCAAATCAGTTGGTCTTTCTGTATTCAGTTTTTCATGATTTGCTTTTCTTCTTCCTCTTTAGATCGTATAAGATGAGATATTTGTGACCGTGCACAGGCCACACCAATAGAGCTGGAGGTTGAATATTTAAGCATTTACTTTTCATAGATAGAAAAAACGTTCTAGCAGAGAGTTCAATTTGAAATGTAAGTTTCTGCTAAATTGGCCCCATAGTTTAGTTTAGGCAGCATTCACGCTGTTTTTTTTTTTGTTTATTTGTTTTGTTTTCCTTTGTTTTGATTTGTTTTTTTTGTTTTTTGTTTGTTTTTTTTTTGTTTTCGTTTCTTTTTTGATGTTGTTGTTTTTTCTTCAATTCAGACTTTCTCTAATAATTACTACTCAACAAAAGGTAGGTGAAGTAATTAAACCATTAATTATCACTTTTTTCAATTTTTTTTATAAGTCCCAATACGATATGGTTGCCAAAAAACATTTGTTTTTATTGAATCTCTCTCTCTCTCTCTCTCTCTCTCTCTCTCTCTCTCTCTCTCTCTCTCTCTCTCTCTCTCTAACCAGTCGATTGAAATGAAGCTTTTTTTTGTACTGCTCATTTTATATCCAAAATAGCAGTCCTAGACTATCTATCATTTCTTCGTCGTCTTCGTAATAATTCATTAAGTGTCTTCGTTTTACTCTCTTCCTTAACGTTTATCACTTATCATTTACCGCTTTTAATTCTCCAAATTTATCAATGTTCAAATATTGTCTCTTCCCATTTTTTTCCTGTTTTCCCACTTTCTTTATCCTGTGAATTCCTATCGTAATCACTCTTTATTCTCTTTCTATTTATACAACTCTCATGTCCAATTGAGGTTCCACAATAACCCTTTATCGCTGATGCTTCTCTCTCTATCTCTATCTCTCTCTCTCTCTCTCTCTCTCTCTCTCTCTCTCTCTCTCTCTCTCTCTCTCTTGCTTGTCCCCCTTTTCTTCATCTCATTCCACCGTCTTTGCACCTTTGAGGCACAGTTGAACCCAACCAGTTATTCGCGTGCCGAGTAGATCAAATAGACCGGCAACAGATGAAAGAAAGGGTTCAAAGGCTTCATGATCAATCCACAATCAAAGCTATGCATCAAGAGGAGCCAAAAAAAAAACAGCAGAGTTCACTAATTTCCCCGTGACTCAGCACAGCGGACTTAACAACCGTAACATCAGACTCCATTCGACAAGACCTGTGATTTAAATTAAAAGAAGAAATAGAGCATTATGAAACCAAATTATCTTTTTTTTATGTTTAAAGCAAATGATATCAAACCAAAGGAGAGGATG
This sequence comes from Thysanoteuthis rhombus, assembly GCA_963457665.1. Taxonomy (NCBI): domain Eukaryota; kingdom Metazoa; phylum Mollusca; class Cephalopoda; order Oegopsida; family Thysanoteuthidae; genus Thysanoteuthis; species Thysanoteuthis major. The sequence goes on along the minus strand of OY735201.1, from coordinate 45,171,346 downwards.
ATGACCAGTTTTGACAATGTGTTTCAGTGTTTGACCTTCGAATTAATTCTCCTACACTATACATTTCTTTTTTAGAATTATCAGTGTAATTGTTGAATTAATTGATCAGTGTGTAAGTGTTAAATGAATATTCCAAAAGCTACCGAAATATTTCCATAAAACATAGAAATTACGAGAATATTTAATTGTAAATGAAATAGCATATTTATTTCATTCTAATATCATCACTTGAAGACTTGAAGTCCCATATGATGATTTTTCAAGGCAGTAAAAACTGCTTTGAGCTTTCGATTTTTGCCTTGAATAATAAAAAAAGAATTTTGTATGATATCATTTTCCATCTTATAATCTCCCTTCCTCTTTCTCTCTCTCTCTCTCTCTCTCTCTCTCTCTCTCTCTCTCTCTCTCTGCATATTCAAATGTGTTTGCCACTGTTGATGGTAATAATTATACGTATTATTATCATGCATGCAAAAATATTTACCCAAACGGACAGATGCAAACACAGACACACACACACACACACATATGAAAAAAATATTTTAAGGTTAGGCGGTAAAAATTGTCAAATACCTCGGTTGAATATGTAGGTGAAGAATCAACTCAAAGAAATTTTCTGTATAATTATTAATATTACAGATGATATCATAAGTTGGTTTGTATGTGGTCAAAGATTAAAACCGACAGCTGATTAAATATTCACATGGGTGAACAGTCAATAGAAGTGATACGAACAGCGATTCACGACTATCGTTATACTCACTGATTCCTTATTGTTAAGCAGATTTTTTTGGTAACCTACGTAAGTGAGCCCTCTTTCAAAAAATTAAATGTCTAGTATAAAATGACATCCACATACAATACATTATAATGATAGCCTGTATGAAATAGCAAAATGCATTCATGACATAAGCTATGTATCAAAATAATAGCTGATGGGGGGTGTTTGATCAACACTTCAAGGGTGCTATATTAATATAACTGTTTTGTTTCTAAAATCACTGAAACTGTTACATGGCAAATAACCGATGATCCCAACAACAGAAAATTTATAATGTATCATAATAACGAGGTAAATGGAAAACAGAAAAAAACATCAAAGAAAATTCCGTAAATTACATCAACAGATATTTGGAAATAAAAGACCGAAGTGACACAAAATGATTTTGAAAAAATTCTTAATGTTTATTTTTTAAAGCTGTAAAGCTTTCTAGACTGTATATACATATGTGTGTGTGTGTGTTTGTGTGTGTGTTTGTGTGTGTGTGTGTGTGTGTGTTAAATAAAACTCCAAAACTACCCCGCAGATGCCCATATTTCTTGCCTTACACACTCTCCGGCAATAGTATATTCATAGGCCATACAACTATATATATACATGTCGGGGGGAGACTTCCGAAAAACTAGTTTCCAAAAAGCCTTTCCCTGGGTCACATTGGTACATCCAGTGCATTTCATGGGATTATGTTGCGTAATTCTGGCGGTAAGTTGCCACATTCAGAAAGACTGAAATACGATCGGAATTTTGGTGAACGATAATAATTTTTTGGTGAGCATGAATGCTGCATGACATAAGATAAACGGCCAATTTAGCATACGCTTCTTTGTAAATTGAATTTAATTTTCAAAAGCTAATTTGCTGAAAACCGCACAGTACTTACAGAACATTTTATACAAATATGTTTTGTATTACCTGAGCATTGCGTACACCAGGCACGGGCAACTTTTTTGATTTAGCGGGCCACATAAGACATTTTTCATTGTCATTCGAGCCACAAATCTACTTTACATATGAATATCGCATTACAGAAATTGTACCTAATTTCAAATTTTAACCAACAAATTAATCGCAATTATTACATTATTGATTAGCAAATCCAAAGCAATAGTTATTGACTTTCTGTGAAACATTTTGCAAGATTTTAATTAACTACTTAGATTGGCCACGTGCCACAAAATATGTCGCCGTATCCTGCGGGCCTATGGTTGCCCATATGTGGCTTACTCGAGCGTTTTGGTTTATTATAGTTATTCATGCAGCAGATTTAGAAGGTCTATACCCATTTGGATGACTGCTGTGGAGCAACGATTAACAAAGTAGTTCAACATAACATGGCTAATGTAGTGAGTTCGATCCTTATTGGATTCTTCACTAATGTTGCTTTTGACCATACAAAGCTAGACATGATAAATATCCTGAAATAGATCTTTAATACATACATACATTTTCGTTTTTCCTGTATAATTCATTTCTCAGATCGTTTGTTTCTTAGCTCGCTTCTGATACTCTGAGCTAGCAGATTTCACAAGTACTCATTTTTCCCGAATTCGTCGCAATAAGAAAAACTGAATTATATTCAACATACAAAAACACTAAAGGTTTTCAGTGTGAAAAGCACAGGCAGTGAAACTGAGGAAGAGAGGGGTTAAACACGTGACCGTTGCTCTGTGATAAGAGAAATGTTAAGCCCAGTACGGTGGACTCAATTCTCCATATGTGTCCCGCTTTCTTTTGTATTTGTCCAACCCTGGGCATTGTCTTTGGTCTCCAAATAGGAGATTAAATGGCCTTTAATAACAAAGCCCGCACAGAGGACTTGGCACGCGCACATGCACCTAATCGCATAATCAGTTTCAATAAAAAAAATCGACTCCATTCATTTTTTTTTCTATTCCTACTTGAAAAAAAACAAAAAAAATTTATTCTTTTTTTATTTATTTCGTTACGACTCCTTTCAAATAATGGTACACAAAACTGCAATTAAATTCTTACCTATGTAAATGTATCTGCATATGTTTTCAGTGTGTGCATGCACGCCCAAGTCTGTTAATTGAAATGAACGTATCGTTGCGAAGTTGCATATTTTTTTAAAAATTCTTTTATATGCAATTTTGTGCAATCTGGACACATCGTCAGTGATGATGTCTGTGCACATATATGTGTCTGTGCTTGTTAGTGCCAATACATAAAATATATCTCTGTTACATACAATCACTTGGAGATATATATAAAGATCGTACGAATACCGGATTTGTGTATAACTATCCATATTGCTTGTGGATCCATAAGTGTAAAGTGCATACAATCGTGTATATATGTATTTATGCGTCTGTGAATCCATGTATATCCAATTAATGCTAAGCCTATGTTAGTGTAAGTTTAAACATGTTTATGCTTTTGCTTGTCTGAATACGCGATCCATTTGTGTGACCATGCATGCCAACTCATAAGAGTATTCAAAGCTTTATAGGAGATGTTCTTTATCCGCTGAGCGTGTTTCTATCCGTGAATTTATATTTGATCTTAGATATAAATGTATGTGCAAATGACTGGACGAATAAACTACCCGTGAGGAAGTATCTCTCGTACTGGAGGAGACTAATGGCAGACCCATATCTAATTATCTTAGCACGGGCATTTCTAGGCTCTCTTCATTCTTGGTACAAATGACTAACGTTTTGATAGTTTTCGTCAATTATTACTATTAAGCTAATTCTTATTTAGTTACTTTTAGAGAAAACAATGCCTGTGCATGAAGTGAAGTTCAAAGATTTTTACAGATTTTTTAAAAGCTTTCATTTTGATGTGTCAAATCTTAGAAACAATTCAAGTTATATATATATATATATATATATATATATATATATATATATATATATATATATATATATATATATAGGTACATACAGTGAGTGTGCATGTGCGTGTGTGTATATGTATGAAATTGAACAGCACAACTCCACCCTGGTATTGAAAATGACAGAAGATGCTACCGAAAGCGCTCTTTCATTCTATGGGAATATGAATAGACTTACAGTTGTGGTCAATATGATGTCCAACCAAGAAGAATTGACGATTTAGCCCTTCATTATTATACAATTCAAGATTTTATATGTAAGTTGAATGATTATCGACGGAAAGTAAAACTAATTTACGAGCTCAGTCCTTTAATTGTTGTACGTATCATGTCATGAAACGTGCTGAGATGGACAGACATCATTTTTGGCCAAGTTGTCATAGAAAACTCACATTCAAATTTCCCAGCCTTTTTCCAACAAATGAATGGATCACTATTTGGCTGCTGCTAGCTTAGCTATAATGATAGACATTATTTTGTAGGTTTTTTGTGAAAATACATGCGAGGAATGAACTATCCACTGCAACAGAGAAGGATAATTTCAGAATGACTGAATCTGGTTAATCCACTTTGGATATGGCTCGTGTGTTGGATTTGAATGATCACATGGTCTGCAGAATTATTGCAAAATATCGTGAGACCGGCAAAGGCGAAGAACTTCATGTTTCATTAAGCTCTGCAAGGCAACGGCCTCAAGAGAATAGACTTTCAGGACGAGACGTGAAAGTGACGCGTTCAAAAAAAGAATAATTCGAAAAGAATAAACGTTCGATTCGTTGGCATTTACTTACTTAGAGACAACGAAACAATTGATCAAACTGAGGCGAGTTTACTAATAAATATATGAAAAATATTATCGTCACATCATTCTTTCCTGGTGTAAGCGATAAGATTTAATAAGGAGTGTATTGATAACAAGAATATTTCAATTCTGTCCGAAGCTATGAATCTCGATTCTGTGTGGAGCTCCAGGGAAACTCACTTGGCCGGAAATAAATAGTATCTAATAAGCTCAGATAAATTAATTTATAATGATATGATGAAATAAATTGTAAAATCATGACATTAAATTTGAAAGTTAATGGATAACAAAACCTTGTGATAATTATGAATCAGAGTTTAACTTTTATAACAGTAAAATTTCTAACTAGATATTAATTAAACGTTTTAATAGGACGATATCTGTTAATTATTCATAATTTATGATCGGAATTTCCGTTCGTGCCGACATTTGCAATGATTTCACTCCTATTGTTGAGGACTTTTTAAAAAAACTTTAGATAGCAATATTCTTAATTTTTCCTCCGTGCGAATCGATTAGTCGTTAGAAGGTTTGGTATGTGTTAAAACGGAACATCTTATAACTGGATTTGATCCCTCATTTTTTTTAATTTCAAAAAATATTTTGATGAGTTTTTGTTATTCTTATAATCTTGATTGGAAAAAAAGCATTATGTGGTTATAAAACTTGCTTTTTGACTGATTCATAGATGCGACAATATTATTCCTTAGAATTACGTTTTCCAGTAGTGGTGATTTCTGCCTCGTAGATTTATATTGTCTACTAAACATTTATTTCTCAACATACATTTATCATGATTACGGCAGTTACAATCGTTAGTTTTATTGTATTCTTCGCTCATTTTGGTCGGTAAATTAATTTTCATTCAATATTTTTCTATTGTGTATATTCATTAATTTTGACATGTCTTTTGGACAATTGTAGCCAATTCTAATTGTTTTTCTATCAAAATATTTTTGTAAAGGATTATTCTCAGGGAAATATTTGTCAATTAAATTAGTGAATATTTAAACAAAATCTATCTTAAATAATTGACAGTGGTGGTGGTGGGGGACCAAATGATATTTATTTTCCCGTTTTTATGCTTTTTTGATTTCATTAAATACTAATTTTTCTTTAAATCGCTATTTTTAAAGGTGTTGTAATAAATTTCTAAAGTTTCATTAAATACTTGACTGATTAATTAGTTTTTTTTATAAATCATACTTGTTTGGGGGACATTACAATCTATCATCATTACAAGTCCGTCGTACCTTCATAGTCCTACATCTGCAATGGCCACAAGTTGAAAATTAAAAATTGTTGGTATATTTATAATATAAAGGCCAATTAAGTCCGATGATTCAGCCGAATTGAACGCCCCCATTGGTACATCGGAGTTATTTTTGTCTCTTTTTTATCAATATATTGTGGTTATTTTTTTTTTTATGGTCAATCTGCAATTTTTTATAATGTATACCTCCTGATCCTGACATCGATTGTGTTTCTCTATTGTTTAAATCCAAGTCCTAATGTGCTGTTCTTAATTTCATCCAATATGTTTTTGGAGATTTTGTTGAATGAATCAGTTCCGTTTGAGGACTGTCGTAAAAATTCTGCTCATGATCTATCAGAGTATAGACTTATATTTTATTGATTACTTTAACTCTGTTATTTATGTAAAAGAATTGTGATGGTATGTGTTTTCTTATCTATTATCTTCTTCGTATTGTTGTTTTCTACTTAATGATTCGCTGTAATATCATCCATTTTAATTTTGTTATAGGTTTCCATTTGCAATTTGTACATATTCCGTGTTTCGTTTTCTTGTTGAAATACTTTCCTCGAGTTCAGAATATATTTAAGATCCTGAGTTTTTAAAACGCATCAATTTTTTCCAGAGAATTTAAATTTGTTTTTTACTTTACTTTATTCGCCATATCTATGAATTCTTTTTCAAATTTGTCGAGATTTTTTCATAGTGGATGAGTTGTCTTGTGAATTAAAACCAAATTTATGAGTTGAGTTACTTATTGAGTACGTAAAAATATTGAACATTATGTCTTGTAATATATATATATATATATATATATATATATATATATATATATATATATCCCTTGCATAGTGTAGATTTTGATGTAGTACGGTTATGGTATTGCTGTACGAATTGATGTAACTAAATATAAGCTGGAATAGCGCATTGGATTGTTATAAGACTTCGCTCAGTACAGTTTTCAACACAGCAGAAATTTTGGGAACGAATGAACCGCACTAACCAAGGTATACCGATAAATACACACACACACACACACACACACACACACACACACACACGTACATATCTGTGTGTGTAAAACAACATGTATATATATATGTGTGTGCAAAACAAGGTTGTCCAAAAATTACACTGATATTTGTTTAGAATCGGAATTTTCTTTTATTTAGCTGTACATGTTAAGTCTCACCTGATCTCCTGCTTGGAATGGAAGTTCAGATCCTTTCTGTTCTATGATTAAGTTAATCCCTCGAGTGCTTAATCCGTATCTTTTATTCTCATTGTAAGCAGATTGAGAACGTTTTTGCTTGAATGCACTTGCGTAATACACTAATAAGCAACCGCTTTGTGTTTATCACAGCATGTAAATGGTAATATCTCGATAAAAATACAATGCATGTAGAACTATAGGAGAACAAATACTCGAAGAATATAATGTCAGTTAATACTACTTACGAATAGCTGTCACATTTGACATAATGCGAGACGGGTAGCGGAGGGTAACAATGAGAAAAGAATCAATTCATCTCCTTGTATAATGGCTGACAAATGCAGATAACATATGTAATTTTCAGAAAAGGCCGTAAAGTAGGCTCAAAATATATAGAGAAAAAAAAACATTTGCAATCAAAATACATGCACTTCGAATAATTAGAATATCAATTTGGTCTCAAGAAAAGGGGGGGGGGATTTTTTAAATTTCTTGGTCCCACTGCATAACTGAAGCCTTAATTTCAAATTTGGTGAATTATTGTATTGTAGAGCTATACAGAACGCTTAGAAGTACGATGATTCTTGAAAAAAAAAAAGTGCTAAATGATCAGGTTGTACGAATATTTCGATCGCTGGATAAATCAACCTGATCAATTGTTGGATAAATATTGTGTGTGTGTGTGTGTGTGTGTGTGTGTGTGTGTGTGTGTGTGTGTGTGTGTGTGTGTGTGTGTGTGTGTTATGGCGTAGTAAACTTTCCCTTCTTCCAGTTAGCTGATCCATTCATAGATGTATTCATCATTATTAATCTCGTTGGAGTATCATTTATTCAGGTAAAAAGGCGATACTACACCGATCGCATAACCGAATGAAAAAATGCGCAGAAAATAATCTTTAGGATCTGCTGTTCTGATCTAAAAATTAAAGAAAAAAGTGCAGCACTTGATACAAGATCTTATGAGTCTATTCACGTCTGACCAACGTTTTACGTAACTAGCAAGTATCGTATAGAAACATTTTACCAGAAAGGATAGAGACATATTCGCCAACGCCAAAACGTTATGCTTACAAAAGCTTGCATGTTTGCAAGCAGTTATAATGATACGTATGGAGAATAAAAAGAGCATGTGTGTGTATGTGTACGTGTGTGTATGTGTACGTGTGTGTATGTGTGAGTGTGTGAAATTGCACGAGAGAAAGAGAGAGTGTGTGTGTGTATGTTTATGTGTGTGCGTGGAAGAGAGAGAGAGAGAGACGAAGAGAGAGTGAGTGACTGAAACGATTTTCTTTTGTCTGACGTATTAGTATGCACACGTTTTTTGTATGCCTGATGCTTAAGAAGTTCAATGCATGCCAGTATGTTTAACTCAATACACACACACACACACATATATATATATATATATATATATATATATATATATATATATATATATATATATATATATATATATATATATGTATATATATATATATATATATATATATATATATATATATGTATATATATATATATATATATATATATATATATAGATAGATAGATATAGATATATGTAGATGTGTCTGTTTGTGTGTGTGTGTGTGTTTGTTTGTGTGTGCATATATGTGAAATCGGGTGCTTTTGTGCAAGCGAATATGCATCTTGATATTTTGTAATAGCTCGCTTTTGTGGGTAAACGTTTTCCCCAGAACACTGCAACTTGTATCACGGTACGTATGAAAGAGTGCATAATCTTGATAATGTGTTAGTGAGTATGTGCATATTTGTGGTCATAAAGCAATGTAGTGTTACCGTGTACATTAGCAATGTAGTGTGTTTGTGTGCGTAAGCGTGAGGAAAGTCATGTGCACGCATTAATTTCAGTGCCTTGTGTAGAAAGCTGTAAAAATGCCTAGATGGCGTTATTCTGTGTGCGTTTCTATTGAAGGCCATATCATCGGCAGTGCTGCAGAAGGGGGGTGCGTGCGCCTGCAAGAGTGTTTGTCCACTGATAAGCAGAACTAACGATAGCCGTTTTGTTTGAAATTTATTGGCCATCAATGTAGAATAGACGCACGATAAGGCCTCGATATGGCCCATTTCTCTTCTCTCTCCACACATTATTCTTCTCTATTCACGTTGGTGAGCCTCTGCAAACTGCCAAAACCACCTCCGCCCAAACTGCTGATATCATCATCATCATCAACATGATCACCATCATCGTCATCACCACCATCAGAAACAACAACGCATCTTTTCATTACTCCCTTCATCCCCCTCCCCCTCCCCTTGATTCAACACTCTGCACCCGAAAATCCTCCCAAGTTCTTTGTGAAAATGGCAAGATTAGTTCGGCAGAGCCTGGATGAACCCTGTTGTCGACGTGGTTATCTTTATATCTCGGTTGTCTAAAACCGTCGAGCTTTAAAGCGCGAAATCTTTGATCTCTTGTTTCATTTCGATCGTATCTTAATAAAATTCTAAATGAAACAAAAGAAAGAAGCAAGAATCACCTGCGATATGTTGTAAGCGTGCCATATGGAGGGTGTAGCTCAGTCAGAAGAGCATTTGACAAGAGATCATAAGGTCTCAAGTTCAATCCTTGATGCCACCCACTTAGCGAATGAAACAGCTTGTATGGATATTATGTTAGAACTGAAAATACATTTGCGTTATTGTTGTCTGTTATGAGGGTAAATTGCTTTGTCAACTTTCGAACAAGATAGTGGTTGGGGTTTTATGCGAATTGTTTACTTTATCTCTGAAAAGACCATTAAGTAAGAGGCCCATTATCAAACCCGTCTCTGTAAATGATCTAATGTTTAATTCCTCGTCTTCCAACAACGATAACTCGCACAGAAGTTTAACAAGCTTTATTGACACAATTTAAACTCCAACGCTCTTATCAGCAAATATATAAAGGTGAATTTCGCTCTCAAGAATATCACGAATCGAGTAAAAAAGAGAATTAAATCTACTTTTATTCTTAACTTTTAATCATGGCAGTTATTGAGAATTTTTTTATATAATCGGAAAAGGGAAAATAATGCGTAAATCATTGACAATTGAGAGGAGACTAAACGAAACATGCATTAATTTCACTTGGGATACTTGAACAAAAGGCAATAACTTTTCAAGTCAAAAAATCGGTTTAAAATAGTTAGTGTAACTACGTTTGGATTATCTTGGAGTGCTCTAAGACATAAGTAATGTCTGAAGACATATATTGATATAACTTTCATGTTTTAATAATGAGACCTTCCACATTTTTCATATTAATCAAAGAATAGATCACTTTATCTCGGAATCAACCACAAGACCAGACGTCATCAAAATCTGGGAAAGAAAATAAACCAGACAAAGAAACAAATTGCTTTGGGCTCGTCGATTTTTGTTTAAAATAAATCAAAATTTTTAACTTTTTCTCATTCTCCATTCATTGATTTTTTTAATAAATACTTTCCTGGGATTGAAAAAAAATGTAAACATCCAAGAGTTTCACTTTATTGAATTCTCCTTCAAGTTTTGAGCCAAAGTATAGTTTGATAATGTCCATGTTTTATATCTTCTTAATATGGAATGAACTCATGAAATGTATCTGTAGATATTAGTTCTTAATGATATCGTTTCCTTCTAGGGTTTGAAATTATATATATATATATATATATATATATATATATATATATATATATATATATATATATATATATATGTTGACAATGTTTTTCTTCTCATCTTAAAAACGATTGAAAATATATTGATAGGAAATGCATGACTAATTTCACTTATCTGTTAAATAGCAAGAGATTTCTGTCAAAATTAATTTTAGATAACTTCTCTTCTGGTCGGCTCGCATTATTTTAAATATTTTAGCATAACTATCCACGGATTTTATTTTCTGATAAAACTGTCTGCAGAAACAAAATGTTGGTCTAAATGTGTTCAGTTGCACTTCCTTCTTTCATATCTACCTCTCCCCATCTGTTCATATCCCCCCCCTCTCTCTCTCTCTCTCTCTCTCTCTCTCTCTCTCTCTCTCTCTCTCTAAATAGATAGATATGTTTTACAGTTTTCTGTTTTGTTCTTCCACAAGAATAGTCAGATACAACTCTTTTCTTGGAACACCTATTTCCTGAATCTCAGTATCCCACTATTCTTTTTTATTAACCCAAAATAAATCAGAAAGTGAAAATTTGAACAGCGATTACGTGCTAAGCAAGTTGGATCTTTGAAATATTTTCAACAAAAAAAAGGTGGAATTGGCTTGTGTTTTATTACGATTTTCCTATTTTGTGTTTTGAGAAAAACTCATTCCCAAAAATGAAGCGACAATAATCATCTCTCGTAATTTTTAATACTACTAATAAAAATCACAGTTTACGTTCAAGTCTATTTAAATTCTCTGAAGAACTGTCACTATGACCATAAATATTGGTAACTCAGACGAGATGACAACCATTAACATGAGGCCTAAAAGAAGGGGGAAAAAAGCCCTGATCACAATTAAAACAGTTTTCATTGTCTTCGCAACGTGAGCTCACAATAGACGAGCTGGCGGGTATGTGTGTGTATATGTATGTCAAGGCGTGTCTGCATCCATGAGGCAATACTGAAATCTGTATTTGCGTAAAACAACGAATTCAAGCGTTCGTCTCTGTGTGTGTGTGTGTGTGTGTGTGTATGAGGATTGTAAAGATGAACTTGTGTGTAAGTGCAAGTGTGGTCGTGTGCGCAGGTCTTTGTGTGTGGTGTGCACGAGTGCGTGTATTCTGTGTCAATACTTGTCGCTCAACCACTGTCTTACCCACCCCCGTTCGGAACTAAGACTTTATTTTATGGTGGTTCACCGCTGACTATCTCCAAACAACCGCCATCAACAACAATAACCGCAGCTATCCTCAGCTCAGCCCCACCCTAGACATACACTACACCAACGTCAAAACACCCTCGAAAAAACCATGACAACCGCTGCTGCCCTCACACTACTTCCCCCTTCTTCATCTTCTTCTTCTTCTTCTTGTACTTCTTCGTCTTCTTCTTCATGTTTTTTTTTCCTTTTTTTTTTTTTGTCTTTTGCACTCATTCCAGACTTCCGCGTCTGTGCCCGACCAGCCTCTTGCCTCAACTAATGCCGTTGTCAACGGGTTCCAACCTGAACCCCTTTCCTCTTGGAGCGCACCGTCCCCTACACCTCCTTCTTCCTTTTTCTCTTCTGTCTCATCCAGCTTGAGCTGTGCCGGCGTGACTCGAACCCGAGCCCGATCTCCTCCCCAACCCCAATGATTTCTCAGCTAATTTCTCTCCAGCCCTTTTGCAGACCATTACACTGTCTTTTTCGTCCCTTATCTATTTCCTTCCCAACCCCCAACCCTATACCCTCTCATTCTCTGTCTCTCTCTCTCTCTCTCTATCCCCCTACTCTCTATCTCTCTCTGTCTCTCCCGCTCCACACCTCGTTCCCCGGTTAGTCTTTCGGTCTGTTGTTCTAAAATCGAACCACGCGAGCGGGCGCCCTATTCGACAGGCTATTTGCGGTTAGTTTTACTTCTCTTTTGCAAGAGAGCCTGGCAAACCACAACCGCTGCTAATGACGTCCCCTTACCGATCTACTTGATCACGCAAGCCGTACCGTGGTCGACGCATCTAATCTCAGCTCCCATCTTTTGTTCTTCTTCCACAGAGTCTCGCAGGCTCCCTGCCTGCAAGCTATCACTGCCGCAGCACGCGCTCTCCTCCTCTCACACTTCCTTCCTCTCCCTCCCATGGTTTCCCCCTCTTTTCTTTCAGGGATAATCTTCTCCTTAATCGTCGTATTCTTCATCTACCCCCACCTTTTTTTTCTTCTTCCTTCCTCTTCAGATTCTAGATTCTAGTCTCTCTCTGTTTTTTTTTTTTTTGATATACCTTCTTATACTTTTATTTTGATTCTTACATTCTCCTCTCCGCCATGTTTGTATTTAACATCACCATTTCTTCCTCTTAATTTCGTATCATCAATCCTCATTCATCGCCATAACTTTACTCCTTCGTTTCCATCGTAGCCTTTTTTCTTTTATTTTCATATTTCATACAGTTAATTTGATATTCTTTTCATCTCCCTTCACGTTTTAATTTATCTGTCATTCCTTCTCATCTACTAATCACAGTCTGCGATTTGTCTCCGATTTTTTAGGTTTTCATTAATTTTTTTCGTATTCTTTATTAATAATTATGATAATAATAATAATAATAATAATAATAATAATAATAATAATAATAATAGTAATAACAATAATAACCATCACCATCGCTATTATTATTATTATTATTATTATTATTATTATTATTATTATTATTATTATTATTATTATTATCTGCTATCTAATAATACCCCGTGTTCGATTCCTCTCCTCGTTTTTTTTTCATCTTCTCCAGATTACATTTTTTTCTTTCCTTTCTTTTTCCGCCATGTTCTTTTTTTCCCCCGTCTTTCAACCTCACCACAGACACTTCGGATACGCCTTCATCCTGCCGTAAACCTATGTCCCTCAACTCTGTAGTCACCACTGCCTAGACAGCCACACCCTTTCACAGAACCTTTACTACAACCACATCCATCGATTTGACTGCATTGCGTTCAGCCTCTTCAAATCTCACGTCTTCACCTCGGCCTCTCCTTAATTTTCCCCTCTCTTTTTTTGCCCCTCACCTTTATGTTCCCTTCGCTTTCACTTACCATTCTTCGCAACATCTCTAGAATTCAGTAATTCTTTTTCTGTCCCTCAGAATCATTTTTTCTTCCCTTTCTTTCTTTTTTTTCAACAATTTTCTCACTGCACTTTTGCCTCTCAATCTATCAATTTATCTATTATTTGTCTTCCAGTCCTCTCTCTTGTCTCTCTCTCTCTCTCTCTCTTTCTTGTCCTCTCTCTCTTTCTTACCCCTTCTCTCTCTTTCATGCCATCTTTCTCTCTTGCCCCCCGTCTCTCTCTCTCTCTCTCTCTTCTTTCGCGAAATTTATTCACTTCATTCTATATAGCCTCTTTACCGCCTAACTATTCCGCTGAGTCAGTGGGTGATCCTGTAAACTAATGTTATCCGAGCAATGCCTCTTCGACTGTCGTTTGCCTCAACACACGCTCCGCTGACTGCTTGTATTGACTGCTTGCCCCACGGACTGCATGGATGGCTAGTGAGATGCTTCGATGAACGGAGGGACAGAAACATTCAAAATAATTCGGTTCATCGACATGGCTTCTGGTCAGGGAAATAGTTGGACTTTTTAATTAATGCTACCAAATTTCCTATATAACTCCTTTTTTTTTCTGTAAAACATGGAGTATACATTTGTTCTTTGTCCTTTTTTTTTTCGCAATTAGTTTAATTAGAAATAAGGATACGCTGGTAGAAATCAGGACATACATTTAGCTGGTAGAAATAAGGACACGCATTTAGTTGGTAAAAATTAGGAGACACATTTAGCTGGTAGAAATAAGAATACCCATTTAGCGGGTAGAAATGAGGAAACACGTTTAGCTGGTAGAAATAAGGATATACATTTTGCTGGTAGACATAAGGATACACATTTTGCTGGTAGAAATAAGGATACTCATTTAGCTGGTAGAAATAAGGAGACACATTTAGCTGGTAGAAATAAAGATATACATTTAGCTGGTAGAAATAAGGAAACACATTTAGCTGGTAGAAATAAGGATACACATTTAGCTAGTAGAAATAAGGTGACACATTTACGAATCATAAAATCAACAAAAATCATTGATGATCATTAAACATTATTCTAGCATCAAGGAGATGTGAAGATGTCAAAGTATTGTTGGTCTAAAATGAATTCCGCAAGACGATACAACCACGATGTCGAATAAAGCAACAACGGATTTTCTCTTTCTGGTTTCTCGAGTAAATCGTAAAAAGAATAGGCTCAAGACATCCGTTCGACATTAACCGTTACGTGTCTGACAATATCTAAATTTCACGTGCCACAATCTATACAAGGGGAAAATAAGACAGTCCGCTGCCGACAACGTTGAGCGACCCTGACACTTACTAAGGTGAGATGAAGTTTCATTTGAGGTACATTTTCCAAGGAGATATTTGCCCTAAGCACATATCAGCAACCACCAGGAAAGTATGGATTTGGAAATCGAAGACCGATACCAATCTATTGCACCATAGGTATATCACAGAAAATATAAAGTGTCTGTGGACTGCACAATATCAAGATAGTATTTAGATGCATCGACATTATAAGCATCCAATACACCCACGTTACACCCACGTTACACCTACAACAGAAAAAATGAAACCTCGAACGAGGTATTCATTATATTACGCAACTGTGACAGAGAACACAAAGTGAAATAAGACTCACATTAAAATAAAGCTTTCAGGACACGGGGAAAGAGTAATCGGAGAAACTATGAAATTATGAATGGTGAGGAAAATAATCACACCAACGCCTGAGCAATCATAGACTGGAAAATAAGGTGATCGAAAGAATCATTGCATGAGTTAAATTAATCAAATAAGTGCTAAAGTGACAACTCTATGAGGATCTCTTCAGGGAAAATAGTTACATGAGGTTTTATGGCTCCAGAATATATATTGCTAGAGGATACTGACATTTGTTTTTGCCACTGCAACTGTAATATTTTCGTAATTGCGAGTTAGAACAACCCGAAGGCGTACGCTAGACCTGACAAAATGTAAAATTCCAACTAAAGTTACTCTTCAAAGTTTCCCCAAGACATACACCTGAAGAAGGCAAAACGTCGTGATAAAAGCAATAAACGATTCTAATACTAAAGTACTAGTACTATTAGTATGTACTAGTATCTAGTACTATGCATTGCAATGGTACTTAAGTGTCTCATATTCGATGTATTATGCAACTCAGTAGATGCAGAGGATATAGTAAGCGATAAAATATAACTACCAAGAAGGTCACATACAGTTTCTAAGCCGAAAATTATATTTGAGTATCAAGAATAGATCAGCCCTTTACAACGAAGAATCTTTCAAAATCTTTCTTAAGTCGCTTTGACTTATAAACATCGAAAGCATATCGTTTCCTGCATTGTAAATGTCTCTTCAAGTATCTCATTTTCACATACAATAAACATACGATGATTCTATTCTACGCATACATGCGATATACATTTAACCTAAAACAATGAAAGGCCGACATTGTTTTCCAGACATTTTATAAGAGAATAGGGCGATAATAAAGATGACAAAGTCTAGTAATTAGGACGTAAATACCTGTGAATATGAGAAATTAAAGATCGGTGGAAGAACAACTCACTAAAGAGGACAAACAAGTATTGCAGACTAAATTAACTAAATTAACTGGACATTGCCGCACAAAGGATATCGGAAAAGACAGACAGAATCGTTGGTAATAGATACACTTGACACTATCAGAGCCAATATTGATAAAACCCAAGGTTGGTTGTTTTTAATTTATTTATTCATTTATCGTCCTGCTGTTCATTGGCAGCCGTAGAATGATGGTCTCATGAGTTGAGATAAAGGGCAACTGAAAGATGAAGGGGATACTAGTTTAAACGTTATGGTTGACAATAATTTTCAACTTGTATCTCCCTCAAGTTAATCTCAGTTCCTCTTTTATCGCAACTAATCGGACCATGATGTGTAAGTCTATATGGATGGATTCGACCTTCTGCAAGCATTTTGACATTTAAACATCAAGTCATATGCTATCTCAATGATTTAAATGTGAGGCTTACACGGTACAAGGAATCGTCCCTTGGCAAGGAATGATTTTATTTGGAAACTCAACATAGATGATGCGGCCGCAGAAAAATCTGGTCACTGCTATTCCGAAATGGTCACTTGATACAGTACTGACCAGGCCCCACGTTGCTTAACCACGGTGATTTAGCCATTTTATATTGCTGTTGTTCTTGTTACTGTTGCTGCTGTTAACTATTACATTGAGTTTGATATTCACTTAGTTCACAGCATTTATGGTCTTGTTACACACCGACCCAAGCTTTGAAAATAACTATGTTGAGAAAAAAAAAAGAGAATATTTCAGAGAAAGCGTCTCTATATTTTATCCGTTTTACAGCAGCGTTTCCCAAACCTTTTAGAACTAGCAAAGATCATATGTTTTATCGACGCCCCCGTAAACCCATTGGTTACCATCGTACTTCATATGGCCACGACTTAATGTGTTATTTCGCCATGTTATATCGAATGTGAAAACCGCTCTATGCATACCTCTTACGTATAGAGTCATATTTCCGGAAAGCTAATTTTTAAAATTTAACAGTTTGTCGTTCCATGGTAAGTTTTTTGTTTCACAATAAAAATAATGTTCATTTAAGTAAGTTAATAGTTAATAGTTAAATAAGTTAATAGAATTTTTAAACTAGAAGATCGGAAAATATTTGAACTTCAAATAACTATATTGTGCAACCATCTTTACAGACGTACAACTTTATGCGTTGTAAGTATCGATTAGCATACGTTACCCCTACCTGCCACAATCACCCGTTGTCATCTAACGCTCCCCCTGCCAACTTTTGTCTTCCAGTGTACCCTCGAGTCTTTCTAACACCGTCAAGGGGGCAGTAGCGCCCATTTGGGGAATCACTATTTTACAGCTACAACTCTCGGTTTGATGTACCATTTATTTCCCCAGGGAGTTACTTTTAATGGGTTTTAATGACGCTGTGTCAACAATGAAACTGTCAGTTGTCAAATATTGTTACATCTACACCATTTCTGAAGTATTACCACGATGTTCTAACGGTTTGGAGTGTCAAGAATGTTCGAAAAATCACTATTGTTTTGTTATGTTTTTTTTTTCTTTTTCTTTTTCACAGACAATGTTTCTTCCTATTGGGTATAGAGCCTTCCACTTTAACTTCTTGTATTAAGCCATTTTCGCAAGCAATTTCTTTATTTAGAAATATATTACGCCAGGTTCAATGGTAAAATATGTTTTGTTTTTTTCATGTGGTTTTAGGTGGAATATGATTTGATGCTTACACCATCGAAGAATTGAACTGTTGCCTCTGGTCTGATTCTCTCATCCCCATGCTATCATTTGTAACATTTCTTTTATTATATGCAAAATGCAGTTTCACAACAATTTGTACCTTGAAAAAGATAAGCCAACAGTTTCAGCTATGTAACTCTTACATACATTGACTTTCGGTCCTATCTTCAGACTGCCTGAGGTCAATATGTAAAGGCCCTGCAAACACTTCTGTTGTGGAGGCTGGGGCTATATAGGAAAGATTTTTTGCGAAGATTTCTTTTTTTCTCTCTCTCTCTCTCTCTCTCTCTCTCTCTCTCTCTCTCTCTCTCTCTCTCTCTCTCTAATCATTCTTTACGTCGCTTTCATTTTTTTTTTCACCTGTCATTCCTTTTACCCCGATTTCTTTCTTTAGATCCCATATTTTATTTTTAAATGTGTGTTTCAGGTTGAATTCTCTTCACCCACCCTGAATACTTTCCCGATTTTATTCTCTTAAAAAAAAGAAAGATCACTGTATTTCTCTGTCTTGGCGCGTGTGACTATGAAGAGGCGGTAGTAAAGTGTTCTGCCCTCTGTTGTTCGTTCCTGCCCTTTTCTTGAACTTACAATGCCATACCCTCTCGTGCCTGACAACTCCTCCCACATTTTATTCTTTGATTTTATTGTCTTTTATATATTTGGGTTCTTTTTTTTGCGTTGGGGTGGGGGGTACTTTAGATGTCTTGGAAGAGTGCTGCCCGTTTCCATTTCTTTTTTTTTTTTTGTCTTTTTCGCTTCTGTGCCCAATACACGATTGCCACAAAAAAAGGTAAAAAAAGAAGAGAGAGAATGATTATAATGAATATAATAAAATAAAAAAGCAGTAAAGTGTGTCTGAGAAAACTGTCCTTTCCCTTCCTCCAATCTTTTTATTTAAAGAAAAATCTTCTTCCTATTTAAATACACATGCTTCACAAGAGGTGCACGTGTCGCCTGTCTCCGCAGTTTACTCTATTAGTGTACTGTCACCTTTAATCCCTCTCCCCTTCCTCTGACTATATCTGCCTTTCCTCACTCTCTCAAATCCTACTCTCTCTCGTGTTCTGGGTTTTGTTTTTACAAATTGTTTTTTTTCCCTTAGTTCTCCTTCCTCATAATACTTTTGCCTTTCTTCAGAAAACCACGCACACTTTCTGTTTCTTCATCTTCTTTTTTTCTACCCCCTGCCTTCAGTGTCTTTTTATTAATAAAGCCTTTACCCCTTTCTTGTTCTCTCTGTCCCTCCCTTTCATTTCAGTCTCCAACCTTTCGCTCCTTTTCAAGAAATTATCCTACCCTTTTCCCCAAGTCTGTCTCTCTGTCTTTGTCTCTGTCTCTCTGTGTCTGTGTCTGTGTGTGTGTGTGTCTCTCTCTCTTTCTGTCTCTATCTCTCTCCCTCTCTCTCTCCCTCTCTCTCTCTCTCCCCCTCTCTCTCTCTTCGTCATTCTATACAGCAATTGATGGATGACTTTGATATTACCCCCCTCCTCATCATTTTTAATTGTTCACGTTTTTTGTGGGTTTTTTTTTTTTTTGTAATCGTTCTCTTCTCTATTTTCATTCGCTTCAAAAATTCTAAAAACAGTCTTCCATTTTAGTTTGGTCTGGTTTATTTATTTATCTTTTTTATCTATTCATTCATTCATTCATTTGTTCATTGACTGAAAATAACCCGGAACTGTGACTCTGTTTCTATCTCTCTCAAACCACCGACCCCCCACCCCGCCCTCCACCCGGGCCTGGTCTCTCAGATCGTCACCCTAAAGGTATATTTCCAATTCGCACTCCCTCATCTTTTAGTCTTGTGCTCTTAGCTCTTAGCACTGGCCCTAGTCTTGCATTGTTTGTGCTTCCCAATGCCAGATTCGAAGTCAACTACTAACTCCTCCCCCTCTTTCTTACTTTCTTTATTCTTTCTATACAGCGCAATCTCTTCTCTCCTCTTCCCTATGCGAACTTATTTCTTATAATCAGCCTATATTTAAATTAATGAAAGAAAATAAAATGGAAGGAGGAGAAAGAGAGGGTTTTGAGGTAGAAAAAAAAACATGCGGTCTGAGATAGGAGCAAAGAAAAAAGAGATCGGGTAAAAAATAGAGAAAGAAAAGGAAATTGACCTCAGAGAGACTGATATTAACATCACCTCTACATTTCCGCCTTTTCAATGATTTTGCAGCAATTAAAATTTGATTATAAAGAGGTAGAGATCATACGATAGAAAAATGATGACACAACAAAAATGGTTGCTTCATAAATACTATAAAGTGATTTAGAGAAAGTAGGCTTGATTTATTCTCAAGCTATTCTCTTTACTCTGTCTCTCTGATTGTCTGTCTAGCTGTCTGTCTGTATTGGTCTGCCCCTTTCTCTTTTTTTATCTCTGTTTTCTTCAATTGTTTTCTCTCTTTTCTACTTTAAGTTGTCAAAATTGAGGGAAAACACTTTTTTTTTTCTAATTTTAAGGGTCAGATATGGAGATAAACTTATTTCTTTTTCACTTTTAGTGTTCAAAAATGAAGAGAAACTCTCTTCTTCCGCTTTTAGGGGCTCAAAAATGAAGGAGAATTTCTTTTTATATTCAAGGGTCAAAAATCAGAACAGAAACGTTTTTTTCTATTTTTAGGTATCAGAAGTGAAGAGAAACTACTCAGATTCATTTTTTATTCTGACTGGGATGGATAAACTATTTTCTCTATGACGCAATGCATTTCGGCAATTTTTTCAATATTCCAGTACAAACTTTTCCACATCACATTGTTTCCAAGTGAAAAGATGACTATATTGCAATCAGAACAGTGACTACAATATAAAAAAAACAGTAAAATTTGGGCTTGGTATCAGTTTTGGTACTTTTTTGAGTTACCTGCAAGAAACTGATAAAGTTCTTGAAAGCAAATAAATGCCAATAAGTAGGTGAAGACTTAATTTCGCAAACAGTGACATTACCGCAAGGAACAGACTTTTAAAGATGATTTCATGTATCTGGATAATCTTTTCTTAATCCAGTAATTATCACTCTCGTATTGCAAGGGGAAGATTTCTGAACTAAGTCAAGATATCAAGAGTTTTCTGTGAGAATCAGTTTAATTGAAAAACGCTAGTTTTTTAATCATCAACAAAAATCAAAGTCAAGCAAACAACACGTCTGGCTAATCACTAAATAGAAACCGTCATGTGACCAGTGTCTTTTAACAGCATGTGTTCTCAGGAGTGATCAATGAAAAATTTGAAAAAAGTTACTTTTATCACCTTTTGTTGGATTGTGATCACTAAAAAAGCCCGAAATCATTACGAAAAATGAGCGTGAATACTGCTGAATACAAACTAAGAG